>OZ005738.1:123181606-124381606 GCA_963930755.1 Eudasyphora cyanicolor
ATCGGCGAATTCGTCAAAAATCGGCGAATTCGTCAAAAATCGGCGAATTCGTCAAAAATCGGCGAATTCGTCAAAATTTGCCGAATTCGTCAAAAATCGGCGAATTCGTCAAAATTTGCCGAATTCGTCAAAAATCGGCGAATTCGTCAAAATTTAAAATGCAAATATCTCGTTAAATAAGCCCCGTAGAAGGAAAAGGACGAAATTTTGTTATCACTAATTTTTGGCCAAAATTTAGCAAAACTTAAAATGCAAATATCTCGTTAAATAAGCCCCGTAGAAGGAAAGGGGCGAACTTTTGTTATCGCTATTTTTGGCAGGAATTTAGCAAAACTTAAAATGCTAATATCTCGTCAAATTCGTCAAAATTTGCCGAATTCGTCAAAAATCGACGAATTCGTCAAAAATCGACGAATTCGTCAAAATTTGCCGAATTCGTCAAAAATCGACGAATTCGCTATTATTTGGATAAAATTTAGCAAAACTTAAAATGAAAATATCTCGTTAAATAAGCCCCGTAGGAGGAAAAGGGCGAACTTTTGTTATCACTATTTTTTGGCCAAAATTTAGCAAAACTTAAAATGCAAATATCTCGTTAAATAAGCCCCGTAGAAGGAAAAGGACGAAATTTTGTTATCACTAATTTTTGGCCAAAATTTAGCAAAACTTAAAATGCAAATATCTCGTTAAATAAGCCCCGTAGAAGGAAAAGGACGAAATTTTGTTATCACTAATTTTTGGCCAAAATTTAGCAAAACTTAAAATGCAAATATCTCGTTAAATACTCCCCGTAGAAGGAAAAATCGTCTAAAAATCGACGAATTCGTCAAAATTTGCCGAATTCGTCAAAAATCGATGAATTCGTCAAAATTCGCCGAATTCGTCAAAATCGACGAATTCGTCAAAATTCGCCGAATTCGTCAAAAATCGCCGAATTCGTCAAAAATCGGCGAATTCGTCAAAAATCGGCGAATTCGTCAAAAATATGAAAATATCTCGTTAAATAAGCCCCGTAGGAGGAAAAGGGCGAACTTTTGTTATCACTATTTTTTGGCCAAAATTTAGCAAAACTTAAAATGCAAATATCTCGTTAAATAAGCCCCGTAGAAGGAAAAGGACGAAATTTTGTTATCACTAATTTTTGGCCAAAATTTAGCAAAACTTAAAATGCAAATATCTCGTTAAATAAGCCCCGTAGAAGGAAAAGGGCGAAATTTTGTTATCACTATTATTTGGATAAAATTTAGCAAAACTTAAAATGCAAATATCTCGTTAAATAATCCCCGTAGAAGGAAAAGGGTGAAATTTTGTTATCACAATTTTTTAGCAAAAATTTTGCAAAATTTAAAATGCAAATATCTCGTTAAATAAGCCCCGTAGAAGGAAAAGGACGAAATTTTGTTATCACTAATTTTTGGCCAAAATTTAGCAAAACTTAAAATGCAAATATCTCGTTAAATAAGCCCCGTAGAAGGAAAAGGGCGAACTTTTGTTATCACTATTTTTTGGCAGGAATTTAGCAAAACTTAAAATGCTAATATCTCGTCAAATTCGTCAAAATTTGCCGAATTCGTCAAAAATCGACGAATTCGTCAAAATTCGCCGAATTTGTCAAAAATTGCCGAATTCGCCCATTTCCGTAGAAGGAAAAGGGCGAAATTTTGTTATCACTATTATTTGGATAAAATTTAGCAAAACTTGAAATGAAAATATCTCGTTAAATAAGCCCCGTAGGAGGAAAAGGGCGAACTTTTGTTATCACTATTTTTTGGCCAAAATTTAGCAAAACTTAAAATGCAAATATCTCGTTAAATAAGCCCCGAAGAAGGAAAAGGACGAAATTTTGTTATCACTAATTTTTGGCCAAAATTTAGCAAAACTTAAAATGCAAATATTTCGTTAAATAAGCCCCGTAGAAGGAAAAGGACGAAATTTTGTTATCACTAATTTTTGGCCAAAATTTAGCAAAACTTAAAATGCAAATATCTCGTTAAATACTCCCCGTAGAAGGAAAAATCGTCCAAAAATCGACGAATTCGTCAAAATTTGCCGAATTCGTCAAAAATCGATGAATTCGTCAAAATTCGCCGAATTCGTCAAAAATCGACGAATTCGTCAAAATTCGCCGAATTCGTCAAAAATCGCCGAATTCGTCAAAATTTGCCGAATTCGTCAAAAATCGGCGAATTCGTCAAAAATCGGCGAATTCGTCAAAAATCGGCGAATTCGTCAAAAATCGGCGAATTCGTCAAAAATCGGCGAATTCGTCAAAATTTGCCGAATTCGTCAAAATTTGCCGAATTCGTCAAAAATCGGCGAATTCGTCAAAATTTGCCGAATTCGTCAAAATTTGCCGAATTCGTCAAAAATCGGCGAATTCGTCAAAATTTAAAATGCAAATATCTCGTTAAATAGGCCCCGTAGAAGGAAAAGGACGAAATTTTGTTATCACTAATTTTTGGCCAAAATTTAGCAAAACTTAAAATGCAAATATCTCGTTAAATAAGCCCCGTAGAAGGAAAAGGGCGAACTTTTGTTATCGCTATTTTTTGGCAGGAATTTAGCAAAACTTAAAATGCTAATATCTCGTCAAATTCGTCAAAAATCGACGAATTCGTCAAAAATCGACGAATTCGTCAAAATTTGCCGAATTCGTCAAAAATCGACGAATTCGTCAAAATTCGCCGAATTTGTCAAAAATTTGCCGAATTCGTCAAAATTTGCCGAATTCGTCAAAATTTGCCGAATTCGTCAAAATTTGCCGAATTCGTCAAAAATCGACAAATTCTCCAAAAATCGACGAATTCGTCAAAATTTGAAGAATTCGTCAAAAATCGACGAATTCGTCAAAATTCGTCAAAAATCGACGAATTCGTCAAAATTTGCCGAATTCGTCAAAAATCGACGAATTAGTCAAAATTCGCCGAATTCGTCAAAAATCGACGAATTCGTCAAAAATCGACGAATTCGTCAAAATTCGCCAAAATTTGCCGAATTCGTCAAAAATCGGCGAATTCGTCAAAAATCGGCGAATTCGTCAAAAATCGGCGAATTCGTCAAAATTCGTCAAAATTTGCCGAATTCGTCAAAATTTGCCGAATTCGTCAAAAATCGGCGAATTCGTCAAAAATCGGCGAATTCGTCAAAAATCGGCGAATTCGTCAAAAATCGGCGAATTCGTCAAAAATCGGCGAATTCGTCAAAATTTGCCGAATTCGTCAAAATTTGCCGAATTCGTCAAAAATCGGCGAATTCGTCAAAATTTGCCGAATTCGTCAAAAATCGGCGAATTCGTCAAAATTTGCCGAATTCGTCAAAAATCGGCGAACTCGTCAAAATTTGCCGAATTCGTCAAAATTTGCCGAATTCGTCAAAATTGCAGAATTCGTAAAAATTTGCCGAATTCGTCAAAAATCGGCGAATTCGTCAAAATTTGCCGAATTCGTCAAAAATAGAAATTTTGTTATCACTATTATTTGGATAAAATTTAGCAAAACTTAAAATGAAAATATCTCGTTAAATAAGCCCCGTAGGAGGAAAAGGGCGAACTTTTGTTATCACTATTTTTTGGCCAAAATTTAGCAAAACTTAAAATGCAAATATCTCGTTAAATAAGCCCCGTAGAAGGAAAAGGGCGAACTTTTGTTATCGCTATTTTTTGGCAGGAATTTAGCAAAACTTAAAATGCTAATATCTCGTCAAATTCGTCAAAATTTGCCGAATTCGTCAAAAATCGACGAATTCGTCAAAAATCGACGAATTCGTCAAAATTTGCCGAATTCGTCAAAAATCGACGAATTCGTCAAAATTCGCCGAATTTGTCAAAAATTTGCCGAATTCGTCAAAAATCGACAAATTCTCCAAAAATCGACGAATTCGTCAAAATTTGAAGAATTCGTCAAAAATCGACGAATTCGTCAAAATTCGTCAAAAATCGACGAATTCGTCAAAATTTGCCGAATTCGTCAAAAATCGACGAATTAGTCAAAATTCGCCGAATTCGTCAAAAATCGACGAATTCGTCAAAAATCGACGAAGGAAAAGGACGAAATTTTGTTATCACTAATTTTTGGCCAAATTTAGCAAAACTTAAAATGCAAATATCTCGTTAAATAAGCCCCGTAGAAGGAAAAGGGCGAAATTTTGTTATCACTATTATTTGGATAAAATTTAGCAAAACTTAAATGCAAATATCTCGTTAAATAATCCCCGTAGAAGGAAAAGGGTGAAATTTTGTTATCACAATTTTTTAGCAAAAATTTGCAAAATTTAAAATGCAAATATCTCGTTAAATAAGCCCCGTAGAAGGAAAAGCACGAAATTTTGTTATCACTAATTTTTGGCCAAAATTTAGCAAAACTTAAAATGCAAATATCTCGTTAAATAAGCCCCGTAGAAGGAAAAGGGCGAACTTTTGTTATCACTATTTTTTGGCAGGAATTTAGCAAAACTTAAAATGCTAATATCTCGTCAAATTCGTCAAAATTTGCCGAATTCGTCAAAAATTTGCCGAATTCGTCAAAATTTGCCGAATTCGTCAAAAATCGCCGAATTCGTCAAAATTTGCCGAATTCGTCAAAAATCGGCGAATTCGTCAAAAATCGGCGTCAAAAATCGACGAATTCGCCGAATTCGTCAAAAATCGGCGAATTCGTCAAAAAGGAATTCGTAGAAGGAAAAGGGCGAAATTTTGTTATCACTATTATTTGGATAAAATTTAGCAAAACTTAAAATGAAAATATCTCGTTAAATAAGCCCCGTAGGAGGAAAAGGGCGAACTTTTGTTATCACTATTTTTTGGCCAAAATTTAGCAAAACTTAAAATGCAAATATCTCGTTAAATAAGCCCCGTAGAAGGAAAAGGACGAAATTTTGTTATCACTAATTTTTGGCCAAAATTTAGCAAAACTTAAAATGCAAATATCTCGTTAAATAAGCCCCGTAGAAGGAAAAGGACGAAATTTTGTTATCACTAATTTTTGGCCAAAATTTAGCAAAACTTAAAATGCAAATATCTCGTTAAATACTCCCCGTAGAAGGAAAAATCGTCCAAAAATCGACGAATTCGTCAAAATTTGTCGAATTCGTCAAAAATTTGTCGAATTCGTCAAAAATCGATGAATTCGTCAAAATTCGACGAATTCGTCAAAATTCGCCGAATTCGTCAAAAATCGCCGAATTCGTCAAAATTTGCCGAATTCGTCAAAAAAAGGCGAATTCGTCAAAAATCGGCGAATTCGTCAAAAATCGGCGAATTCGTCAAAATTTGCCGAATTCGTCAAAAATCGGCGAATTCGTCAAAATTTGCCGAAATCGTCAAAAATCGGCGAATTCGTCAAAATTTAAAATGCAAATATCTCGTTAAATAAGCCCCGTAGAAGGAAAAGGACGAAATTTTGTTATCACTAATTTTTGGCCAAAATTTAGCAAAACTTAAAATGCAAATATCTCGTTAAATAAGCCCCGTAGAAGGAAAAGGGCGAACTTTTGTTATCGCTATTTTTTGGCAGGAATTTAGCAAAACTTAAAATGCTAATATCTCGTCAAATTCGTCAAAATTTGCCGAATTCGTCAAAAATCGACGAATTCGTCAAAAATCGACGAATTCGTCAAAATTTGCCGAATTCGTCAAAAATCGACGAATTCGTCAAAAATTTGCCGAATTCGTCAAAATTTGCCGAATTCGTCAAAAATCGACGAATTCTCCAAAAATCGACGAATTCGTCAAAATTTGCCGAATTCGTCAAAAATCGACGAATTCGTCAAAATTCGCCGAATTCGTCAAAAATCGACGAATTCGTCAAAATTTGCCGAATTCGTCAAAAATCGACGAATTAGTCAAAATTCGCCGAATTCGTCAAAAATCGACGAATTCGTCAAAATTCGCCGAATTCGTCAAAAATCGACGAATTCGTCAAAATTTGCCGAATTCGTCAAAAATCGGCGAATTCGTCAAAATTTGCCGAATTCGTCAAAATCGGCGAATTCGCCGAATTCGTTAAAAATCGGCGAATTCGTCAAAATTTGCCGAATTCGTCAAAAATCGATGAATCGTCAAAATTCGCCGAATTCGTCAAAAATCGACGAATTCGTCAAAATTCGCCGAACTCGTCAAAAATCGCCGAATTCGTCAAAAATCGGCGAATTCGTCAAAAATATGAAAATATCTCGTTAAATAAGCCCCGTAGGAAGAAAAGGGCGAACTTTTGTTATCACAATTTTTTAGCAAAAATTTTGCAAAATTATAATGCAAATATCTCGTTAAATAAGCCCGTAGAAGGAAAAGGACGAAATTTTGTTATCACTAATTTTTGGCCAAAATTTAGCAAAACTTAAAATGCAAATATCTCGTTAAATAAGCCCCGTAGAAGGAAAAGGGCGAACTTTTGTTATCACTATATTTTGGCAGGAATTTAGCAAAACTTAAAATGCTAATATCTCGTCAAATTCGTCAAAATTTGCCGAATTCGTCAAAAATCGACGAATTCGTCAAAATTCGCCGAATTCGTCAAAAATCGCCGAATTCGTCAAAATTTGCCGAATTCGTCAAAAATCGGCGAATTCGTCAAAAATCGGCGAATTCGTCAAAAATCGGCGAATTCGTCAAAATTTGCCGAATTCGTCAAAAATCGACGAATTCGTCAAAATTCGCCGAATTCGTCAAAATTCGCCGAATTCGTCAAAAATCGACGAATTCGTCAAAAATCGACGAATTCGTCAAAATTCACCGAATTCGTCAAAAATCGGCGAATTCGTCAAAATTTGCCGAATTCGTCAAAAATTGTCGAATTCGCCCTTTTCCGTAGAAGGAAAAGGGCGAAATTTTGTTATCACTATTATTTGGATAAAATTTAGCAAAACTTAAAATGAAAATATCTCGTTAAATAAGCCCCGTAGGAGGAAAAGGGCGAACTTTTGTTATCACTATTTTTTGGCCAAAATTTAGAAAAACTTAAAATGCAAATATCTCGTTAAATAAGCCCCGTAGAAGGAAAAGGACGAAATTTTGTTATCACTAATTTTTGGCCAAAATTTAGCAAAACTTAAAATGCAAATATCTCGTTAAATAAGCCCCGTAGAAGGAAAAGGACGAAATTTTGTTATCACTAATTTTTGGCCAAAATTTAGCAAAACTTAAAATGCAAATATCTCGTTAAATACTCCCCGTAGAAGGAAAAATCGTCCAAAAATCGACGAATTCGTCAAAATTTGTCGAATTCGTCAAAAATCGATGAATTCGTCAAAATTCGCCGAATTCGTCAAAAATCGACGAATTCGTCAAAATTCGCCGAATTCGTCAAAATTTGCCGAATTCGTCAAAAATCGGCGAATTCGTCAAAAATCGGCGAATTCGTCAAAAATCGGCGAATTCGTCAAAAATCGGCGAATTCGTCAAAAATCGGCGAATTCGTCAAAAATTCGCGAATTCGTCAAAAATCGGCGAATTCGTCAAAAATCGGCGAATTCGTCAAAATTTGCCGAATTCGTCAAAAATCGGCGAATTCGTCAAAATTTGCCGAATTCGTCAAAAATCGGCGAATTCGTCAAAATTTAAAATGCAAATATCTCGTTAAATAAGCCCCGTAGAAGGAAAAGGACGAAATTTTGTTATCACTAATTTTTGGCCAAAATTTAGCAAAACTTAAAATGCAAATATCTCGTTAAATAAGCCCCGTAGAAGGAAAAGGGCGAACTTTTGTTATCGCTATTTTTTGGCATTAATTTAGCAAAACTTAAAATGCTAATATCTCGTCAAATTCGTCAAAATTTGCCGAATTCGTCAAAAATCGACGAATTCGTCAAAAATCGACGAATTCGTCAAAATTTGCCGAATTCGTCAAAAATCGACGAATTCGTCAAAAATTTGCCGAATTCGTCAAAAATCGACGAATTAGTCAAAATTCGCCGAATTCGTCAAAAATCGACGAATTCGTCAAAATTTGCCGAATTCGTCAAAAATCGGCGAATTCGTCAAAATTTGCCGAATTCGTCAAAATCGGCGAATTCGCCGAATTCGTTAAAAATCGGCGAATTCGTCAAAATTTGCCGAATTCGTCAAAAATCGATGAATTCGTCAAAATTCGCCGAATTCGTCAAAAATCGACGAATTCGTCAAAATTCGCCGAATTCGTCAAAAATCGCCGAATTCGTCAAAAATCGGCGAATTCGTCAAAAATATGAAAATATCTCGTTAAATAAGCCCCGTAGGAGGAAAAGGGCGAACTTTTGTTATCACAATTTTTTAGCAAAAATTTGCAAAATTTAAAATGCAAATATCTCGTTAAATAAGCCCCGTAGAAGAAAAAGGACGAAATTTTGTTATCACTAATTTTTGGCCAAAATTTAGCAAAACTTAAAATGCAAATATCTCGTTAAATAAGCCCCGTAGAAGGAAAAGGGCGAACTTTTGTTATCACTATATTTTGGCAGGAATTTAGCAAAACATAAAATGCTAATATCTCGTCAAATTCGTCAAAATTTGCCGAATTCGTCAAAAATCGACGAATTCGTCAAAATTTGCCGAATTCGTCAAAAATCGACGAATTCGTCAAAATTCGCCGAATTTGTCAAAAATTTTCCGAATTCGTCAAAATTTGCCGAATTCGTCAAAATTTGCCGAATTCGTCAAAAATCGACGAATTCTCCAAAAATCGACGAATTCGTCAAAATTTGCCGAATTCGTCAAAAATCGACGAATTCGTCAAAATTCGCCGAATTCGTCAAAAATCGACGAATTAGTCAAAATTCGCCGAATTCGTCAAAAATCGACGAATTCGTCAAAAATCGACGAATTCGTCAAAATTCGCCGAATTCGTCAAAATTTGCCGAATTCGTAAAAAATCGGCGAATTCGTCAAAAATCGGCGAATTCGTCAAAAATCGGCGAATTCGTCAAAATTTGCCGAATTCGTCAAAAATCGACGAATTCGTCAAAATTCGCCGAATTCGTCAAAAATCGACGAATTCGTCAAAAATTGCCGAATTCGCCCTTTTCCGTAGAAGGAAAAGGGCGAAATTTTGTTATCACTATTATTTGGATAAAATTTAGCAAAACTTAAAATGAAAATATCTCGTTAAATAAGCCCCGTAGGAGGAAAAGGGCGAACTTTTGTTATCACTATTTTTTGGCCAAAATTTAGCAAAACTTAAAATGCAAATATTTCGTTAAATACTCCCCGTAGAAGGAAAAAAAAAAAAAATTTGTTATCACTATTATTTGGATAAAATTTAGCAAAACTTAAAATGAAAATATCTCGTTAAATAAGCCCCGTAGAAGGAAAAGGACGAAATTTTGTTATCACTAATTTTTGGCCAAAATTTAGCAAAACTTAAAATGCAAATATTTCGTTAAATAAGCCCCGTAGAAGGAAAAGGACGAAATTTTGTTATCACTAATTTTTGGCCAAAATTTAGCAAAACTTAAAATGCAAATATCTCGTTAAATACTCCCCGTAGAAGGAAAAATCGTTCAAAAATCGACGAATTCGTCAAAATTCGCCGAATTCGTCAAAAATCGACGAATTCGTCAAAAAATCGACGAATTCGTCAAAATTGGCCGAATTCGTCAAAAATCGCCGAATTCGTCAAAATTTGCCGAATTCGTCAAAAATCGGCGAATTCGTCAAAAATCGGCGAATTCGTCAAAAATCGGCGAATTCGTCAAAAATCGGCGAATTCGTCAAAATTTGCCGAATTCGTCAAAAATCGGCGAATTCGTCAAAATTTGTCGAATTCGTCAAAAATCGGCGAATTCGTCAAAATTTAAAATGCAAATATCTCGTTAAATAAGCCCCGTAGAAGGAAAAGGACGAAATGTGTTATCACTAATTTTTGGCCAAAATTTAGCAAAACTTAAAATGCAAATATCTCGTTAAATAAGCCCCGTAGAAGGAAAAGGGCGAACTTTTGTTATCGCTATTTTTTGGCAGGAATTTAGCAAAACTTAAAATGCTAATATCTCGTCAAATTCGTCAAAATTTGCCGAATTCGTCAAAAATCGACGAATTCGTCAAAAATCGACGAATTCGTCAAAATTTGCCGAATTCGTCAAAAACCGACGAATTCGTCAAAATTCGCCGAATTTGTCAAAAATTTGCCGAATTCGTCAAAATTTGCCGAATTCGTCAAAATTTGTCGAATTCGTCAAAAATCGACGAATTCGTCAAAAATCGACGAATTAGTCAA
Organism: Eudasyphora cyanicolor; assembly: GCA_963930755.1. Classification (NCBI taxonomy): domain Eukaryota; kingdom Metazoa; phylum Arthropoda; class Insecta; order Diptera; family Muscidae; genus Eudasyphora; species Eudasyphora cyanicolor. The sequence continues at coordinate 123,191,791 of OZ005738.1, forward strand.
AATTCGCCGAATTCGTCAAAAATCGACGAATTCGTCAAAAATCGACGAATTCGTCAAAAATCGACGAATTCGTCAAAATTCGCCGAATTCGTCAAAATTTGCCGAATTCGTCAAAAATCGGCGAATTCGTCAAAAATCGGCGAATTCGTCAAAATTTGCCGAATTAGTCAAAATTTGCCGAATTCGTCAAAAATCGACGAATTCGTCAAAATTCGCCGAATTCGTCAAAAATCGACGAATTCGTCAAAAATTGCCGAATTCGCCCTTTTCCGTAGAAGGAAAAGGGCGAAATTTTGTTATCACTATTATTTGGATGAAATTTAGCAAAACTTAAAATGAAAATATCTCGTTAAATAAGCCCCGTAGGAGGAAAAGGGCGAACTTTTGTTATCACTATTTTTTGGCCAAAATTTAGCAAAACTTAAAATGCAAATATTTCGTTAAATACTCCCCGTAGAAGGAAAAAAAAAAAATTTTGTTATCACTATTATTTGGATAAAATTTAGCAAAACTTAAAATGAAAATATCTCGTTAAATAAGCCCCGTAGAAGGAAAAGGACGAAATTTTGTTATCACTAATTTTTGGCCAAAATTTAGCAAAACTTAAAATGCAAATATTTCGTTAAATAAGCCCCGTAGAAGGAAAAGGACGAAATTTTGTTATCACTAATTTTTGGCCAAAATTTAGCAAAACTTAAAATGCAAATATCTCGTTAAATACTCCCCGTAGAAGGAAAAATCGTTCAAAATCGACGAATTCGTCAAAATTCGCCGAATTCGTCAAAAATCGACGAATTCGTCAAAATTCGCCGAATTCGTCAAAAATCGCCGAATTCGTCAAAATTTGCCGAATTCGTCAAAAATCGGCGAATTCGTCAAAAATCGGCGAATTCGTCAAAAAATCGGCGAATTCGTCAAAATTTGCCGAATTCGTCAAAATTTGCCGAATTCGTCAAAAATCGGCGAATTCGTCAAAATTTGCCGAATTCGTCAAAAATCGGCGAATTCGTCAAAATTTAAAATGCAAATATCTCGTTAAATAAGCCCCGTAGAAGGAAACGGCCGCAATTGTGTTATCACTAATTTTTGGCCAAAATTTAGCAAAACTTAAAATGCAAATATCTCGTTAAATAAGCCCCGTAGAAGGAAAAGGGCGAACTTTTGTTATCGCTATTTTTTGGCAGGAATTTAGCAAAACTTAAAATGCTAATATCTCGTCAAATTCGTCAAAATTTGCCGAATTCGTCAAAAATCGACGAATTCGTCAAAAATCGACGAATTCGTCAAAATTTGCCGAATTCGTCAAAAATCGACGAATTCGTCAAAATTCGCCGAATTTGTCAAAAATTTGCCGAATTCGTCAAAATTTGCCGAATTCGTCAAAATTTGCCGAATTCGTCAAAATTTGCCGAATTCGTCAAAAATCGACGAATTCTCCCAAAAATCGACGAATTCGTCAAAATTTGCCGAATTCGTCAAAAATCGACGAATTCGTCAAAATTCGCCGAATTCGTCAAAAATCGACGAATTCGTCAAAATTTGCCGAATTAGTCAAAAATTGACGAATTAGTCAAAATTCGCCGAATTCGTCAAAAATCGACGAATTCTCCAAAAATCGACGAATTCGTCAAAATTCGCCGAATTTGTCAAAAATTTGCCGAATTCGTCAAAATTTGCCGAATTCGTCAAAATTTGCCGAATTCGTCAAAATTTGTCGAATTCGTCAAAAATCGACGAATTAGTCAAAATTCGCCGAATTCGTCAAAAATCGACGAATTCGTCAAAAATCGACGAATTCGTCAAAATTCGCCGAATTCGTCAAAATTTGCCGAATTCGTCAAAAATCGGCGAATTCGTCAAAAATCGGCGAATTCGTCAAAATTTGCCGAATTAGTCAAAATTTGCCGAATTCGTCAAAAATCGACGAATTCGTCAAAATTCGCCGAATTCGTCAAAAATCGACGAATTCGTCAAAAATTGCCGAATTCGCCCTTTTCCGTAGAAGGAAAAGGGCGAAATTTTGTTATCACTATTATTTGGATAAAATTTAGCAAAACTTAAAATGAAAATATCTCGTTAAATAAGCCCCGTAGGAGGAAAAGGGCGAACTTTTGTTTTCACTATTTTTTGGCCAAAATTTAGCAAAACTTAAAATGCAAATATTTCGTTAAATACTCCCCGTAGAAGGAAAAAAAAAAAAAATTTTGTTATCACTATTATTTGGATAAAATTTAGCAAAACTTAAAATGAAAATATCTCGTTAAATAAGCCCCGTAGAAGGAAAAGGACGAAATTTTGTTATCACTAATTTTTGGCCAAAATTTAGCAAAACTTAAAATGCAAATATTTCGTTAAATAAGCCCCGTAGAAGGAAAAGGACGAAATTTTGTTATCACTAATTTTTGGCCAAAATTTAGCAAAACTTAAAATGCAAATATCTCGTTAAATACTCCCCGTAGAAGGAAAAATCGTTCACAAATCGACGAATTCGTCAAAAATCGACGAATTCGTCAAAATTCGCCGAATTCGTCAAAAATCGCCGAATTCGTCAAAATTTGCCGAATTCGTCAAAAATCGGCGAATTCGTCAAAAATCGGCGAATTCGTCAAAAATCGGCGAATTCGTCAAAATTTGCCGAATTCGTCAAAAATCGGCGAATTCGTCAAAATTTGCCGAATTCGTCAAAAATCGGCGAATTCGTCAAAATTTAAAATGCAAATATCTCGTTAAATAAGCCCCGTAGAAGGAAACGGCCGCAATTGTGTTATCACTAATTTTTGGCCAAAATTTAGCAAAACTTAAAATGCAAATATCTCGTTAAATAAGCCCCGTAGAAGGAAAAGGGCGAACTTTTGTTATCGCTATTTTTTGGCAGGAATTTAGCAAAACTTAAAATGCTAATATCTCGTCAAATTCGTCAAAATTTGCCGAATTCGTCAAAAATCGACGAATTCGTCAAAAATCGACGAATTCGTCAAAATTTGCCGAATTCGTCAAAAATCGACGAATTCGTCAAAATTCGCCGAATTTGTCAAAAATTTGCCGAATTCGTCAAAATTTGCCGAATTCGTCAAAATTTGCCGAATTCGTCAAAAATCGACGAATTCTCCAAAAATCGACGAATTCGTCAAAATTTGCCGAATTCGTCAAAAATCGACGAATTCGTCAAAATTCGCCGAATTCGTCAAAAATCGACGAATTCGTCAAAATTTGCCGAATTAGTCAAAAATTGACGAATTAGTCAAAATTCGCCGAATTAGTCAAAATTCGCCGAATTCGTCAAAAATCGACGAATTCTCCAAAAATCGACGAATTCGTCAAAATTTGCCGAATTCGTCAAAAATCGACGAATTCGTCAAAATTCGCCGAATTCGTCAAAAATCGACGAATTCGTCAAAATTTGCCGAATTCGTCAAAAATCGACGAATTAGTCAAAATTCGCCGAATTCGTCAAAAATCGACGAATTCGTCAAAATTCGCCAAAATTTGCCGAATTCGTCAAAAATCGATGAATTCGTCAAAATTCGCCGAATTCGTCAAAAATCGACGAATTCGTCAAAATTCGCCGAATTCGTCAAAAATCGCCGAATTCGTCAAAATTTGCCGAATTCGTCAAAAATCGGCGAATTCGTCAAAATTTGCCGAATTCGTCAAAAATCGGCGAATTCGTCAAAATTTGCCGAATTCGTCAAAATCGGCGAACTCGTCAAAATTTGCCGAATTCGTCAAAATTTGCCGAATTCGTCAAAATTGCAGAATTCGTAAAAATTTGCCGAATTCGTCAAAAATCGGCGAATTCGTCAAAAATAGAAATTTTGTTATCACTATTATTTGGATAAAATTTAGCAAAACTTAAAATGAAAATATCTCGTTAAATAAGCCCCGTAGGAGGAAAAGGGCGAACTTTTGTTATCACTATTTTTTGGCCAAAATTTAGCAAAACTTAAAATGTAAATATCTCGTTAAATAAGCCCCGTAGAAGGAAAAGGACGAAATTTTGTTATCACTAATTTTTGGCCAAAATTTAGCAAAACTTAAAATGCAAATATCTCGTTAAATAAGCCCCGTAGAAGGAAAAGGGCGAAATTTTGTTATCACTATTATTTGGATAAAATTTAGCAAAACTTAAAATGCAAATATCTCGTTAAATAATCCCCGTAGAAGGAAAAGGGTGAAATTTTGTTATCACAATTTTTTAGCAAAAATTTTGCAAAATTTAAAATGCAAATATCTCGTTAAATAAGCCCCGTAGAAGGAAAAGGACGAAATTTTGTTATCACTAATTTTTGGCCAAAATTTAGCAAAACTTAAAATGCAAATATCTCGTTAAATAAGCCCCGTAGAAGGAAAAGGGCGAACTTTTGTTATCACTATTTTTTGGCAGGAATTTAGCAAAACTTAAAATGCTAATATCTCGTCAAATTCGTCAAAATTTGCCGAATTCGTCAAAAATCGACGAATTCGTCAAAATTTGCCAAATTCGTCAAAAACCGACGAATTCGTCAAAATCGACGAATTCGTCAAAAATCGACGAATTCGTCAAAATTGGCGAATTCGTCAAAAATCGACGAATTCGTCAAAATTTGCCGAATTCGTCAAAAATCGGCGAATTCGTCAAAATTTGCCGAATTCTTAAAATGCAAATATCTCGTTAAATAAACCCCGTAGAAGGAAAAGGGTGAAATTTTGTTATCACTATTATTTGGATAAAATTTAGCAAAACTTAAAATGCAAATATCTCGTTAAATAATCCCCGTAGAAGGAAAAGGGTGAAATTTTGTTATCACAATTTTTTAGCAAAAATTTTGCAAAATTTAAAATGCAAATATCTCGTTAAATAAGCCCCGTAGAAGGAAAAGGACGAAATTTTGTTATCACTAATTTTTGGCCAAAATTTAGCAAAACTTAAAATGCAAATATCTCGTTAAATAAGCCGCGTAGAAAGAAAAGGGCGAACTTTTGTTATCACTATTTTATGGCAGGAATTTAGCAAAACTTAAAATGCTAATATCTCGTCTAATTCGTCAAAATTTGCCGAATTCGTCAAAAATAGAAATTTTGTTATCACTATTATTTGGATAAAATTTAGCAAAACTTAAAATGAAAATATCTCGTTAAATAAGCCCCGTAGGAGGAAAAGGGCGAACTTTTGTTATCACTATTTTTTGACCAAAATTTAGCAAAACTTAAAATGCAAATATCTCGTTAAATAAGCCCCGTAGAAGGAAAAGGACGAAATTTTTTTATCACTAATTTTTGGCCAAAATTTAGCAAAACTTAAAATGCAAATATCTCGTTAAATAAGCCCCGTAGAAGGAAAAGGGCGAAATTTTGTTATCAATATTATTTGGATAAAATTTAGCAAAACTTAAAATGCAAATATCTCGTTAAATAATCCCCGTAGAAGGAAAAGGGCGAAATTTTGTTATCACAATTTTTTAGCAAAAATTTTGCAAAATTTAAAATGCAAATATCTCGTTAAATAAGCCCCGTAGAAGGAAAAGGACAAAATTTTGTTATCACTAATTTTTGGCCAAAATTTAGCAAAACTTAAAATGCAAATATCTCGTTAAATAAGCCCCGTAGAAGGAAAAGGGCGAACTTTTGTTATCACTATTTTTTGGCCAGAATTTAGCAAAACTTAAAATGCTAATATCTCGTCAAATTCGTCAAAATTTGCCGAATTCGTCAAAAATCGACGAATTCGTCAAAATCTGCCGAAGTCGTCAAAAATCGGCGAACTCGTCAAAATTTGCCGAATTCGTCAAAATTTGCCGAATTCGTAAAAATTTGCCGAATTCGTCAAAATTGCAGAATTCGTAAAAATTTGCCGAATTCGTCAAAAATCGGCGAATTCGTCACAATTTGCCGAATTCGTCAAAAATAGAAATTTTGTTATCACTATTATTTGGATAAAATTTAGCAAAACTTAAAATGAAAATATCTCGTTAAATAAGCCCCGTAGGAGGAAAAGGGCGAACTTTTGTTATCACTATTTTTTGGCCAAAATTTAGCAAAACTTAAAATGCAAATATCTCGTTAAATAAGCCCGTAGAAGGAAAAGGACGAAATTTTGGTATCACTAATTTTTGGCCAAAATTTAGCAAAACGTAAAATGCAAATATCTCGTTAAATAAGCCCCGTAGAAGGAAAAGGGCGAAATTTTGTTATCACTATTATTTGGATAAAATTTAGCAAAACTTAAAATGCAAATATCTCGTTAAATAATCCCCGTAGAAGGAAAAGGGTGAAATTTTGTTATCACAATTTTTTAGCAAAAATTTTTTTTGTTATCACTATTTTTTGGCAGGAATTTAGCAAAACTTAAAATGCTAATATCTCGTCAAATTCGTCAAAATTTGCCGAATTCGTCAAAATCGACGAATTCGTCAAAATCGACGAATTCGTCAAAATATGCCGAATTCGTCAAAATATGCCGAATTCGTCAAAAATCGGCGAATTCGTCAAAATTTGCCGAATTCGTCAAAAATCGGCGAACTCGTCAAAATTTGCCGAATTCGTCAAAATTTGCCGAATTCGTCAAAATTTGCCGAATTCGTCAAAATTGCAGAATTCGTCAAAATTTGCCGAATTCGTCAAAAATCGGCGAATTCGTCAAAATAGAAATTTTGTTATCACTATTATTTGGATAAAATTTAGCAAAACTTAAAATGAAAATATCTCGTTAAATAAGCCCCGTAGGAGGAAAAGGGCGAACTTTTGTTATCACTATTTTTTGGCCAAAATTTAGCAAAACTTAAAATGCAAATATCTCGTCAAATTCGTCAAAATTTGCCGAATTCGTCAAAATTTGCCGAATTCGTCAAACAACCTCGTCAAAATTTGCCGAATTCGTCAAAAATCGGCGAACTCGTCAAAATTTGCCGAATTCGTCAAAATTTGCCGAATTCGTCAAAATTGCAGAATTCGTCAAAATTTGCCGAATTCGTCAAAAATCGGCGAATTCGTCAAAATTTGCCGAATTCGTCAAAATAGAAATTTTGTTATCACTATTATTTGGATAAAATTTAGCAAAACTTAAAATGAAAATATCTCGTTAAATAAGCCCCGTAGGAGGAAAAGGGCGAACTTTTGTTATCACTATTTTTTGGCCAAAATTTAGCAAAACTTAAAATGCAAATATCTCGTCAAATTCGTCAAAATTTGCCGAATTCGTCAAAATTTGCCGAATTCGTCAAAATAGAAATTTTGTTATCACTATTATTTGGATAAAATTTAGCAAAACTTAAAATGAAAATATCTCGTTAAATAAGCCCCGTAGGAGGAAAAGGGCGAACTTTTGTTATCACTATTTTTTGGCCAAAATTTAGCAAAACTTAAAATGCTAATATCTCGTCAAATACGTCAAAATTTGCCGAATTCGTCAAAAATCGGCGAATTCGTCAAAATTTGCCGAATTCGTCAAAAATCGGCGAACTCGTCAAAATTTGCCGAATTCGTCAAAATTTGCCGAATTCGTCAAAATTGCAGAATTCGTCAAAATTTGCCGAATTCGTCAAAAATCGGCGAATTCGTCAAAATTTGCCGAATTCGTCAAAATTGAAATTTTGTTATCACTATTATTTGGATAAAATTTAGCAAAACTTAAAATGAAAATATCTCGTTAAATAAGCCCCGTAGGAGGAAAAGGGCGAACTTTTGTTATCACTATTTTTTGGCCAAAATTTAGCAAAACTTAAAATGCAAATATCTCGTTAAATAAGCCCCGTAGAAGGAAAAGGAAGAAATTTTGTTATCACTAATTTTTGGCCAAAATTTAGCAAAACTTAAAATGCAAATATCTCGTTAAATAAGCCCCGTAGAAGGAAAAGGGCGAAATTTTGTTATCACTATTATTTGGATAAAATTTAGCAAAACTTAAAATGCAAATATCTCGTTAAATAATCCCCGTAGAAGGAAAAGGGCGAAATTTTGTTATCACAATTTTGCAAAATTTAAAATGCAAATATCTCGTTAAATAAGCCCCGTAGAAGGAAAAGGACGAAATTTTGTTATCACTAATTTTTGGCCAAAATTTAGCAAAACTTAAAATGCAAATATCTCGTTAAATAAGCCCCGTAGAAGGAAAAGGGCGAACTTTTGTTATCACTATTGGCCAGAATTTAGCAAAACTTAAAATGGTAATATCTCGTCAAATTCGTCAAAATTTGCCGAATTCGTCAAAAATCTACGAATTCGTCAAAATTTGGTCAATTGGTCAATTGAAAGACGTCGCACGGGAATAATAAATTTTTCCCGTGGTCACTTGAAAGACGTCGCACGGGCATAATTTTTTTTCCCGTTGTCAATTGAAAGACGTCGCAGAGCATAATTTTTTTCCCGTGGCCAATTGAAAGGCGTCGCACGGGCATAATTTTTTTTCCCGTGGTCAATTGAAAGGCGTCGCACGGGCATAATTTTTTTTCCCGTGGTCAATTGAAAGACGTCGCACGGGAATAATAAATTTTTCCCGTGGTCACTTGAAAGACGTCGCACGGGCATAATTTTTTTTTCCCGTTGTCAATTGAAAGGCGTCGCACGGGCATAATTTTTTTTCCCGTGGTCAATTGAAAGACGTCGCACGGGAATAATAAATTTTTCCCGTGGTCACTTGAAAGACGTCGCACGGGCATATTTTTTTTTCCCGTTGTCAATTGAAAGACGTCGCACGGGCATAATTTTTTTTCCCGTGGTCAATTGAAAGGCGTCGCACGGGCATAATTTTTTTTTCCCGTGGTCACTTGAAAGACGTCGCACGGGCATAATTTTTTTTCCGTGGTCAATGGAAAGACGTCGCACGGGAATAATAAATTTTTCCCGTGGTCACTTGAAAGACGTCGCACGGGCATAATTTTTTTCCCGTTGTCAATTGAAAGACGTCGCACGGGAATAATAAATTTTTCCCGTGGTCAATTGAAAGACGTCGCACGGGAATAATAAATTTTTCCCGTGGTCAATTGAAAGACGTCGCACTGGAATAATAAATTTTTCCCGTGGTCACTTGAAAGACGTCGCACGGGCATAATTTTTTTCCCCGTTGTCAATTGAAAGGCGTCGCACGGTAATAATAAATTTTTCCCGTGGTCAATTGAAAGACGTCGCACTGGAATAATAAATTTTTCCCGTGGTCACTTGAAAGACGTCGCACGGGCATATTTTTTTTTCCCGTTGTCAATTGAAAGACGTCGCACGGGCATAATTTTTTTTCCCGTGGTCAATTGAAAGGCGTCGCACGGGCATAATTTTTTTTTCCCGTTGTCAATTGAAAGACGTCGCATGGGCATAATTTTTTTTCCCGTGGTCAATTGAAAGGCGTCGCACGGGCATAATTTTTTTTTTCCCCGTGGTCACTTGAAAGACGTCGCACGGGCATAATTTTTTTTCCCGTGGTCAATTGAAAGACGTCGCACGGGAATAATAAATTTTTCCCGTGGTCACTTGAAAGACGTCGCACGGGCATAATTTTTTTTTCCCGTTGTCAATTGAAAGACGTCACACGGGCATAATTTTTTTCCCGTGGTCAATTGAAAGACGTCGCACGGGCATAATTTTTTTCCCGTTGTCAATTGAAAGGCGTCGCACGGGAATAATAAATTTTTCCAGTGGTCAATTGAAAGACGTCGCACGGGCATAATTTTTTTTCCCGTGGTCAATTGAAAGACGTCGCACGGGAATAATAAATTTTTCCCGTTGTCAACTGAAAGTCGTCGCACGGGCATAATTTTTTTTCCCGTGGTCAATTGAAAGACGTCGCACGGGAATAATAAATTTTTCCCGTGGTCACTTGAAAGACGTCGCACGGGCATAATTTTTTTTCCCGTGGTCAATTGAAAGACGTCGCACGGGAATAATAAATTTTTCCCGTGGTCACTTGAAAGACGTCGCTCGGGCATAATTTTTTTTCCCATTGTCAATTGAAAGACGTCGCATGGGCATAATTTTTTTTCCCGTGGTCAATTGAAAGGCGTCGCACGGGCATAATTTTTTTTTCCCCGTGGTCACTTGAAACACGTCGCACGGGCATAATTTTTTTTCCCGTGGTCAATTGAAAGACGTCGCACGGGAATAATAAATTTTTCCCGTGGTCACTTGAAAGACGTCGCACGGGCATAATTTTTTTTCCCGTTGTCAATTGAAAGACGTCGCACGGGCATAATTTTTTTCCCGTGATCAATTGAAAGACGTCGCACGGGCATAATTTTCTTCCCGTTGTCAATTGAAAGGCGTCGCACGGGAATAATAAATTTTTCCAGTGGTCAATTGAAAGATGTCGCACGGGAATAATAAATTTTTCCCGTGGTCAATTGAAAGACGTCGCACGGGCATAATTTTTTTTTCCAGTGGTCAATTGAAAGACGTCGCACGGGCATAATTTTTTTGTCCCGTGGTCAATTGAAAGACGTCGCACGGGAATAATACATTTTTCCCGTGGTCACTTGAAAGACGTTGCACGGGCATAATTTTTTTTCCCGTGGTCAATTGAAAGACGTCGCACGGGAATAATAAATTTTTCCCGTGGTCACTTGAAAGACGTCGCACGGGCATAATTTTTTTTCCCGTGGTCAATTGAAAGACGTCGCACGGGAATAATAAAATTTTCCCGTGGTCACTTGAAAGACGTCGCACGGGCATAATTTTTTTTCCCGTGGTCAATTGAAAGACTTCGCACGGGAATAATAAAATTTTCCCGTGGTCACTTGAAAGACGTCGCACGGGCATAATTTTTTTCCCGTTGTCAATTGAAAGGCGTCGCACGGGCATTTTTTTTCCCGTGGTCAATTGAAAGACTTCGCACGGGAATAATAAATTTTTTCCGTGATCACTTGAAAGACGTCGCACGGGCATAATTTTTTTGTCCCGTGGTCAATTGAAAGACGTCGCACGGGAATAATAAATTTTTCCCGTGGAATAATAAATTTTTCCCGCACGGGCATAATTTTTTTTCCCGTGGTCAATTGAAAGACGTCGCACGGGAATAATAAAATTTTCCCGTGGTAACTTGAAAGACGTCGCACGGGCATAATTTTTTTCCCGTTGTCAATTGAAAGGCGTCGCACGGGCATTTTTTTCCCGTGGTCAATTGAAAGACTTCGCACGGGAATAATAAATTTTTTCCGTGGTCACTTGAAAGACGTCGCACGGGCATAATTTTTTTGTCCCGTGGTCAATTGAAAGACGTCGCACGGGAATAATAAATTTTTCCCGTGGCCACTTGAAAGACGTCGCACGGGCATAATTTTTTTTCCCGTGGTCAATTGAAAGACGTCGCACGGGAATAATAAATTTTTCCCGTGGTGACTTGAAAGACGTTGCACGGGCATAATTTTTTTTCCCGTGGTCAATTGAAAGACGTCGCACGGGAATAATAAAATTTTCCCGTGGTCACTTGAAAGACGTCGCACGGGAATAATAAATTTTTCCCGTTGTCAATTGAAAGGCGTCGCACGGGCATTTTTTTTCCCGTTGCCCGCACGGGAATAATAAATTTTTCCCGTGGTCACTTGAAAGACGTCGCACGGGCATATTTTTTCCCGTTGTCAACTGAAAGACGTCGCACGGGCATAATTTTTTTTCCCGTGGTCAATTGAAAGACGTCGCACGGGAATAATAAAATTTTCCCGTGGTCACTTGAAAGACGTCGCACGGGCATAATTTTTTTTCCCGTGGTCAATTGAAAGACGTCGCACGGGAATAATAAAATTTTCCCGTGGTCACTTGAAAGACGTCGCACGGGCATAATTTTTTTCCCGTTGTCAATTGAAAGGCGTCGCACGGGCATTTTTTTTCCCGTGGTCAATTGAAAGACTTCGCACGGGAATAATAAATTTTTTCCGTGGTCACTTGAAAGACGTCGCACGGGCATAATTTTTTTCCCGTTGTCAATTGAAAGGCGTCTCACGGGCATAATTTTTTTTTCCCGTGGTCAATTGAAAGACGTCGCACGGGAATAATAAATTTTTCCTGTGGTCACTTGAAAGACGTCGCACGGGCATAATTTTTTTTCCCCTTGCCCGCACGGGAATAATAAATTTTTCCCGTGGTCACTTGAAAGACGTCGCACGGGCATATTTTTTTCCCGTTGTCAACTGAAAGAGGTCGCACGGGCATAATTTTTTTTCCCGTGGTCAATTGAAAGACGTCGCACAGGCATAATTTTTTTTCCCGTGGTCAATTTTTAATTTTTTCGTTTGTTCGAATTTTTTGCACAAATTATTTTTCGTTTGTTTACGATTCATTTTTAGGGTATCTCTTAAATACCAGTGAATGCGTCAGCGTCTGTCAAAAAAACGCATGATGGATAATTTTTAACGCGCGCTGTACCGAAATACGCAGTAAACAAAAACAGCTGATTTTTCATCCCCATTTCAGAAAAATTTTGTTTTTCTACATATGTATGGAGTGGATATTGAGAGCAATATAGATATTATGGATGATTTAAATGTTTTGAAAATATTCTGGACAAACCACAAAGAAGAGGAAATAGAAATTTACTCCAAAACCAGGAGGCATTCGTATTTTAAACTTTTTCAGACAGAGTAATTCATTTTTCTTCGCCTTCTCAACTTTCTAACTAAGTTTTCGTACGGAAAGATTGTAGAAACTGGACAGCACTGAAGCAATTCGATAGTTTGCATTTGAGCAGTATTATTGTGTATACACCCCAATGACGTTTTTTAACTAAAAAATTTCCATAGCATTGTAGTTATGTTTTAATTTGTTTGTTATGCAAGATGCTGTTTTTCATTAGAGAAGAACGGAAATATTAGTAATCGTGGAGTATCTAAAGATGTTGATTTTGTCCACCGAAGTCAAATTATGTTTCTTAAACACTTTATTGGTTGTGCAAAATGTAAAGACCTGTAATTCTCCTCCTGACTTTGTAAACGCCATCCAAATCTATCGAAGGTGTCGGTTCCTGGTGCCACTTGCCATGTTGGGACTAAATGGTGTGTTATTTCACATGGCAGTATACCTATTAAATCAAATTCTACTTATAATTATGCTTCAAAGTAGAGAATAGTTTATTTGCCAGTTTCAATTGATATTTCCAAATATCATCGTTGTACATGGAATTCAAATGTTCGTAACAAGCTCGCGTCACATGCTTCATTGTAGGAAGAACAAACACCTGGACTAACGATTTTCTTGTGTTCAATTCGACCGGAATCAATGTGTTCTTGAAAATTGATCCCTTGCGTCCAAGCAGCATTAATAAGATCCCCACGTTTCTGTTGAATGAATAAACATTAAGACAAAAATGTTGGTACATATTTTAAAGTTTTGGAATTTACTTGGTGTTGACAACTCCAGAGAAATTGCTTGCCATGTACCCTACTTGATTTTTACACATTTGTGGAGAGGCCCTTTGAATTCCATAAGTGGGCAGTGTCCCAGCTATTTCAATAATTTCTTCGCTATTAATCTGAAAAGCACATTTTAATATAAATTATAATAGTAAAATATTAAATTCTTACCGGTTCGTATTTATTATTTCCAGCAAATTCAACATTTAATATTTTTCTACTTCGTGCACTGTTCCAAAATAAAAAATTAAATGCTGCTTGTCATCTGTTTGTGTTTATGTTTTCTTTCGTTGTAGTTGTAAGCGCACTGTCAAATTCGGATTTTTTGAAATTATCCGGCGTATCGGTGTGCGTATTTCGGTAGCTGTAGTACATTTTCATATATTTGAAATCGAGTTTGACAGACGCAGGACGCATTCACCGGTATTTAGGAGATGCCCTTAGTGTTACGTTGTTTACGCAAAATAAGTGTTGGAAAGTGTGGAGCATGTTGATTGTCTGGGATTAGTGGGGTAAACGTATCGTAACGTTAAATTTTATTGAAGACTACGGGTTGTAACCCGTAGAGTATTACTGAAAAATCATTGAAATTATTCTCTATTGTATTCACTTTGCTTTGTTTATATTACTTAATTTATTAATTATGTTATTTTGTTTATATTTTTGTGCATTTTTTATTTGTATGTGGTTGGTGCAGTCAGTGTCAAAAGTGGTGTGTGTCGTTTTCGCGTTAATAATCACTGCACCGCTTAACAACACCAATTTCAGAGAATGGAGCCGACTGGCTGCTATGTAAACGCCGTCGACCTTCAATCCGTATTGTATCAGCTGAAAGTAATTCATAACACCAGAAACGCCAAGTCCAGATTTACACTAGGCAAATTTTTTCAGCAGCTTATCTTAAAATTCTCTTTTGAACTTGCACGATGAACTCAAAACGTTCAGGGAGAGTTTTTCTCCCGACTGCCCCTCTCTCCTACAAAACTCCGATAATCTGCTGAACAATCAGCCAGTGTAAATCCGGACCAATCGCCGATTGCTATTCACACACGCTGAAAATTAAGCCGTGAGGCAATCGGAAAAAAGTTGCAATCGGAAATGGAGAAAAAACACTCCTGTGCTCGAACTTCTCGGGCTCAATATTAAATTAGCGGAAAATCTGCTTAAAAAATATCCTCGTGTGATTCAAGACAAAGGACAAAGAAAAATTCTTATTAAGTCCTGCATCACTCGAGACAATTTTTTCCAAGCAAGTGTCAAAGTTTGAAGTAGCGAGCCATAGAGCTCTTTCTGCCTGCCTTTCTCTCCTAAAAGCTTTGACACTTGCTTGAAAAAATTGTCTTGTGTGAATCTGGGCATAAGAATACATGTAAAAAAAACATTGCCTACCGACTAACGACATCATTGTGTTTCGACACATAAAACGCATTGCACTACGAAAATCGCCTCCTGTGATTCAGAACAAACTCATTTTTGGTAAAATTTGTAATTTTAATGTCGGTAATTTTTTTTATTTTTACATGTATTCGACGAATGTCGACAAGACCACCGCTGGTACACACGGTGGTCGGATTTTACAATGTTGTCAGCAACATGCAACCGTGACTTACTATTTTTGTCTTGCAACGTTGGCAGAAAAGTCATTGTCAGTACATTGTAAGATTTGCAAAGTTTATGCATTTGACAATAGCACCATTGTCAGAAAAACATTTAATTGTTACACCAAAGATATGAAAACAACGGTATCCATAATAATACAACGGTATCCATTCACAACGAATTCTTCACAACTTGTTCATAGATGGTGTTCTGCAGGTTGAAATTAAATTGTAAATGGCGTAAATAAACAACAGGGTAGCCATTACACAGGAATTCAAATATTTGGTGTTGCCGATTGTCAAATTTGAACATTTTATTTGAGAAAATGAAACGTGAGTGCATAAGTAAAATGAAAAAAGTTTGTATACAGAATAATAATGTTTTGTAGAAAAGTCGATGTTTTTGATATGTGTGTAATGTTGTAATATATAAATGTTTGACTAAATACGTTTTATTTTAAAATTAATAATTTTTTTCAAATGGTGGTCCACTGCCTTTTGGGTGCAGTAGCAATAATATTAAAAGAATCATATATTCCTTCAGTGTTTTTAATTTTATTTTTTGGACCTTTAGATAATTCCAAACAATCGCAAAAACGCTTATATCAAACAAGAGTATACTCTTCAAAAAAAAGTATATATTCTAAGAAGAAATTAAATAATTTTGAATCGTTGAAGATCAATAATTGATACTCCTTCGACGACCAGTTGGGTTAACTACACATTAAGAGGCACCCAATTTCGTATTTGACTCCTTTGTATGTGGCCTGTTTGGTTATCTAAATAAGAAATTATTACATTCAGGAAATCATTCAAATGCAGTGGTTGAAATAACTAGAATTATTTTACATAAAATATCCAAATTAATTTGGGGAGTTTCTGAGATAATTTTGAGCGTGAAATATAAACTTTTCCAGCGTCAACTCTTGTTAACAGGGAGACAGAAAAGTTGCCTATCCACATATATTTTTCATTTTTAACAACGTGTCATATCACGTATCTCTTGGAAACTGTGAACAATAAATTTATTGTTGTATCTTAGGTTAGGGCGGCAGCCGTATTTTTTATACAAGCTCACATAGACCAGTTTAGGTCCCTAGTGTTACCACGGGCTGAAATGCCCCTCATCGAAACCAACCTGTTTGATATACAAATTTATCGATAGTACGAATATCGTTACCACGGGCTGAAATGCCCCTCATCGAAACCAACCTGTTTGATATACAAATTTATTTACTGGAAAGATCTGTTAGGCTGCCTAGAAAAGCCGACCCCAGTATGTCCAGTCGTCGTTTACTCAGAGCGGGGCAGTCGCATAGCAAGTGCTCAATGCTCTCCACTTCTTCCTCATCTCCACAGCTTCTGCAGAAGTCATTAGAGTCAATACCCAATCTTTTGGCGTGTTCGCCGATCAAGCAGTGTCCCGTCAGAACTGATACTAACTTAGACAATCTTTGCCTCTCTAGTGCGAGGAGATATTTTGATCTTCTCAGGTCATACCTTGGCCAGATTTGTCTAGCTACTCTGCAGGTGCCGATTTCTGCCCATCTTTCGTTGGACTGCCTGATTGCCTCTTGCCTAAGCCAAAGCTTGCACGTGGATAGTGGCGCACCAATATATGCAAATTCTTCGAGTATTTGTAATGTCGTCCCTTTCCTAGCAAGTTCATCGGCTTTGCAGTTCCCCGGGATATCCCTATGCCCAGGCACCTATATGAGGTGTATAGTAAACTGCTCAGCCATCTCGTTAAGAGATCTGCGGCAGTCGAGGGCTGTTTGTGAATTTAGGGATGTTGCCTCCAGAGAATGGATGGCAGCCTGGCTGTCCGCGTAAATTACAACGCCAGTGTTGGTTACTATGTTGCGACTCAGCCACTTGGCTACTTCCCATATTGCCATTATTTCGGCTTGATAGACACTGCAGGTATCTGGTAGTCTGTGAGCTATATCCAATCTAAGCTCTGCACAGTGTACTCCGAAGCCAACCTTTTCATCAAGCTTCGACCATTGTTCTGTCCACTTTGTGGATAAAATCCAATTTCTATTTTGGGAGTATTTGTCGACGTCGCTGGTATGGTGGCGTTTAGCTCGGCTAAGCTCGCCGGATGGGGGGGTTCTTGTCGACATCTACCTTTTTAGACAAAGACAGAAAAAAATCATACCAGACTTAGAAAGAAGATAATAAGGGGACCGAAAAGGAAATGGATAAACAAAGAATACACGACTTGCACTAAACATTCCGATTACCTGTAGATGTGTTTCCGGCGGTTGTTATGCCGGATGTTTCCCACCCTCAGGAACAGATGTCCCTCCGTGGCAGCTTGACGTAGTTTGAAACTGCCCCATACCTACCTCTTTACCCTATAGTCACCCTCCTATCACCTTCCTTTGACTAAAGTTAGTCCATTCAAAAGATTATTCTTTTATATTCAAAACAAAATGTTAAACATCATTTTTATTGTTGTTTTTTTTTTTAAAAGAAGAAAAGTAACAGTGCAAATAGACTTGATTTCCACGTTGAAAATATCATAGTTTTGTTTACTAAGGAATTGACAATTACTGCAGAAAACTAAATTTATTAAAAAAATTCATTTTATCCACTGATTCCTAGGTCTTGGTTGTCTTCAGGGCGTAAGTGGACCATGTCATCATCAGCTTCTTGGTGGCTGAGGTATTGTCCGTCCGATTGTTTGTTTGCGTATTAGTATTGTGTGAGTTGTTTAAAATCGTTTTTTTTTTATTTTTACTTTTTATAAATAGAATACCAAAATTTGTTTATTTTATTGTAGGTAAATCATTGTATTTATAAAATTTTTCTTTAGCCTTTTTAACCCAGGGACAACATCTTTGGACGGGCAAAACTCCCTTCTAATACTACAACCTTCAAGAGCCCTAGGCCTGCGCGCAACCCTGCTCTCCTGACTCGTCCTCTTCAGAATTGGAAAAGGAAAGTATTCTACTTGGACTTTCAAATGCCTACCCTGGTAACATACTAATTCTGTTTCTCTTATTTCAGTATTTTATTTAAATAATTATCCTGTGAGGTCGCGTAAGTATGTGCTTAAGTGAAAGTTATGTCTGTCGGAGAGTTCGTTTCTCTGTCCTGGAAATACCTCAGCACCCCAGGATTGGAAGTGCTACGTTTCTGCCTGAGAGTCCCGCGTTGTGGCCGAGGTTTTCTTCTTGGGGAGCGTTTTTTTTGTTGAATTTGTTTAGCTTTAGTTTTGTTTAACGTTTAATTTTGTTTAACTTTTAATTTCAGTTTGTTCTACTTAATATTTCAATTTGTAATTAAGTATTTCTGTAATTTACGTTTAGTTATTTTGCCGAGAAATTATGGCTTTCTTTTCCAATAAAATGGTGAATCAAAGAAAACTTTTGTGGTGTTTCATTCACTTTTGAATATGGTGTTTAGTTCAGATTTAAATGTAATGTTTCTTTTGTAATTCAAGTATCTTTTGTATAATTCAGTCTTTTTTTTTTTGTGTAATTCAGTCTTATTTTCTTTTCGACAACAAATTATGTTATTTTTGATTTTTGGGCTCTTTAAAACCTCTTCTTGATGCTGGCCAATATCCAAAGGAAAAGGCCATTTTCCTGCCTTTTGCCAACCATTTCTCCTCGGATTGTCAATTTGACAGCTGATCCAGCCATTTTCCTGACTTCTCTGTCAACAAAAACATATGATAGTGTGGCCACATTGTTCCGTACATACGTCCGCTTAGACCTTAACTACCACCCTATAGATGTCGCTACTGGTATGAAACACGCACATGACAAACCCAACCATCCTTTGTACACGACTGTAAGAGGATGGGAGGGAAAAAGTGCGCTATTTTAAACATATGTATGGGATTTGTCGTACCACTGATCGAAATCATAATTTTTCGACCCCCTGATTCGAAATATGTATTAAAATTTGGCGATATAATCATATATACAATAAGTTCGGATTTACACTAGGCAAGTTTTTTCGTTTTTTTTTTCTTACCGACAGCCGCTCTCTCCTACAAAACGCCGATAATCTGCTGAACATACAGCCAGTGTAAATCGGAACTAACTATACTTAATTTGGCAGTTAATGAGACATTTTTGTCAAAAAAATCAAAATGCCATTCCTTTCAAGCAACGCAAAAAAATTGGTAGGGGGTCGTGAGCAACTCTGTTATGGGGTACACCGGAACGCATTTCAATTCGGTTGCTTGTAATGAACAGCCGGTCGCCCCATATGCAAATGAAAAGTGGATTAATGGACAAAGAAGAAGAGCTTAGTTTCATTGTACGGACGGACGGTCGAGTGATGGAGCAAAAAACATAAATGGTAAGGAAAAGTGTTAATTTAAAGTGAAAAACATACAGAAAATAAACAATAAGCATTAAATAAAATTGTGTACAAAAATGATAAAGTGATAATTGAAAGGTGAATGAAAGTTATAGTGAGAAAATACGGAAAAATTAATACTACCGACGAAAGTGTGTGTGTGTGTGTGTCGTTAAAATAAAAGAAACTAATTCAACAAAAGAAACAAATAATCGGACAACTATAATGGTTTCGAGAAACAAAAAGGAAAAATTAAAAGAAAATTTAATGTGAGTGAGCACATCTAACCATTAAAAATTAATAAAATATATAATATAACCATAGACAACGTGCTCATATTGAACTGGTGTTGGTATTTCGTGTGTGTACGTCACATCAATAGTTGAATGAGTGCAATATGTAAATTTACGCTGCTAACAACAAAACACTCATTCACTGAAGCTTGTAATTTGCGGGAAAAACTGGTTATGAGACTTTTCGAAGGTCAATGAAGGTGAATAGTGGGACTATTGCCAAAAGAACGCAGAAGATAAACAAAAAAAAATCAGAATTTTAAAGAGCCAAAGAAAAGGAGAGGAATTAAATGAAAGAAAAACATAAAAAGAACTGGATAAAGTGAAGTGAATGTGATATACGGAAATAACAATATTAGTGAATGAGAAGATAGATATAGTTTTGGAGAATTGTAGGCGAAGAAGGAATGAATGAAAATAGAAAAAAAATTAAATGAATCTAAAGGTGCGGACGGACGGAAAGGCCAGTTAACTTAAGGAAAAAGGCGCAGAACAAGTGTGAACAAAAATTTATTGGAAAACAGTTTGGTGAATTTAATGAACGTTGGGGAAAAAAATTATGGTTGTTTCGGTGTGATATAAACCTTTTTATTTTGTAAAGTGCAATATAAATAAAAAAATAAACTATAACTGGAACTAAGAAGGAAACATAAATGCAATAGCTGTGTTCAAAAAAAAAACAAAATGAATTAAATAAAAGTGTAGTAAAACATGATGGATATAATCGGAAATTAAAGTGACTTGTCTGCTTTGTGAAATTAAAATGAATTTTAATGGAAATTTTGTTTTTTGTTTGTATTAATAGTTCTTGTTAAATAAAAATGACTTTCAATTTACCAAATGAGTTGAACGCCTTTCTGAAATGGATATCAACAGTGACAGCACTTTTTAAAATAGCAAAAAAAAAATAAAAATATTAACAAGAGGGACTTAAACCAAAATATAAAAGATAACCAATTTGTGGAACGTATAATTTTACTACATTTTCTTACTTTACCCATCTCATCATTCTCTAATTTATTTTCTTTTCTTTCAGATGGATGCCTGTTTGAAAGGAGATGCTGACCTAAAGCCGAAATTTTCACTGGAATACTTGGGATTTTCCGATATATACTGGATTCCAGGTACAGTATTTTCGAAGTGTTCACCGACGTGTTATGATTACCTTTTTTTATTTTGATAGATGTAAGAGAAATTTAAACATGGATTCGAGGACTTAACGAAGGCGTTAACGAAGTTATATATCTCGTAATTTCAAATTTTTTTTTTAATAAATTTTTCCTACAACTAATTTTACTTCTTTTACCTCTTTAGGATAAACTCACACCTCGATAAAGAAGTTCGAATGTCAGCCAGGCGTTTCAATGGGAACTCAGGTGAGCACTATAACCTAAAACACAAAACCTAATCTAATTTCAATAAAAGAAATATTCTTATACCGGTTTAAAAAAACTTAACGCCCGTAACTAAAAGCTATTAATTTCATAGAATACACGTTAGGCTTGTTAAAACCTTATGAACTCTTGAATTCGTGATGAGTATCTCCTTTTCGAAGCACTATCAGTGCCTCTGTTCACTGCCCACTATGACTTACACCCGCTCCATCGATGCCGGATACGATACCCCATCGGTCTCACTACGGTGACTCCGATATGTGCCTTCCCTAACCTCTGACTCAGCTTTCGTAATTCATATTCTGGTGGCTCCGCGGCCTACTCTACTACATGCCCCTGTCCTGTGTCATAGTTTCAAAGGGAAATTTAAGGGGGCATGGAGAATGCGCCAAGGACAGACACAAGTTGACTCTCCACAAAATGTAGATTTTCTGCTAGAGTCAGACAACAGGGGAGCTTACATCGTACTCTTGCTTCGAAAGCTCAGGTGAACGTCCTACGTGGCCAGTGAACGGGTGACCAACATAGTCTTCGAATCTCTGGGGAAATTCGGAAGCTACTGCTTCAAGTCTTTGCCGTGGAAAATTCCTAAAGATTTGCCTCTCAAGTTTTCGACTTCATAGAGACAATTCCCTACTGGTCGTACTATACGACATTTGAGGAACTTAGGGCTAAGTTTGGCGTTAAAATTGTTCTTGAAATCGCTTTGTTGGAAGCTCCGTCGGTACACTTCTTGCCCTGGAATAAACTTAACTTTCCGACTTCTTACGTTGTACTTTTTCTCATTATTCAAATATGCTTGGTGTAAACTTGACCTTATCTTCTGGCGAATCAAATCTAGTTTAATTGTTCTAGGCACCACATTACATTCGGGATCATTTAGTAACTGAAGTTTCCGAGCAAGGCCATAAACACTCGCATGGTTAACCATATTCATTCCGAATAACGCAAAATACGGCGTGACACCTATCGAAGAATGCACAGAAGATCTTAAGGAGCATTCGATTTCTGATAGATGTTTGTCCCAATCTCGATGATCTTCTTGCAGATAGGAACGTATCGCCGCTAATATAGACTGATTCACCCTTTCAGAGGCGTTAGCCTGGGGTGAATGAGTCGCTGTCCGAACATGGTTAACCCCAAAGTTTTTCACCATCTCGGCAAACTCCTTGCTGAGAAATTGTGTCCATTGTCAGATACTAAAGTTTCTGGGGTCCCAAATTTGTGGAAAACCTCAGAAATGAGAAATTTCACCACATTCTTAGAATTGGCCTTGCTCATTGCTTTCAAGAGCACATACTTCGACAAATGGTCCAATACAATGAAAATGTATGAATTCCCTGACTTCGAACGGGGATAAGGGCCCAGGAAATCGACATAGATACGCTGGAAGGGCCGCTCTACATTACACTCATTTCCCATTGGTGGTCTCAGAGTGGTATTGGCAGGTTTAGATTCTTTACAAACTTGGCATTGCTGCACAAAACTTCGCACTTGTGTGCACAAGTTTGGCCAATAAAAATATTCCCTCACTCTTCTTAAAGTTTTATGGAAACCACCATGAGCTATATGAGGAGGACAGTGAGCTTTCTCGATAATGTCCTTGGTAAGATCTAAAGGAACCCACAATTTCCACGCGAAATCTTCTCCCAGTGGCGTTCCATCGTAGTGAAGCGTCCTTTTATAGACGTACCCGTCTACTACACGTAAATCTGGCAAACTTTCGGAATTCTCTTCGATTCTCGCAATCAACTCTAGGTACTCATCCGATTTGAAAGCTGTCGAACTGAGATCAACCATACTCTCTAAAACCGCGGATACTTCCTCCATGTCATACCTGGAAAGAGCGTCCGGCACTACGTTCTCCTTACCCTTCCTATGCTCGACCGTGAAAGAGAAGGACTGGAGATGAAGGCTCCAACGGGCTAATCGTCCACTTAAGTCTTTATGGGACATTAGCCATTTAAGACTGCTATGGTCTGTAATTATAGTGAACGGCATGAGCTCGATATAGGGACGGAATTTTTTTATCGCCATGACCACTGCCAGACACTCTCTCTCCGTGACAGAATAGTTTTTCTGTGCAGATGTCAGTTTCTGTGAAAAGTATGCAATGGGATGCTCTCCACCTTCGTCATCTTTTTGGAATAAGACAGCGCCAATTCCCAGGTCGGAGGCATCACACTGTACATAAAAATGTTTCTCAAAATTCGGATGAGTGAGGACTGGGCTGGTGGTCAAGGCGTTCTTTAGTTTATCAAAAGCTACTTTTGCCTGCTCGGTAAATAGAAAAGACTTTCCCTTTTTTAAGGTCTCAAAGATAGGAGCAGCTATGGTGGCATAATCGGCTATAAACCGACGGTACCACCCAGTAGCGCCGGTAAAGCTCCTCACCTGCTTTGCCGTTTTGGGGTATTGGTACCGAATAATGGTCTCTATTTTTGCTGGATCAGGTTTCAGCTCACCTCCGCCAACCATGTAACCTAGGTATCGTAGTTCTTTAAAACAAAACTTAGATTTGGCTACGTTTATAGTCAAGCCTGCCTCAGCTAAGTGATTCGCCACACGTTCTAACAACACCAAGTGGGTGTCGAAGTCTGGCGATACTACCAAAAAGGTCGTCCAGATATACAAAGACGCGCTCACGCAATGCGGAGGGGATCACTTTATCCATCAGCCTGCATAACCTTTGGGCTGCATTGCACAACCCGAAAGGCATGACGGTGAAGTGATAAAGTGGTCTCCCCGGCACAGTGAATGCGGTCTTTTCTCTACTGGACGGATCTAATGGGATCTGCCAGAATGCGTCCTTCAGGTCGACACTAGATATGTAGTAGGTATCACCCAACCGACTAAGCAATCCTTCAATGTGCGGGAGCGGATAGGCATCCTTGACCGTGAGTGCATTTAGTTTGCGCGCATCCAGACACAATCGGTTTTTCTCGCCCTTCCGAACGAGCGTTACCGGATGGCTCCATGGGCTGTCGCTTTCTTCAATGACACCCAGGTCAAGCATCCTATCCAACTCGGCGTACATTAACTTTTGCACAGCGGGTGATACAGGGTAATGCCTGCTCTTCACTGGTGTTGCGTCCCGTGTGTCTATCGTGTGTACCTCAGACTTAGTTCGACCAAGCCCCTTCTTAGCATAACACGGGAACTTCGCTACTATCATTTCCAAACGTTGCCGTTGTGGATCTGATAAATGGTGCATTTTCCTGTCATCACTGGTACTATTAGCTTCACTGGCCAGGGGAACATGGTTGGCAGAGAGATCATCTATCTGAGCAAACAATTGAAACGCTCGCATAAAATCCACCCCCAGGAAAAGTTGACGGCTCAGAGTAGGAACCAAATAAAAAGTTATGGCCTGTGATTTACCATTAAAGAATATTGTAGTCTGGACTCTACCAACGATTTTGTGCGGGCTCCCATCGGCCGTCTTAATAAAAGAAAAAAAATTCTGTGGGATCAGACCGACTTTATCGACAAACGCTTCACAACCCTTACCTAGACAAGTAACAGTAGCCCCACTATCCAGTAGTCCTTCGAGTTCCTCGCCATTAATACGGATGCGTGTATAGAACCGCGAATCTTCTCCTTCGTATAACGTGGCTGCTGCTATTTCCTTTCTGATTCTTTTTCTCTTCTTGAATCTCTCTCTCGCTCGCCTGACTCTATTTGATACTTCTCCGAAAATTCTCTTCCTTGCCTCATCATATTCCCTAATCCTGACATGCAATGGCTTCAGTTCTCTAACTTTTCTCTCTACGACTTCTGAAAGTTTCTTGTCCGGATTAGTCAAAATTGCAACCGTCTTATCTTCTGGAGAAATGGTCTTGTTTTGCCCTGCCAATGAATTTGTCTCTACTGGGGATCGGTTTGGGTGGAGCGCGCCTCCCCAGTTTGTGGTGTGCTCCTCCTTAAGTTTCCCTGACACTTCGGACATTTTGGGGTAACCACTCCTTCACGGCCACACTTGAAACAAAATACTCTACTGACCGGTAAGTGACATTCAATATAGCTGTGACCCACCTTACGGCAATTCCAGCAGGTGTATCGGCTTGTAGGATTGAGGGCGTCCACTTCAAGCAAAGGTTCAGGTGTTTCCGCTTCGCATTCGATTTCATGTACTCGGGCCGCTTGATATGATCTTTGCTGATACGTCTGACGCTGATTCGCCAACAAATTTTCGGCTTTCCTAACCTCTTGCCGAAAATGGTTAAGTCCATATATCCTTAACGGAAAGATTAAGGCCGCTAGAGAAGTCTTCAAGTTTCCTTTCATTATCTCTACCAAATCTTGTTCTGAGTAGGGTGTCCGCTGTTGATTCCTCAACTTCACAATTGCGTTGAAGAAATCCTCAAAAGATTCATGAGGTTGTTGACGGCGGTCCATAATTCTCTTCTGTATCTGAAACTCATTCTCAAAACGCCTAAACTGAGACAGGAAAGCTTCTCGGAGTTCGGGCCACGAACGAAAAGGGGACAGCCGACGGTGCTGCCAGTACCAGTCATGGGCTGCGCCTTCTAGCAGCTGCTGGAAATCTTTCACTAAATCTCCAAAATGGATATTGTGGTCTTCTCTAAGAGCTTCCAAGCGGAAGATAAAGTCCTCCGCATCCATTGTCTTTTCAGACCCATCAAACTTGATGCCCCAGTTCTTCAGGCTGAATTTCAGCGCTGTTGGCTGCATAGAATAACCACCATATGGACAAGTATTCGGTTGCAGGGGAAAAAATCGAATTGATGGATTCGGGTCATTCTGTTGCCCAGCCTGGGTACCTGAAGCTGCCGCAAAATAATTTGGTTCTGCGGGCGGCACCATCCCTCTACTAGTCGTCGAACCAAATGCTTGCGGTGGGGGAACTCCCTGTAACGGCTCCTCCAAAATCCCTTGTGTATTACTGGGCCTCGAAACTGGAGGTGGCACATACAAATTGGTCGGCGGTGGATTTGGTGGTACACTGCCCAGGCTCCGTGGCGGCCATTCTTGGCTCATTATTTGCCTAATCTCCTCACAACTCCGCATCAGCTGCGCCTGAGCCAGACCAATAGTAGCTACCATTTGTTCTAAATTCCTACTTGGTTCAACTTCTTCATGGAATCTGGAAGGTGCGTTATCCTGGCGGAAGTCGCGTCGAATCTGTTGTGCCGTAATGCTGGCGAAATCCGGCGACACGATTGTATTGTTCAGACCCTCCGAACTAAGTGATATGTCTCCCGAAACTGACTGAGCCGTGGAAGACATAGTCGACGTGGTTGTGACCACTGTGGTCGTAAATGCCGAAGAGGCGGTAACGGTAGTAGTACCCGCGGCAGCAAAATTGTCCATAATCGGAGTAGTGGTCGCGGTCGTTGACATAATAAAAACGTTAGGGCCGTTGGTCAAAAACTTGCTCCCTTGCCTAGTCAATACCATTCCCGTCTAAACAAGGAAAATAACTTTCGTATTCCCCAAGATATTTCTTCTCCCTGACGAGAGAGTATCTGTGTAAGCCAAATTTTGCCGGTAGACTTTTCCGTGAACTAATTGCTCTATAGGTAGAAAAGAGAAGCAAAAATATTTTTAGCTTACGCCTCAGCAATCAAAACAATGTGACATTTGCTTTAAAAATGACGATATTTAATGTATTCAATCGTCGATCACTCAACACAACACACTAAAAAAAAATCGACGAAGTTAAAGCAAGCAAAATTTTAACCAAAAATCATAAATAATGAGAAAATTTTATACAAATTATAAAACCAATATGGTAAACAGAAATTTGGTGAAGCAAAATGAAATAATCCTCTTAGATTTATTAGTTTGAAGGAAATTGTAATTCAAAATAAAATGTGGAAATCAAGTGGTGACAGGGTTTTCAGGTGACTACACAGCTAAGAGTGTAGGTTTACATAAGTTTTATATCTACAGGTGTCGTGGGTTGTCTAGTGGTCTGAATGGTGGTAAATGGTAGATAGCTCCGCCCGATATAATACCGGACAAACCGTTTCTGCCTTTAAGGGGGCGTAGAATGGAATCACTGACATCCCTAGAGCGAAACCAGTTCACAAGGTTTGTAGCTTCAGGAGCCTTATCTTTGGGTTATTACAAGGCAATTAAACTACAGGATAAATCTTGAAGATGTCCTACAAATTTCAAACAGTTAGGCGTTGGTCATACCACTGACTCTACCCTAAGACTTTAAAAATGCCGAACAACTCCAAGTAACTCCGCCTTCTGAACTCAAACTGATTTATCCTCTAATGTTCGGAGTGGCATCTCAACTTTGACTTTAAAGACGTACTTGTAAGGACCTACCCCGACCCAAGAAAATAAAAAACTTAAAGTCGAAGACGTCTATGAGGGATTAAATGTAAAAACTCCAGATTAAACTTAAATATTCCCGGGAAATCTATCTCACATCAACGTAAGCTTCTGACACATCTATTCTTATTGAAACGTCGAGACTCAGCTGCTGCTCAACGATTTCCTTTTTCCAGAACTCCTATCTATTCCATGCGGCAACCGCTGAGGACTCTTGAGTATTTCTCAAACAGGACCTACACTTCCTAAATAGGATAATTCCCGATCAGACTGGGATCTAACACCTTTTCGGGCCCCACGTTTTGGGCGCCATTCTGTTCTGTCCACTTTGTGGATAAAATCCAATTTCTATTTTGGGAGTATTTGTCGACGTCGCTGGTATGGTGGCGTTTAGCTCGGCTAAGCTCGCCGGATGGGGGGGTTCTTGTCGACATCTACCTTTTTAGACAAAGACAGAAAAAAATCATACCAGACTTAGAAAGAAGATAATAAGGGGACCGAAAAGGAAATGGATAAACAAAGAATACACGACTTGCACTAAACATTCCGATTACCTGTAGATGTGTTTCCGGCGGTTGTTATGCCGGATGTTTCCCACCCTCAGGAACAGATGTCCCTCCGTGGCAGCTTGACGTAGTTTGAAACTGCCCCATACCTACCTCTTTACCCTATAGTCACCCTCCTATCACCTTCCTTTGACTAAAGTTAGTCCATTCAAAAGATTATTCTTTTATATTCAAAACAAAATGTTAAACATCATTTTTATTGTTGTTTTTTTTTTTAAAAGAAGAAAAGTAACAGTGCAAATAGACTTGATTTCCACGTTGAAAATATCATAGTTTTGTTTACTAAGGAATTGACAATTACTGCAGAAAACTAAATTTATTAAAAAAATTCATTTTATCCACTGATTCCTAGGTCTTGGTTGTCTTCAGGGCGTAAGTGGACCATGTCATCATCAGCTTCTTGGTGGCTGAGGTATTGTCCGTCCGATTGTTTGTTTGCGTATTAGTATTGTGTGAGTTGTTTAAAATCGTTTTTTTTTTATTTTTACTTTTTATAAATAGAATACCAAAATTTGTTTATTTTATTGTAGGTAAATCATTGTATTTATAAAATTTTTCTTTAGCCTTTTTAACCCAGGGACAACATCTTTGGACGGGCAAAACTCCCTTCTAATACTACAACCTTCAAGAGCCCTAGGCCTGCGCGCAACCCTGCTCTCCTGACTCGTCCTCTTCAGAATTGGAAAAGGAAAGTATTCTACTTGGACTTTCAAATGCCTACCCTGGTAACATACTAATTCTGTTTCTCTTATTTCAGTATTTTATTTAAATAATTATCCTGTGAGGTCGCGTAAGTATGTGCTTAAGTGAAAGTTATGTCTGTCGGAGAGTTCGTTTCTCTGTCCTGGAAATACCTCAGCACCCCAGGATTGGAAGTGCTACGTTTCTGCCTGAGAGTCCCGCGTTGTGGCCGAGGTTTTCTTCTTGGGGAGCGTTTTTTTTGTTGAATTTGTTTAGCTTTAGTTTTGTTTAACGTTTAATTTTGTTTAACTTTTAATTTCAGTTTGTTCTACTTAATATTTCAATTTGTAATTAAGTATTTCTGTAATTTACGTTTAGTTATTTTGCCGAGAAATTATGGCTTTCTTTTCCAATAAAATGGTGAATCAAAGAAAACTTTTGTGGTGTTTCATTCACTTTTGAATATGGTGTTTAGTTCAGATTTAAATGTAATGTTTCTTTTGTAATTCAAGTATCTTTTGTATAATTCAGTCTTTTTTTTTTTTGTGTAATTCAGTCTTATTTTCTTTTCGACAACAAATTATGTTATTTTTGATTTTTGGGCTCTTTAAAACCTCTTCTTGATGCTGGCCAATATCCAAAGGAAAAGGCCATTTTCCTGCCTTTTGCCAACCATTTCTCCTCGGATTGTCAATTTGACAGCTGATCCAGCCATTTTCCTGACTTCTCTGTCAACAAAAACATATGATAGTGTGGCCACATTGTTCCGTACATACGTCCGCTTAGACCTTAACTACCACCCTATAGATGTCGCTACTGGTATGAAACACGCACATGACACCATCCGTGTAAAAGTGGAGATGGTTTCTATTACCTGGTATTCTTCCAACCCATTCATCTCTCGCGGGAATCATAGTGATGTAATTTCTCTCGAAGGTGTACACCGTTGGTATATAGTCCACTCGGTCGGTTACCATAGCACTACACTTTGATATCCTCATGTGACCGTAGTTTTTGTACCTCCACATTGATAGGCAGTTTAATCTTATTGCCGCTTTGGTTGCAACTTCTCTCGCCACAATATTAATCGGCAGTATATGGAGTAGGGCTTGTAGAGACTCGGTCGCTGCAGTCCTTAAGGCTCCGCTTATGCTCAGGCAGGCTGTTCTCTGAACCTTTGTTAGTAGGTTGGTGATGGTTAGTTTGTCAGTTGCCGTCCACCATACCACAATGTCATATGCATGAATTTCGCACATATAACAATCTGCAAAGTATCTCGCAATGACTTTTCTGCTAACGTTGCAAAACAAAAATTGTATGTTCACACGGTTTTAAATTCACAGGGTTGCATTTTTCCGCCATTTTTCTGGCAATGTTGTCCGATCTGCAAATCGTGTGTACTTACCTTAAGGAGCGCATTCTCTATGATTTTGTTGGTGTTGACGAATATGTAACGTTGGCAACACTGAATGTCACTTGTTGTTGTTTATAATTTCGTGACAGTTATGTTTTACCGGTTCGTCGAGTTTCATAAAAATTTTAATCAAAAATGCAAAAATGCTGAATTTCTGCAGAAAAAACCTACCCACCGACTATGAATAGAAATGTAACAAGTAGAAAATTGAAGTGTACTATATGAAATACGTTAGTCTTTGTCCGTTTAATCCATATAACAAGTAAAAGCGTTAAGTTCGGCCATGCCGAATCTTATATACACTCCACCATGGATAGCATGTGATCTCACAAAATAACTCAAACCTAAAGAAAACCAGTAAGGAAAGGCAGAAAGTCGGGCGGGGCCGACTATATAATACCCTACACCTCCCTAACAATGCTATAAGGGTCATTGCCATAATAATTTGGAATAATTGGTAAATGGGTAGAAACATATTATCTAATTCTGAAACGATAATCGCTAAATTAAGCAATATTCGTTCCTAAAGTGAGAAACATCTTTCTGGAAAACTTTAATGATCGGAAGTAAAATACATCTTCTATAGCGGTTTGATACCAAATCAGGAGGAACATATCCTGAATACTTGTTCATGTAAAAAGATACAGTCTCATGTAAAAAGATACAGTCTAGAAAATACAGTCTCTACAGCGCTTACATGTCAAATCGGGGGTAACATATATATGGGAACTATATCTAAATCTGAACCGATTTTCTCCGAATTTGGCAGTATTCCTTCATGTAGAAAGAAACCTCTTTTTGCCGACTTTCGCACTGATCGGATATAAAATAACATTTTTACAGCGCTCACATGTCAAATCGGGGGTAACGTATATATGGGGGCTATATCTAAATCTGAACCGATTTCTTCCAAATTTAAAAGTGTTCATTCATATAATAGGAAACCTCTTTCTGACGAATTTCATACTGATCGGATATAAAATACAGTTTTTACAGCGCTTACATGTCAAATCGGGGGTAACATATATATGGGGGCTATATCTAAATCTGAACCGATTTTCTCCGAATTTAGCAGTATTCCTTCATGTAATAAGAAACCTCTCTTTGCCGAATTTCGCACTGATCGGATATAAAATAACATTTTTACAGCGCTTACATGTCAAATCGGGGGTAACGTATATATGGGGGCTATATCTAAATCTGAACCGATTTCTTCCAAATTTAACAGTGTTCATCCATATAATAAGAAACCACTTTCTGCCGAATTTCATACTGATCGGATATAAAATGAAGTTTTTACAGCGCTTACATGTCAAATCGGGGCTAACATATATATTATATATATGGGGGCTATATCTAAATCTGAACCGATTTTAACCAAATTCAATAGGGATCGTCCTTGGGCCAAAAAAAAGATATGTGTAAAGTTTCGTCGAGATCGGACCATAATTACGACCTGTACTTTGATTACAAGAATACATGCACAGACGGACAGACAGACAGACGGACATAGCTAAATCAACTCAGAAAGTGATTCTAAGTCGATCGGTATAATAAACGATGGGTCTATTTCTTCTCCTTTTGGGTGTTACAAACAAATGCACAAAGTTATAATACCCTGTACCACAGTGTGGTGTAGGGTATAATAACACTGAAAACACAAAAAATATAGTAGATGAGAACAGTAGGAATCACAACAAGTTAGATGCTCTATGTGGGAGCTATATCTAAATATGGACCGATATGGCCCATTTGCAATCCCAAACAACCTGCAAGCAATCATGTTTTTAATTTGGTCCATTGCGTCTTCGTTCGGGTAGGAAAGCTCTTTTCTTCATCGTCTTCCTGTCAAAGACCAATGTTTCCATCATGTTTTTATTGACATTTCTTAAAGATTTTTTCACACAAAAATATCAGAACGGACAATGAGAAATAATCAAACAACCGAAAACTAATATAATTGTTTGCTTAATTGATCATATAATGTATATATAGAGGCTATATCTAAATCGGAAACGTTCTGTACACAATTCAGTAAGTCCCTGAGTTAAAAATAAAGTTCTTGCTAAATTTCATAGTGATCTGAGCATAATTGTGACCTGTACTTTGCTTGGATATATCTACAAACTGACGGACGGACAAAACCAAACCAATTCAGAAAGAGATTCTAGGTCGATAGGTATATTAAACGATTGTTTCGGTCATCTAATTTAAGGTATTATAAATAAATTCAAAAAGTAACAATGTGGTTGTGATTTAAAAAAATGTTAAACAAACTAAAAAAACAGACGTTTTTTAAATTATGCACCATGCTTCTACAAAAGATACATGTTTATGCTTTTTGGTTCATTTATCCATTTTTTCATTCATTTACCCAACAATTTTCACTTTATCATTCAAAATTGCTGTAAATATAACCGACACGAATGATGATCGTCTAATTTGACATTTCATTTCGTTCGTTGTTGTCTTATAAGGGTGTCTCTTAAATACCAGTGAATGCGTCAGCGTCTGTCAAAAAAACGCATGATGGATAATTTTTAACGCGCGCTGTACCGAAATACGCAGTAAACAAAAAACAGCTGATTTATCATCCCCATTTCAGAAAAATTTTGTTTTTCTACATTTGGAGTGGATATTCAGAGCAATATCGATATTATGGATGATTTATATGTTTTGAAAATATTTTGGACAAACCACAAAGAAGAAGGAATAGAAATATATTCCAAACCCAGGAGGCATTCGAATTTTAAACATTTTCAGACAGCAATTCATTTTTCTTCGCCTTCTCAACTTTCTAACTAAGTTTTCTTAAGGAAAGATTGTAGAAGCTGCACTGAAGCAATTTGATAGTTTGCATTCGAGCAGTATTATTGTGTATACACCCCAATGACACAACGTTTTTTTACTACAAAATTTCCATAGCATTGAAGTTATATGTTTTAATTTGTTTGTTATGCAAGATGCTGTTTTTCATTAGAAAAGAACGGAAACATTGCTAATATATCGTGGAGTATCTAAAGATGTTGGTTTTGTCCACCGAAGTCAAATTATGTTTCTTAAACTCTTTATTGGTTGTGCAAAATGTAAAGACCTGTAATTCTCCTCCTGACTTTGTAAACGCCAACCAAATCTATCGAAGCTGTCGGCACTTGCCATGTTGGGACTAAATTGTGTTTTATATCACATGGCAGTGTCGCTATTACATCAAATTCTATCTTATAATTATGCTTCAAAGTAGAGAATTGTTTATTGGCCAGTTTCAATTGATATTTCCAAATGTCCTCGTTGAACATGGAATTCAAATGCAGCATCGAAAGGCTATGGAAATAAAAACTATTCGGAACAAGCTCGTGTCACATGCTTCATTGTAGGAAGAACAAACACCTGGACTAACGATTTTCTTAAATCGTTAGCAGCATGAATTAATAAACATTAACACAAAAATTCTGGTACATATTTTAAAGTTTTGGAATTTACTTGGTGTTGACAACTTCAGAGAAACTGCTTGCAATGTGCCCTTCTTGATTTTTACACATTTGTGGAGAGGCTCCTTTGTATTCCATAAGTGGGCAGTGTCCCAGCTATTTCAATTATTTCTTCGCTATTAATCTGAAAAACACATTTTGATATAAATTATAACAGTAAAATATTAAATTCTTACCAGTTTGTATTTGGTATTTCCAGAAAATTCAATATTTAATATTTTTCTACTTCGTGCACTATTCCAAAATAAAAAATAAAATGCTGCTTGTCATCTGTTTGTGTTTATGTTTTCTTTTGTTGTTGTTTTGTTTTCTTTCGTTGTAGTTGTAAGCGCACTGTCAAATTCGGATTTTTTGAAATTATCCGGCGTATCCGTGTGCGTATTTCGGTAGCTGTAGTACATTTCCATACATTTGAAATCGAGTTTGACAGACGCAGGACGCATTCACCGGTATTTAGGAGATGCCCTAAGAACCAAAATGTTGGTGATAATTGAAAGCTTCTTTGTTTACAATCAAAACAAAGTGTGCAAAAACCAAAAATTTCATTCGCTTGCCAATAGACGTGCGAAGTGACAAAAAATAAGTTACAAAAACAGGGCCTACGCTGTGGAAGCGAAATTAATTATGTACCTTATGGAATAAAACAGAAGAGCAACATTCCAATTGGATTGCAATTCAAAAGAATGGCAACT
Organism: Eudasyphora cyanicolor; assembly: GCA_963930755.1. Taxonomy (NCBI): domain Eukaryota; kingdom Metazoa; phylum Arthropoda; class Insecta; order Diptera; family Muscidae; genus Eudasyphora; species Eudasyphora cyanicolor. Next base: position 123,225,850 of record OZ005738.1, read on the forward strand.
GGTGTTCAATTGAAGTGGGAAGCGGTAAAGGATATTAGCCACTATTTACGGATTTATCCTGTAGTTATGTATATTTAGAACTTGGTGTCAAAGCTAGTGCCTGTGATCTCCATTTGGAAATGGCTGTATGTTCTTGTGAGGAGATGGAGGAAGATAATATAGTTTAAGGATGGTCCTTCTAAGAACAATTTTCTATAATTCAACAGATGTAGTCTAATACTTACAAATAACAATAAAATTTGTTGTACTTGTTTTTTTTATATCCTATTTGCTTTTTTGGTACCTTTTTGGGTCATAAATTACACTATGCAACAACAATTTTGTCCAAGGGATGTGGATAACAGTTTCTGGTGCAATTAGGTGTCATACAGACACGAAATATTTAAAAAAAATTTATGGTAATTTTTTTTTTTTAACTTTTTGGACCATAATTTTTCAAGTATAAGCCTGATTGAGCCGTGTTATGCCTCAAACTAAAGTGAGGGCTACATATGCTGCAAATATCGCATTCACGTAGAATCTTTGGTTTAGTAACAGTCGTCAAAAATATGAGAAAACAAGTAAGAAAGTTTCAGTCGGGTAAACCGACTAAGGTATCCCTCACTTTGTGAGTAATGTAATATTGAATATTACACGAATTATTCTGTCAATTTGTGTGGGAGCTACCAGAAGGGGTTAACAAATACACCTATTTTTCGCTGAACAGTAGATACTTTAAATTCATTGCACTGCGCCGAATTATAAGCGTTTATGTGCACTGGTATAAACGTTATGAGATATTAAATTGTTGTATGATTTGGCCATTTTGTGTGGGAGGTACAAAAAGGGGCTTGGCGATAACGCCCATTATTCACAGGACTATAGGCACTATAAAAACATTACACTGTACAAAATTTCAAGTATTATTATACACTTGTCTTAATGTTATAAGCTGTTAACTTTTGGTGCAAAATGGTACCTTTGTGTGTGAGGTACCAAAAGGGGCGGGCAACAACGCCCATTTTTCTCCGGACTGTAGGCAATATAAAAGCTTATAAAAACAAGTATTTTTATACACCGTTATTAATGTTATAAGCTGTTCATTTTTGGTGCAAAATGGTGCATTTGTGTGGGAGGTACCTAAAGGGACGTGGCAACTTCGCCCATTTTTCTCGAGTTGATAGCGACTAAGAAACTAATACTATGTGTGGAATTTCAGAAGATTCGAATAAGTAGTATAGTAGTTAATAAGAATCAATACTTCACAACATTTTAACCCTTTGTGGGGGGAGGTACTAGAAGGAGTGGACCAATATGGCCCATCTTCGAACTTAGCCGGAGATAGAAAAAATATTACCACATACCAAATTTGAAGTCAATCGGTTACTCCTTTCGAGAGTTATCGTGCGCACCAGCCAGCTGACAGACAGGGAAATTCAAAAAAATCGTGCTTCATATTTTTTCGTTTTTAAATGATGTTTTTGCTTATATTAAATTCGCCATATGTGAGAGAGACATTGCACCTGCATTTTATTTTATGAGGATTGATATCAGGCATTATAAAATTATAGAGAGGACGAGGTTTTATGGCCGCTCGTAACCCTCCATAAAACATGATATGCAATGTGAGAGCTGTATTGGATGAGATCCCCTCAGGTAGAGGGTCATTCAACAATATTTGTGGTTTTTTATTTATGCGGTTTCCATTCAGTTACGCCTTTTAGGGGCATGGACATCGCAGTCGTATATACAGGTAGTAAAATTATATGTACGCAGTACAAAGTAGTACGCGGCAGTCTTGAAAATATTGGGTTTCTACGTTCGGAGCAAACTATATGTCATCTACAGGTACTGCAACTTATGAACCTTAAACCCGGAATTTATGAATGGAATTTCTTATTAATAAATTAGTGTAATTCAGCGCCTTAAAGAGATTAGTCGATTTTCTAAAAAATATTACAAAGTTATATTTCGAAGTATGAGTAAAAGACAAAGAACTTTTCAATGTGTAAATCATCCCGACAATTTCTGCTACATCTGCGGAAAATATGTAATTAAAAAAATCGAAGTGCATTTAGTAACGGACTAGTGGAAGAATGCGGTAAGTACTTTAAAATTAATTTATTACAATGTTTTGTGGAATAAAACGTTTTAATTTTAGTATTCACGTGCAATTTGGAATGCCAATGATTTGGAGACAACCATTCATTCACGATACGGACTGCTATTTTTGTCTAAGTTAATAGATTGGAGTAGGACGTGTCCAAGTCCTCAAACTTGAATCGCTCAGAGTTGAGTATTCAGTTGAAATTGATGATGTTTCCGTAATTAGGCTGTTAGCTATGCCTAATTACGAAAACATCATCAAGTTCAACTGAGTACTCAACCCTGAGCGATTCAAGTTTGAGTCTCGGATGAAACAGTACAATCTTTTGGCCCCTGATGTTAACATATCATATTATAGAGTCCGTGATATATAGAGCCCGACCGAATGTTCGGCTACGGCTACGGCCAAAACTCGACATTCGGCCAATATTCGGCATTCGGCCACAAAATCAGCCGAAGTTGGCCGAAGGCCGAATTTTTGTTCAAAAAGTACAAAAAATTAGAATTATATGACTTTTTAAAAGAAAATTCTATTATGGAAATCTTCATAAAAGTGTACAGAAGTGAACAATACTACAAAAATAATTTGAGAAAGGACACCAAAGGAAGGAAGGACACCGAAGGACACCGAAGGAAGAACGACAAAGAAAAACATGACTCAGTTCCTCACCTAAAAGCTCTCCAACTAGTGAAAGCATTCTTGTAAAAGTAGTACGAATAGATAATAATGGGCCATTGAGTCCAAGAATCATTAACATTTTTTAATACTGTAACTCGAGATGTTTCAAATTTGGAAATAGTGGCAGAAAAGTACTTGTGTGCTAGAGAGCAGTTGTTTATGCTGCTGGGCAGCTGTATTCAAATTATCGAAATAGTATACAAGGTCTTAATGCAGAAAAAAGTACTTTCTTTGCCATTATAACATTAAGGTTAATGTGCTAAGTAAATAAATACGTAAGCAAACTGATTAAAAACACAATTTTTTGGTGCAAAGTAAACAATTCTTTAACAAATATAAAACATTCGGCTTCGGCTACGGCTTCGGCCGAAGGTTGTAAATTTAGCCGAAGTTCGGCTACGGCTTCGGCTTCGGCCTTAAAATCCGACTTCGGTCGGGCTCTAGTGATATACCTTATAAACAATTTTATACAACTGTGGATAACAGATGCTTTTGCAAGGACATTCGCGGATTGTTCGAGGAACTTAATCAAGCATACAATTCAAAGGAATGGCGGTTACTTGTTGACAGCAGTAAAGAATGTTTGAAAGCAGTACATTTACACAACGGAAATCAGAAACCGTCGATTCCCATTGCTCATGCTGTCAACACTAAGGAATCATCGAAACAATGGCTAAATTGATAAAATACATAAAATATGAACAACATGACTGGAAAATTTGTTGCGACTTAAAAGTAGTTGGTATGTTATGCCTCTGGGACAGCCGTGCTCGCGATGATCATTACAGAAGAAAGAAATGGCCAACAAGAAAACACTTTACATTAGGTGATAACTTTTACACAACGGAAATCAGAAACCGTCGATTCCCATTGCTCATGCTTTCAACACTAAGGAATCATCGAAACAATGGCTAAATTGATAAAATACATAAAATATGAACAACATGACTGGAAAATTTGTTGCGATTTAAAAGTAGTTGGTATGTTATGCCTCTGGGACAGCCGTGCTCGCGAAGATCATTACAGAAGAAAGAAATGTCCAACAAGAAAACACTTTACATTAGGTGATAACAACATAAAATACACACCTCTCGTACAAAAAGTAAACATTATTTTGTCACCACTGCTGGGGCTCTTTAAAAATGTTGTAAAAGCCTTAAGGAAAGATGGCAATTCACTCTCATATTTAAAAAGTTTATTTAAAAGTCTTTCTTCTTTTATCATTTCTTGCATTCTCATTTAAACTTTTTTCCCGAGAATCTTGGTCCGAAATCTACAAACGTCAACAAAGATCTCATAATTACTGCTATTGAAACTTGTACATGTAAATAAACTCAAACATACATAATATAAATAAAAGTAATAAATAAAATCGCTATTTAAACAGAAATTAAAAAAAAAGATTTTTTGAAATTCTCTTACCTCTACCAAAAGGGCTATAATTTCTACATTTATCCATAGATTTTTTTCAAATAGGCATTGTTTTCTTCGCTAGGATGCAATGAAATACTTGCAATATATTTTGCCATGTAAAATACTTGCTTTCTATCACTGTATAGAAGCAAGTTGGTCTTTAGCCGAGAGAGTATCTCAGTTTAAATCATAACGATTACAGACCGAAATAATAACGGGCAACCGACATGGACAAAAGCACAGCACAGCTGACTTGTAAAATAAATATTACAACAAAACACTTAAAGCAATAAGAAAAAAGCTTTTTACTATAAAGCTTTACTCTTAATGTGTGAGTGATTTCTACAAGTAAATTCTAATTGAATTTCTTGTGGACATGGCAAAGTGCTAGTATTTCATTGTATGTGGTAATATTTTTTTCTCTCTCCGGCTAAGTTCGAAGATGGGCCATATTGGTCCACTCCTTCTAGTACCTCCCCCACAAAGGGTTAAAATGTTGTGAAATATTGATTTTTTAATAACTGCTATACCACTTATTCGAATCTTTTGAAATTCCACACATAGTATTAGCTTATTAGTCGTTATCAACTCGAGAAAAATGGGCGAAGTCGCCACGTCCCTTTTGGTACCTCCTACACAAATGCACCATTTTGCACCAAAAGTTAACAGCTTATAACATTAATAACAGTGTATAAAAATACTTGAAATTTTTTACAGTATTATGCTTTTATATTGCCTACAGTCCAGGGAAAAATGGGTGTTGTTGTCACGCCCCTTTTGGTACCTCCCACACAAAGGTACCTTTTTGCACCAAAAGTTAACAGCTTATAACATTAAAACCAGTGTATAAAAATACTTGAAATTTTGTACAGTGTAATGTTTTTATAGTGTCTATAGCCCTGTGAAAAATGGGCGTTATTGCCACGCCCCTCTTTGTACCTCCCACACAAAATGCCCAAATCATACAACAATTTAATGTCTCATAACGTTTATACCAGTGCACATAAATGCTTATAAGTCGGCACAGTGCAATGAATTTAAAGTATCTAATGTTCAGCAAAAAAGGTGTATTTGATAAACCACTTCTGGTACCTCCCACACAAATTGACAGAATAATTCGAGTAATATTCAATATTACATTACTCACAAAGTGAGGGTATACCTTAGTCGGTTTACCCGACTGAAACTTTCTTACTTGTTCATATTGAATTTTACAAAAATTGAGAAATTTGAACTACCAAATCAAAATCAATTTGCCATTTTATTTCTAAATGGTTTAATTGGCACTGTGGTCTCTGAAGCCCTATGGCTATGGTGAGTAAAAAAACCATCCTTTGGAGAAAAATCTCCCATTTAAAAAGTTATATTTTTCTTTTACTTTTCAGGGGCTGCTTTTTAACCTCTTCCCTAATAGGCACTATAGCCATGTCTTTGCAGATACCTTTATCAATATTATTCGACGTCTTCCTTAAAAGGAAGCCCTATTCTCCATTATTCTATATTGGTTCATTGCCCATATTCTTTGCATTAATTCTAGTGGCGTTACTAATGCGTAATTCGTAATTCAAAGTCATCTATAGAAAATTCTGCAGTTGTAAAAAACCAAATATTGTTAGGTAAGTAGTTTTGAGGAATAAAAAGAAATTAAAGGAAAACTAATTGAACTATATGAACTATTTTTGCACTCTTCCCTTTTTAGAATAAATGATGAAGAACAACAAGAATCGCTTATTGGAAGCAATGACTGATCCTCTTAATAAATGTCCACCCCAATTTGTTCCAAAAGTCTTCTGAATAAGTTTTCAATACACATACAACCACAAACACACCCAATTGAATGCCTCGAAATTTGCTCATTTTCCAAAAAAGTTCAAAACTCTAATTTGGCTGTAGTGCATTAAATATTCTTGATTTACAAATATGTATTTACAACACTCACTTTTCTTTTCACTACTATTGGATCTCTCTTTTTTAGTATATGTTTGTTTATTTATTCATATCTTTTTTCTCTTTTGAATTTATAAAATACAAACTAAGAAATTGTACATGTCCCCTTTTTTATAGAAAAAAACCATTGTACAAATTTGTAAATTTTTTAGCTTTTTTATTACAGAGTTAGTGTAAATGTACTCACAATCTAATTAATAAATCTATTTTGTTTATCTTATTGCATTGTATTGTATTCTATTGAATTTAAGCTATTTTTAATTATAAACTATTCTAATTAGGTTTAGTCATTTTATTATTTAAGTGTAACTAAAATGCATAAATGTATATTTTATTTATGTTCTATGATTCAATAACAAAACAAATAGTTTATGCTATAGATTTACATACAAACATACATACAAACAACAAACATATACATATGCGATATTTTATGTTAGTAAAATAATAATTTAAATAAAATAGCGAATGATTCGTTGAGGAATATACAGTAGAATCTCGAAAAAGTTAACCAACATGTTCCTAGGATAATTAACTTTTTCGAAATATTAACTTTTCTAAGAGGTTTTCAAAAAAGAAAAAAATACTATAATAAACATAGATTTTATAAAAATAACACGTTAAATTTATTTCAATGACTTAGGTTTTATCATTTTTACAAAAAGGAAACTTAGATTTATTTTGTACCGGCTGGTTTAAAATTCTCAGTCACTCTTGACCATTTTCTGGAGCAGAAACTTCATATGTACTAATTTGTGCGGAGTGGTTTAAAGAAGCAGTCGAGGCTTGTTTGTTTTTTTTCTTTTGTGTAATAGCTCTTGACCATTTTTGTGCGAATATTGACAAGGTCTGCCACTTGATTTGCATCGTCATTGTCTTCAAACCATTTTATCAAGTTATTGATGCTTTCAATTGCTTTCGAGAAGCTCACTTTAGCTTGTTGAATATCTTGCTCGATAATTAGTTCATCGCTTTCATTATCGGACACTTCGAAATCATCGTTATCTTCCGTAATTTGATCCTTGTTCCAATTTTCAATGTCATCAATACTGATGTCAACATTATCACCCACTTTCGACATCAACAATTGAACTTCTCGAAGTGTATCGTCGTAAGCATTACTTGCATTAATCCATTCTGACAACGGAATGTCATCTTCACTATTGTATTGATCATCATCCCACTTTTTTATCTTATTCCACGCTTTTATAAGAACAGCTTGCGGCAATTCGTCCAATACTGATTTAAGTAGCAAAATAGCATCACGAATTGAATGTGCCTTCAAAATATTTTCAATCGGAACGTTTTCTTGCGCGACAATGTAGCATAACAATTTATTTCGATATCCTAACTTGACCAATCTTATTGGATTTTGATCCATGGGCTGCAAAACTGCTGTTACGTTAGGTGGTAGAAGCATTGCTACAATGTTTCCATCATCAGACTTGAGCATTTCAATTGGCTTATGTGCAGTGCAGTTATCAATAAGCAACAATCCCTTAGAAGGTAAATTATTTTCAGTAGAAAGTACTTCTACTTTTTTGAAAAATGCATACGCTCAGAAAAGTTAACTGAAAAATTAACTTTTTAGAGCTGAACGTGTACGCTGAAAATCGGTTAACTTAACCGAGTGATTAACTTTTTCGCGACTTAACTTTTTCGAGATCCTACTGTATTTCAAATGAATTTTTATTGTAATAGCGTTTTGAAGCGGGAATTATGTATATCGGGAAAAGATTTTTGGTACAGGTACTACACAAAAATGGTTTTTGATATACATATGGGCAAATATCAAAATTTTTTAATTTTGAAGTAATTTTTTTGTTATGGCGGTTCCAAATTGAAATTTCCAAAAAATTTTATAAAATGCAATTTTCAGCGGAATTCGGAAAACTAAAATTACAATCATAGGACATTAGCATTTCTATCAGCCTATGACAAAATATTCGCTGTAGCTTTATTATTCGGATAATATAGCGAATCCAAAAAATTCAAAAATCTACCAGGTAAAATGTTCATACGAACATTATTTTTGTGGAAATATAATTTTTGCAATGTGTATAATTTGCACAATCATCGAAATAAAATGACGGCCCTCCGATTTCGGAATAGAGCGTTGAAAATCCTTTTATTTCATATACACTTCCGCCATATCTACCCCGTACTGGGTGTGCCTTGACGATCATTGCTGAGACAAAAGTGTCACGTTCTTCGCGTACAAGACTTCAATCTTCAAATATGTAAGTATCCATGATTTTTAAGTGCACCACAGCAGTACGACCGAAGAATATAGAAATGAATTTCAGACGTTTATACTATTAAAAATGCCAAGGACAAAATTTGCAATTTTTGCAAAAATTGAAAAAAGTGAATAAAATTTCAGCGATTTATTATTTTGTTACGGCTCCCTGATTTTTGGATTCACCATGTCAAAAGCCATCTGGGATAATTAATTCAGCTCAAACTGTACATAACTGTCGATGTGCTCCGCGAAATACACTATCAAAAAAACATTCACGCAAGTTGAACAAAGGTTTGGGAAGCTATAGCGGTGGTTTCATTAAGAGCACATCAACGACACCTATATAGATTTATAGGTATTTCAAGCCACTATAACCGCTTCTTTAGTGTTATTTCACTACATCGCGGGCCGCGCTGACTGCGGTCAAAAAACAAAAAACACTTGAAATCGCATTTCAAAAAGTTATGAGCTATAATTTTTTGCGGAAAGATCTGCTCACGAAAAGTTCTTCCTTTTCTGTAACTGACCAATAACTTCAGAATAAATAGTTTGGCCACAACTTATAAAAGAATTGATACAGATATGAACATTTCTATGACTTTTTTTTACAATTTTGAAATGTATGTGCTTATAACTTCTAATTTTTTTTAGATAATAACAAACTTTTTTGGGAAAAAACTTTTATGTTTGTGGTTTATCTACTTCCATCAACTTATGCACCGAAATCTGTACACAAAGCGAGAAAATTGTAAAACAACATACATTACCCCTGTGTTAAAAAATTTTGATATTTGCCCACATGTACATATATATGTATTGAATTTATAACTTTACTGTTTTAAGGGGTAAACGAAAGCTCTAGAGCAGGGCTTCCCAACCCTTTCAACCACAAGGCTCCCCACAAGCATGTAAAAAGTCTTATTGCCCCCTCCCACAAACAAATTATCGAAAATTATATTTCATTTCAAATATATGGCTAATAAAACAAAATTTTATGTTTGATTTTTGTGACCAATATGATTATAATTTGTTATGCTTTTCGGCTATTTTGGTCGTTTTTTTTAAATGAAAATGTCGTTCAAATGGTATTTTTTTCTAGAAAATTCCTTGAAATTGTTTGTTGTTTCTGCAAAATATCGTTGAAGCTGCATTTTTGTTAGTAAATTTCGTTGAAATTGCATTTCTAAAAAAATTGCATACATTTTCTTTTTTCTTCAATATTCCGTTGAAATTACATTTTTCTACAAGAAATCTTCAAATTAGAAAATTCATTATTAAGAAAATACCTTCAAATTTAATTTTTCTACAAAACTTCTTCGAAATTGTATTTTTCCAAAAAGTTTCATAAAATTAAAAAAAACAATTTGACGAACTTTTAGAAGAAAAATGCAATTTTGAATACATTTATAGAAAAATCATTTTTTCTATAAGTGTGTTTCCACAGAAAATGACGCCTTACAGCTCAAAAATTAAATTATTAATTTTCGTGATTCATTCAAACGATTTAATTTTGTAGTCGCGGAAAATAAGATGAAGAATTTTGTAAGGCCAAATAAGCATCAAAAGCCTATTTAGATTTTTAATTTTTTTTTTAAAGATGTATCGACCGTTACCTTTTTTGGAGTTTTGCATTTGAACTGTTTTCGTCTTACTTAACTGGATTCTTACTGATTTTAGCTGAAAATCATGAAACAACTTACCAAGATGCAAAAATACAGAAAAAACGAAAAGAAGACGCAGGAAAGCATGAGGTTACTTGGCAAAAGAGAGAGAGCGCTCAAAAAAAGAAGACTGGATCAAACAAGGTGATTACGGACGAACGCCAAAGTCAGGAACGAAAAAACAAACGCGAACGCGTAAGAAAATTTCGTAAAAAAAAAACAAAAAACGTTTAACATTCTGTAATGTAACGACCGTTACTTTTTAAATTTTTTTTATTTTTTTTTTGTAACTAATTTTCTTTGGTTTAAAAATAAACCAATTCAAACATTAAACATTTCAAAGAATTTAATCAGATTTTTTACTTGACACTTGCTGTGCAAAATTTTACAATACATAATGTTTGTTTGAAATTTGAAGTCAGCACATTTATAAAGTGACGACCGTTACTTTTTTAATGGTCTAAACAATTATTGAAATTAAATTTTTTATGAATTATTTCGGTTGCTAACGATGCTTGAACTTTCGGAAGTCTAAAATTAAGCAATCCTTGTTGCAAATTTGCTTAAGTTGGAATTTTATATAAAAAATTTCCGAAAATCGGTAACGACCGTTACTTTTGAAACAACCATAAACTTTTTTCTAAACAATTTTAAATTTTTTTTCTAAAAAATTGTAAATATTTTTACAAAAATGAAATTTTCGCAATTTGTTTTAAGAAAATTCATGTTGACAAAATTTTCTATAAAAAATCGATGGCTAATTTTTTTTTTTATAAAAATTTCAATGAATTATATATTAGGCAAGATTATCTATTTCTAGAATAATTATAAAAGTGTAAATCGATAAATTTTTTATAAAATTGCTAATTCTATAAAATATAATATTTCGTCGAAATTTTCTAAAGTATGACTTAGCCCAGAAAAAAGCGAGACAAAGTAATCAAATTAAAAAAATTTAAAGCTAATTGCAATATTTTTGTTTTGAAATTTAAAAAAATCACTTTAAAAAAGTTGAAGAATATTTAAAAAAAAAATTTAAAAACCAAGTCTTAAAATAATCTTGTATGTTGTCGCGAATTCCATTAGAATCGATTAATTCATTACAATTTCGTAAGTTCTTTCAAAATTCCGATAAAAATTACCAAATAAAATATTTTACCTATAGCATTCACATTATAGAGGAATCACACTACTAAACACTCCATATGATAACTTTCAAATATTATCAACAACAGACTGAAAGAGGTAGCAGGGTCTATAGTCGGAGTCTACCAGTGTGGATTTAGACCAAATAGTTTCACAATAGTCCAAATATTTTTACAGAGGCAAACCATGGAGAAGGGTTTCGACTATAAAAAAAAGATCTACACATGCTTATGATAGTCATATTCCAACCAATATTCACAAAAATGAGAATACCCAGAAAACTAACGCTGAGAAAAACAACATACTAAGCATGCTAAGTCGACTTAGCATGTTTTTAGGGACATTGCATTTTTAATTTCTAAATATTCTAAATTATATTCAGTCAAAATTTGGTGTTTAACCGTCAACCCAATCAAAAGTTATTCAAAAAACAGTACAGGTCATTCGATTTGCATTACAAAGAAATTCCATACAAATTTAAAAAATCATCAAACTTTGATCGCCTTTCCTGAAAAACTACCGTTTTGCACTTAGCATAGTTTAGAATGGAGGTATCGATATCTTTTCATGTTTTACAATAATATCCGCGCATGTAGACGATATGCTGTCATATCCCAAAGTCAACGAGATCTCAAAGAAAATTTCGCGAACCTAGAAGGGAAACCAAAAAAAAACTTGGTCTACTAATTAACGAAAATATAGCAGAGTACATCCATATGATGCGGTCGCAAAGCAGAATCAATAGAAACGTTAAATCATAGCTTTGAGAAAGTTGACGGTGCAACAACATTTTTTTTTCCAATAACATTTTTGAACTTTGTGAACAAATATCTCAAACTATTAGAAAATTTGGGCCAAAGGTCGTATAAATTTGGCAATTGTTCCCGATACCACACTGTGGTACAGGGTATTATGACTTCGTGCATTTGTTTGTAACGCCTAAAAAACAAAGAGATAGGCCCATAAGCAGTTTATTGTACCGATGGGCATAATCACTTTTTGAGTGTATTCTTGTGATCAAAGTGCAGGTCGCAAATTTGAAGCTATCTTTACAGAGGCATTTCTTGGACTAGGGACGATCCCTATTGAAAATGTGGCATATCGTTCCATGTTTTGATATAGCCCCCATATAAAGGTCCCCACCGATGTCACTTTTTGACACTCTGGAGAACTCATTTTTGAATCGATCTGCTGTACTGAATATTGCGCATAATCATCCCTAGTAAAAATGAGGCACATTGATCCAAGTTTTGCTATATTCTTGATGCTATAGGGAACGCATTTTTCAACCGATCATGCTGAAATTTAAAATCGATCCCAGTGAAAATGGGACACATCGGCCCATGTTATACGATTAGATATTTGGACGCTCTGTAAGACAAATTATTATTTATTTATTTATATGAATTACAATACAAAGTAAATTTATATTCTAATTTTAAGGTCCAGGGAAAGGCCGGGTTACAAAGACCCTATGGCTAAATGTTTGCAGCGACAGACCAGAGCCTCTGGTGGGAATCGAACCCACGACCCCCAAACTCATAGGCGAGTACGCTACCAACTCGCCTACTGGGGCGCTCGTAAGACAAATTTTACTAATGATTTGAGAGAAATTTAAGCATTTTTTACTTTATATTTCACTCGTTTCTAGTTTGAATTGGACACATCGCTCCATGTTCCAATATTTCCAACCAATTTTTGAAGGAGTCTACAAATTTATGAGTGGTACCAGAAAGATCATAGGACAAATACGGCTGCACAGTAGATACTTTAATGACATTGCACTACACCGAATTGTAATTATGAGCTATTAAATTTTCGTACGATTCAGTCCTTTGATGTGGGGGATATCAAAGGGGTCGTGGCAACTACGGCCATTATTCACTAGGCTTCAGGTATATAATAAAAAAGTTTACAGTTTACAAAATTTCAAGTATTTATATGCGCTGCAGTTATGAATTATTAGATTTTTAGAATGTTCATTTTGTGTAGAAGATTCCCCCAAAGGGGGCGACAAAGACACCGTTGCTATGTGTTGCATTACAGATGATTCGTATAAGATGTATAGAAGTTCTTATTAAACTGTAACGCTTTGGGACATTGCTCAAATAACTTAGAATTGCCTAAAACGTGTTTCTGCTGAATATATAAGTACTTATACATAAGGTCTTTGGTCACTCCTTCGACCTGTAACTCTTTTGGCCCATAGCAAATGATACTCGTATACAGTAGTCAGAAAGTGTTTTTACATCGCAAAAATATAACTTCTGATACACTTTTTTTTTTTATTTGTTTTCATCAGAGTAACCGAGCCAATAAGACCATATATGATTACAAAATACGACAATAAATATTCTACTCGAAAATCTTAAATATATGTATATAATGTATCAATAGACTTAATTATAAAATAATACAAAAAACAAGAGTTTTAAAAAAGCGTAACTAAATTCCTCCTAACTTTCACAGTATTTATAAGCAGTTATGCTGAAATCAACAATAGGAAAAACTACTCACTGTGAAAAAAAAATATATATGCAAAAAAACAACTCAAATTATAACAAAAAAAACATTAGACATAAAATACAAGCATAATAATTGAATGCAATAATAAAAGAAAATAAGGGAAAATAAAACAATTTTGAGGCGATTGAAGATAAGAAAACAAGAGTTCTAAATATCAGTCCTACTACTCACTCAAAACCTACTCTCTCTAACAGGTCATATCATCCAATTAGGCAATAATAACATTGGAACAATAAAAAAACAAAAACTAAAATGAATGAGAAAAAAATTACAAAATCAAAATTCATGAAGCTGAACATATTGATAGAGCTTATCCTTGTATGTGCCTTGTATGTGACACTCGTTATCAACAGTTCAGAAATCATGATCCAGTATGTGTGCTGCCAATTTTTAATACATATTTATACACCGCCATGTATAAAATACTTGTTTCTATAATAATATAGAAACAAAATGGTCTTGGAAGCCGGGAGAATATCCTAGTTAGAATCACGATAATATATTACTTCATTTTTTCCTCCGACGTTTCATTGGTCTTTTCCAAAATCTTCATATAAAGGGTGTCCCAAGAAGAGCGCAATTTTTAAATCTCGCAACATTCGAAGTGTCATTGTTTGACATTTGAATAATTGTTATTGTTTGTTAGTAGAAGGTACGAGGTTAGTAAAAATGGAGCGAAGGGAGTTCGTTAATTGGGTATTGGAGAGACAACATGAAAATTGAAATGGCAGAATTGGCCGCCTAGATCGTGCGATTTAACACCATTAGATTTTTTTCTTTGGGGTTTTTTGAAGTCGATGGTTTACGCGAATAAGCCGACGACGACTCAAGCCTTAAAAGACGAAATTGGACGCTGCATTAATGAAATACCGCAGCATTCATGCAAAACGGTCATTGAAAATTTCATTAAAAGATCGCGTGCATGCCAGCAAAGCCGCGGCGGCCATCTGCACGATATATTGTTCCATACATAACCTCATTCTGTCTACTTTACGATATAATAAAGTTTCACGATTTTTTCTTAAATATCTGTGTTTTATTTAAAATTAAAAAATTGCGCTCTTCTTGGGACACCCTTATATTAAAATTTTTTGAGTTTTTTAACCGGAAAAATCGAATCTAAAACATTTTCTTGACCGCTCCACTAAGGAGCGTGTTTAAACTTAACGGATTAGCGCCATAGCGCCATACCACCAGCGCCATACCACCATCTCAACTCTCAACATTCGATCGACGAGGTTGTGTCGTCGCTTGTTGCTTAGCGTGCACATAAAGAAAAAATGGATGATACAATTATTACAATACATACTTCAAGTATAGGAATAAAGTTTAGTATGTATTGTATTTTTACCGAAGAATTTCTAAATACAAGTTTAAATTATTTATTATGTTACTGCAGAAATGTATATATTATTTTCTTTTTGTCAAAATTGAATAAAGTAACGAATTTTTTAAAATAATTTTAAATGTATATATTATTATTATGTTAATAAAATTTTTATAAACACCTAAATATACTAACCAAAAAAAAGTTGGACACTCGAAAACGGTTAATAGAAAAAATAAAGAATTAAATAAAGAATATGGCATAATCAATACGAGTATGCAATACTTTTATTGGAAAATTTGGATTGATTACTTTATATAACATAATAAATATGTACGTATGTGGCTAATCATAACATATTAAAAATTCGATTTCTTTATGTACGCGTATAATAACCCCAAATCTACTTATGATGTTCGTTGTCCACTTCATTTATTATCTTACCCAACAAATATCTGTTAGGAAAATGCAAATACCATTTCTCGCAGTGCATAAAGAGAGTGTTAACACTTCTCACACATACATAAACATTTTGTAGAAGTATTGGGTGCCCATCGCTGGTATAGAAGCAAGTTGGTCTTTAGCCGAGAGAGTATCTCAGTTTAAATCATAACGATTACAGACCGAAATAATAACGGGCAACCGACATGAAAAAAAAATTGTTTTATCAACAGTTACTAATCTTCCGTTTCTACATGAAAGCGACGTTTTCAGCTTTTCTAACCGTCATAATTCCCGGCTTTATCCAGCTTATACTTCAAAAAATATGGTCCAAATACCAAGGAAATTGGATTCTTAGAATATATAATCTTTTAGAAAAACTACCACAAAAAAATTTGTTTTGTTTTCATAAAATACTATGATTCAATCTATATAAAAAAGTTTTTGGTTTCGGACACAAATTTGTTTTTTTGTTGCAGTGTTATTGTTCCTTATTTCCATGGGTAGATTTATTTTACATTTCATTTTGGGGTAATCATTAACATTACATTACTGAATTAATTTAAAAAAGTTGTTTCGGAATAAACAAAATACTACCTTACCTTTTACAACAAAACCCTGTTCCTCTCTCAGCTTGCATTTTGCTATAAAAACACATTTAAAATTACAATTTTTATTTAAGTTTTTCTTTTTATTTAATTTAGTCATTTTTCTTTTCTTTTCTTGTAATATATTTACTCTAAGATTTGAAAAAATTATACAATTTTATAAGTTTTATACTTAACAAAAAACTTAACGGAGGAAATGTACTTTTGTGTGTGTATGTGTGTAAAAAAAACTGTGGTGTAAAAGTGTTGTTGTTATACTTCCTTCCTGTTGTAAGTTTAAAGTGAATACAAAAAAAAAATAGTACAAACTTTGGTAAAATAGGTAAAAACGAAGGAATGATTTTTGAATGAAAATGTATGAATGTACTTTTTGAAATTAGCAAAAATTTATATTAAATATGAGAAAGAAACGAAAGATGTATATATGTATATGTAAATTCTACAAGAAAATTATAACTTTATAGATAGAATTGAAAAACGGAGAGAGATGAGAAAAAGGAAAGGGAGGTGGTGGCTTGGGGTTACAGTGTACATAAGCAGTCACATTTGTAGTCACCGTTTTATTCACCAATTGTCGTCGTCGTCGACAGAAAAGGTGTCGTCTTCTGAAAATTTTCAAACAAATTTGTTAGCAGACGAAACCACCCCGCCGCCTTTTTGCGTGTCGAAAAGGAAAATTGTGTGTGGACTACGATGTTGCTGCCGTCCTTCCATCAAAGCAAAACAGCTCCCCTGAACGTTTCGAGTTCTTCGTGCAAGTTCAAAAGAGAATTGATGATAAGCTGCTGAAAAAACTTGCTTAGTGTAAATCTGGACATACAAAGCAAAAAAACTTTCAATTGAAATCCAAGACATCAGTGAAGTTAAAAAAAAAACTTAAATTGAAAAAAATCAAAACACAGACATTTTGAAATTAAAATTTCACTTGTGTAGAAATATAAGTATCATAGCAATCGTTGATATTACTGAATTGTACAATTTGGAATTTGTTTAAATTTTTCTTCAGTCTGTTCAAAACTTTTTATGAATAAACATTTCCTGAATTTCTAATTTGACTGGTAATTTGAAATAAAAATTAAAGAAAATAGTAAAATTACTGCATTTGAGTTTTAATCTGTTCACGGTGATTTCAAATCACTAAAAAATTCCATTTGAAATTCAAAATATTAAAAAACCTGCGATCGAGAAAAAATTTGCGAGAAATTTCTCGACAACAAAATTGTCATCGAAAAGTAATTTTTTTCGTAGTAATTTGTTTCGTCGTTCGGTTGTTTTGAAGAATCATTCCTCCATTCATTGCCATGAGTTTTTTTTTGACGAACGTTCCAAACGCATCCCGCCCCTTCCGACCGCGGGGGCCACATCCCCATAACGTAGGAATTGCATACACTCTATGATCCGAACCATGGCTAATAGTATAGGGTGGAATACCAGCTACAGATAATATATCAACAGCCGGTATATACACACAATGCATAAAAAGTGTCTAATGTTGTTTAGTTAAATAATGAACACACATAAGCATAGCACTACGCTACTGATTTAAATAAGATATGCGCCCTTATTCCAGTTTGCGTCGTTGACGTCGATTCTTAGATTGACTTCATAAATTTTAAAATTTTTTAAATATTTTTATGTTATAAAAAGGGTTTTTGTTAGTTCATGGATACCAAAAACATTAGTTTTGGCGTAAAGATGACAAAGCTAGAACTTCATAGATATGGCGAAAATGATGTGACGACGTCGACGACGCCATCTGGAATAAGGGCGATGATTCTAGATTTTACTATATCTATTCCTACATTAAAGTCAATAATATCATATAAAGTGTTAAAGTCTATGCACATTCTAAGGATGGGCTCTGCAGATGCATAATTTTTACGTTGAAAATCAATATTCAACAATTGGTAATATCTGGAAGATCTAAATGGTACGTTTAACCTTATCTTTGAAAGCATGTAACCAGAAAGCACATCACAATTTATAACCTTAATATCATACTTGCCTTTGCTTGTGGAGGTGGCAGTCCTTGGCCGGGTGATGATGATATTCCGGGTCGTTCCGGTTCGGAGAACCGACTGCTCTGAGAACGCAGCTTGCCAAGGAAAACCAGAGTCACCCTGGCACAGCTGAGATCAGGATGGTGCAGTAGACTCAACTCGTACCTATCGAGACTGGACGAAACCATCACTGATCTTTGCCCAGCATGCAATACTGGGCCGCATGACACACAACACTTGTTTAACTGTCCAGCTAAACCCACTCACCTAACTCCTGTTTCACTTTGGTCCGAGCCCTTGGCTGCGGCCCGTTTCCTGGAACTGGATGTTGATGAGTCAGCTGAAGAAGATTAAACCACTAACTAACTAAATTCTATGCTTGCAGGAGCAACAGTGGCTACAACAACAACAACAACCTTAATATCATTGTGGTGTTCAGCATAATACGTCTGCTCTTAAGAGTAGGCAATCACATCAAGCTCAACCTATTAGTATAGGGTGGAAGAACAAAATCACTTCTCCAATGCAGGTGCCTCAAACATAAATCCCATATTGGGGGTCCCATACAACAGATCCATATTTTCGAATAGGTCTAACAAGTGGAGTATACAACTGTTTCGTTACATATGGATCTGAAAATTCTTTCGCCCATCGCTTAATGAAGCCATGGACACCATAAGCTTTGTTCTCAATTGTAATTATGTGATTATTGAAGTTAAGTTTAGGATCCATTAATACACCAAGATCCACAAAGGATTCAACAGTTTCTAAATTGGAACCAAGAAGACTGAAAGTAGATGGAATCAATTTCGATCTAGAGAAACACATATGTTTACCCTTCTTTCACATTTCACATCAATAACCAAAGTTGTCTAAATCACTCTGAAGAAACAAAGAATCATCAGATGTGTTACGAGAATAAAATATCTTAACATCATCTGCATACATCAGTAATCTAGAACTAATCATCATTCATTTATAAATAGTAGAAACAGCAAAGGGCCAATATGACTACCTTGGGGCATCCCAGATGAAACCAAAATCGGGCCTGAGAAGTAACTACCAAATTTAACAATCTGCACACGACTGTTAAGATAAGAGGCTATCCAACTCAACAAGTTATTACTAGAACCAATACGATTCAGCTTATATAGTAAGAGCTTATGATTAACTCTATCAAAAGCTTTACTGAAATCAGTATAAACCAAATCAGTTTGATTACCAAGAACGAACTCATCAATTGAGCCCGGTAAGCGCTTTTTTGTCCGGTAAGCGCTAATTTGGTACGGTAAGCGCTTTTTTTTTGTCCGGTAAGCGCTTTTTTGTCCGGTAAGAGCTTTTTTGTCCGGTAAGCGCTTTTTTTGTACGGTAAGCGAAGCGCTTTTATTGTCCGGTAAGCGAAGCGCTTTTATTGTCCGGTAAGCGAAGCGCTTTTATTGTCCGGTAAGCGCTTTTTTTGAATTGAACCAAATTTGTCATAGTCGAAAGCCCCTTACGAAATCCATGTTGGAATGGACTAAGAATAGGTGATACACTATTTAAATTTAAAAAATCCTACCTTGAAAATCGATGTTTGAATAGTTCCATTTGAAATTCAATTTGTCATTAAAAAAAAACTTTTTTTAAATTCAAATCGTCCATTGAAAAATTTATATTTGAAACTTAACGAATTATGTATATTTAAATTTTTTTTTTTGAATTTTAGTACATTTTAAAATATAACTTTTGAATTTCATTTGATTGGTTTCAAATTCGAAATTGATTTTTTGAATTTCATAGAAAATTTGTGAATTTCAATTGATTTTTTTTACGAGTTTTGAACGAAATTTTTTTAATTTCAATTTAAAATAACCAAAAATATATTTATAATGCAAAAAAATTGTATTTAAAATTCAAATTATTTCACCAAAATTGCAATTAATTCCACTCAAAGATTTCCACTCATTTGAAATTCAAAATTCAGTTCCATTTGAAATTCAAATTCAACGTAAAATATAACTTTTGAATTTCATTTGATTGGTTTCAAATTCGAAATTGATTTTTTGAATTTCATAGAAAATTTTTGAATTTCAATTGATTTTTTTTACGAATTTTGAACGAAATTTTTTTAATTTCAATTTAAAATAACCAAAAATATATTTATAATGCAAAAAAATTGTATTTAAAATTCAAATTATTTCACCAAAATTGCAATTAATTCCACTCAAAGATTTCCACTCATTTGAAATTCAAAATTCAGTTCCATTTGAAATTCAAATTCAACGCCCCAAATATAATTACTTAATTTTAAATGGATTTTTTGTTTGTTGATTGTTTTATGAATTGCAAACGCAATTTTTTTGAATTTCAGTTTAAAATATCAAAAAATATATTTATAATGCAAAAAAATTAATTTGAAATTCAAATTATTCCACTCAATATTCCATTTAAAATTCCAGACATTTTAAATGATTTATTTAAATTTCATAAAATTCTATTCGAAATTCCCAGAATCCAAGAAAAGTCCAGGCTTATATTACAAATAGAATATTTTGAATATTGAATTAATTTTTTGATTTCAAATAAAACTTTTGTGAATTTCAATTAATCTTTTATAATTAAAAATAGATTTTTTTTTAATTTCGAAAAGATTTTTTAGTTTGAATTTAAAGTTTCAAAAATATATTAATAATAGAAAAATTCCATTTGAGATAGAAATTCATCCACCAGATATTCAAATTATTCCTGTTTAAGTTAGAAAAATACAAATATTCCAGTATTGTGATGCAAAAAATATTTTCTAAATTGAAAATTTATCATTACTATTTGTTTCATTTATAATTAAAGCAATCTATTTGAAATTCTAGTCTGGAGCCAACAAGGCATTCGATATAGAGTACTTTACGATCGAAATGCGTTTTTTATTATCATTAAAAGAGTTAATCTTCTGTCGAATTTATGTTTAGATACATTCTTATACTGCTTATTTGGATAGTTTTTACATTAATCCCAATATTCACTTTTTCTTATTAAAAAAAATTAAAATGACTTCGATCGAAAAGTTCTCATCGAATGCGGTGATTTGGCCCCTGTATTCCAAATGTGGCATGAATCGATATTTTCCACTCGAGTTTCTGAATTTGTTTCTTTGAACCAAAACATGTTTCGAATGTAAAAATAAAGCAATTTGCATTTACAGAGAATCTTCAAAAGTCACCAATATTCTCGGAATACAGAACAAGAGTAATTATCGTTAAAAGAGTATGAACTTCTCTCGAATTCAAGTAATTTTTTTTTGTAAATTCTAATGGAGATTGTCATTTTATTTTTTAATTGGTTCCAAAGTTTACTTTTTCTTATTTTCGACCTAAACGTTCTCCGCATCGAAAGCCCGTTTGTTGGCATGTTCGAATTACAAATGCAATATTTCGAATATTAAATATTTTTTTTAAATTTCAATTGACATGGAATATATCAAACTGATGTTTTTTGAATTTCAAATATCAACTTTAGACTTCAATTGGCCTTTTTCTCGATTTTTTTTACAACTTAATTGACAGTTTGTAATATATCAAATGATGTTTTTTGAATTTCAAATGTCAACCAACTTTAGACTTTAAATGGATTTTTTCTCGATTTTTTTACAAATTCCCATATCTAAACCAGCCCACGCCCCCTCCATCATTCCAACAAAAACCGTCTCCAGAAAGTCAAAAATCCTTGAGCATCCAAAACAGACAAAAATTTCACTGAAAACAAAAAATTGCCATTGACAGAAATTCATTCTTTAAAATAATTACAGAAGCAAATAATCTAATCTATAAACTGGAAAACTAAAAGCAAAATTGGATTAATATTGTATAGGTGACGGGCGTGGCAGCTATCGACGACGATGTGATGGGATATTGTTTTTCTCGGCAAATAATATCTACACAAATCTATTATGTATGTATATTTTCAACTTTTTTAAATATTTTTAATTTACACAGTTTTTTGTTTCTTCTGTTGTCTGTTTTTTCGTTAAATAGTTCTTAAAATGTTAATACAAAAAAAGTTGCTATAAATTTTCTTACTGGTTTCTTGTTGTTGTTCTTAATAAAAGAATGTATGTATTGTATAATATGTAATAATAATAATAATATAATTATAATCAAAGATTTGATTTCTTACACATAGTATCCAAAGGAAATATACTCAAACTGTGGAAAAAAGAGAGGCTAGGAAAAGTGGGTGGTAAGGCGGAAGCGTGCTGGGCGCAGGATTTTCAGCTTTAAAATAATTGGTAATTTTAAACTTTTTAATTCGGGAAAAGTGAACTGGGAGTGTTGATGTGCAGCAACATAATCCATTAGTATTTTTTTTCATTAGAGAATGGTTGGGCAGAATGACAGACGGACAGAGAGCGAGAGAAGTGCAGTGGATCAGAAAAGAGCGTTTTCTTGTTTTGTGAACAGTGTTGTTGTTGTTTTATTGTAATTCGAATATTATTTCATTTTGTAATGTTTAAGATTTCTATTAAACTATTGTAGAATATAGCTCTGGGATTTTTTGTATTCTCTTGTAGTTCTTGCCCTTTCTTTTTTTGTTGAATGGCAAAACAAGAACAAAATAAACGTGTAAATATTTCTAGGCTATATTATGGTTGCCAACTCTTCTTAACTATTATTTTGTAGTTGTGTAAATGAAATCCTTAATTTCTCATTTTCTTCTGTTGTTTTGTTTCCTTCAAAATGTTTGTTGGTTGGTTGGTGTTTTTGTTGTTTGTTTGTTTGTCTTGGGTTGTTAATAGAGTTTTCCTGTTTGCAACACTTTTCTCTTGGTTACTTGTTGTTGTTGTTGGTTGACTGTTCTTTTTGTTGTTGTTGTGGTTGTTAGTTTTGACTTAAATATTAATTTGATTTTGTTTTTTGTTGTTGTTGCGGTTTTTCAGCTTTTCTTATACGAAAAAAGTTGCAAATATTTTGTTTGTGTTTAATGTAAAGTAAAATTATGTTCCATTAATATAAAAACGATTTAATAATAATAAAAATAAACACACATGAAAAGAAACGGGATGATAACCGAAGTAGTGCAGAGAGATGGTGATGGTTGTTTTGTTGTTGTTGTCGTTTAACCTTCATGCTTTCTTTTCTTGCCTCGTGCCTGACTTTCATCGGCTGGAATAAATAGAAAATGCAAAAAATATATTAGTAACCAAAACTTAACATTTCATTAAAATTGCCTTATCCTATGTACGAATATATGAGCTTATGACAATGGCAGTGGTATAAATCCTATAGAAAAAAATATGCTAAAAAGAAAGTAATAACAGTAGAGAAGTGGAACAGTAACATCCAGTAAAGTGGGTTATATACAGGATTGCAAGTGGATCAAAAATAGCGAGCAGTCAGTACGGGTACTTCTCGACACACATTTCCCGGGAAACTCCCTGACAGAACTCCAGGACAAACAAGAAGGCGAGTAATATACAAAGGTCGCTTAATTGTTGACCCATAAATCGAGACTAAAGCTATATACACACGCTAGTCAGATCTAACAATGTTATCAACTCTGCCGAAGTGCTGCCAATGACAGATTGTTAGCAAAAGGTGAATTGCCAGTTCAGACGAATAAGTGGGGCGTTCAAATCGCCAGTTCCAGATGGCATTTCTCCAATAAAAATTCAGAAAATTATGAAGAACATTATGCCCTGGCTGGAGAAGATATATATTAGGGCTATATTAAGCTCTCGTATATCCCCAAACGAAGGGGGATACCAAAGTGGTATTCATACCCAAAGCGGGAAAGATATCACCCTAGGACAATTATTCTATCCTCGTTGCTACTAAAAGGTCTACAAAGATTCTTAGGTTCTTTAATTAGGGAATACTTGAATACAAAAACTCTTGTCGAGAAAAAGGGCAAGTCTACAGAATCGGCCCTGTATGAACTGGTGGGCACTATCGAAACGTTCCCTATGGTCCCCTTTATTAATATTGAAGGGGCTTTTAACAACATTCATTCCGGATGCGGTAATTGCGGCGCTGTAGGATCTAAGAGTGAACTATAGGTTGACCAGACTAATTCAGCGTTTGCTCGGGACCACAACTATAACGATAATTGGCAACAGAGGGACTCCACAGAGAAGACTACTGCATGTTAAATCTGGAACGTTGTGGCTGCATTTTTTTTTTTCCTTTATTCATTCCTCTAGTGAACATAGGGCTTCTATAAAATGATCAAAAAACGATCGAACAAAAAAACGATACGAACGATACAAAATCATCTTGACTGATGAGGCCCATTTCCACCTCGGTGGCTAGGTCAACAAGCAAAATTGTCGCATATGGGGCTCGGAAAATCCAAGAGTTATTGTTGAGAAGCCTCTCCATCCTCAACGTGTTACTGTTTGGTGCGGTTTATGGTCCGGCGGGGTCATTGGACCTTACTTTTTTCGAAAATGAGGTTCGATCAACAGTTACGGTGAATGGATTGGGCTATCGAGAGATGATTAATAATTTTTTATGGTCGGAGTTGGATGGTATTAATCTGGACAACGTTTACTTTCAACAAGACGGCGCTACGTGCCACACAAGCAACGAAACCATTGCTCTGTTAAGGAAAAGTTTCCGGACCGTGTTATCTCTCGAAGAGGTGTTCACAATTGGCCACCGAGATCTTGTGATTTAACACCTTGCGACTTCTTCCTTTGGGGCCACGTGAAAGATAAGGTCTACGCCAACAGCCCAGCGTCGATTCAAGACCTCAAAGATAGAATTCGTGAGGCTATCGAGGACATGGGGCAGCCACTTTGCGATTTGGTTATGGAAAATTTCATGAAAAGGATATGATCCGGTAAGCGTGGTCGTGGTGGCCATTTGGCTGATGTAGTTTTTCATTATTAACGGCATACCTTCCTCTTTATTATGAAATAAACATCCGATCATTTATCTCAAAAATGTCATTTTTCTTTGAATACCAAAATAACGAGGGTAACATATATATAGGGGCTATATCTAAATCTGAACCCATTTTGACCAATTTCAATAGGGGTCGTCCTTGGCCCAAAAAAGAGCACTGTGCTAAATTCCATCACATAAATACGACCTGCACTTTGATTACAAAAATACATGGACAGACAGACAGACATACGGACTTGGCTAAATCGACTCAAAAAGTGATTCTGTGTCGATCGGTATAATAAACTATGGTTCTATTTCTTCTCTCATTGAGCGTTACAAACAAATGCACAAAGTCATAATACCCTGTACCACATTGTAGTGTAGGGTATACAAATAGAAAGTAGGTATATCCACTTCTATACAGATGGTTCAAAGCTTGATGAGAAAGTTGACTTCAGATTTCACTGTAAATAAACAGCTCACCGACTACCAGATACCTGCAGTATCTATCAAGCCGAAATAATGGAAGTCGTCAAGTGGCTGTCTTAGTCGCAACATAGTGACCCACACTGAGGTCGTAATTTACTCCGACAGCCAGGCGGCTACTACTACAAACAAACAGCCCTCGACTGCGCAAATATCTTAATGAGATGGCTCAGTAGTTCAACATATACCTAACATGGGTTCCTGGGCATAGGGATATCCCGGGAAACTACAAAGCCAATGAACCTATGACACAAGATGACATTCGGGGCCTAAATGGCAATACAAGTAATCCTGCGGCAATAACCTTAATAAAAAGGACAACAACAATAGATAAAACACTAGGAAATCTCTAGTGTCATCCTCTTATAACCTAACCTAACCTAGGAAAGCGGGGCTTTAACATTACATATGCTTTGGCTTAGACACAGTCCAATGAGAGATGGACCAAAATCGAGAAAAAGCTAGACAAATCTGGCCAAAATACGATCTAAGAAGGTCAACATATCTCCTCGCACTAAAGAGGAAAAGACTGTTAATGTTAGTGCTTCAGACGGGACTTTGCCAGGTGGTTGGGAATTGAGACCAATGACTTCTGCAGCAGCTGTGGAGGTGATGATGAAGTGGATAGCATTGAGCACTTGCTTTGTTACTGTCCCGCATTGAGTAAACGACGTCTGGGTATACTGGGGACTGTCTTTGTAGGAATTCTGCAGATCTTGCCGATACCGATATTCATATTATTGATAACATTGTGTATCAAACAGGTTAATTCCGATATGGGACCTTAATTGGTCTATGTGAGCTGGTAACCCCGGCTGTCAACCTAACCTTACCCAATTTTAAATAACAAAGGCCACTCTGTTGTAAATGCCTAATTAATTAGTTATAGGTCCAATAGTAATACTAAATGTACGTAAGAATTTTCAACATTAAATTGTATTCTTCATTGAACAACATTAATTTTAGTAATGATTGTCATAGCAATTACAACAGTTTACCATATTAATATATATCACTTACCACCAGCGGCACTGCCATCAGCAGCAGCTTTATCGGAATTTACCACAGCTGAATCGTTGGCTTCATCTTCATCACTATCATCGTCGTCATCTTCGTCTTCTATTTCAGCGTTTTCTTCATCCCATTCGCCCTCGTCTTCTTCTAAATCCTCATTGTATACCTTTAAAAAGAAAATGCAAACAAGCACACACACATTAATGTTAATGCATAAAATGATGAAATCGCTTAAAGCCGCAGAACTCACCTCAGATAATGAAACATCATCTGTACTCACGCCGTCCTCGCTGCCGTCACTGCCATCTTCATCATTTTCGCCGGATTCACCTTCAGAATCTAAATGATATAGAGGAAGATGAAAGAAAGAAAAACATGTAACCGATTAATTTTCAATTGTTGTTCGAGTACTTGGAATAATGCTTACAAATAGCGGCACTGGCCAAATTTAAAATTGCTAAAAACCAATACAATAAAATCGCAAAATTCAATGGTGAATTTTGAGTATTAGGACGAGGTGATAGCAGCTGCTGCTGCAGTTCTTGTTGTTGTAGCTTTTCTTCCTCTTCTTTCAGACGTAATGTTTTCAAATATTCATCAAGTTCATCGATTTCTGCAGTTTCGTTAGAGGTCTCAGTGGCTGTTGCTGTTGTTGTTGTGGTTGCAGTTTTCGTCGATATCGTATTGTCTTTATTTGTTGTTTGTTCTTGTTGTTGTTTCATAGCCTCACGTTTTGCTTTAATACGTTTCTCAAAAGCCTCTAATTCATCCAAATCAATTTCTAATCCATTCAAATTGAATGCATTTTGTTGATCTGAAATAGATTGTGTGAGTGGGTATGTGTGTGTGTGTGTGTGTGTGTGTGTGTGTGTGTGTGTGTGTGTGTGTGCGTGCGTGTGTGTATGAGGTGGTCGGTTGTGTTCCAGGTACCACCATTAGCAGATGAAATGATAATACATAAGTATAAAACTATATAATGGAGATGATGAAACCCCAAACAAAATCCTGGGTACATAGATGTACATTAGCGTGGCAGCGGGTTTTTATTTAAAAAAGACTTCTGAAAAGTTTGAAACTGATCCGAGAATGTTTAAAGGACCCGCAAATTGGATTACGTTTGATAAGTAAAAATTCCGTGTAATTCCCAAAAATTTAATTTTAAAGCAAAATGTGAGTTTTTCACCATAATTTTGTTCATAACTACGAAAATGTTAGCTATATTAAGAAATAGTAAAGGAATAACATTCACCCTTATCGGGAATAAAATTCCACATGGAATTTGTTCCCTTTTCAATGTGCAATTTAGGGAACAGGGAACATATTCCGTGTGGAATTTTATTCCCGATAAGGGTGATTAAGGCATTGTAGTTAGTAATGTTTCCAATTTAATTTAGACAACATTGGACAAACCGTTCTCGAGTACTAATAATTTCTACAAAAAATTATATATATGTATAAGAAAACACGGAATTTTTACTTATAAAACTTAAGCCAATTTGCGGGTCCGTAAACATTCTCGGTTCAGCTTCAAACTTTACAGAAGTCTTTTTTGAATAAAAAGGAAACTTCTTCTGGCCATTAATATTATGACATTTTGCAAAAATGACCACTCTAGTTTATGGGTTAACAGCATTCCATTCTGAAGGACTATGTAAAAAATCACAAGCAAAACTAACAAAGCATTTATATATTCGTGGTTCGAGGAATTCTAAAATACGGTTCGTTAGCACACGCAACATTTTTTTGTGTCCGAGACCTAAAAATTTGTTTTTTCTTTACAAATTAAGGTATACTATTCCATAAAATCAAAAACAATTATTTTTTTATATTCCCACAACACACTGGTAACTGGTATTATAACTTTGTGAATTTGGCTTGTATCGGAATTTTCCGCCCGGAATCGAGATTATAAATTTGATAATTCGGACCCAAATATGTTTCCAATTTATCAAATATAACAACACTTATGGACAATTTTATGAATTAGAAATTCCGATTCAATCCGCTTTCGGAATACAGAACAGGGGCGATAGAACCCACATATGTCGTCATCAGAAACGAAAAAGGGTGTAACAAGAAAAATGGTTTTGTTTTTGATGAATAACTTTATTTTAACTTTAACTTAACTCCAATTTTCAAATTGCCAACATTTTTTAGAAAAGTGGAGTTTTCGGGAAAACGAAATCGCCATTAGTTTTTTTTCGTAAATTGTTTGACCTTTTGTAAATCATCTGTCAAAGATGAATTTTATTTTTGGTATTAAAAATTACTGTTCGCTTTCCGATTTGAAGCACTTTTTTTAAAATAGTGATTTAAAAAAGAACCAATAAAGCGGAAAAAATATTACAAATGGAACGGAAAGCTAATAACATGTACTAATTTCAGCTTTCGGGAGTTTTTGATTTTGACATTGCAATAAAAAATTATATTATGCAGTTTTTTTATATTTATTTCCTAAGTGATTATAGCATCCAATTTATTAATTTGTTTAATATTTGGAGAAAGAGTATATATGGGCAAAAGTTATTTTTTTTTTAATTTTCGAGTAAATTTTTTTCGAAAAAAATTTTGCTAGCACATCAACCACGTTTGTAGTAAACAGAGATAAAAAATGTTAGCGAGCAAAAACCGATGTTGTGAATTAAATTCATTAAGGGGCGCGAAAGTTATGGCGGTTTCAAATTGAAACTTTAAAAAAAAATTAAAAAATTCAATTTTTAGCGAAATTAAAAAAACTAAACTTACAATCGTAGACCATTCCCATTTCTATCAGCATATGTAAAAGTGTTCGCAGTGCCTTCATTATTTGCAAAAATATAGCGAAACAAAACATTTTGTAATTGAAATTTTATATAATATGAGGAATCCCGCGAAATATAAAAATTGGAAAAATGTATGGGAGAACTAGCTGTAGTCTTCAAGAAAGAATGAAGGTAATATCTCTGTTGGTTAAAGAGTTATATTTGTTTCGAAATACGAAGGCCATATCATTTCTCTGCAAAATTCCTAAGTATTAATGGGAGTTGAATGTTAAGATCTTTTTGAGTGTATTTTTTGATGAACATCTTTTGTAAGATTACACACTAGTATTTGTTATAGCCTTTAATAATAATTTAAAAGACATCATATAAAAAAATGGAAGTTCGCGATTTTTTTAGTGATATTAAGCATGTTTTCGTTACAAGCTAGCACTTTTAGTTTAGCTCTTTGCAACGAAAACAACCGACTTCCACTAACTGGCACATAAGACAAAAGGTGGCGGATTTTCACTATCTGGTAGCAATGGTGTCATGAGTTGCGAGGAAAGAACAGTGCGAAACAGACAAAAAATTCGTGAAAAGTATTTATAAAACATATATTTACTATTTTATGTTCATTTGTTTACACTCTTTTGCAAATATTAAAATAATTTCCCATTTTTGTTGTTCTTCTTCCTGTTAATTCACAATAATTGATAAAATCTCTCCAAAAATGGGATGCCATATTGCTAAATATAGGGTGCCCAATCTGGCAACATCATACTCGATTAAGACATGAACACAAGCACCAAACTTCATCGGGAACTAATAGTGCTTAGCTCCCCATACAAATTAAGCACTTATGGTGTAACGAAAACACCCCTATTATTACTCTAAGCAGTGTTGCCAGAAATGACGATTTATCGTCATTTTGACGATTTTCAGAGCCAAAAAATAGGACATGACGATTTGACGATTTTGGCCCCGAAATGACGATTTTTTATGATATGAAAACAGTAAGGAAAACTTCACAACTTGTTCTTATATTAAAAAATGTTTACAATTCCTTCGGGATATATTTACTCTCCCATTTATCTTTTTAAAATATAAATCAGAAATGTTAGAAAGTGTCTCAATATTTTTTTCTTTGAGGCTATGAAGTCAGATCGGTTTTGACACTTGTATGGGACTATACCGAAATATGTTCCAAATGGGGTCATCATTTGCCCTTTGAAATGGTTCTGGGTATAATAAAATACAATATGCCGAATTTTAGCCCAATCGATTAGTATTTGTGGTTTCTAACGCGCTAAAAAGTCACATCGCGTGGGAGCTATACCAAAATGTTGACCAATGAGGTCAGTACTCGTATGAATGATTATGGGTAAAAGTAAACACAAATAACCAAATTCCAGTCTCCCTTTGAGTTGTTCTAGATAATATTAAATTGTCAAAATTCAGTCTAATCGGTTGGTACTAGTGATTTCTAATGCGTCAAGAAGTTGAATCTAATGGAACCTTCGTATGGGGGCTGTATAAAACAATGGATCTACACTGGACCCTGTTGACGTGAATGGTTATATGCATTTTGTCAAACTTCGTCCCAATAGGTTAAAGCTAGTGGCTACATGACGTAAAGAAATAAATAATATATGAGCAAGACTATTTTCAAACGTAAGAAGTTAATATGTATGAGATATGTTTCCGTCAAATTTAATTATTAATGTCGTTCAAGAATGTGAGATCCGCCAACAAAATTCATTTTAAGTTCACTTTGAAGAACCCCAAAAGACATTTGAGAGTCAATTAATACATATCTAACTCCGAAACATGTCCACCATCCATAAAAAAACTCAAAAGCTGTACGTTGGTTTGATTGATTGATTCGTTGATTTTTCTATGGACGATTTTTTGACGATTTCGAAAATTTATTTTGACGATTTTTGTACCCCCATTTTGACGATTTTCGGTCAAATTCGGCTGGCAACACT
Source organism: Eudasyphora cyanicolor (assembly GCA_963930755.1). Lineage (NCBI taxonomy): Eukaryota > Metazoa > Arthropoda > Insecta > Diptera > Muscidae > Eudasyphora > Eudasyphora cyanicolor. The sequence goes on from OZ005738.1 coordinate 123,257,014, forward strand.
GACTCTAAGACATTTTAAAATACATTCTTATGGATTTCGCGGATTGTGAAGTCGGCAATGACATACAGTAATTATGTGATCATCCGGGCTAACCTAAATTGTATGACTTCGTTTATACCATGACATACCTTAAGAGGGAAAGTAATAATGAATGGTTTTATTTTGAGATTATGTAAATTTTGCAAAGTGCATACATAATTTGAAGAATCATCAAAATAAAATGACGCGCCTCTAATTTCGGAATAGATCGTTAAAAATCCTTTTAATTCATATGAACTTCCGCCATATCTGCACAGCGCACTGGGTGTGTCTTTGCGATCATCGGTGAGACAAAAGTGTCTCGTTCTTCGCGTACAAGACTTCAATCTTCAAATACGTATCCATTGTTGTTAAGTGCACCTCAGCAGTAGCCCAAAAAGAACATAGAAATGAATTTAAGAACTTTATACTATACAAATTGTCAAGAACAAAATTTGCAATTTTTGATTCATTATTATGTCACGCGCCCCTGATTTTAGGATTCGCAGTGTAAAAAACTTTCTGGGACAATAAAATCAGATTAATCTATGTAAAACTGTCGATGTGCCACCGAAATACACTATTAAAAAAAATTCACGCAAGTTTAACTAAGGTTTGGAGAGCTCTAGCGTTGGATCCATCATCGACACCTATATGGATTTTTAAGTATTTTCAGCCACTATAATCGCTTCTTTGGCGATATTTCATTACATAGAGAGAGAGCGCGCTCTCGCATTTGCAAAAGTTATGAGCTATATTTTTTAGCGGAAAGATCTCACATGAACAATGCTCACGAACAATTCTTCCTAAATGTGTCCCTCGTATTTTTTGTAACTGACCAGTAGAATGAATAGTTTTGCCACAGCCTCTTAAGGAATGAATAAATATATGCAAATTTGGAGGGTTTTTTTCTACATTTTTGAAATGTATATGCTTATAGCATTTAAAGTACATATATAGGATAATAACAACATTTTTTGGTAAAAAAATTTATGTTTGTGGTTTATCTAATTCCATCAACTTTTGCACCGAAATCTGTACACAACGCGAGAAAAGTGAAAACTAACATAGATTACCCCTATGTAAAAAATGTTCGACTTTTGCCCATATATATATATATATATGTATATATATATCATATATATAGGGTGATCTAAGTAGAGATACGTTTTTCAATAGCCTTTTTTTGACAGATCACGTGTGAGTCGTGTCATGCTGTCATGTTATTTTTGTTAAGTATTTTTTGGCATTGCATCATGGAAATTTTTTTTTAAATCCACAAAAAAAAAAAAACTTTCCAGTCGACCCACGACCTTGACACCAATGAGCAATATTTTAGCTCTCGTTAACAGCTATCTTTTTGCCATTGACCGATTCCCGATCTGACGTACCGGAATCATCGGTCCATATTTCTTGAAAAATGATGCCGGTGAGAACGTAACCGTCAATGGTGACCGTTATCGTGCCATGATAACCGACTATTTGATGCCTGAAATTGAAGCTCGTGATCTCGGCGACATTTGGTTTCAACAAGACGGCACCACTTCCCACACATCGCATCAATCAATGGATTTATTGAGAGAACACTTCGGTGAACAGATAATTTCACGTTTTGGGCGGGTCGATTGGCCACCAAGATCGTGTGATATCACACCGTTAGACTGTTTCCTGCGGGGATATGTAAAGTCTAAAGTTTATGCGGACACACCAGCTTCGATTCAGGCCTTAGAGCAAAAAATCACGCGTGTCATTCGTCAGTTACCAGTCGAAATGCTCGAACGGGTCATCGAAATTTGGACTCAACGGATGGACCATCTGAGAAGTAGCCGCGGCCAACAATTGATAGACATAGTCTTCAAAAAATAAATGCCAAAGAATGTTCTTTCAAATGATAATAAACATTCCCCATTCAATTTGCATTTTGTGTTTTCTTCTTTAAAAAAGTAGGGAATCTCGAAATGGATCACCCAATATATATTTGTATATACATTTAATACGAAATTGTATTGAATATTAGAGCTATTGAAGATCCTTATAACGCATATTTAAACAAGTAAGAAAGTTCAATCGGGTAAACCGACTTAAGAAACCCCTCACCTTCAGTCCCAAAAAAATATTCCTAAATTTATTTGTTTTATTTAAAATATTATCAGCTTAAATTGCATTTAATAACTTTAAAGTAAGAACTGGGGCTAATTCCGCATCCGTTCGTATCGTAATCTGAAATTTCGACGTCATAAAACGAGTAATTAGCAATTTAAATTTTTTTTAAGTGAAAGAGATATTTCCTACATTTGTAGCCATCATAAATGATTTAAACTGAACGCGTATTCCGGCTCATTCGGATTTATACATCAGAAATATTGTTAAAAACTAAGGCACCTACCGTGAAAATTAGAATTTCAAAAAAATTAAAAAAAACTTTACTATAAAAATTTTTTGGTTTTGATTTTTAGGAATAGCATGCCTGAATCTACACCAAAAAAACTAGCCTTTAAGTCTCGAACACAATTTTTTATTTGCTGCATAGTCCACATGCAAGCTTTGGCTTAGGCGAGAGACAAGTTCAATGAGAGATGGACAGGAATCGACTCCTGTAGTGTTACTAAACAAATCTGACCAAAATACAATCTAAGAAGGTCAAAATATCTCTTCGCACTAGAGAGAAAAAGAGAGTAAGACTGCCGATCGGCGAACAAGCCAGAAGGTCGGGAATTGACTCCAATAACTTCTGCATAACCTGTGGAGATGATGAAGTGGAGAGCATTGAGCAGCTGATTTGCTACTGTCCCGCATTGAGTAAACGACGTCTGGATTTACTGGGGTCGGTACTTTCTAGAAAGTCTGACAGATCTTTCCGGTACATATATTCGAACCATTGATAACATTATTTATCAAACGATGAGTGGCATCTGAGCCCGTGCTAATACTGAAAAACTGGCTGCCACCGTAACCTAAACCTTGTGCAATCTATTATGCACGATTCATTCCAATATAATAGTCATTCGGTTCCTTCTATGCTGTCTCATTTGTAACAAAGTATTTATATACTTCATTGGTTCGAGGAATTCAAGAATATGATTCTGTAATATGGGATATATCGTTCACGATTCATTCCAGCATTATAACTGTCACTTCGGTTCCTTCTAATTTGGCTCCAAGTTTCTGGCGAATAGACTTTTAATACATGTTCCAAATATTCCAGATCTATTTAGGACAACAGTTATTCTTTACGACGCATCCGTTTTTAATTCAATGTAATCTCTATCACATCATTCTGATAATAACACTTTGAAGAGAAAATAATTTTCCGCTTAAACAATTGATAACATTGTGATCGAAATTTAAAAATGTAACAGAAAGTAAAACTATTGGTGAAGGGCCAATGCACGCGTATGCGGCGCGGTGCGAGTTGAATAAATTTCAACTTTTCTGACACGCCGCGCCGCATTCCGCGTGCTTTAACCCTTCACCATATTTCGAGCAACTGAATGTAATGGTGACCTGCTATGTAAGCTTTTGTTTTCGAGATATCTGGCCCTGAAAACATGCTTCTGTCTGAAGAACGAAATAAAGAGGGCCCTTGGAGAATTATTCCGCTTAAAACAGTAGACACAGTTTTACATCCCCTTACCCCTAAAAAATTGCAATCAAAACACATATGTATATCTTATATCAAAAGTCATACAAATCGTCGACATTTTTAGTTTGTGTCTTTGACAAGAATATTTCTCTAGAGAAATATATGTAGTATACTTAGCCCCGTCAGATTTCAGCATATCTTTTTTATTTTTTTGTTACAAAAATAATAAGTTAGGCGGCAAAATAAATCTTCGAACAAGATTTTAAAATATAATTTCGATCCTAAGGCGTTTTTACTTTAGGTCCCAATTCACATCTCTCACACATATTTACATAGTTATGATGGACGATTTCATTTGACTTTGTGCTAATACTGTTGGATCTTATAATTTATAATCTATATTTGGTTTCTTTATACGAGTCATCTTGAAATCTTAATTTAATGCATGTTAATTCAGACACAAAAAACATTTAAATACATATCGATACCTCCATTTCAAAGTATACAAAGTATATAAGTCGAATGAGGTCGTAATTCAGGGGAGGAGTTCAAAGTTTTCTTTAAATATTTAAATTTGTGAGGAATTCCTAGATAATGAAAATCGATGAAGTCTCTTCTGGTTTGTCCTTAACATTTGATTGAGTTGCCAGAGTATCAACAACATTTTGAAATATTTACAATTTGAAAGCGCCCACAAACATGATAAGTAGAGCCCGACCGAAGTCGGATTTTTAGGCCGAAGCCGAAGCCGTAGCCGAACTTCGGCTAAATTTACAACCTTCGGCCGAAGCCGTAGCCGAAGCCGAATGTTTTATATTTGTTAAAGAATTGTTTACTTTGCACCAAAAAATTGTGTTTCAATCAGTTTATATCTACTGCTTACGTATTTATTTACTAAGCACATACAATTAAAAACCTTAATGTTATAATGACAAAGAAAGTATTTTTTCTGCATTAAGATCTTGTATACTATTTCGATTTGAATACAGCTGCCCAGCAGCATAAACAACTGCTCCCTAGCACACAATTACTTTTCTGCCACTATTTCCAAATTTTGGAAACATCTCGAGTTACAGTATTAAAAAATTTTAATGATTCTTGGACTCAATGGCCCATTATTATCTATTCGTAAAACTTTTACAAGAATGCTTTCACTAGTTGGAGAGCTTTTAGGTGAGGAACTGAGTCATGTTTTTCTTTGTCGTTCTTCCTTTGTTGTCCTTTCTCAAATTATTTTTGTAGTATTGTTCACTTCTTTACGCTTCTATGAAGATTTCCATAATAGAATTTTCTTTAAAAAGTCATATAATTCTATTTTTTGTACTTTTTGAACAAAAAAATCGGACTTCGGCCAACTTCGGCTGATTTTGTGGCCGAATGCCGAATATTGGCCGAATGCCGAATATTGGCCGAATGTCGAGTTTTGGCCGTAGCCGAACATTCCGTCGGGCTCTAATGATACGTCACCTCAGCTTACTTGGAAATGAAGATACCGATATATTAGTTACGAAAAAAAATGCTCACCCTCATCCTCAGAGTAATTGCCATTTTCCTCTTCATCATCACCTTCTGAAGGTGCTTCCACATCATTACAATCGAAACTGAAAGAAGTAAAGAATAAAAAAGCAAAATCAGATTAAATTAAATTAAAGGAAACAATAAACAAATGTACAAATTTGTCTATGCCATAACAACACTTACCCATCTAAGAACTTCAATGAAGGCAACATTTCGAATATTTTCTCACGATAGTTTTCAATTTGTGTTGCTTCATTATTGAAGAGATCCAAAACGGCTAAATGTTTGAATTCTTCCAAGGGTTTTAAGGCTTCTAAATCTTTAATTTTGTTACCAGATAAATTTAAATATTGCAATTTTGGGCTAGTGCTCAAATAATTGAGGCCATTTGATATTCTAAAATAAATGAAGAAAAAAAAAACGAAAACTACTTGTAAAGAGGCCTATAGGTTAGTTCAAAAATAAATATTTTATTACCTGTTATCTGATAATTCCAATTTCTTTAAATTGGGCAACTTGGGAAAACCTTTTAAGGTTACTAGGCCAACATTAATTAAACTTAATGATTCCAATGCCGTATATTCATCTGTAAGGCCAACAATACTTGTACTCCGGCAATTGTCCAAATTTAAATCTGTAATCTGGAAAGGAAACAAAAATGAAAAATTTTTATGTTAGTAAATTGTACTACATATAAATAAAAAGTTCTTTTCGTATGTATTTTATTTTATAAAAAATCAAATCAATCGAATTTCTTTTCCCCCATAAGGAATTGGGAAGTTTCGTACTTGTTCGCACGATTTAAATTCGTACGAATTCGTATCCAGTGCAGCCGCACATTTGTGAAAAAGTTGAATTTGTAAAGCTATGTATACACTATTGCCAGATCGGACAATCTCCCTTATTCCTATTGGCGTCGTCGACGTCGTCACATCATTTTCGTCATATCTATGAAGTTCTAGCTTTATCATCTTTACGCCAAAACGAATGTTTTTGGTATCCATGAACTAACAAAAACCCTTTTTATAACTTATATATGAAATTGAAATGTTTTGTTGCAATCGTCTAAACTGTCAGTTCACCTTTGTCCGCTCTGGCAATCGTCTATACATAGCATTACAAAAGGACAAATCCAAAAAAATCCAAATATATATAGTAGGACGTATGGTAACCCTGACTTTAGATGTCAATATATTCTCAGTTTCAAATTGTACTTCCCCAATTTTTTCCAGTGATATCTATTTGTTTGCTTGAACTGAGGGTGAGGGAGGCTGAGAAAAGCCCTCCCCCCATAAAAAAATGCACCAAAGAATGCATCCAGAGCAACAAGAAAATAAAGCAGTAATGCCATCACAGCATATATGGGAATACTTTGGCATTGAATATCCTCCACACAAAACGGAATGAGATACATGTCATTAAAACGAGATGATGAAATGAAACATAGAGCAATGGTACAAAGAAGAGGAATGAAATTGGAAAGAGAATGCCGGGAAGGAATCGGTAAAAGAAACACTAGAACAAAATACCTTGTTGCTCACTCATTTCTGCATATGCAGACTATAAACCGAAAGTGCGAAACAAAGATGAAGCTAGTCGCATTTTAGCAAGCGTTCATATAACAGCCGGCCGCCATATTGCGAGTTGTGTTGTCTTGGTGTGAACGCGTGAAATAGAAAAAAGAGCAGATAACTTTTTTGTGGCATCCACAAAATACTACTTTTTTCAAAGTACTTTGGAGAAAAATGCAGAAAACCAGATTTGTTCTATTTTTTCGTGAATGACAAAACTGTTTCATTAACATAAAAAAACAGCAATTGAAAATATGTGTGAAATGTTATGAAAAAAATAGCTTTCAGTAATTTTTTTTATATCTCGAGAATGTAAAGAAATTTATGATGTAATCTTTGACCATTGTCAAGAAAATGCGGATGGTGGAAGGAGGGGTGATTTGAAAAATTCAACTGCAAGAAGTGGTTGTTTGGTGGCGGCGTAGCGATAATGAAACATGAGAAACGGATGGATGACAACAAATTCTAACCATTCGTTTTGCGGAGTGTGAGTGGGAAAAAGAGTAGCATAAAATCTCTCTTTCAAAGTGAAATGACAGAAACAAAATGGCAATGACAAAACGGAAACGTTTGAGATATGACACAAGAAAATGTTTTAGCAAAACAGATTCCAGTATAAGAAAAAAAATGATGAATTGTTTACAATGACATCCAACAAAACAATATTAATTGTTCTCTTCCGTGCTACAAAAAGAACGATGGGGGAGCACAATTTCACTTAGTTGTGTTACAGTATTTAATATAGAGACTACTTTTTGCCATTCCCATGTTTTTCAGGTTCCAAATGTATTCATGCAAACAATATTAATTGTGGTTGGTCTTCTTATCATCTTGCCAAATTGTGGTAGATAAGTGCAACGCATGTATTTCATATTCCACAACGTTTCTTAAAGAGATATGTAATTGTTTTTATTTTTTCCTTTTTAGTTGTTATCTATAGCAGTGTCTGTCTCCACCGCCCCAAAACCAATGAAGTCAACGAGTCGATCCATGTGTTCTAGCATTTTTGTTGAGATAAATCGATAAGGAAATAGGGACGTGGGAATTTTTTTTTTGTTAAATCAAAGCATAACAAATATATTCCAAGATCATGCATTAAATTCTTTCGAATGTTGTGGAAGCAATTATTAAACCACAATGGATGTGGTGGAAATTAGGGTGATCCAAAAACGCACCGGTTGATCAGGTTATCTTTAAAACCCCGCTTATCGGTTTTCGAACCGTCGATTTTTAAACCATTCGCCACCACACTGTCGTACATGGTAGGTATTATAGGTTTGTTTCGTGGCAAATTTTTGTAGCACATAAAAATACTTAAGCTAGAGCCACCTTAAAGTATACTGATCGTCTCGGACCACTTGCTGATTCGATTTAACGATGTCTGTCTGTTTGACCAAGTTGTTCGCAACGTTACAGGTCCAATTTTGCTCCGATCTTGATAAAATTTGGCACGAATCACTTGTTTACCTTAGGGACGAAGCCTATTGATTTTGGTCAAAATCGGTTCAGATTCAGATGTATCCCCCAACCGATTTGACATATAAGCTATACTGAAACCATGATTCGATAAAAAGACAACCTTTGGAAAAAGGTTAGATGTTGAATTGAAAACGAATTGGTTCAGATTTAGATATAGCTCCCATATACAAATATATGTGCCTCCCGATTTGGTCTTAGTGCTATAGAAACAACCTTTTGCATCCAATAATTTTGAATTTCGGGTGAGTGAAGTTTCTGCAATCAAGAATGAACATTAATAACTTTGAAGATAATCGCTTCAGATTTAGGTATATATCCACATATATGTATATATTTTAGCAGTATATATTATGTATATATTTTAGCATGCAGCAGATAGAAGTTTCTTAATCCAAGAAAAACGCTGCCAAATTTAAAGAAAATACCCCGATTTTGCATCTTAGCTCTATAATATTGAGCAGACCGTTACACTGTGTGTGTGCAAAATGCACTTTGAAAATGTATCCTCGATGAAAACAACTTACCCCGCATAATGTTGACCCTAGAAATGGAATGGTATTAACCTATTTTCTTGCGGCATCGAGTTTTCTAGATATTTAGCCACCAAGTTTCCTGAGTAAATAAACAGGTTAGCAATTTCATATATAATTTTAGCATGTAAGGCTTCGGAATAGATGTTCCAAGTCAGAGAACGAAAGGAAGGAGACACTTTAAAAAGTATTCCTTCCAAAACACCCAACACCCCCGCTCATCACAGTATCCCTGATAAATAATGTTATATCAAAAGTCTTAGAAATCGATGGATTTTTTGGGTGATGTATTCGACAAAAAGATGCCTTGTAAAAAATCACTATATGTCCCACACAATACACTTTTATGACAACCCATTGGTTTTTTAAATATATCATATTTAAATGTTATTTTCAGCATTAAGTCCTTGTTAAAAATCATATTTAGTCACAAAGTTTGCTGGGTAAATAACAATTTTAGTAAATTCAGACACAATTTTAGCGCATGGAAGGCTTCGGAATAGATGTTCCATGTCAGAGAACGAAATAAAGGAGAGGCTTTAAGAAGTTTTCATTCCAAAACACCCGACATCCCTGCTCATTTCCTTATCTCTGATAATCTCCCTACGAAAATAAATATAAAAAAGTGATGTATTCAATAAAAAGATTCCTTGTAAAAAAATCATTATATATCCCCACAATTCACTTTTAAAATTTTAAATCCTTTGTAGGTTTGAAACCATAAGAGCTAATGGTCTAAAAATTTAACAATAGGTTCAGTTTAGGGTCATCTGTGTTTTAGAATTATTTCCACAGTGATAAGGTGGGGAGTGGTCAAGATATTTGCAAATTTCCAGAGCGATTTGACAGAAATTTAAAATGTATGTGTTGATAATAGTTTGTATGTATGATTCTAACCAGTAAATGGCGCTGTAGTAGACTTATGGTCAATATAATTTGAACATTTTTTTAAAATTTTTATCCTGAAACCCAAGATGTATGAATTTTTTAATGAAATATCAATGAATAACAAACCAATATGTCCCAAACAGAACGGGCAGGACAACGTCTGCTGGAGTCAGCTAGTATATCATATTTATTGGTTATCTTTGAACAATTTTTCAAATGTATAAAGAAACATCTCAAGATCATACAAAACTCAATGCATAACCAATAAATACGATATCTTAAAAAAACCATTGCGATGCCATAAGTGTATTGTGGGGATCTATAATGACATTTTCATTTGAGGTGAGAAACTTCAATTTGTCTTTATCTATGTAATATGGTATAAAAGGCCAGATTTATGACATAGTAAATTTCATCCCAAGCCGTAAGAGACTCGCATAAATCGCTTCCCAGATCATATATTTACAGAGTCTGCGTAAAATTAAACATTGCGTCGATCAATTAGGAGTAATATCCTAATTCCAAATAATATTTAGCCAATTTCAAATAGAAAATCTTAATTTTTATAGAAATTTATATATTTCAAATGGAAAATCTCAATTTCAATAGAAATTTAGTCAATTTCAAGGGAAAAAAATATGCAACTTAAAATATTAAATTGAACCACCTTCTGATATTGTATATATTGTACATATTTTTACAATTAATTCCATTCAGGTCGGTGTATAGTTTATATACAAATTGAATTTAATTTAAAAAAAAAATAATAATAATGTTGTAAACAATAACACACAAAATTGTATTAGTTTATATAAAAATAAAACAACTGTAATTTTTTTACAGATGATTTTCTTCTGATATTTTGCCACATTATTTTTTTTTTATATTATTTTAATAGCCATCTTTGCATTTCTTATTTATTTGTCCCATAAAAAAATTATTCGAAATTATAAGTTCATGACAAATTTCAAGAAACTGCAATAATGAAGGACAAACGAAGCTACACTAGAATGATATTTTGCCAAATTATACATCCTTGTTCATTGTATGGTCTGGAGGGGGAGAATGCATTGTAAACGAAACGACTTTGCACGACCGTCAACCATCAATTGGAACCCTTTTAATTGTCTATGAGCTCAGAAAAAAAACTCCACTTCACTATACAGAGTTAGCAAAGAAGAATAACAATAGCCGAAGAAAGCAGCCAAACAGGCAAGCATTTATTTAGTTAGCCAGCCAAGTCCGTGTATGTACGTATGTAAATTTCCTTTAGGGTAATGTGATACCAAATTGTATCTACAACACAATATGGACACACAGCTCAGCAGCACAGCCAGCAGTCGTAGTCATCGTCATCAGTGAGAGGAGATAATGCCCCCACAGTACTGAATGACTGAATGGTACAAGTTTGCAAGTTGCAAGTGTATGTGTATGAATATATTGGGGTGTATGTATGCATGTCCGTTTAGTGCATATGTGTATTAGCGAATACTTGATACATATGACAAGAAAAAAATTACACTAGTACCCCATTTGCGTTGCTGCCATGGATGTTTTTCCCGCTTTTCATCCCCAGACCATGAAAACACAACATCCTTTAAACACAACTGTGTAGCCAGCTCGCCCAGCATTGTATGTTGGGGTTCTTTAGACAACTACATTTGCTTGCCAGCCACTAACTTGCTTTCCCAGGCTATTGTTTAAGGTTTCCCCCATGTATCCACCATCCATCTACCTGATGTCACCGAACACAACACAACAGTGTTATGAAAAATCCCTACAATACAAAATGTTGTTTGATTAAAAGCGGAAAAAAAGGAAGAAAAGCTTGGGTTTTTTTTGCTTTGGAAAATAACTTGTAATGGCAAAGCGATACCGAGATGGTTTATGGAGGAACAAGTACAACGATAATACCTATATCATAAAATGGGTAAAAACGTCATCCATACTCTGTTTTTGTGGTAGTGATATTTTCAAACTAGATATCCAGTTCTGTGACGAATATGGGTTATTGAATTGAATTATTCAAACTCAAAAATAAATCTGGTGAAACCTAAAAAAAATTTAAAACAAAGAAAGCAATGCAAAATACATTCCTTTTTCATTGATCCAATCATTCTAAGATGACCCACAATGCTTTTGAGGTATATATTGTTCAGAAAAAATATGAATACGAAGATCAATTTCCAGTAATTTATGTTTAAATCACCAGTGAAGGTAGACCGGCTTTAAAACTAGGGCTTATCTCAAAACGTGTTAAAAATTCTACTCCACTATTTCTAAAATGGGATCTATAATAGTATTCACCTTTTAGATTGTTAAAAAAAATAATAGAGAGGAGCCTTTATATACAAACATGTACCAACATAATATTTTTACTATGAATAGTTAGCAATATTTAAACTATAAGTTTCTAAATTTTAGCCAGTGTAGAATGCTTCTCTAAAGGTGAGGATATACATCAATCGGTTTAATTTACTGAAATATAATATGCATAGAATTAGCGATGGAGTTCTTATTGCTGTAATTACCTATTTATGATTATCAATTACACGGCTCAACAAAAAAACTTTTTTGCTACGGTGCAGCTGATTTAAATTTATTAGATAACACTATTCTTATTCAAAAGGGTATTTTCTTTGATTTACCTCTAGTTCTCGCGCTAAATCACTATTTTAAAAATAGAGATGTTGAGACATATATTATTCCAAAGAGAACCATTTATGCGAATTAGTTCAGGAAAGTTTTAAAAAAATCCAAAATTAAGTAGCCTACAACTTCTTCTAATACCATGTTTTCATCCGATGAAGTTGAGCATAGATTTCCTTCGGAATGGTTTGATTTTATTCATGACCGATCAGGCTTTACGGTAAAATAAAATAAATTTAACAATGAGAAATTTTCGATGTTTTTATTACGCGTTTATTTTAAAATTGGCCAATGGACTTTAAAATTACAAATTAATAAATAAAATGAATGAAAATTATTTAAATTTTCACAAAAAAAATAGGATTTTTAGAAAGATATCGTCAAAACCGCTGGAAGGATGAAAACCCGCTGAAAGGTATTAGAAAAAGTTGGCGGCTATTTAATTTTTGATTCATTAAAAAATTCCTGAGCTAATTTGGATAGATGGTTCTCGAATTATGCTATAATATGTGTCTCAACCGCTCTATTTTTGCAAAACAAGAATTATCGCACTAGAGTTTTTATGCTAAGAACTGTATTATCTCATATATCCAAATAGTCTGCGGCACAGTGGTTCGATTTAAATGGATGTTGATCGTTACTTAATCTAGTCCCTAGTCCTTGATCTACTCCCTTGAATTCTTCTGCAATCGTCTTTGCGTGGTGTTGACTTAAGAAGTAGTTTAGCAGGCGTTTTAGATATCGAACTATTCCATATTAAGAGATTTCCAAATAACATAATAAATTACTTTATTTAGTATTTGTGAATAATTTTTAATTTTTTATATTTATATATAGGATTTTTACCCCGAAGGATATTGTTTTATCTGTGGTTTTCTGGAATAGCAACACATTTCAAAATGTTTAGGAGAATCAAAATACCCTTTCTCTCGCAGTACATTTGATAACAATGCACATAGTTTACTTTTTCGAAAGATCCAATTTAGAATTTTTTAATACGGATACCTGATAGTATTTGCCTTCTACGTGGAGAAAATATTTTATAATTCCACTTCATAAATCTGAATGGAACTGAAAAATTAAATACAATTCCAAAACATTTTGAGAAAATGCTCACTCGATATTTTATTTCGTAATGGACTTTCAACTATAACGAAGTTACTTGTATTTACTTTTCATGTAATTACGTAATATATTTAGGCTTGGTAATCAGATAGATGGAATTTAAACTGTTTTTATTAAAAATTGTGATGAGCTATTCACAAACTCCATTACTATATAAGTATTAGTCTTAATAATATACTAATTGCGTCTGAAGTGTAATAGCGGTCTTGGTTAACCGCACGAAAACAAAACCACAAATTGAGATATGAATGTTGTCCGGCTTTAAAACATGGGCTTATCGAAAAATAATTAAAGAAGTGCATAAAATGACCGTACGCGGATTGATACTAGTCCACTCTTTCGGTAGTCGAATGCTTAACCACAGATAGGATTTTCGCCATGCTTTTTTTAACATAAATGTATTTTGCTAATTATTATCTACGAACGATATATGAAAATCCAGATATGACCAAATCTTGGAGTTATTTCAATCAATATTAAACATATATCCTAAATTTTTGTCAGTTCAGATGAAAAATTGATTTCTAGCGCCTAAATAAATCGAATCGGAAGGGATATTTATATGAAGGTTTATGCCAATACATTTGCCAATATATTCAATTTACGATAGGAATGTTTTGATGTATTTGTAAATTTAAGCCAAGTTGAAAATTATGCTTCTAGGGGCTATTGATAAATTTCAGTTTACGAAATTAAATCGATCATGTGGCCCATTTTTAGTAGGGATATTTTTGGTTGAAATATAACATAAATTATCAAATTTCAGATAAAGAAATCAAATCAGAAGTGATCATTATATGAGGGTTATTTCAAAACGTGGACCATTCTCGAAATGTATTGCCCTGCCTTGTGAAAGCATCACAAAAGTGACAATACTACATGGGTATACGGAAGTCATAATGGAGTCAGACATAATAAAAATTCAGTATGCCTTTTGAACAGTATAAAAAAAACAGTAAGGAAAGGTTAAAGTTAGATGGTACTGACTATAGCATAAGGAAAAATATATAGTAAAATTTTAAAACAATTAGATGCCAAGTCAGGAGATTTCTATATGGATGAGCTATTTTGATATCTGCAAATTTTATAATGATGTAGGGAGAAATTAGAGTTCATAAAATGATAAATCTTGAAATAGGTATATAATAATAGATTTGTTCCTTTACTTTTTTAATATTAAAACCAGCAAAAGAGAAATAATTCAAAATTCTCTATGAGTAAACATATTTTGAAAAAGTACGGGAACGGAAATCTGGTAAAAATAGCAAGCACAGAAAAATTTCTTATATTTGAAGCTTTTGTTATATTACTTTCAATGTATTTTGAAAGCAAAAATTTGTCGAGTCTACTCGCAAAAATTTGTCGAGTCTACTCGCAAAAATTTGTCGAGTAAAAACTAGTAAAAAAGTAGTAAAAGAGAAAGGCATTTTGAAAATTCTCTCTTAAATTTGTTTATTAGTTTTACTAGTTTTTCGAGTAAAGGAACGCTTTTTGGAGTAAAACTGGTAAAACTAGTAACTTGTAGTAGGTAAAGGAACAAAGCTATTAACTAGAGCCCGACCGAATGTTCGGCTTCGGCCACGGCCAAAACTCGAAATTCGGCCAATATTCGGCAATCGGCCACAAAATCAGCCGAAGTTGGCCGAAGGCCGATTTTTTGTTCAAAAATTACAAACAAATAGAATTATATGACTTTAAAGAAAATTCTATTATGGAAATCTTCATAGAAGTGTACAGAAGTGAACAATACTCCAAAGATAATTTGAGAAAGGACACCAAAGGAAGAAACGACTAGAAAAAACTAGTGAAAGCATTCTTGTAAAATTAGTACGAATAGATAATAATGACCCATTGAGTCCAAGAATCATTAACATTTTTTAATACTGTAACTCGAGATGTTTCAAAAATTTGGAAATGGTGGCAGAAAGTTACTTGTGTGCTAGAGAGCAGTTGTTTATGCTGCTGGGCAGCTGTATTCAAATTAAGAAAATAGTATACAATGTCTTAATGCAGAAAAAATACTTTCTTTATAATTATAACATTAAGGTTTTTAATTTTATGTGCTAAGTAAATAAATAAGTAAGCAGTAGACGTAAACTGATTAAAAACACAATTTGTTGGTGCAAAGTAAATAATTCTTTAACAAATATAAAACATTCGACTTTGGCCCAAGGTTGTAAATTTAGCCGAAGTTCGGCTACGGCTTCGGCCTTAAAATCTGAATTCGGTCGGGCTCTAAAAATTAGGGTTCGGCAAATTTTTTAAAGATGAGCAGGGACTGTTAGGATACAGGGTCAATAGCGATTAGATGCAAAATGGGGATGTTAAAAAGCTCATGACAATCCAATGTCATTAAGACAGGTTGGCAATGAAGTTTATATGTACGGGAGGTCAGACATGGTTCAGTCGAAGTCTATCTGTGTACTTTAAGGTTCGTCTAACTCCTGCATTTTATATGTTATCACTGTAGTGAAGGGCATAGCAATTCCAACTCCTACATATTTAAATATATTTTGTAGTTTTTAATGCAAAATTCATATAACTTGTCATTCATAGCAAATAGTTCTTCGTTTCAATTTTCGTTTAACAACAAATCGCCACAAAACACAAAAACCTAACCTCAAATGTTCTAATCTAAATATGGGGTACAGTGAAGTAGAGAACGGCAGTTGCGATCTTTCAATAACGAACGATGTGGCATCTCACTTTTTGCTGTCATCATACTTTGACAGACGGCGGTGTTTTTAATATTACAATTAAATGCCTTATCAAAAACAAAAGGAGAAAAGGATTTATTGCTAATATCTTCTAAGCATTATTTTCACACAGACACACCACACTTTCTTTGGCACTAGACGTTTATCTTTTCAACTATACCAAAGAAATAATAATATTTGTATGTACATAAATGGCTGTTTCAAACTTACTTGATTAGCTTTACGAGCGCGTCTCTCCAAATCTATTCTCTTTTCCATTGTAATTTGTTGTGGATATTATTAATGTTGGGGTATGTTATTGTTGTTGTATGATGCTGCTTGTTGGCGGTACTTGTTCCTTCCTCTGTAATAAATTATGAATGCATTTTGGAGGTGTTAGTGATTAAATTGGTGTCTTGGCAATTTTTATTATTCTCTGGTATACTTACAGTAAAATATCCCGCCGACTACGGTCGTTCCCACTTTTTTCGGTATGCTAACGAAAAAAAAGAGTTATGGATGTCTCTGCTCTACTGCTCCTCAATTTGTTGTCGTTCCCTGACGCGTGTGTTTTGTTCTACTTGGCTGGAAATTAAAGCGAAGAAATGTAAAAAATATTGTGCTGCTACTGTTGATTATCTGCTGATATGCAACGGCGGCGTTGTTGGCCGAATAAGAAGAGAAAAGTGCGTGTATGCGAAGTGAAATGACTCCCCTCCTCCTACCCCTACTCACATCTATCTCTTACAGTGTACGTAGCATGTGTGTGTACTGTTCCTATGCAATGCACCGCTGTTAGTGTTGCTCACCACATTCTTCGGCCGGTGGTGCTACTGTGCAGCGCTGCCAGTTTAGGGGATTTATCCCCAATTTGGGATTTTTTTTTCGCGAATGGGGATACATTTTTTGGTTTGGGGGTAGGGGGATTTGGCGGGGATTGCAATTTTTGATAATTAAAATTAATGTTAAAATTTATATTTTCTGTTAAATCTATATTTTTTTAGAGAATGCGTCCGTAAAAATCGTGTCAAAAGTTCCTACAAAAAGTAGCTTGACTCGTAGTGTATTAGAGTACGACTTAAATAGACAACCTGTAGTAATTGCCAATACGTATTTCTATAGCTATTTATAAATCAGTTGAAGCCAAATGCGGTTTATAAAATTCTTCCCAGACGACATTTCGAACAATCTAAGCTAATTTTAGAGTAAAGTTTACTAGTAACAGGATTCTGCTGGTCCAACTCGATTTTAAATAACTGATATTAACCCTTTGATGTACTTTATCAATTATTTAGTCCATTGGCAGAAATGATCAAACTTTTAATACCAAAAACGTGTACAAAAAAATTAGATGATGTAGATGAGATGGAAGATTTTGAATCAGATATATTTGATAATTTGACAAAGTACATTTTGTACAAATAAAATGAATTTTAGTACAAAGTACATTGAATTGTAAAATACATCATTCACATAAGCTAACATATTTTCTGGGGATTTAGGGGATAAAAAAATAAAAATTTGGGGATTCGTCACTAAAAAAAAAAACTGGCAAGCCTGCTACTATGGTGGCTGCTATTGCTACCAGCTAATTTTATTCGATCACTGGCAGCCACTTGGAGAAGTTAATATATTCACTTTTCTTCTCCACCTAATCCCAAAATAATTAACCCAAATGGAGGAACAGAAGGCTTTCAAAAAAAACATAAGTAATCTATCCCAACCTTTTACAAGTTCAATGTCTGCCTGCCAAGCATTTTCATGAAGAAGAAATGTATGAAGATTTTTCCTTTGTTTTTTTTTTGGTTTGCTATTTTATTATTGTCGCATAAATAACGCAGTTGAAGCGTAGAGCACACACAATAAATGAGAGTAAAAAAAATAATAAATAACATCAGCGGCCGCCACATACACCATACACACGCACGCACACATGTTTTTTCACAAGTCCAATTTTTGTCGAAATAATTATGAATTTTTAATTAATTTTGGCACTTCATCTTTTCACCAGCTAACAAATACCTTTCGTTGCAGTTTTAGTTTTAGACTTTCTTTCGCCAACATTTTTCAAAGTGATTTTTGTTTTGTGTAATACTTACAGCCCTTAGAGACCTGGAAATTGGTTGTTTGGTTAGAGTTATCTCCTCTCAAGTGATAATAATTTTTCTTCTTGTTTTGCGGCTTGATTTTAGATTTAAATTATAAATTTCTTTCCAAGTAAAACCCTTCGACGACTTTTGTAACACCACACACAAATAAATTAACGCTGTGTTTGTCGTTGTGTCGGTCTTTTTCTTTTTGACTTTAAATTTGTCTCGTTTCAGGCGTTTCACCGAAATTCCATCTGTTTCGCGTATTTTAATATCGTTTCGTTTGTTATCTTTAGTTTCCAACGTTTCGATTCCGCTTTGTCCCGGGCGGTCTCTCTCTCTTTCTCCCGCCATTGTTTTGTTTTTTTCTTCGTTTCCCGCCATGTTGAACGTTTGACGTCTGCTAATGCAACTTTAACACGAGCGCCAGCGTACGACGTCTGTCAAACTCGAATTATAATGTATGTAATCGACAAATTGTAGAGTACAAATGAAGAACACGTTAAACACTGGGCAAAACAGGAGTAATGTGCACATTAATAAGCTTATGCAAGCCTTTTTATGAAAAGTAAATAGGACTCGCGAGAGTAAATTATCCGTCGTAAAGCGTATTTCAGAAGATGCCCTATGATCCTCTCTTTGCCAAACCTGAGTTTTTTGTAAAAAATTGCGAAACATTTCTGGAATGGGAACCAATGTTCAGCAACAGGGGATACGAACAAAGGGTGAATTCACTTGGCAATATTCGCAAACATTAGAACAGTCATTGCGTAGTGTAATTTTTTGAGAAATGTTATTGTGTGGCCTATAAAGCCGTCTATGTAGGTACACCTTTAACAATCTTTGTTTATTCAAGAGTGTAATAGCCTGTATACTCCGTAAGGATCTATGGGTAACAACAACATTTATTCGGCAAACCATGTGAGTGTTGTGAAATTAAACGATAAATCGTTTAAATCTTAATTCTGATTTAATTCTGTTCTGATTCACATGAGACAATTTTTTCCAAGCAAGTGTCAAAGTTTGTCACTTGCTGGGAAAAAACGTCTTGTGTGAATCTGGACTGTGCAAGTGTTTGAGGAGTGTAGTTCGACAATCAGCATTTTACGCGGTAAAATGGGAGCGTATTACCGCACTTAAAGATGTCTTTGGTCGGGTTTAAATTATTCGCCTAATCGCACGATCTGTCGAAAAATGGATCCCTGATCTACTAGTTGATTGATAAAAGAAAATCACGTAATATTTCGAGAGGAGAGCAAGATAAAATTAACACACATTATATATAGTTGTTAAAATTTTTTTAACATTTCGAAAAAGTTTCAAATGTGAATTAATTTATTAAAAAAATCCTTAAAAAGAGAGAATAGGTGTATGACACGGATTTCTATGAGATTTCGAACAAGTGGGAGAGTTTCTGGGTATATCTTAAATACCAGCCCAGCAAAAAAAGTGCATCCAAAGAAGCGATAAAAATCCCTAACTTATGAGCCGGAAATTTTTCTAATTTTGATTTTCACCAATGAATTTAACAAGGGCTTGTCGCGCTGGGGAAGTACTTATTTGTCACCACTCCTTTTAAAGCACTGTAAGATTTGTAAGATTAACTTATGATTTGGAAGTACTTAGTACAGATTCACACAAGACAGTTTTTTTCCAAGCGAGTGTCAATGTTTGTAGGAGAGAGAGGCAGGCGGAAAGAGCTCTCTGCCTCTCTCTCCAACAAACTTTGACACTTGCTTGGAAAAAATTGTCTTGTGTGAATCTTTTGGAAGTACTTCTTTTATTTTTGCTGGGTGAAAGCGTCTGTCAAACTCAAATGTCATCCTACTGTTTTCTGTGCACATATCACTTTGACAGACGTCGGCTATTTAGGAGACACCCCCTCTAAATATTCGCTTGACAAAAGGTTCCAATATAACAGTATCTTCGGATTAGTTGTGCGATTGGCAAAGACCTGCCCTAAAGCTATGTACACACGGTGGTCACATCTTACAATATTGTCAGCAAAATGTCTTAAAAAGGTAACCATGTGTACATACAACCGTTTCTCTTGCAACGTTGGCAGAAAAGTCATCGTCAGTATATTGTAAGATGAGCGAAGTTTATGCATCTGACAAGGGCGCCATTGTCAGAGAAACATTGTCAGAGAAACATTTTAGTGACAACACTGTCTATAAAATATCTTTATTATAAAAATATGAAATTATAGGGTTTGCGGTCGTCTGAGCTGACAATTCACCTGTCATTGTCCGTATCTTGGCAGCACTTTGACAAGGTTGATAACATTGCAATATCGGACCGTGTGTACATAGATTACTCCCCTTCTATTCCTCCTGACTCTCTTTGCTTTGAACTTCCGAAATGTCGCAACTAAAGTTGTCTCGTGTTAATCGGGACATAGCTTTTCACCTAAAAATCAGATTCACACTCGACAACTTTTCCAATCAAGCGTGAATCTGGACTTATCGATGCAATTTCCTTTTAAAATTCGCGTGACAAAATATTCCATTATAAATACTATCTTACGATTAGTTGTACGATTGTGTTGGCAACGACCTAAGAGCAGGTCGTTGATTCACATGAGACAATTTTTCCAAGCAAGTGTCAAAGTTTGTAGCCGTGATGGAATTTCAAAAAAATCGAAACACAGCGTCAACAAAAATTTACGAAATTGAAGTAAATTGTATCAAAGGGAAAACATTTCAAAAAAATGATTCATTTTTTGTTAAAAAAAATAAAAAATCTTATGGTAAATTGTGATCCGTTACAGTTCCCAACGTATAGTTCATGTCCTTTAAGATTCGGATGTTTTCTTAAAAAATGTATTCATCATTCATGCCAACTTTTTAAAAATCATACAAACACTATTATTTTTCTTATTTATTTATTTATATGAATTACAATACAAGTAAATTTATATTATAATTTTAAGGTTCAGGGAAAGGCCGGGTTACAAAGACCATATGGCTAAATTTTGAAGCGACAGACCAGAGCCTCTGGTGGGAATCGAACCCACGACCCCTAAACTCATAGGCGAGTACGCTACCAACTCGCCTACGCTACCAACTCGCCTACTCTATTATTTTTCTTTTTATCTGGTTTTCTTACAAAACTTGATCGTTCACCTTCGAAGAAAAACAGCATTTGAAATTATTGATCTTTAAAAAGGTTAATTATTACATGAGTATCGTAGAGAGACAGCTGATTTGTTTTCATATACTACGAGATATTTTAGCGTCAGAGGAATCAGTTAGTTGGTCAAATACGAACTATTTATCCGCGATTGGCATATTACAGGAACAACTCGAGGTACCTGGTCGGAACTTTTACTCTGACACTACACCTGGTATTCACAGGGGATAGTGGATTCTTTCCTTTTTGTATTTAGATTTAGGTTAGTTCATAAGTCTTATGGTGTTTTCTTTTGTGCCAAAAAATGCGACATTTTTTATGCCTTTCACCCCAAAAATGCCTTTTTGTCTTCGATTGTAAAATAAATGCTGCACTGTGAAAGGGTTTCGTTTTCTTTTGTGAAAAATGTCGCACTTGCACGGGGCAAAAATACAACATTTCAGCCCTGTATTTAATCGAAGGGGTGGACGCTGCCCTACAAAACAGATGTTTTTCGGCGTCGAGCGAATATCCTAAATACCCGCGTGTGTCCGTGCGTGCTTTTTTATAATGAAGTTTGGTAAGGTGCTTTATTTAGGCGTTTTAGTTTACTTTTAGTGAGTTAGAAGGCTGGTTTTTCGCATTTTTGTTATCGATTCTGACTATAAAAAATGCAGCAGTACAGGAGGGCGTAGGCGACATTATTACTATGCTGCTCTCTGACAGGGCAACATCTTTTTTAGAAGAGAACACACCATTAATGTTTTAGTTTGTAAGTTTCTTAGTGTGTAATTTTCCTAGATTTAAGAAATACTCTGTAGATTTAACTCTACACGCCACAGGAAGTGCCGGGAGCAAGCATTGATCACGATCCTAACTTCGACATAATGCATGTGAATTCATATACATTATATAGTTTGTAAACATTTGCTCATTAATTTAATTAAAATAATACATTATAGTTATAAGTTATCATCTAGATGCATTAGTTTATAACATTTATTAAAAAAACGTTTAAGTCTCAATAAACTAACTAACTACTACACCCAGCGAAAAACAAAGCACATACGTGCCTAATCTTTGCAAATTCGTTTATGAAAATGAACCAACCCCGTATGTTACGAATTCAAGCAAGGCGGTGCATGAATAAAGCATCAAAAATCAACAACGCTTCGTTGCAAAATGAATACCAACTGGGGATAATTTAAATCAAGTGTTGGGGACAACTATAGAACGTGCGGGGGGCGACTAAAGCACTTACTGAGGACGAATAAAGCACGCGCTGAGATAACTTTTCATTCTAAATCCTAAATCCCCCACCACCACCTCCCCCCTTTAAAACTATTTAAACAGCATTAACGTTTGAATACATTTATTAATGTTATATGTAAATAAAACGTGAACACAACAAACATATAATTGCAAATTTGCATATTTATCACTAAGAAAATCACGTCTAAACAAAACACATTCGAATGTGCAGCAACACAGTATTACCTCTGTTTTTTCTAGGAATTCACCTCGTAACTCTAATGTTGGCAGTCTCCTTCGTATCATTCGCCTTTATGTACTGCAAAATTTAATTCCTGTGATCTATAAAAAACAAACACACTCATTATTAACTTTTAAAATTGAAATTTTTATAAGCACACCATTCCTATTGATTCTAGAAATTTCTGCAATAGGAAGATGTCACTGGATTTTGCAATCACCTTATCCTTCTCATTCCGTAGCCCGTAACCCATCCACAATATCAAACAGGTCATTAAATTATATTTCTTCGTCATTAATTTTCATTTTCCACGACTTTAGAAATCTTCGTGGTTTCTTCTTCTAAGAACAGACAATAACAAATCCAATGAACAACACAAAGCCGAACAAATAATCATCAACCTTACGGCGACAATACATATCGCAACGCCAGTCAAAAAATCACCCCCGTTTCGTTGATAATTAATGAACGAATCGGTGGCGATTTTTCATGCACGTTACGTTTATAAATTGGTACCAAACGGTGTTTATTTTGCAACGTCTTCTTTCCCTCAGTGTACGAACTATTATTGGCAATGTGAACACTCCACTATGCCGCGATTTACATTGACACACATTGTCAGGGGATTTTTGAGACTTGTTCAAAATCGCATACAAAACCGTTTGCGGTGTTTCCACACGACTCACAAAGTCGTTTGTGACGTGTTTATACACGACACATAAAATCGCATTTTTTTGTAAAACAGCTGATTTATTTTATGTTGGATTAGGTTGAAG
This sequence comes from Eudasyphora cyanicolor, assembly GCA_963930755.1. Lineage (NCBI taxonomy): Eukaryota > Metazoa > Arthropoda > Insecta > Diptera > Muscidae > Eudasyphora > Eudasyphora cyanicolor. The sequence goes on from OZ005738.1 coordinate 123,280,540, forward strand.
AGGCCTGTTGTGCCCATCTTTATGTTCACACGAAAAAAATACGATTAAACATTTTTCATAACATTCGTTGCTCATGTATCACACGAGGAGAGAGAGCCAGGCGGAAAGAGCTCGTCCTCTCTTTCATACAAACGTTGACACTTGCTTGGAAAAAATTGCCTCGTGTGAATTAGAACTTAATAAATTAAAAAGTTTGGCATCTTGTAAAGAAAGTTAATTTTGTCTTGCGATCCTCTTTCGAAATCATGCGATCCTATACCGATACTAAAAAAATAGTTTGTGCAGTTTCACACGAGGCAATTTTTTCGAAGTGTCAAAGTTTTTTGGATAGAGAGGCAGGCGGAAAGAGCTCTCTGTCTCTCTCTTCTACAAACTTTGACACTTACTTGGAAACAATTGCCTCGTGTGAAGCAGAACTTTTTACTAAGGCCTGCTTCACATTAGACATTTGTTCCAAGCAAGAGAGAGCTCTTTCCGCCTGCATTTCTCTATTACAAATTTTGACACTTGCTTGGAAAAAATTGCTTCACTTGAATCTAGACTAAAAAAATCGTACGATCAGTCTTAAAATGTGAACACACCAAAAGAATGAGAAATCGTACGATAAATCTTAAGATGTGAATAGCCAATGTTGTTTACGACTTAATTGACTGTTCATATTTCGACAATCGCATATGACAGACGTCGTGTACTGAAGCTATTGTTTAAGTTACACCTTCTGTATGTGCAACAAGTTCACACATGAGAAAATAATTGCACAACCAATGATAAAGTGTAAACCGTCCCTGTAGTTGTAGCAAAAATACAAGAATACATACACAAGTCAGGGTACAACAAATATTGCAGCTAAACTTCTCTAGATGGCGTTTAGAAAATTTCGCAATTTTTGCGAAATTTTCTAAAAAAAGTCAATTTGGAAGTTATTTTCTAGAAATATACAATTCGACGAAATTTTTTACATATATGCAAATTCGACTAAATTTCCCGCCAAAATTGAATTTTTACATATTTTTCTATTAATGCGGAAAGTTTCAATAAAAATGTTTTTTAAAAAAAAAATCCAAAAATTTAATTTCGACAATTTCTAGAAAATTTTATATAGAAAAATGCAATTTTAAAAATTTTTTTTTTAAATACCATTTTTACAGAATTTTCTTAAAACTATTATTAAATTTTCGAAAAAAAAAAATTGATGAAAGTTTAACCGCCAATTTCGACTAAATTTTCTATAAAAGTGCTATTAAATTTTCCATGAATTCCCATTTTCGACAAAATTTTCAGGAAAAATTTAATTTTGTTGAAATTTGTACAAAAATTCAATTCTGATGAAATTTTCTATAAAAGAGCAATTTCCACTAAAATTTACAATAAATAAGCAATTATGTTGAAATTTGTAAGCAAGATTTTCTTTGAAGACATTTACAACAAACTTAAAATTTGGAGACATTTTCAATAAAATTAAATTTTGATATAATTTTCTGTAAAAATGCAATTCGACAAAATTTTGTATAAAACTGCAATTTCTATTCGATTTTCAATTAATTTCCATTTCGACCAAAATTTTTAGAAAATTTTATATAGAAAAATGCAATTTTAAACAATTTTTTTTAAATACCATTTTTACAGAATTTTCTTAAAACTATCATTAAATTTTCGATAATTTTCCATTTCTGATGAAATTTTCTAAAAAAAAATTGTTGAAAGTTTTAACTGCCAATTTCGACTAAATTTTCTATAAAAGTGCTATTAAATTTTCAATGAATTCCCATTTTCGACGAAATTTTCTGAAAAAATTAATTTTGTTGAAATTTGTACAAAAAATTCAATTTTGATGAAATTTTCTATAAAAGAGCAATTTCCACTAAAATTTACAATAAATAAGCAATTATGTTGAAATTTGTAAGCAAGATTTTCTTTGAAGACATTTACAACAAACTTAAAATTTGGAGACATTTTCAATAAAATTAAATTTTGATATAATTTTCTATAAAAATGCAATTCGACAAAATTTTCTATAAAACTGCGATTTCTATTAGATTTCCAATTAATTTCCATTTCGACCAAAATTTCTAGAAAATTTTATATAGAAAAATGCAATTTTAAACAATTTTTTTTAAATACCATTTTTACAGAATTTTCTTAAAACTATTATTAAATTTTCGATAATTTTCCATTTTTGATGAAATTTTCTAAAAAAAAAAATTGTTGAAAGTTTTAACTGCCAATTTCGACTAAATGTTCTATAAAAGTGCTATTAAATTTTCAATGAATTCCCATTTTCGACGAAATTTTCTGAAAAAAATTAATTTTGTTGAAATTTGTACAAAAAATTCAATTTTGATGAAATTTTCTATAAAAGAGCAATTTCCACTAAAATTTACAATAAATAAGCAATTATGTTGAAATTTGTAAGCAAGATTTTCTTTGAAGACATTTACAACAAACTTAAAATTTGGAGACATTTTCAATAAAATTAAATTTTGATATAATTTTCTATAAAAATGCAATTCGTCAAAATTTTCTATAAAACTGCGATTTCTATTAGATTTCCAATTAATTTCCATTTCGACCAAAATTTCTAGAAAATTTTATATAGAAAAATGCAATTTTAAACAATTTTTTTTTAAATACCATTTTTACAGAATTTTCTTAAAACTATTATTAAATTTTCGATAATTTTCCATTTTTGATGAAATTTTCTAAAAAAAAAATTGTTGAAAGTTTTAACTGCCAATTTCGACTAAATTTTCTATAAAAGTGCTATTAAATTTTCAATGAATTCCCATTTTCGACGAAATTTTCTGAAAAAAATTAATTTTGTTGAAATTTGTACAAAAAATTCAATTTTGATGAAATTTTCTATAAAAGAGCAATTTCCACTAAAATTTACAATAAATAAGCAATTATGTTGAAATTTGTAAGCAAGATTTTCTTTGAAGACATTTACGGGTCTCCCATATTCGACGGACCCATCTGGCAACGCCATAACTTTTGACAGAGATGTCAGATCGCTTAATGACATACCGCGTTTGAAGCGTCAGTCCAAGCAGATTTTTACCATGGAACAATACACGCCACGCGAAATAGTTGAAATTTACATTCAACAGAAGAAGTCAATTGTGAAAACTCAACGTGCTTTTAAAATATTAAAAAATGTGAGAAGTGCGCCTTCTAAGAACACCATTAAGCGTTTATACGAAAAATTTTCGACTGGTGAGGCTCTTTCTAATCCGAAGAGGCCAAATAAAAGTCGACCAAGGCGATCGGCCGAGAATATCGCTGCCGTACGAGCCAGTGTTGAGAGGTCCCCAAGAACATCCCAAAAACGCCGTTCTCAGCAGTTGGGCATGGCTCGGTCCCCTTTACAACGGATTATTTGCGTTGATTTGCATTTGTTCCCGTACAAAATTCAATTGACGCAAAGATTGTTGCCTGAAAACATGGGTCCGTCGAATATGGGCAACCCTGTACAACAAACTTAAAATTTGGAGACATTTTCAATAAAATTAAATTTTGATATAATTTTCTATAAAAATGCAATTCGACAAAATTTTCTATAAAACTGCGATTTCTATTCGATTTTCAATTAATTTCCATTTCGACCAAAATTTCTAGAAAATTTTATATAGAAAAATGCAATTTTAAACAATTTTTTTTTAAATACCATTTTTACAGAATTTTCTTAAAACTATTATTAAATTTTCGATAATTTTCCATTTTTGATGAAATTTTCTAAAAAAAAAAAAAAAATTGTTGAAAGTTTTAACTGCCAATTTCGACAAAATTTTCTATAAAACTGCGATTTCTATTCGATTTTCAATTAATTTCCATTTCGACCAAAATTTCTGAAAAAAATTTAATATTCAGAAAAATACCAATTTTGAAGAAACATTTTATAAAACTGCCAGTGCCCGAATTAAAGCTCGCGTTGGCTTTATTAAAGGCAGACGAAGGTCATTTTCTTGAAAAGTACAATTTCACAAAATGTTTAAAGAAAAATGCAATTTCAACGAAATTTTGTAGAAAAATAAATTTCGAAGGTAGTATGTAGAAATATACAATTTCGACGAAATTTTTTTACAATATGCAAATTCGACTAAATTTTCTAGCAAAATGAAATTTTTACATAAACGAAATTTTAATAAAACTTTTTATATTTTCGAAAATAGATGTAATTAAAAAGAGATTTTACAGAAAAAATTAAATTAAAAAAAAAAACAATTTTTTATTAAATTTCCTATAAAACTGCGATTTCAATTAACTTTTCTATGAAAATCCATTTTCGACGAAATTTTCTAAATATATAAATTTTTTTTAATTTTTTTCTATATATTTTTTTTTGAAGAAATTTTCTGTAGAAATGCAATTTCCACTAAATGCAATTACGAAATTTTTACAAATATGAAAATTCAAGGAATTTTCAACAATTTCTTTAAATACCATTTTTGACAAACATTTCTATTAAACAGATAATTCAATTTTGGAGAATTTTTATTAAAAAAATCAATTATCAACAACATTTTTAAAAATACCAATTTTGACAAATTTTTTAAAAACTGTGATTTCTGTTAAATTTTCATAGAAAATCCATATCAAAAAAAAAATTTTTAAATAAAATTTTCATGAAATATGTATTTCCTTAATATTAAATTCTGATGAAATTTTCCATAAAAATGCAATTTCCACTAATTTTACATCAAATATGCAACAAAGTTTCTAGAAAATCTAATATTGCCTGACAAAGATAATTTTCTGATAAAATATAATTTCAAAAAAAAGTTTATAGAAACATTGAATTTCAACGAAATTTTCTAGATAAATTAATTCGAAGATATTTTCTAAAAATATTTAGAAATATGCAAATCCGACGAAATTTTTGACATAATTTTCTGAAAGATCTAAATTTTCCAAAAAAATTTACTTTCGAAAATATCCAAAAAATTAAATTTTGACAAAATATTCTAGAAAATTTTATTTAGAAAGGTTTTATAGAAAAATTCATATTTAAAAATTTTTTTAAAAACTCAAATTTATACTAAATATTCTAGAAAACTTAACTTAAATTGATGAAGTTCGACAAAATTTTCTAAAAAAAAATAAAATTTTTTTTATAATTTAAATTTTTATGAAATTTTCTACAAAAATGCAATATTCGCTAAATTTACAACAAATAAGCAGTTGTGACTTATTTTTAGAAATATGCAAATTCGAAGACAGTATTCAGGAAATTTTTAAAAATAAAACAAATTCTATAAAATTTTCTTAAAACAGCTATTAATTTTCCATTCCCGTTCATTCAAAAAAAACTGTATTAAACTGCCACTGTCGGATTAAAGGTCGCGTTAACTTTATTAAAGGCAGACGAAGGAAATTTTCGGGAAAAAACATTAACATTAAATTTTAACGAAATTTTCTAGAAAAATTAATTTCGAAGATACTTTCAAGAAATATACAACGACAAAAATTTTTTACAAATATGCAAATTCGAAGAAATTTTGACATAATTTTCTATAAAATGGAAATATTCAATAAAAATTTATTTTCAAAAAAATATATTTTCTACAAAATTTTCTAGAAAATTTAATTTTGAATACGTTTAACACAAAAATTGAATTTTTTGAAATACAATTTTCTACAAAATTTTCTAGAAAATTTAATTTTGAATACGTTTAACACAAAAATTGAATTTTTTGAAATACAATTTTTTACAGAATTTTCTATAAAACTTTTATTATATTCTAAAAAAAATAAAATTTTGTTGAATTTTTTCCAAAAATTAAATTTTCATGAAATTTTGCACAAAAATGCAATTTCACTAAGATGACAATAAATATACAATTATGACTACAAATTTCTACAAAAATGCAATTTCCACTAAATTTACAATAAATATGCAGTTATGACTTCTTTTACAAATATTTAAAAATTCCAATTTTGACTAAATTTTCTATAAAACTGCTATTCAATATTCACTGAATTTTCATTTTCGATGAAATTTACTGAAAAACTGTAATTTTGTTGAATTGTTTCAAAAAATTAAATGTTCATGAAATTTTCTGTAAAAGTGCAATTTCCACTAAATTTTACAATAAATATGCAATTATGACGAAATTTGTAAGCAAGATTATCTAGAAAAATACAATTTAAATTTTGAAGACATTTTCAATAAAATTAAAATTTGAAGAAATTTTCCATAAAATTAAATTTTGATATAATTTTCAATTCGACAAATATTTGTATAAAACTGTCGAACAGAAATCGGTTCGATTTTCAATGAATTTTTATTTTCGACAAAAATTTCAAATAAAAGCAATTTTCTAGAAAAAAAAACTATTTCAAAAATATTAATTTTGAAAAAACTGTATAAAATTGACACTTCCCGGATTAAAGGTCGCGTTGGCTTTATTAAAGGCAGAGAAGGGAATTTTCTGGAAAAATACAATTTCAAAAAATGATTAAAGAAAATGCAAATTTTCTAGAAAAATATATTCTGAAGATATTGAGTAGAAATATAAAATTTTGACTAAATTTTTTACCAAAATGGAATTTTTACATAATTTTCTAAAAAACGAAATTTTGATAAAACTGTAGATATTTTTGAAAAGAGATGTAATTATGGAGAGATTTTATAGAAAAATTTAATTTTTTAAAAATACCAATTTTGATTAAATTTCCTATAAAACTGCGATTTCTATGAAAAACAATTTTCGACGAAATTTTCTAAGAAATATACAATTATTTTGCTAAATATTAAATTTTGATGAAATTTTCGATAAAAATGGAATTTCCACTAAATGCAAATTTGAATACAAATATGAAAATTCAAGGAATTTTCAACAATTAGAGAAATTATATAGAAAAATTCAATTATCAACAAAATTTGTTAATAATACCAATTTAGACAAAATGTTCTATAAAACTGTGATTTCTATTAAATATTCAATGAAAACCCATTTAAAAAAATAAAATTTATAATAAATATTTAATTTTGATGACATTTTTTATAAAAATGCAATTTCCACTCAATTTACAATAAATATGCAATAATGGTGAAATTTGCAAGCACAATTTTCCAGAAAAATACAATTTTTGAGAAATATTCAATAAAATCCAAATTCGACATAATTTTCTATAAAACTGCGATTTCTATTCGATTTTCAATGAAAAATAAAAGGAAATTTTCACGAAAAAAGGTATTTCAAAAATACCAATTTTACATTTTATAAAACTGCCACTGCCCTGATTAAAGGTCGCGTTGCTTTATCAAAGACAGGCGAAGGAAATTTTCTGGAAAAATATATTTTCAACAAAATGTTCATTGAAAAATACAATTTCAACGAAATTTTGTAGAAGAAATAAATTTCGAAGATATTTTGTATAAATATAAATTTTACAACATGCAAATTCGACTAAATTTTCTAGCAATATGGAATTTTAACATTATTTTGTATAAAATCTAAATTTTCAATAAAAATTTATTTTTAAATAAAATAATTTAATTTCGACAAGATTTTTTAGAAAACTGCGTTTTTATAAAATATTTGATGAATTTCCAATTTCGCCCAAATTTTCTAAAGAAATAAAATTTTATTAAAATTTTTTCTAAAAATTTAATTTTCGAGAAATTTTCTACAAAAATTTAATTTTCACTAAATATGCAGTTATAACTTTTTTTTTAGAAATATGCAAATTCGAAGAAAATTTTCAACAAAAAGTTTCTAAAATACCAATTTGGAGAAAATTTTCTCTGATTAAAAGTCGCGTTGGCTTTATCAAAGGCAGACAAAGGATATTTTCGACAAAAATACAATTTGAAAAACATGTTTAAAGAAAAATGAAGTTTAACGAAATTTCTAGAAAAAAATTATTTGGAGATATTTTCTAGAAATATACAATACAATTCAACAAAATTTTTTACAATATGCAAATTCGACTAAATGTTCTAGCAAAATGTAATTTTTAAATTATTAATAAAAAACGAAATTTAAATAAAACTGTACATTGATATTTTCGAAAAGAGATGCAATTATGCAGACATTTTATGGAATAATTAATTTTTTTAAAAATACCAATTTTGATTAAATTCTTATAAAACTGCGATTCCTATTAAATTTCCTATGAAAGTCCATTTACGAAATTTTCTACAAAAATACAATTTTTTAATTTTTTTAAGTATTAAATTTTGATGAAATTTTTAATAAAACTACGATTTCTCTTAAATTTTCAATGAAAATCAATTCAAAAACAAAAAATCTAAAAAATAAAATTGTCTTAACATTTTTCCTATACATTAAATAAATATGCAATTATGATGAAATTTTTAAGCAAGATTTTTTAGAAAAATACAATTTATATTTTGGAGACATTTTCAATAAAATTAAAATGTGAAGAAATTTTCAATAAAATTTACTTTTGATATAATTTTCTGTAAAAATGTAATTCGACAAATATTTCTATAAAACAAATATTTCTATAAATGAATATTTATTTTCGACAAAAATTTCTAAAAAAAAGAAATTTTCTAGAAAAAAAACTATTTCCGGATTAAAAGTCTTTGGCTTTATAAAAGGCAGAGAAGTAAATTTTCTGGAAAAATACAATTTCAAAAAATGATTAAAGAAAATGCAAATTTTCTAGAAAAATATTTTCTAAAAATATAGAAATATACAATTTTGACTAAATGTTTTACAAATATGCAATTTCGACTAAATTTTTTAGCAAAATGGAATTTTTACATAATTTTAAAAAAATACTGATTTTGATTAAATTTCCTATAAAGCTGCGATTTCTATTAGATTTTTATGAAAATCAATTTTTGACGAAATTTTCCAAAAAATATAGAATTTTTTTCTTAATATTTAATTTTGATGAAATTTTCTATACAATGCAATTTCCACTAAATGCAATTATGAAATTTTAACAAATATGAAAATTCAAGGAATTTTCAACAATATTTTGACAATCTTTTATATAAATTTTGAAGAAATATTATAGAAAAAATCAATTATCAAAAAAATTTTTTAAAAATATAAATTTTGACAAAATTTTCTATAAAACTACGATTTCTGTTAAATTTTCAAAAAAATATTTTAGAAAATACAAGTTTCTTAAAATATTTATTTCCCAAAAAATATTAAATTTTGATGAAATTTTCTATAAAAATGCCATTTCAACTAATTTTACAACAAATATGCAATAATGGTGAAACTTGCAAGCAACATTTTCCAGAAAATTTTTTTTGGAGAAATTTTCAATAAAATTTAATTTTGATATTATTTTCTATAACAATGCAATACGACAACATTTTCTATAAAACTGCGATTTCTATTCGATTTTCAATGAATTTCCATTTTCGAGGAAATTTTCTAAAAAAATATTATTTCAAAAATACAATTTTGAAAAAGTTTTAATAAAAATGCCTCTCTGCCCGGATTAAAGGTCGCTTAGCTTTAGTAAAGGCTGAAAAAGGAAATTTTCTGGAAAAATACATTTTCAAAAATTGTTTAAAGAAAAAATGCAATTTCAATGAAATTTTCTAGAAAAATAAATTTTGAAGATATTTTCAATTAAAATACAATTCAACGAAATGTTTTACCCTAAATTTTCTAGCAAAATGGAATTTCTACGTAATTTTCTAAAAACGAAATTTAAATAAAATTTTACAAATTTTCGAAAAAAGAAGCAGCAATTATGGAGATTTTTTTAATGCAATTTTTGATAAAATTTTCTATAAAACTGAGATTTTTATTAAATTATCAATGAAAATCCATTTTCGACGAAACTTTCTAAAAAAAAATATACAATTTCTTGAATTTTTGCTTAATATTTAAATTTGATAAAATTTTCTATGAAAATGGATTTTCCACTAAAGGTAATTATGAAATGGATTTTCCACTAAATATAATTATAAACATAAAAATTCAAGGAATTTTCAACAATTCCTTTTAAATACAATTTTTGACAAACTTTTCTATAAAACTGTTAGTTCAATTTTGGAGAAATTTTATAGAAAAATACAATTATCAACAACATTTTTTAAAAATACCAATTTTGACATTTTCTATAAAACTGCGATTTCTGCTAAATTTTCAAAGAAAATCTATTTCAAAATTCTAAAAAAAATTTCTTTCAATTTTTTCTAAATATTAAATTTTAATGAAATTTTCTATAAAAATTAAATTTTCACTAAATTTGCAATAAATATGCAATTATGCATTTTTTTACAAAAATTACAAAACATTCGACGAAATTTTTAAAAAAATTTTTAAAATACTATTTTTGACAAACTTTACAAAATACTGCTATTTCCGTTAAATTTTTAAAAAAAAAGGAATTTTGTTGAAATTTTTCTAAAAACTAAATTGTGAGATTTTCTGTAAAAATTTAATTTTCCCAAAATGTGCAATAAATATGCAATTATAATTTATATTTTGAAGGAATTTCCATAAAATTTCGATGAAATTTTCTATAAACTTGCAATTTGCTATGAAAATTTCAGTAGAATTAAATTTTGACGCACCTCCCTAGAGCAGGGCGTTCCAAACCCTTACGACCATTTAGAAATTCCACTGTCAATAGAAATTCCAAATGCTTCGCTTAAAATTCGAAACTTGTCATTTGAAATTGATACATTTAATTTTCCCAAATAATATGTTTGAATTTCAGTTCCGATACCAGATTAATTATAATACTTACCAGAATATCAAACCGCCCCGACCCAAAAAAAAAACACTCGAACGATTTCTTCTTTTTTACAATTTTTATTTAAACCAGTTACAAATTCTTTTTTGTTTTAATTTTTTTTCTCAATTATTTTTATTACTGTTTTCTTTGTTTTTATTAATTTTAATATTAAATTTATACTGAATCTACACAGGTGTTTTGGGATTTGTTGTTGTTGTTGTTCTTGATGTTGTTGTGTTTTAATATTTTTGCTTACATTTTGCTCCTTTTGTGTGGTTTGAGTTTGATTGCAATTTGAATTTGAAGTTATTTTGTTTGAGACTTTAATTATTTATTGTTGTTGTATTAACTTGAATTAAAGTTTCTGCTGTGTTTTTAGTTTATTTAAATATATATTTTTTTGGTATTTATTTTAAAATTATGTCTCATTTTTCATTCTGTTGATTTTGATTGATTTGGAGTATGATGAGAACATGCCTTTTACGTTTTAATTTTCAAATTGTTTTAGTTTTTGTTTGTTTATTATTATTACATATCGGTTCAACAATTAACATTTTAAATGACTTCTTTTTGAGGATTTTATTTTTCTTTTGGTTTTTAAATATTTATGTATAAATGTTTAAGTTTTTGCTTCAACTTCTTCATTTTCTTTCGCTTTGTTGTTTAATTTTTACAAATTTTAGAAATCGTTTTCCACGATTTTTATTATTTCTTACGCCTAAAAGTGTCATCTTTTGTTTGGTAGTTGTGGTTCGGGTGAAGGAGGTAAGGGGTGGTTGATGAGGAGGACTGGGATTTCTGTTTTTATTCGAAAATTGATTCAGTTCACAACATGATTTTTGTTTTTTTTTTAAACAACAGAAAATTATTGTTAATAAACTGGACTTCGAGTAAGGGGTGGGACGGGGCTTTTGTAGTTTTTCCTTAAATCCTACGAAAATCGCTTTATTTTTTAGGGGTTTAAACTTTTGTTCTCTTCGCTTTGTCGTTTAATTTAAAACTACAAATAACCAAATATTTGTTTTGATTTGTTCTTAAAATTTACATTTAGGTTTTTATTAATTTCTCTTGGGTTTTGTTTTATAATAGTTACTATGTTGTTGATGTTGTTGGCTTTTTTCTTTTGCAAATTTAGGTTTCTCTCAACAGTATTGACTTTCGACATTCAATTGAAGTTTTCAATTGATTTCGTTTGTAAATATTGTAAATGCAAATTTTATAAAAATTACAACGAAAAAAGTTTAAACAAAATAAATTTTTAATTTAAATTCATGATGTAATAAAAACACGTATACGCATTTTACAAAAATATTATTGATCCGCAATTTTCAATAGTTTTTTTTTAAATTCCAATTTTGACAAAATTTTCTATAAAACTGCGATTACTATTAAATTTTCAATGAATTTCTATTTTCGGCGAAAATTTCTAAAAAATGTAATTTTGTTGAAATTTTTTCTAAAAATTAAATTTTCAATTAAAATGCAATATCTACTAAATTTACATAAAATTAAATTACGTTTATTTTACAAATATGTGAATTTGACGAAATTTTTAATAATTTTTTTTTAAAATACCAATTGTGATAAAATTTTCCAAAAAACTGCAATTTGCATTAAATTTTCATTAAGATATTTTGTACAAAAAATAATTTCGAAGATATTTTTTAGAAATAAACTATTTCGACGATTTCCTACAAATACGACAATTCGACGAAATTTTCTGTCAAAATGGAATTTTTATAATAATATTCTAAAAAACAAAATTTTTAATGAAAACATATTTTCGAAAAAAATTAAAAAAAAATTTCTACAAAATTTTCTAGAAAATGCAATATCGAATAAATTCTTTAGAAAAACGCAACATTTTTTAAATCCAATTTTACAAAATTTTTTATAAAACCTCGATTTCTATTAAATTTTCACTGAATTAACATTTCGACGAAATTTTTTAAAAAATTCAATTTTGTTGATATCTTAATGCAATTAAGATTTTTTACAAATAAGTAAATTTGACGAAATTTTAAAAATTTTATTGTGGATATACCAATTTTGATAAAATTTTCTAAAAAGTGCAATTTGTATTCAATTTTCAATAAAAATAAATTTTTGACGATATTTAAAAAAAAATTAAAACTTGTTGAAATGTATTTAAAAAAAGATGACATTTTTCTGTTATAATGCAGTTTTCACAAAATTTATAATAAATACCCAATTTTGATGAAATTTGCAGTAAAATATTAATTTACGTAATTTCGACAGAATTTCCGTAATTTGCAATAGTTTTTTTTTAATTTCAATTTTGACAAAATTTTCTAAAAAACTGCGATTGCTTTCAAATTTCCAATGAATTTCTATTTTCGGCGAAATTTTCGAAGAAATGGAATTTTGTTGAAATTTTTTCAAAAAAAAATGCAACTTCTACTAAATTAACATAAAATTAAATTATGTAAATTTGACGAAATTCAAATTTTTCCAAAAGACTGCAATTTGCATTAAATTTTCATTAAAATACATTTTTGACGAAACTAAAACAAAAAAATTTGTTGATATTTAAAAAAAATGATGGCATTTTTATTAAAATGCATTTAAAACTAAATTTACAATAAATATGCCATTTTGTTGAAATTTGCATAAAAATATTTATTTAGGCAAGATTTTTTTTAAAAAAATATAATTTCTTGAATTTTGAAGTAATTTTGAAGAAAATGCAATTTCAATATAATTTCTTTCAAAAGTTCAATACGATGAAATTTTCTATAAAATTGCAATTTCAATGGATTTTGTTTCTAAATATTCTAATTGCAAATTTTATAAAAAATACAAAAAAAGAATAAATAAAATAATTGTTTAATTTATTTTCCTGATTTAATAAAAAATATTTATATGCATTTCACAAAATTATTTGTAATTCTCAGGGTCATATCTACCATCCCATAAAGGACGATGACGCCCTGAAATATCCTGGAAAATGTACTTTCGACGAAATTTTTAAGTATAATGAAATTTTATAGAAATTTTCTAGAAATATACAATTTTGACGAAATCTCGTTTCCTATAAAAAACACGAAATTTTTAATAAAAATATATTTTCTAAAAAATTTAAAAAGAATGCAATTTTGACGAAGTTTTATAAAAAATTTTTTTTTTTAATATTTTATAGGAAAATTGATTTTCAACAGATTTTTTTAGAAGAATACAATTTTGCCGAAATTTTCTAGAAAATGACATTTTGAAAAATATTTATAGGAAAATTCAAATTTTAAAAAAAAATATTATAAACATAAATATTGACAAAATTTTTCAACAATTTGCTATTTCTGCTAAATTTTCAATAAAAATTCATTTTCGACAAAGTTTTCTAAAAATAACTGTTGGCATTTTTTTAAATGTTGAAATTTCATATTCAAATGAAGTTACCAATAAATTTGCAATTTATATGTAATAATGATGAAATTTGCAAAAAATATTAATTTAGGCAAGATTTTCTAGAAAAATATAATTTAGTGCATTTTGGAGGAATTTTCAACAAAATTTCAATAAAATTTTTTATTCAAGTACAAATCGATGTAATTTTATAGAAATAACACAGAAAACTAAGTAACATAAACTTTTAATATTAATTTCCATATTTAATTAAATCATTTTTATAATTTTCAGGAAAATGCATTTTTCAAAATTTTTTTTTAGAAAATGCCATTTTGAAAAAATGTTATAGGAAAATGCAAATTAAAAAAAAATTGGAAACATATAATTTTGACGAAAATTTTAAAACATTAATTATTAAATTTATGAAAAATAAACATATTTTAATTTGTAAAAATAAATTTTAAAAACAATTTTCGATAGTGGTCGAACTCTACACTGGTCAACGTGTTTCTGGGAGGGCTAAAGGTTTTCTCCTCTGGAGTGTATCCAAAGTCGGCTCCGCGTACCAAAGTGCCTTGCGTGGAATCGATAATTATCTGACACGATGACTAAGCGATACATTGCCCTCTTCTTATTTTGAGGAGCTCTATTCAGATATAAGATTTTTTTACTTTTTTAATTTTTTTGAGTTCATTGGAATGACAAATCTAGTAAAACGTTTTTCCTTTTGTATTCATTGAATGAAAAATCTTTCGAGTTATCGAAATACCGAAAGCCTATACGCGAACCAAAATGTTTCTGGAAAGCCGACCTTCGATTCGATTCCACTGTCCATAATTGCATGGAATCGATAATTATAAACGAGGATTGATTACTAAGCCAGTTATCTATAACTAATAATTTATATTTTTTCTCCTTTAATTTCTGTTGGAACGAAGAAAATCGATTTTTTAAACTTTACCTTCCGACAACTCAATAACTAAGAGATATATACCTCTTAATTGTTCTTCTTATTTCGAGGTGCTCTCTTCAAAGTCAGATCTTTTTATCGAAATGTCCGGAAGGAGGTCGATTCATCTATCCATAATTGCCTGCAATCGATAATAATGGAAGTTATCGATTACGAAGGCAGCTGCTTTCTATATCTATTATCGAATGTTTCCTTTTACTTTTCGATTTTTTTAAACTTAAACTTTTGATAACACGATAACAAAGCGATATATCGAATCTTGATTTTTATTCTTATTATTTTGAGGTGCTCTATTCCAATATTAGACCGGTTTAATTTGGAGCTCATTTGACTAAAAAAAAATAACGAAAAATCGGGTAAAAATTTTCGAGTTATAGAAATGCCCAATGTCGAATACGCGGACCAAAATGTTTCTGGTAGGCCGGTTTTCCATTCGATTCTATGATATAATTGCATGGAATCGATAATTATGGAAGTTATTGGTTACGAAGGTAGTTGTCGATGACTAACATTATATCGAATTTTTCTTCTAATTTAAAATTTTTTTCTTAAACTTTTTAGTAAAATATTGAAAAATGTGTCAATTTATTTGATTTTAATTTATTTTTTATAATTTATATTTAATTATAGAAAATAAATCTTTTTAATTTCTAAAAACTAAAATAGTAATAAAAACATAAAAAAATCAAAAAAAAATCTGATTCGAAGGTGCAAAACAAAAATTAAAATCAATCATTAAGATAAACTTCTAAAAAATAAAAATAATTATTTTAATTTACGAATAAGTAAAAATTTTGTAATACATATATATATTTTTTATAACTTTTTATAAAATAGAATCATTGCATTTTTTATAAATTAATATAACTTTAGCTTTCATAAATTAAAACCTTTTTTAATAATTAATTACCTCGAGCTTGATTAAAAAAAAAAACAAGAACAAAAACACATAGGAAAAAGGTTGAATATCAAAAACAAACATTACTAATTTTATTTTTAATAAATTCAAATAATATTAAGTGGAAATGAATAAGCTTTCAATTGCAAATTTTATGGAATCCAAATACAGTTTTATTCGATTTAATAAAATTTTGTATTTAAATGGCTAAAATTTTCAATAATTTTTAATTACTCTTTTTCGCATAGAATTTTTCTTTAAAGTCGAACGAATAAGTCAGCTTTATTGATTTGTAACTAGAATACAAAAACTTTTTAAAAATTTTAATTTTTTTTTTTGAATTTACGAATAAGTAAAAATTTTTAAGTTAATATATTTTATTTAATATTTTTTTTTATAAAATAGAATCATCCTATTTTTATAAATTAAAGTAATTAAAATAATAATCATAAATTAAAATTATTTTTTTTTATATAAAAAATTTTTAATGTAATACGAATGAGCGTTCAATTTTAATGGAACCAATAATATAATTTAAACTAAAAACTGTTTATATTACTAAAATTTTCAGTAATATTTTAATTAAAATATTTCGCCTAGAATTTTTCTTTGAAGTCGAAAAAAAGTGAAAATTTTTTAATTAGTATTTAATTTAAATAATTAATAAATAATATCTGCTGGTTTTTAAACAAATAATTAAAAAAAATCGAAATATGCCCTGTTGAAAAAATAATTAAAAAAAATGGACCAACAAAGTTTTTTATTCAAGAAAATATTCTAGCAAAAAAAATATATAAAAAATTCTCGTATACTAATAAAAACCTAAATAAATATTTTATAAAAGAAATTTTGTAGAAAAATAAATTAAAAAATTTACATAAATATTTTTTTTAATTTTATCTCCGTTTTTTGTTGTTTTTCTTTGAATGTTTTTCCTCAATGACGGCGGTAATAAATGATGATGCTTTGTGGTGATTGAATTGATTTGTTAAAGCTTTTTTCTCTTATTCTTTTGTTTCAATTTTATTCTTTATTTTCTCTACAACTTCCGTTGCATTCCCTTTCGAACGAACGTCTCTGTTTTTAGCGGCCAATTGAAAGAAATTGACTGTTGTTTTCCGTTTTTTTTCGTCTGGTTTCAGTTTTATTTAAAAATTTTCTAATTATCATACAAATTGTTGTTGGATTTCTAATTTGGTTTCTATTTGTTTTTAGTTTTTGGTTTCTTTGTTATATTAATTAACTGGTGACAGGCACAATCTCTGCAAATTCACAACAATAATTATTATAATTCTGTTTGGTTTTCTTGTATTTTTATATTTTTTAATTTTATTCCGTTTTGAATGTGTTTCCAAAATTTGTTTTTAATTCTATTTAAATCTAATAAAAATATAAATAAAATATAAATAATAATAATAATAAACATTATACTTAATATGCTTTGGTTTTGTATCTTACAAATCAATCTAACATATGTTAGGCAATACAGGGTGTTCCAGTGCGATAATAGGGTGGTTCGAACATTTTGCTTTGCACAAAACAAATCATATGACATTTGAAAATTTTAAATACAAATTCTTTGAAACACTCTGTATTGCAAAAAAAAACAAAACAAAAAACTTAACATATTGAAATTATATGGTAGATTTGTGTCTAGCAGCGATCAGCGGAATAAATAGTATAATCGTATATATGTATGTCTGTATGCATGTACGATTTGTGAGTCTATAAAATATTGTATGTGTATAGGTAGTTATGGATAACATAGATTTTTTGTACCTAAACTTAACACAAAAGCCTAATTGAAACCTTTGGTTGCAGCAAATTAATACAAATATACATAAATAGTTCTTTTAGTTTTAGTTTCAGTTTTAGTGTTTTTCTTTTACTTCTTTTTTGGTTTTACTTCTGAGTCTTAGTTCTAGTTCTAGTTTTAATGTGGTTTCTTTCATTTGTTTTTCAGTATCTTAGTTTCAGATAGTTTTTAGTTCTAAGCTAAATATCTAGAATCAAGACTAGACTTGAGGTGTGAGTGAGTGAGAGAGAATGGGTCCCTTACACGGATTAACATTTGTTTCGCTGGCAAATAATATATATTTTTGGTTGTTTTTCGATAATTATTGTTCTCCATTTTCAAATTGTTTTTGTAAAACTTTGCAGGGCAAAATATTTTCTTTGCTCAACATCGACCGTAACATTTCCCTTGTCCTTAAAATAAAGGGAAAGGAAACCAGAAAAGTAAAAAAAAGATGAGGAAAAACAAAAAATTCAATATAGGGACCTGAGTTTAGATATCAGATAGAGGGAGAGAGCTACAAAAAGTATTGTGTGCATGTGTCAATTAAAACAAATTTCTTTTTTATGCAAATATAAAAAAATAAAAAAGTTTATACACATTTAGAGGTTACAATTAAAATTGGCCTTGCCTTGTCTTGAAAATTATCGGACGAGCAATTTAAAATGTGAATATTCCCATTAGAGCAGCGAAGGCGAGATCTAACACAGCTGTAACTGACAGACAATTGTGAAAATGTTTTGTGTGGTTTTACCATATTTGGATAAGCTTTCGCATTGGTATGAAGAAGACCAAGACAGAAGGAATTCTTTTCAGCAGGAAGTATAAGGTACAAACTGTTTATATATAACTTTATCCTTGGAGGTATTGAAATTCCCTTATCTGAAAGCGCAAAAACGCAATTTACTACACAGAAACCCTAAGGGAGTTAATTTAGCGGAGTATACTGAGCTCGGTACTGGTTAGATTGGGACCTACCATTGAGCTGTTATCGTAGGGGTAGATTTGTCTCAATTAATTAAAATTTAATGCACCAAACAATCAGAGAAATCTACTACTTAGTAGACGACCAGCAGGGTTTTTTGCGCCCTACTAAAGGAACAGTTAGATTATCTACTCCTTAGAAGAGGACTAATTGAGTTATCTACTAGTTAATAAAATACCAGTTGCTTTATCTACGGCTTAGTGGAAGGCCAGTTGGGTTAGTGACAACTTGTGGGTTTATCTGCTCCGTTGTAGATGCCCAATTGGGTTAACTATCTTAGTTGACAACCTGTTGGGTTATCTGTGCCTTAGTCGGGAACCATTTGGGTTATCTACTCCTTAGTAGACTACCAATTGGGCAAGTTTTAGAAGTTCAAGGATTCAATAGAAAAACCTCTAATTGGTCATATGGACTCTCTTTACTGCTTACTTAAATATCAGTTGGTTTATCTGCGGCTTAGTGGACATGCAGCTGGGTTATCTACTTTTTAGTAGGCGGCTAGTTGCGTTATCTACCCCTTACTATATTACAAGTTGCGTTATCAACTACTTAGAGAAAAACCAATTAAGTTATCTACTCCATAGTAAAGAACACTTGTGTTATTTATTCCTTAGTAGACGACTAGTTGGGTTACCTACTCCTTAGTATACGGCCAGTTGGGTTATCTATTCCTTAGTATATGGCCAGTTGGGTTATTTACTACTTCGTAGGCTGTCAGTTGGGTTTTCTACTCCTTAGTAGATGACCTGTTGATTTGTCTTTGCCTTATTTGATGACCACTTGGGTCATCTATTCTAGTTGACAACCTGTGGCTTTATTTGCTCATTAGTAGATGACCAATTGGGTTATATATCTTTGTTTACAATCTGTTGGTTATCGGCTCCTTAGTAGGGGATCAGTTGGATTATCTATCTAGTTATTGTAAACCTGTGGGTTTATCTGCTCCTTAATAAATGCCCAATTGGGTTATCTATCTTATATGGAAACTTGTTGGATTATCTGTTCCTTAGTCG
Source organism: Eudasyphora cyanicolor (assembly GCA_963930755.1). NCBI lineage: Eukaryota > Metazoa > Arthropoda > Insecta > Diptera > Muscidae > Eudasyphora > Eudasyphora cyanicolor. Next base: position 123,300,250 of record OZ005738.1, read on the forward strand.
GGAACCATTTGGGTTATCTACTCCTTAGTAGACGACCAGTTGGGTTATCCACTCTTTAGTAGACTACCAATTGGGCAAGTTTTTGAAGTTCAAGCATTAAATAGAAAATCTCTAATTGGTCTTATGAAACCTCTTTGCAGCTTACTAAAATACTAGTTGCTTTACCTGCGGTTTGTATACATCCAGCAGGGTTATTAACTTCTTAGTAGGCGGCTAGTTGGGTTATCTACTCCTTAGTATGTCACAAGTTGCATCATCTACGACTTAGTGGAAAACTAATTTAGTTATCTACTCATTAATATAAGAACACTTGTATAATTTATTCCTTAGTATATGACCAGTTGCGTTATCTACTCCTCAGTATACGGCCAGTTGGGTTATATACTCCTTAGTATCTGGCCAGTTGCGTTATATATTCCTTGGTTTATGACCAAGTGGGTTACCTATTCCTTAGTAGATGATAAGTTGGGTTATTTACTCCTTCTAGCCGTCCAGTTGCGTTATCTACTACTTAGTATTCGACCGTGTTATCTACTGCTTAGTGCAAAACCAGTCGGGTTATCTACTCCGTCCAGTTGAGATATCTACTCCTTAGTATTCGACCGTCTTATCTACTCCTTAGTGCAAAGCCAGTTGGGTTATCTACTCCCTAGTATAAGAACACTTCGATACGTCCATTCTGAACTATGTTAAGTGCAAAAAGGTAGTTTTTCAGGAGAGGCGATCAAAGTTTGACGATTTCTTTAAATTTGTGTGGAATTCCTTTTTAATATAAATCGAATGAGCTGTACTGTTTTGTGAAATGCTTTTGATTGGGTTGAAGGATAAACCCCAAATTTTGACTGAATATAATTTGGAATATTTACTGACTTAGCATGTTTTAGAAAGGAGGTATCGACTTGAGTTGGGTCATCTACTGCTTAGTATACGACCAGTTGGTTTATCTACTCCTTAGTATGCGGTCAGTTGCTTTATCTGCTCCTTAGTTCATGACCATTTGGGTTAGGTTTAGGTTAGATTTAGGTTAGGGTGCAGCCGCTTTTTTTACCAGCTCACATTTAGGTCCCTAGTGTTACCACAGGCAGAAATGCCCCTCATCGAAACCAACCTGTTTGATATACAAATTTATCGATAGTACGAATATCGGAGTCCAGTCGTCGTTTACTCAGAACGGGCCAGTCGCATAGCAAGTGCTCAATGCTTTCCACTTCTTCCTCATCTCCACAGCTTCTGCAGAAGTCATTGGAGTCAATACACAACCTTTTGGCATGGTCGCCGATCAAGTAGTGTCCCGTCAGAACTGATACTAACGTGGACATACTGGGGGTCGGCCTTTGTAGGCAGCCTAACAGATCTTTCCAGTACCGATATTCATACTACCGATAAATTTGTATATCAAACAGGTTGGGAATTTCAGGGTTAGGAGATAACGACAAATGCCGGGCATGCAGGGAAGATATCGAAACTATGGAACATTTTCTATGTCAACGTCTTGCTTTCGTCTTTCATATGTAAGATCCTGATACTTCGGGTCCGAAACACTACCAGAACTGACTTATATCAGAGGATCTGACTGGAACATACTGAGGAAATTCGTGCCAAGAACAGATATTCTATAAAATAAGTAAGGAGCACAAAACAGTTTGACTCACTGGCTTAAGTGTATCTCCAGGGATATGAGAGAAATATACCTAACCTATCCCAGACTAGAGAAATCCCAATGGATCATTATGACTGCCTGTTGGACCATTTCAGGCAGGGTATTCTCTCTACAACTTTTTCGTGTACTGCGTTTGTGTCCGTTCTGATGAGTGAAAACGCCAGCAGGTTGGGAATTGTGTCCAATGACTTCTACAGAAGCTACACAGGTGAGAAAGAAGTGGATAGCATTAAGCACTTGCCTTGTTATTGTTCTGCATTGAGTAAACAATGTCTGGGTATACTGGGTTTGGGTTTTCTAGAAAGTCAGACACTTTTTGCCGGTTCCGATATTCATATTATTGATAACTTTATGTACCGAAAAGGGTTGGTTCCGAGGAGTTGATACTGGGCCTCTACGGTGGCGTTTGGGATCTCAATTGGTCTATGTGAGACGGTTGTTACTCTAACCTAACCGAACCCATGGAGAGCTAAACTACGAGTACTTATATATTAGTTCTCGGTAGTGTTTCACGCTTGCTTTCCAGACGTAGTAGAGTACGGTATTGCCAGTGTGAAAACAGTTAGAAACTCTAATGGAAACACAACTTACATTGAAAAACCCTATATTTTAAAAAGAAATTTCAATAAAATGAAAATTAATTTCTTTATATTCCTTATTTAATATATACCTTTTAAATTGTAACCTCAAAATGAATCGTCTCTCGCCATATAACCTATTATATATGCTGGCCCTGTTTTTGTCAGTCTAACACGGGGGCCTTAAAGTCTGTAAACTAGCTTGCTTTTTTTGTTGTTGTTGTTGTTTAAATATTACTAAAGTAATCTTCGAATACATTTACCTAATTATCATTGTCTTCTTATATAATTCAGTTGACACAATCATAATTAATTATCATAAATTTATTAATAACAAATTACAAATATTTAGACATTTAATAACAAATTTTTGTTTCGTTCATAATTTGTTGTTGTTGTGTTTCATTCAATTCATTCGTAAATCGTTTCTCTAGTGTGTAATAACTATTTGCCTTTATTTATTTAACATAAAAATGTTATAACTACATTGTATGTATTTGTATATATATACTTAATTATAAAGTTTAATGTAACCTTTTTAGTTGTTCTTTTGTGTTCTTAAAAATGATACGCCTGCTCAAAATGCCCTCATTGAATGTCATAATTTTTTTTACACAACAGTATTTTTATCTGATTTTCCTGTTTTTACTTCTTTGCTTTCAGTTGTGTGTGTGTGATTTTTTATTTTTACAAAAAATAATAATAACGAAATTAATTAAGACCCTGTTATTTTGGTTATGTTAGTTTTCTTGCTTCTTTAATTCGTTATATTTATTTAAAATTATTTTTCTTTATTTACTAATATTAATTTCTCTTTTTTTGGTTTGGTTTTATAAAATCAACAGTTTTCTTTGTTTTGGTTCTTAAGTCTATGTTATCATTAATTATTTACGTTTACGTTTTCTAGTACATATTTTATGTTTATTCTGTTTTACAATTTCATTTATTTACATGAGTATTGTTTCCACTTTATTTGCATTTGTTATTGGGAAGAGGGAAGCGGAAAGTTTAGTTCAATAGTTTTGTTGTATTTTGGTTTCTGTCCGTGTACCTTTTTTACACACTTATCCTTTGCCCTGACATATTTCATTCTAATCTGGCAACTACCATTGTTGTAAACAGGTGATGAGCAATAAACATGTGTCGTGAAATACCCTACCAATCTTGGAATGCGTTTACATGTGTCATCTGTCAAAAATGCAAATAATGACAGAGTACTTAAGTAAATATATAAACGTCTGCTTATATCTGTATCCGTTAATTTTTGCGACGCAGCGTTTCTCCTGTCATGTGTCAAATTTAATAATGCTTTTCTTACACTGTTTCTAATAGCAGAACATTCACAATATGGAACTTCAAGAGGCCACAAATGATGGGACATAAATATATAGACGTATAAAATCGCACTATGAAAGCCAGATCAGATTTCGGCCAAATCTGAACCTAAGTAAAAATGTACATATTCTACTCATGTTTTAGGTCAATATTGATAAGTGGTTGCGACGCTTGAAACATGATCATCCAGGTACCGTGCAGCTACCTGGGAAGAATATAATATCAAACGACTAGCATTTGGAATTCATGTTCCATTAACTGAAGAACACCTGATGACATCACACGTAATGTTATTGTTTGAAACCCGCAAGGTAATACAAGAGTACTACAGCTACGAAGCTCACGCGAGACGAATGTAATGAGGATTAGATCTTCACATAGAAGAACTTTAAATATTTATACTATTGAACTCCAAGAGGTAACCAAGATAGCATAACCATGGTAACATTATAACCATCAATTGTGAATTATCTTAACCCTGTTTAGGAAACCCCATCAAGACTCGAAGAAGACTAAGAAATTTCGGTTATGCACCGATCACCTCAATGATATTCAGTATAGAGCGATGCTAACCGAATTTCTATGTCCAGAGTTCGACAACATCGATATTTGCATGCTGTGGTTTCAACAAGACGGCGCTACATCTCAAACAACACTCGAAGTTGTGAAGGGAAATTTTGGCGGAAATTTTAGTGAACGCTTTCAAGCCAACCACTTTATACGAGTTCGATATGCTATTACCGGAATGACGTCATACATATTATACTGAGTCATCAAACATTGAATCGACCGCTTGAAGGTGAACTGCCAGCGAAGGAGAGGTGGCTTTGTGATGATATTCCATACATAATGGCATAAATGTAGCATCAAAATAAAGCCAGAAAGAATTTCGGTTAGGTTAGGTTGAGAAGAGGAGGCAGACTGCTCTGCCTCAAGTCTTTGGACATACACATAAGCCAACTTTAGGGCTGTTGTGCGCTCTAATTGTTTATTTCATGGACTAGTCCTGAGAAAGTTATTTTAGGAACTCTGTGCTATCGACATATTCCTTAATTTTTTTCCATTCTATGGTCAAGTCTGGTAAAGAGTCGTTTCCCAAGAAACGGGATCTATTGTTTGCGAACACTGGGAACTGACAGAGGAAGTGCTTCAATGTTTCGTCATCCTCCCCACAAGCCCTACAGATGCTGCTGTCCACAACTCCTATTTAATGCAGATGCGCAAGTATGCCCGTGTGCCCTGTAAGGATACCCATGGTCTCTATTTTACTCAATTTGAGCATAGTTTTGGTTTTGTCCTCGTGTCGGTCACCCCACAAGATTCTTGTTGTTTCCCCAAAGGTTTCACTATTTCATAACGTTATATGAGCGCTATTCGCCCATATTTTTAGTTCTGAACGCGTAGCTCCGAAGGGTTTTGCATTCTCTAGGTTTGTCGTTTGCAAGTCCCTGGTTCGTTTCTCATTTCCTCTTACTCTGTTATGACCAGGCATCCATATGATGAGTAAGCGTTAATCGCCATTTTACAGACCGTGTTATGATCTGGTAGGCGGAATAAAAGTTCGGTTTCCGGCTCTTCGATATAAAGTTCCAGCCCCGTCCTCTCCCCTAGTTTTGAACCATCTGTATAACAACAAGTTCCAGCGGGTGTCTGCGCTACGGATGAATTAAAATATCACACCGTTTTTGTTAAATTTAAATGTATTTGCCCATAGTTCGAAAAAGAGCTACACCTGCAAGATGTAGGACCCTTTCATATGCTGACTCGAATTTTCCACTTGTTTAACATGTCTAAGCAAAGAATAAAACCCCGATCATTCCAATTAGGAGGGAGTGAGAAATCACAATGAAGTGATATAATCATGGGTAGTCTAATAGGTGGTTCGTTAGGCTGCAGAGATTGTTTCCGCCCCTAGTCATTTGCGACCGTTTAGAAAAATAAGCTTGTTTTGATGTCATAGGATGACAGAATCTCAGTTTCCTGATGTCGACAGTGGCGTTTCAGAATGCCGTATGTCGCTTTCATTTAAGGCCAGGAGGAAGTTTTAGGTCTTGTTCGTGATGTGTTTCGCCAGAAGAATCTAAGGATATTCGAACCCAAAAAACCTTTACAGGTTCAGTTAGGGAGTTATTCGTAGAAAAAATTCATATTATAAAGTGATCACTTAGTGGGGCATTTACCGATGGTTTTTCCCAGTTCCAATCCTATTTACGTTAACTCATCAACCTCCTCGTTGCTCGATATATCACTGTGATTACCTGGTATTTAATAACTTTGAATCTCAAAACCTTGAAAGCTTAGACTTCCAGAGTAGAGAAGATTGAAAAACGCTACAGGTGTGTTTGAGTATATAGGATTTTCGTATATTCAGAACTTCCCTAAAGATGTAGTCTATGTCCTCGCGACCCTCTTTAAAGTGTTTGATCCCCTCAAAATGAGGATCATTCTGTTCTATCGGCGATGTATATTTTGGTTAAGGGTGTAAAATATCTAATTTGCGACAGATAGTCGGTTGACCATGCTAGGTCACTACTTGATAGCAAGCTTCTCGTACAACATAAGCATAAACTGGGGACTATCTCTCCAATAATATTATTCATATTTCAGATGTATGTCAATAGAAAATCTACTATAAACAAGTAAACTGATTCTTATAGCGAACACCATGAAACCATCCACACTACTATATTAGTTCTTTGTGATTCTACAAATCGAAATATCTCTCTATCCGCCATTACACTGTAATTACCAAGTAACTGCCAGATATGTCGGATACAGTCAGGATCCGAGGGTGGTGATTGGATGGATAACTGGCGAATTCTAGGGGACTATAGCCCAGTGTCGTGTAATGATGTATGGCAATAGGATATCTACTATAAACAAGCCGAAATGTCTCTTAAAGTGAAGGTCATAAAACAATAAAGCAGGTTCTGTATGACAATAGGACATCTTCTATAAACGAGTGGAAATGATTCTTATAGTGAACGCCGTGAAGCCATCGGCATTGCGGCATTCGTTTCTTGTGATCCTGAAGATATGTCCCATACTGTAGGGGTTAGCAGGTGCTGTAATTAGTCCTGATTCACACTCGGCAATATTTTTCAAGCAAGTGTCAATGTTTGTTGGAGAGAGAGACGGAAAGAGCTCCCTGCCTCTCTCTCTTACAAACTTTGACACTTGCTTGGAAAAAATTGCTGAGTGTGAATCAGTTCATAGGGAAGTAAAATGCAGGAAAATTCTACTAAGGGCATATTGCAACAGATTTATGACGATTAGCGGTATTCCATACTGTAGTTGGAATGAACAGAAATGGTTTCTGGGCTAATATCGGTCCATTAAAATCTGCCTCAATGCAGAACCGAAGTTTCGTCGGCAATAAAGTTGGAGGTGTATTTTCATTTGTCCTTTGTTCTGATTAATACGGTTTGGTTCCGAACGCATCGACATTTTATCGTAATTAAGTTATCGGTGAAGTTTAAGTTAACTTCTTATTTTATTTATACGTTCTGGCTCTGGACATAGGATCGCATGAGGGACCTGCGACTTTGAGGTTAGAATTGGGGAAGACATTCTTTCGAACAATCCCTCATATCCCACTTACAAGTATCGAACTGTCACAAGTATCGAAGAGCGGATAGGAAACCCATCTCGGTAAAAGCTGAATCGAAGCGACAACTGGACACTGTAGACAAAGAGTGTAATGAAGCGCCAAAAATGAAAAAATATTACATTACATCTTATGCTAAGAACCAGTCAGAAAAGAATACATGTTTGCTCGAAAAGACTGATAAAACCTCCATAATCCTCGCACTAAAGAAGAAATAAAGTCTACTTTAGAGTCAGCTCTGACAGGGCTCTGCCTGATCGGCAAACACGTAAGGAGTTTGGGAACTGTGTCCGATGACTTATGTAGAAGCTGTGGAGAGCATTGAGCAGCTGCTTTGTTACTGTTCTGTATTGAGTAAAGGGCGTCTGAATATACTGGAGTCGTTCTTTTTGGCAAGTCTGACAGATCTTGCAGGTACCGATGTTCGTATTATTATTGATAATTTTGTGTATCAAACAGTTCGGTTCCGATGCCGGGCAGTTGGACCCGTGTTAGCTCTAGGAACCTCAATAGCCTATGTGAGCTGGTAACTACGACTGCCTTCCTATTGTTTGATTGGAAGGATTTAGAAGACATTGTCATGACATCGGAGATATTTAGAGCTGCTGAAAAGGGATTGAAGATGTCCGAACTCGCGGAGCAGATAATTAAATCATTGAGCAAAGCCTATGATGGATACCAAAGAGCTAAAATAAGTTTACCTCGGATCAATGCTGTTGACGGTGGAACTTTCCATTATTTAAATCTTCATCCAACATAAACTAATCTAACCTCTACGACGAAGGAAGGACTGAACAAAAATTTAAATTCATCGATTACGTTTCTGATGCAAAGAGAGTAAATAAATAGGAATAAATCCATTGCTGTTGTCACGAGTTAATTTTGAATTCGAAAATATTAAACAATGGAAATACGTAAATTTGATGAACAGAAGACCCGATTAATCTCCAACTCAACTCAACTGAGTTGAACATGTTTAATATTAGTTCTCCTTCCTGTAAAGTGTGAATATTGTTGTTTGTTTTCAAGGAGCGTGAGTGTAAATTGACTGTTTGCTCAAAACTCGTTACTCTGTCTCTCTTCGCAGCTTTTTGGGTTTGTTTACCTTTCTCTACGTCCTTCCTCAACTGAACGGTTTTTGTCAAACGTTTTGTCTGTACATGACGTATGTTGTACATACATATGCAGATTGTGGATTGTGTGTGATGATGCTATACCACTCTGTTTATAGTCCCCTTGTGCGTGTGTTCTTTGTTTGTGTTCTGGGAATATTGAGGAGTGGGTTGTGGGAGGTTTACCTTGTACATTTTCACATTTGGTGTATATTTTTTGTGGTTATTTCCATTACAATCGTACAAAATGTACTTTTTTGTGTTTGTTCGCTTGTTGTTATCGGTTTTTGTGCGTGTTTATTTTGGAGTTTTTCTCATTTTCCTTTTGTAAACATTTGTATCACCCATTAAAATGGAAATGTTGCGTTCGTGTTTAAAGCTGGAGGCGTTTATCGCATCAATACTTAACGAGGGGTTTTAAAAAAGGAAGCTATTTTTTTGTCTGCTACAAGATTTTAAAATATACCCAATAGATTCCATTCATAGTTTTTGAGAATCAATGGAAGTTAAATTTTCTTTCGCGGATGAACTCGCAACAACGGTCGAAGAGAAAATGTCAATTGTTCCAAGAGTCATACAGAATGCTCTAAATAAACTGGAACACTGGCAAACGAATGGGATCAAATGAATCAAAGCAAAATCAGGACTTACAACTAGATCCCCTTGCGTTGAACGACTTTGAATTTTTGAGCGCAAACTATCTGGGATTGATTCTGAACAGGAAACAATTTTTTTTCCATTCTTGCAAAAGAGCAATTACAGCGTGTAGAATCTCTTACCACAAATCGTTCATTGTATCTCCCAGTTATCTTTTATGGTTCACTTGTTTAAGGGATTGCTACTGAGCAGAAACCTGCTAAAGTACAATTGAACATACAGAGACAGCTTTTTGAACATAAACGGCACCTTCTACATCGAAGGTCCAGTCGCAACAGTTACAGTTCTGGTCATACATTGATAAAAATTTACACATTTCTGCTTATTTAGTAGAGGAACACCTAGATGGGACGTTCCTTTTCTCCTCTGCTATGGAACATCTCCATAAACAGTATTCAGCTTTCCCTGAAGAAGATAGGTGTTACGGTCATTGCCTTTGCAGTTCACGTGGCAATAGCGGTTAGACCAAAGTTTCGAAGTACGCACTCTTAGAGACTTTCTATCACAGGGCCTTCATGTGCTACCGACTAGAGCAGAACTATTTCTTTTCATTACTTTCTCTGAAGAAGATAGGTGTTACGGTTATTGCCTTTGCAGTTCACGTTTCGAAGTACGCTCTCTTAGAGACTTTTTATCACAGGGCCTTCATGTGCTACCGACTAGAGCAGAACTATTTCTTTTCATTACGAGATATATAAGGTACACCTGTTGTAACTGTCTGCTTGGGCAATATTCAAAAACCTTCTCTCTCAGGATCTTAAATTTCAAATTCAACATTCGGGAAAAAGAAAAAAACTCCTGTAGCCCTTAGGTTAGGGTGGCAGCCGTATTTTTTATACGAGCTCACATAGACCAGTTTAGGTCCCTAGTGTTACCACGCGCTGAAATGCCCCTCATCGAAACCAACCTGTTTGATATACAAATTTATCGATAGTGCGAATATCGGTACTGGAAAGATCTGTTAGGCTGCCTAGAAAAGCCGATCCAAGTATGTCCAGTCGACGTTTACTCAGAGCGGGGCAGTTGCATAGCAAGTGCTCAATGCTCTCCACTTTTCCTCATCTCTACAGCTTCTGCAGAAGTCATTACAGTCAACACCTAATCTTTTGGCGTGTTCGCCGATCAAGCAGTGTCCCGTCAGAACTAATACTAACGTAGACAATTTTTGCCTCTCTAGTGCGAGGAGATATTTTGATATTCTCAGGTCATACCTTGGCCATATTTGTCTAGCTACCCTGCAGGTGCCGATTTCCGTCCATCTTTCGTTGGACTGCCTGATTGCCTCTTGCCTAAGCCAAAGCTTGCACGTGGATAGTGGCGCACCAATATATGCAAATTCTTCGAGAATTTTTAATGTCGTCCCTTTCCTAGCAAGTTCATCGGCTTTGCAGTTCCCCGGGATATTCCTATGCCCAGACCCCTACATACCCTTAAAAGAGCAATAGGAAAACAATGGTTTATTGGCTGTATACGAGTATGATAGTAGTTCGACCTATTAGACTTAGGGAAATGTCGCTCTTGTCTGGAAATGGGTATTGTTGGTTACATTTTGACAAGAAGTATATCGCACTTATACCTGATAAATCAGAATGGAATGAATGGTCGTTTCCCTGGATATATGAGATTCGTGAACTTATATGCAGATGATTTCAACTGCCAGAAACTTTGTAAATTCCATGCTGATATGACTCCACCTAAACTCCAAACACAGCAACCCCCAGTCTCGCCACCGAGACCAAGGCCCTATTGAATGACAATCAGGGAAACTGATTCCGAAATGTCGTTGCAGAAGCTGCGGTGAAGAAGAAAAGGAGGAATCAATAGAACACATTATGTATATCAAAGGCAGTGCTCGACAAAAATTGCAGCGCAAAAATACCAGCTAGAGATGAGTAGGGGGGTAGGACAGCGGGTTGGAAGCAATTCCTTCTTCCTTTGGGAAATGCTTAAGGCGACGTCGCACCTATCTTCGTCAAAGCTGCTGGTAAATTTAGAGGTACTTCAACAATCCCAATACCTTAAGATTCTTGTTGGCGGACTAATACTGATAGATATCAATAGAAGAATATGCAAAGAATTGTATGCCTCAATACGATTGCAGGTCCTACTGCACTTACTACAGGTCTACTTTGTAAGACTTTGAGGCTATCCATTTTTGAAAGGAAAATGAGAGAGGATATATTTATATAAGTATAAGGAACCCACGTTACTGTGTATTACTATCTGTACAGGTTGAATTCAATATACCAATCATTCTTCCTATGGGAAATGCTAAAACCGACCTCCCACCTATCGTGTCTGTCATGACGGTACGCAGAGGAACTGAATGAATGACTTGCTAAATGTATTTTGCAGAAGCTGCGGTAAGAAATTTTAGGAGGAATCAATAGATCGCCTTCTGCCTACGGGGAAATTCTTAAATCGTAATGTCTTGACAAATATCGTTCTTGTAATTTACTTATACAGGAATTTCAAAATGTACATATCTTCGTCAAAGTTGCTGCAGTGATTGGAGGTACTCCAACAATCCCAATTCATTATGATTCTTGTTGGTGGACTGCTACTATTAATATTCAATAGAAGAATATACAAAGAATTGCCTGTCTCAATACTACTGTAGGTCCTGTTACACCTACTATAGATCGCCACTGTACGACTTGTGCGGAACTTTAAAGACTACAGCGACTGTGTATATTTACCAACGGTTTACACTTTCGAGATGAACTCCACCACTAAGAAGAATGGATTGGCAGAATACCAGATAATAGAAACCATCTTCACTTCTATACGGATGGTTCGAAGTTTAATTATAAGGTTGGTTTTGGAGTACACTGTAAAGAACATTGTCTTGATATAGCTGACAGACTACCAGATACCGGGATTGTCTATCAAGGCGAAATAATGACAATTTGTGATGTCGCATCGATACCGGCATTGTCATTTTCTCGGACAGCAAGACAGTCATCAATTCTCTGGAGCCCGCATCCCACAAACAGCCCGAATATGTCTTAACGGTATGGCAATCTAACAAATACCTCATATGGGTACCTGGGCATAGAGATATCCAGTGGAACCGCAATGCCATGAACTTGCTAGGAAAGGGACAACATTACTATTTTTCGAAGAAGTTGCATATTTATATTGGTCGGTGAACATGCCAGAAGGATTGACACCAATGACTTCTGCAGAAGCTGTGGTGATGAGGAAGTAGTGGAGAGCATTGAGCACCTGATTTATCACTGTACTCGTACCGCAGTGAGTAAATGACGTTTGCCTTTACAGGAAGTTTAAAAGATCTTTCCGGTACCGATATTCGTACTATTGAACTTTGTATATCAAACTGGTTGCTTTCGATGACAAACATTTGAGCCTGTGGTAACATTAGGGATCTACTTTGGTCTATGTGAGCTGGTAAAAACGGCTGTCACCCTAACCTAAACCTAACAACAGCTGGTTGCAGTCGAGCGTCCCTTTTTGGATGGACAGAGAGTAGGGATACTCATGAGTAGAGAGTTTTTGTTGATAGAGATGACCAAACAGTTTGATATTTAACTAATATGAATACCGAAGCACATGGATATCCAGGGAAATTTTAGATTGATAGCTAGATTGGAGACGATTTACAAATTTGAAAATCTATGCTATCGAGGTTATGTAGGTGTTGATAAACGTACTACGGATCGATATTGTAACTTTTGGGATCTCGCATTACTGATTAGTGCTATCCACGCAAGTGGAGTGCTATCCAACAGCTATGTTCGCCAAGAATTAGCCCAAAATTACCAACTTGAGATGTGTGGAATGATAGGATACTGTCAGAAAACAACACTTTATTTATAGATGGCTGTAAGTTCCAAGTTAGTGAGATTCCGCCTCGGTTATAGCGGGAAAGTTGTAAATCCTTTACCAAGCTGAGATGTTATCAATCATATAAGTTACGCCTTTCTTGAGCGGCAAAAGAAGCTTAGGTACTTCAAAGGCTATGTTAGCAAAAGACTACGGCACTAAAATACCTGATGGTAGAAAAACTTCCTTTTATTTCTGCTTTCGCAAAATGTTTCATATCTAATGTCGTGATCAACATAGGAACATTTGGATACGATTTCGGTGAACATAAGAATAAAGCCAGACAGTGTCACAAATCGTTTATGGATATTGTCAGACGATACGATATCTAATATGGATACGGGGATGCCGTGATATCACGGGGAATTGCAGAGCCGATTCGTTAGCGAGGTTCAGGGACGTCTTTAAAAAATCATGGGGAATTATATAGAAAATATATTTCAATTAAGACTTATAGGGTCAGTATAATAGGCATACAATTAGAAATAAACAATTTCAGCATTTTAAGTACATTTTAAAGAACTACCTTTTTTTAAACCCTTCGTTTTACAAATTAGTTATAGTATATGTATGTAGCAGTTTTTACAATAATACATATAAATTTAAATTGGTGTCTGTATACAAATATAGATAGTATGTAGCAGTATGTTGGGCGCGGAGCTTGGAACTAAGTCACTGGGTTATTTTAAAATAGCATGCCTTGTTTAGAGAGCGACTGGGAATGCAGCTGCAGCTAGTGGTGCAGGTAATGGCATGGCCAATCATTGCCAGTGGTTGCTTGGTTGGTTGGGCAGTTGCTATCATCATGTGGATCCGATCCTCGAGGCAAAACATGTTTAGACGCACATATGTATTATGGACAACAGTTTTGTAGACATGTATAAATAGAGATAGTACTCGTTTCCTTTTGAAATTGGTTGTTGTTGTTGTTGGTGGTGGTATGGCAGCATTAGGGCTCATTGTCAATGTTGAGGTAAACCGTGTTGTACACGAACAACATCGTATACTCCCCGCATCCGCAACGTGTAGCCACATCCGTATCCTCTTTGTAACGGACATTGGGACATTGGTTTTTGGTGGACACAAAAGGCAATGTTCCATGCTATACGTTGTCATATCGTCATAGTCATCATCATCATCATCATTGTCGTCGTCGTGTTATTAGAGTTTTTGATGTCAACATCTATTTCCATTAAACAAATTAATTTCATTAAATCATCTTTGGTTGCCATTAAGAATTATGGTTGTTGCCAGTGTTAATGCTACTGCTGTTCTTGCTGCTGTTGTTGTTGGTTTCTTGCCGTGGTTATGTAGTGAACAATTGTTTCATTTGTTATGGAATTTGTTGCAGATGAGGCATGTGATGCTGCTGAGGCGGCAGCATTAGCGCCGGTCCTGCCTGCTCCTGCAGCAGGGGTTGGGCATAGGCTTCCTCTGGGGGCACCAAACCCGCACCCGCCTCCGCCACTGCTGCCGCCGCCGCCGAGGCCAGGGATGAGGTAGTGGCTGCCAGTAATGAGGAAGCCGCCTCCGTATAATTCTTACCAAAACGAGCCCGGTCCATCGTTTCCTTCATTAAACGTTCATTTTCTTGGCGAACTACATTGTTGGTCGCACAGCAAGGAGAGAGATTGGGAGAGAAAGGGAAGAGACAACACAAATGGAATTCAATTAGTTGAAGAATTGTTTGTCATGTAATGAATTGAATTAATGGTCAAGCATCAAAGCATAAACAGTTTTGTTAAAAATGCAATTAAATGAAATAACATAAAAGTAGAATGAAATAAAAAGAAAAAATGGAACATTTTATATTTTTGCCTTATTCGTTAAAAAAACATTTGATGATTTTTGCCATAAACTGTAGTCAAAGTAAATGCCTGTTGATGAACTATTTTAGATGATCATTTCATCAATCCAGACTATTTACTTTAAACACAATTCAGCAAAGAATTCGGTTGATTCTTTTCGGTTTTGTAGAACTTTTCATTTGTCATTACACAATGGCTATACATTTTTTTTTGGTTTTCTTCTCTGCTTAATACTTACTCTCTGCTGCATCTCCTTGATGTAGGCTTTAAGCTTTCATCTTTTATAAGGTACCCTAAAATTATACTTTTTTTTTAGGTTTATTATTTTTTGATATAAATACATTTACATTAGATTTGATAGTTTGACAGCTTATACATTATTTAAATATGTAATATGTGGATGGTGAACAGATAGTAATGATAGTTGTCTCAGTTGTTATATTTTCCAGCTGTCGAAACAGTCACAAACCTTACCTTCTATGCGGTCGCCTAAAATGAGGCTCTTGATATACTTATACATATTCCTAGTATATTACATGCATAAAGTATAGCACTTGCAGGCTGCAATCGTCGAATCCCTATAAACATAACACGAATATCTCTTGGATAGTGTCCCAAAATTCTTTCCAACACAAAATATCAAAACCTTCCATTC
The DNA here is from genome assembly GCA_963930755.1 of Eudasyphora cyanicolor. Taxonomy (NCBI): domain Eukaryota; kingdom Metazoa; phylum Arthropoda; class Insecta; order Diptera; family Muscidae; genus Eudasyphora; species Eudasyphora cyanicolor. The sequence goes on from OZ005738.1 coordinate 123,315,508, forward strand.
CAAGATTTCGATTTTCTTCATTACAGGTGAAATATGAAACCATATAGGAATATCAGGACGTATAGTTGTTATGTATAACTAAAGTTTGGTACTGCAAAGTGCAACAAGTATACCATAAGTCTTACGTTATCTCTTAAATTTAAAAAGCTTATCGATGTGAGTTTCTAGTTATTTAAAGGAAATCTCTTTCTTACCGATGCTATATCTAATTTAACCTATTCCTACAACGCGAAGAACATGCAGGTTTCCGCTACAAGAAAAAAAATTCCGAAATTCATACTACATCTTAATGTGCAGGTCGATGACATACTAGATCTGACCACGAATATGTTATTTGGAAACATATTCCGCAGCCTTCGATATCTGCGGTAAAATGAGAAGTAGGAACAATCTCTTCAAGTCGCTTAACGACAGCATTTGGTTGTCGACAAAGGAACCTTTTATACATTAACCAACAGACTGCCGCCCTGATATCCGTAACGGGGTGCCAGTGATCACAGCCGCATGGAGACCTAATTTTATGTTGTCGGCCCAGTGCCTGCAGGTGTGATATCCCAACCATCTAGTGTATTGAATCATCCAGCCAGTCAGGTAGGTAAAGATCTTCGAGATCAAGAGCGCGAAGTGTAACGACAAAGGAAATTTTTAAGCTCAACCGGTATTTGACACAATAAGCATCCCCAGTGAGTTCAGCGAATATGAACCAGACACAGACCTACCAGGCTGCCGAGCCTGAAATCAGCAACGGGGTTCTAGTGTCATGTGGACTTGAATTGACGGCTTTGTATCGAATATCTAGCCAGTATATGACTTGATGTCGTATGGTAGGATATACCCTTTCCGCTGTCCATCCAATCGTACTAAGCTGGATTTTGGTTCTCAATGGATCCACATCGCAGAAGCAACTAACTACTATGGCCCTTCGGTATCTGCGATAAAATGATCTGTAGGAAGAATGTCTTCAATTCACTAGGCTGCTGCACTTCATCAGGCAATATACTTTTTGTTGCTAGTACTATTTTTTTATTGTTACAATCGAATTCCAATTATTCCAATTATTTTCCTGGGTGTTAAATTGCTAAATTAGCTACAACTTTTTAAATTATGCACCGATTTTCTTTGAAATGGTCTTATTTTATTCATGACCGATTAAAATTTACGATAAAATAATAACAAAATTTTTAGATTGGGCATTTTCCGATGCTATTGCGTCGCTTTAATTGAAAAGAGGCGAGTGGCATCAGAGGAGAGTCTGCAGTAGTGACTGTAGACAAGAGCACTTCTGACGCAGCTGAAATCTGGATGGTGTAGCCAAAATTCAATAAATACTGGGCTCGAATAAACGTAAATGTGGCAAATACCTGCCTGGCAGAATGCCAGGTTCAAATTTTCCTTTGTCCAGCCAATCTCAGTTAGCAGTTCATCGAGTTTCAGTGATCACTAAACTATATAACACCAGGTGGACGAATCCAAAATATTGTTGCTACAAATTGTTCTTTAAGGATAACGAGTACCTTCTTGAATATTGCTTGTTTAGCAAAACAATTAAGTAACGACCTAATTTGTGTGAGAAAGAATAACTATAGTTACAGAATACTGTTGTCTTTACTTAAAATCCGTTATTTATTAAATTTTGAAGCGATGCAAGCCACTTACTTTTGATTGTAAACAATTTGTAGCTATGTACACTCTACAACGAATACCTTTGAATAACTAACTCCCTTTAAATATTATAACTTAAAATGTGCATACAAAAACCAATCTAAAGCATTTTAGCAATTTTTCTCCAGGTCTTTACCAGGAAACTAAGTTTTTTTGCAACTAGAAGTATTTAATATATATTTTTTTTTGCAAAACTCTAAAGCATTGTAGCCATTTTTTCCGGGCCTTTACCAGGAAACTAATTTGCTTTCCGCCTAGAAATATTTAAAAATTTTTTTGCAAAGTTTTCCTTGAGCTAAAAACAGAAAATGCAAGCAAACCGGACCTCCTAAAAGTATGCAACATTGAACTCAATTTCTTTCATGCGTCTTGTGATGGCAAACTCAAGTAAAAAAAGAAATATGTCGAAAAGTATGCAACATTGAGATCCTACGTATCCACCTACATATCTTGTTATGCTGATAAGCTATGCTTCAATATTCTTTCTCCAGGTCTTTACCAGGAAACTAAGTTTTTTTGCAACTAGAAGTATTTAATATATATTTTTTTTTGCAAAACTCTAAAGCATTGTAGCCATTTTTTCCGGGCCTTTACCAGGAAACTAATTTGCTTTCCGCCTAGAAATATTTAAAAATTTTTTTGCAAAGTTTTCCTTGAGCTAAAAACAGAAAATGCAAGCAAACCGGACCTCCTAAAAGTATGCAACATTGAACTCAATTTCTTTCATGCGTCTTGTGATGGCAAACTCAAGTAAAAAAAGAAATATGTCGAAAAGTATGCAACATTGAGATCCTACGTATCCACCTACATATCTTGTTATGCTGATAAGCTATGCTTCAATATTCTTTATTGAACTCAACTCAACTATGAAGGAAATATTTTGTAACATACTTTTATGCTGGTATGTTGAATGAAATTGTACTTGTTCAGGAGTTGTAAGAAGTACGAAGAACTTGCATTGGTCAGTGGCGACATAAAAGTAGCTAGGAAAAAAGGTAGCTGTAGCAAAAGTTTTTTTCTCTAGTTCGTTTTTCACAGATAAGAAATACCAATAAAATCAATGGGATTCCATAATTTTACTAGTGTGTATGTGTGTGATATTGCCTTTTCCTTTGTCCCATGGCTGTAGGACTTCTTGTTTTTGCCTACTTCATTCCCATACTCTTATGTTAGCATTACAAGGAGAACATTGGTAATTGGCCACAAAGTGCCAACTAAAACAAAACGTGTTGAACAATGTTTTTGAAACAATTAACTTGGTTTAAGAGCAGGGCTAGACAAGATTTAAGAAAGGCTGCGGGGAGAGTTGTTGGCTGTAAAAAAAATCCCCAAAGTATTATAACCAATTAACACGGATGAAAGTAAGTAAGTGGAGAGCTAGCCGACTGCTTGAAATTCATATGGCAACATTGAAAAAAAGAGCAAAGGCAAAGTTTTGAAAATGTAGCTTGTTTTTTATTTTGCCTTAAAAACAAACACAGAGTAGGGTGGAATGTAATAACATTGCATGAGAAGGTGAGACCTTCCGAACTCTTTCTTTGGCCCTGCAACTGCCTGCGTATGCTTGCCCAGCATATTGTATTGATCCATGGGTTGGGGGGTCGAACTTGTGGCTGATTTGAACAAAGTTTTGAGCACACTGCAAAAACTTTGGGAGAACCAACATTTTTCTTGTGGATTTACAGATTTTCTTTTTGAGCTTGAAAAAAGTTTTTTTTTCAGCAGATTGCAGGCTTAATTTTAAACAAAAAAAAACATATATATATGAAGGTTTGATAAGCGGAAGAGAAAGAGAGGGAGGTAAGGGAGATTAAAAAGTTTGTTTGGTTGGCAATGCTAAAAGTTCTACATGATACATTTTTCGCTTTGTTCTTGAAGTCTTAACTTCTGGAGGCTATGGAAAGTATAAGTAATAAATAGGCGTTTTAAGGCTGCAAAATATTTATATGTTTTTCAAAGGCCTAAAAGTATGCCATAGATTGTGGGGGACAACATAAAAAGGACCCTTAGGAAATCGAGTCCTATTAGTAGGCAGAGAAAATTAAAGAACAACAGAAGGTGGAATAAGAAAGGTAGAATATCTTAAATCTAAGGACAAAAGGTGGTGGAATCAGAATCCTAAGGACCTAAGAAAGCTTTTAAAGCGGCTAGAAAATGTGAGAGTGAATAGTTAACGGGGTTGTTCTCCGTGTAAAAAAATAATTTCCAAATGCATTGCGGTGTATTAAAGCTCACCTCGAGACCAATGCAAAAATTTGTATTTATTTTTCCAATCGTAACATTTTTTTATTTTTTCCGATGTTTGTAGCTCAATCGTAACACGCGATACATCTCTGTATAGTACTGGTGGTACTCTGTCAAAGAGTACCACATTAGTATACATATTAACTTCTATACGGACTGTTCCAAACTCGATAACCAAGTGGGCTTTGGTGTCTTTTCTGAGGAACTTCAGCTATCACTTGCAAAATCGTAAAATTTTTTTAAAAAAATTTCATAACATTTTTTTTTACAAAAAATGGCGCATTTTGTCCTCTTTAAAACAAAGTAAACTTTGCGAAAATCGGTTCAGCCGTTCGAGAACAATCTCAAATTTCGTAAAACACAAAAATTATTTTTTTTTAATTTTTTTCAAAAATTAAAATGCCCACAATTTAAAAAAAAAAAAAACAAGTAAGAAAGTTTCAGTCGGGTAAAGCGACTAAGGTATACCCTCACTTTGTGTGTAATGTAATATTGAATATTACTCGAATTATTCAGTCAATTTGTGTGGGAGGTACCAGAAGGGGTTTATCAAATACACCTTTTTTCGCTGAACATTAGCTTCTTTAAATTCTTTGCACTGTGCCGACTTATAAGCATTTAAGTGCACTGGCTTTATACCAGTTATGAGACATTAAATTGTGGTATGATTTGGGCATTTTGTGTGGGAGGTACAAAAAGGGGCGTGGCAATAACGCCCATTTTTCACAGGGATATAGACACTATAAAAACATTAGAATGTACAAAATTTCAAGTATTTTTATACACTGGTTTTAATGTTATAAGCTGTTAACTTTTGGTGCAAAAAGGTACCTTTGTGTGGGAGGTACCAAAAGGGGTGTGGCAACAACACCCATTTTTCCCTGGACTGTAGGCAATATAAAGGCATAATACTGTACAAAATTTCAAGTATTTTTATACACTGTTATTAATGTTATAAGCTGTTAACTTTTGGTTCAAAATGGTGCATTTGTGTGGGAGGTACCAAAAGGGACGTGGCGACTTCGCCCATTTTTCTCGAGTTGATAGCGATTAATAAGCTAATACTATGTGTGGAATTTCAAAAGATTCGAATAAGTAGTATAGCAGTTATTAAAGAATCAATATTTCACAACATGTTAACCCTTTGTGGGGGAGGTACTAGAAGGAGTGGACCAATATGGTCCGTCTTCGAACTTAGCCGGAGATAGAAAAAAATATTACCACATACCAAATTTGAGGTCAATCGGTTACTCCTTTCGAGAATTATCGTGCGCACCAGCCAGCAGACAGACAGACAGACGGACGGACGGACATTGCTTATTCGACTTAAAATGACCCAAAACGGATTTCCTCCGAACATACTTGGGGTCTTAGGTCACTCCTTCGACGTGTTACACTTTTTTCCGTAGCAAATGGTATATACCCTCGTCACACTAAAGTGAGGGTATAAAAATATGGTGAGATGTTATTTTCCTATTTGTAACTGCTTAGAAACATTTTAGTCAAAAATAAACGATATTAAATATTCTGACCCATTAATGGCTTAAATACATATATTTTGGAGCGACCTCTATGTATAGGGTGACAATAACAAAATATGAACCGATTTGTAAAATTTTTTTCGAAACATTTTAGCCAAAAATAAACGATATTAAATATTCTGACCCATTAATGGCTTAAATATATATATTTTGGAGCGACCTCTATGTATAGGGTGACAATAACAAAATATGAATCGATTTGTAAAATTTTTACTGTGATGAATTCTTGTCAAAATAGATTACAAACTGCAAAGATTCTGCTAAATTGCTTTAAAAATGTGCAAAAACCGTATCTTGAAGCGACCTCTATAGGGGAGCGATAACAAAACATTGACCGATGTGGTCAATGTTTTGACTATGTTGGTCAATCACTACCACTGTAGTGTTTACAAGGTAGAAATCTTAGCTATTAAAGAGGTAGCGGAATGGCTGAAAATTAATATGCTGACCAAAGTCGGTATAAATATGTTCTCTGATAGTCAGGCTGCTATTAAGTCCATGGGGACTATATTCCTGAATTAAAATACTGCCCTCGACTGTCGCAGATCTCTTAACGAGATGGCTGAACAGTTCAATATTTACCTGATATGGGTGCCGGGCCACAGGGATATACCAGGGAACTGCAAGGCAGATGAAATTGCAAGACCTGGAACATGTGTGCATAGTGCACTTACGGCAACAATTGACTGGTGGTCACTAGTTAGGAACTGCATACATTCCATGCTGATGTTTAGACTCAAAACGCACCAATGTTTAGACTCAAAACGCACCAATGTTGTATCAATCATGCCTATCATCCCAAACAGGAGCTAAGGATTTCCGGCCGATTAGTCTATCGTCATTTTTCCTTAAAACCCTGGAGAGATGAATTTATAGTTACATTAGGACTAAAATTGCTAATAGGCTACTGTCCAATCAACAACATGTCCTAAAGCAAGGGAAATCTATATATATAAATATATATATATATATATAAAATCTATATAGCTTTATTGAAGGATCTCCCTCTGTTAAGGAATATACAAGGTTAACTTTCGTAGATACAGAGGGGGCCATCAATAAAATAAATCCAACCGCTATAGTTACGACTCTAGCAATACTTGGGGATGATAGCAGAAACGCCTTTCAGCTTAGGGTCAACCGAATTCCATAGATTTGTCAAGAGCGAAACACCATAAGAAGATGTTCTGTCTCATCTGCTATGGAATCTATCCATGCACAATATTCTGCTTTCTCTGGAGATGATAAGTGGATAAGTGACAAGTTTAGAGGGAAGTTTTCGAGTACTCTTAGAAACATGCTATAGTAGGACCTTCATACAAGGGAAGATGGGCTTGGTGCTAACCCGACCAACAGGGAACTATCTATTTTCAGCAGGAGATATAAGGTACCAATAGTTGCACCTGCCTCCTTGGGGGTATTGAAATCCCGTTCTCTGAAAGCCCAAAATATTTAGATATTTTTCCGGTCAGGAAGATGAACTTCAAACCGAACATTCTGGAAATAGCAAAGAAGTTTGTGGTAGCACTATATATCTGTAAATGGGCAGTAAGAAAAACGCTGAGGACTGAACCCGTTGTATACGACAGTAGTCAGGCCTATAATGATGTACAGCATTGTCGTCTGGTGGACAGCTCTGCAGAAATTCACCTTCTGCGCGATATTAAACAAAGTGCTGCGAATTGCTGCTATATATATCCCTGGTGCGCTGAGAACGACACAAAACTGAGGCACTAAATGTTATACTACATTTAAGGCCGCTAGACTATATAACAATGCAATATGCCGTATGTATTGCGATTAGACTTAGAGAACTGTCACTCTTGTCAGGGAATGGCTACGAGAAAGCTATGAAAGCGCAAAATACGTAGATATTTTTTCGGCCGGACTTAGACTTAGAGAACTGTCACTCTGGTCACGGACATAGTTTCATTCTGGACACAATGCCTGACCTTAAGGGCATTATTGATTACACTATGACTGAACAACTTTTTTACAAGAAGTTTCTTACACTTATATACCTGAAAGATAAGCATTGGAGCTCAAGGAGTTCACACTCGCAGCGTTCCTTGACGTAGAAGGTATTCGCTAGAGATAAATAACTATTGGCCGTTTCAAACATTTTGAAAGACTTCTTATCCAAATATAAATTTGGGCTGCGGTTCAAGCATTAACCCCCAAAAGGCCGAACTGGTACTGTTTAGACAGGAAGAAATACAAAATCTCGGAATTTCGATTATCGGTGTTAGAAGGTAGTTCCATTAACTGTCGAACTCTGCAAAATATTTAGGTGCAATTCTAGACCGAAAGTTAAAGTGGACGAAAAATAAAAAAGCATGAAATAAGAAAGTTTTCGCGGCCCAGTACTCATGTCAAAGGTCAAAAGACTCCAGTTGGGGGTTAAACCCCATCATTGGCTTTACTCAGCCTTGGTAATGGCGGTCCTGACCTGCGGTTGTCCTGTCTGAGATTTCCGTATTGTGGAGGAAAGTTAGGGTTGTTTTCATACCACAGGCAGGAAGATTAAATCAAAGCTCTGGCTAAGATTTTAGGTATATTAGCTTCTTATCATTCTTTGTTAAGGTACTCGTATTGGAGAGAATTTTAGATGAACAGATTAGAAGCGAGCTTAGAACAGACTTCTTACTTAAAATATAGTTCGGTAGCTCTATCAGGTGATCCATTTAGACATTTTTGATAACTACAGCAGGTCTGTCGGGCCGCTTCGAGTTTAGGCAGGACCTCATAACAAAGTATACTGTAGTGTGAGATCCTCATAATCCTAACTCTCTGTTCGTCCAAAATGGATAGCTTCAAAGTATTGCAATTTCCATTGGTAGTAGGTGCAGCAGGACTGGCTTTAAGTCTACGAGTATAGCAGTCATCTCATCGCTTCAGTGGCATAGAGGTAGGCGATTCCTTAAAATGTATTGAAATCTATCGGTAGCAGTCCACCAACAAGTAAATCATAAAGGATTAGTCGACCATCTACTATTCGACTTTTGGTGAAGCTCCAATCTCAGCTGTAGTAGATAAAGGTTTATTTAAAATGTTAAGTTCCTTAAGTAGTTTTCAATCTCATTATCTATCAGGTCTGTAATCAGGTCCCCGGGATATCAATGTGCACCGGTAGCCATATTAGGTAAATATCAAACTGTTTCAGTAATCTCGGTAAGATATAAGCAAAAGTCTCTCTAACAGTCCGTAGGTTCGTGGAAGTTGCATCCAAAGATTTTTGTCGATACTTGACTGTCTGAGTAAGTCACAAGTTCTGTGTTACTCGAAACTTAACGCTTAAGCATTTCTCAAAGAACGAAAGAATTTCTTTTAACCTGGTATCCTTGAGCGCACTCTTCTCTAGCTGACATATTTGCGCTGCAATTTTTTGTTGAACACAGCCCTTGATGTACCGAAAGCTGCAGGTGGACTATTGATTCCTCCTCCTATTCTGCACTACATCTTCTACAAAAAAAATTCGCAGAACCTTCAGTCTCTGTGTCTGACGTCCAATAAAGCAATGACCCGCCATGACAGATACAATTATTAAATCGTTTGGTCTCGGCAACGACACAGGGCGCTGGTGTCTTTGAAGTTTACGCAGGTTCACATCAGCCTGGAATGTATGCAGTTCTTGGCTAGTGACTACCTACCACTTGTAGCCGTAATTACATAATATCTCAAGAAGAGATTAGAGGTATGTCCATATTTTCTAGTTCTCCAAGAGCATGTAAGGTAATTCTTAACATCTGCTAAAGTCATTGCGGAGTACTTTCAGTCTCACCGCTTGCTGTCTAATATGAAATTGATCCGTGATGACAGATACAATAAGTGAGACGACCTTTTCTCCAAGACAACAGTAGGGCGTTGGTGCATTAAGAATTTATGAAAGGCCACATCAGCTGGGAATGTATACAGATCTTCTAGAACAAAGGGGAGCTCTCCCTGTCTAGGGAATAGGCGTATCACTCGCTGGCTGCAGCCCCACTGGAAAGCATTTTTCATGCGTCCGTCATTGAATTTGTTTCTGTGCCTTTATTGTGAATTAATGTACTCAAAGTAGGTTTTCTTATAATGAAAACGTACCCAGCAAAATATCTCATTACCAAATAACCTGACGGGTAAGCCAAACCAAAACTAATTGCTTATAATTTGGCCTCCCTTCGAATTATTTTTACACACGCATGTCATTGGAGGAAAGTGCTTCCACTCAAACATACCAGATGCTGAAAAATAACCACTTAACCCCACGCTTACAATTATCCAAAAAGTAAGCGTGGATGTGTAATAATTTTATGAGTGTGTTTGTGTGGTGGTGGTAGTGGATATTTCCGATTTGCTATTGCTTTGCTATTGGTGAGAAAGTAGAAGAGTGAATAACTGGGAAGAGCGTTACATTGGAAAGAGTGTAAAATTTGGAGGAGAGTAATTAATAATCGATTGCTGTTGTCATATACAGAAAAATGTCATTTACCGGGAGATGGGATTGAACTCGCGACCTCATGGTTTCGTAGTTTAGCATCATAATCACTGGCCTACGTCGCGATTAATATTCAAATCGCTTAATAATCAAGAACATAAATATAACACATCAATATCTTGGTTAGTACACGCACGCAAATCTAGCGACCTGTACTGTTTTGTGAATAACTTTTGATTTGGTTAACGGATAAACACCAAATTTTGACTGAGTATAATTTGAAATATTTAGAAATTAAAACTGTTATCTCCCTAACAGCATGCTAACTCGACTTAGCATGTTTTAGAATAGAGATATCGATATATCGTAAACCATTTAAAGTAAAGTTTTTTAGTTCAAATTAGATTACTAGTAATAACTTATTTTTGTCATTATTTTGTTAGTCGTTATTTATTTACCGAAAGTAATGCTGGCGATAATGAGATATCATTACCTGGTAATCCCGGTGGTAATGGCATGTAGTTACCAAGATTTTGCTGGGTAGTGTCATTCTTCAAATATAAGACTGCGATTCATGCTTAAGATAAAGCCGAAAGTATACAACAAAAAGTTGACGAACTTTCAACCTTTTCAAACGTTGATGCGTCAGCCGCATTGGATGATTTTCTATGTAGTTTTTAAAAGTCCATCTTGTTTTAAAGAAAATTAATGTATGTACTTCGTAGTATGCGTTTGGTTCAGAACTATTCGAGCATTTCTACTGCCTTTATATTATTGTTTCAAATGACAATAAGTGGTGACACTTAAAACTTTTTTGTTGAACCTTCTGCAACGCAAACGGGGAAAAGAATCTCTAGTTTTTTTTCATTATCACATTCTCTGGGTAGTTAGCAGAAAAAACCCCAAAACATTTTTATTACATCTCACAGATGAATATTTTTTGCTCGCCCTGGCAAACATATAAAACTTGTGAATGTGTCAACAAAAAACGCATCAATTTCCTCGAAACCCTTCTGTTTCTGAGCAGCTGGGACACAGAGAAAAACTAAATGCACATTTTTTTCCTAAACGAGGGCGAAAATAAACAAATGGGACTATACCATTAAGCTCAACAAATTGTTGCGTACTTGACTAAAAGCGCACCGAAAAAACGGAGTACAAGAGCTAAGAGGGAAACTATTCTTGGGCACAAATAAATTCCACTTGAATCAAATGGACAACAAATGACCCAAAACAATGGAGGAGAGCAATAAAATGGATGATTTTTTCCAAAAATCTAGAAAAAAATCTAAACTGATTGCCTGGTAGAATTTAATGAAACCATTAGTTTGGAGAACTAAATTCACTTGGTGAAGGATACTTGAGTATCTGTTGGTTTTTTTTTTGGTAAAAGGAAAAAATAGTAAATGACATTTGAGAAGATAAAGAAAATAAGTTAAAATATTCGTAGGTTAAGATGTTTATGCATTCAATGTCACCCAACGTGGAAGCTCTAAGGTTAATTTAATTTCTATAGCTGAAGAAGATGGCCGAATGAAGTGTACGTAACGATCTCAGTTGCAAAGTAAAATCTAGAGTAGAGGCACGTTTGGTCATTTCTACAGTAAGGAAAGCCTCAGTGCTTAACCTAGGAAAGAACTTTCCGCCCTGCTAGAGGAAAACCTCAGTGGTATGGAGGTATACCTATTTTGTCGACCCTGGTATAGAAGAAGACCTCAGTGGTATGGATAATACCTTAATTGTCGCCCCTGCTATAAAGAAAGACCCTCATTGCCGAACCTGGTGTGGAGGAAGACCTCTGTGATCGATGTAAGTACATATAAATACAACTGTGGTTGATGCGAGTGTAGAGAAATAATCAGTGGCCGACTGTAGAGTTGACGAAGACATCATTGGTCGACTGTACTGTAGACAAATCCTCAGTGGTCGAACCTGACATAGAGGAATTCCTTAGTAGTCGACTTTTCAGTAGAGAAACTCTTCAGTGATCGACTCTTCAGTAGAGCAAAAACTCAGTGTTCGATTCTTAAAGTAGAAATAGACCTCAATGCTCGATTCTAAAGTAGAGTAAAGTTATTGACTCTAGTACGGAAAAATACCTTTGTCGTTGACTCTCAAAGTAGAAATAGTCCTCAGTACTCGATTTTAAAGTAGATGCAGACCTTCAGTAGAGGAATATCTCAGTGGTCGACTCTTTAGTAGAGGAAAAACTCATTGTTCGACTCATAAAGTAGAAGTAGGCATTAGTGATCGATTCTAAATCGGGTGTACATCTCAGTTATCGACTCCTGTACGGAAAAAGAACTCAGTGGTTGACTCTTAAAGAGGAAGTATAGCTTTGTGCTCGATGCTCAAGTAGATGCAGATCTCAATCATATACTTTGAAAATGAATTCTTTAGTGGTCAAATATGCAGTAGAGGAATACATCAGTGGTCGACTCTTCAGTAAAGGAATGCACCATTGATCGACTCTGCTATAGATACATCCGCAGTGGTCGAGTCTGGCATAGATGAATACCTCAGTAGTCGACTCCTCCTTAGAGGAATTCTTCAGTGGTCGAATCTTCTGTAGAGGAAAAACTCTGTGCTCGATTCTTAAAATAGAATTAGGCCTTAGTGATCGATGTGGCTCGAAGCGGTCGACTCTTCAGTAGAGGAAAAGCTCTGTGTTCGACTCTTGAAGTAGAAGTATACCTTAGAGCTCGATTCTGAAGTATAAGTAGATGCAGAACTCAGTTATCGACTCCAATACGGAGAAAGGCCTCTCTTCAAGTAGAAGTATAACTCAGTGCTCCATGCTAAAGTAGATGCAGATCTCAATAATCTACTTTGAAAATGCATTCTTCAGTCGACTCTTCAGTAGTGGAATTCATCATTGATCGACTCTGATATAAATACATCAGCAGTTGTCGAAAATGGCATAGATGAATTCCTCAGTAGTCGACTCCTCCGTAGAGGAATTCTTCAGTGGCCAAATCGATTCTTAAAATAGATGTAGGCCTTAGTGCTCGATGTGGCTCGAAGTGGTCGACTCTTCAGTAGAGGGAGAACACCTCAGTTGAGAATTAGATTTATACAGCAGAGCTCGATTCTGAAGTAGATGCAGAACTCAGTTATCGACTCCAATACGGAGAAAGGTCTCAGTGGTTTACTCATCAAGTAGAAGTAGACTTCAGTGCTCGATTCTGAAGTAGATGTAGACCTCAGGGATATACTCTGAAGATGAAGTCTTCAGTTGTCGATTCTTTAGTAGAGGAATACCTCAGTTTTCGATCAGAGGAAAGTGTCCGTCTCTTACACTAGAAGTTGGCCTCAGTGCTCGATTCTAAACTAGATGCAGACCTCAGGATCTTCTCTAAAGGGGGATTCAGAGGAAAAGTCTCTGTTCGACGGTTGAAGTTGAAGTAGACCTTAGTGCTCGATTCTAAAGTATGTAACAGGTGGCCCAAAAGTAACCTTTCGATGTTTTTTGGCTGTAATTTTTATTATTATTGGTCAAATAAATAGTCAGCAATATTCCGCGTTCTGGAGCAGTGTAGCGTAACATTGTTTATTAACGTGTATTTCGCATGTGTTTACTACACAAATGTCAAAACAGAACTGACATTAGGGGCCAATCGCAATTTATAGCATTTTCTGATAGGAGGATTACTTTTGCGCCACCTTGTATATGCAGACCTCAGTTATCGACTCCAGTACAGAGAATGGCCTCAGTGGTTGACTCTTAATGTACATAGAAAAGGATCACTCCAGAGCACAGTGATCTATTCTGAAGAGGAATTATTTAGTGGTCGAATCATCAGTAGAGAAATTTCTCAGTGGTCGAGAAAGTAAAGGGAAGAACTTCAGTGGAGGAACAACTCAGTGGTCGACTCTTAAAGTACAAGTAGATCTCAGTGCACAATTCTCAAGTAGATTCAGACCTCAGTGGTTCACTCATACATGATCGAATGTACTTAGTATAGAGAAGGACCTGAATATGAAAAATTACTTCAGTACGATAAAGAACCACAGTATGAAAAATAATCTCAGTATTTGACTCTAGTGAAGAGGAAAAAAGGTCTCATTTGTCCACTATAGCATAGAGTGAAAGGCAAAGGACCGACTCTAGTCTGGAGAAAGACCTCAGTGGTTTACATTCATTGGTCGAAATTTTTATAGTGAAGGATCTCAGTGATACCTCCACTATTGATTCGGGTTTCGAGTAGTGGAAGACCAAAGTGATCGAATCAGGTATAGAGGAATATCTGAATGATCAAGTACAGTTTAGAGAGGTACTTCGACTCTAGAACTCTTCGATTTAGATTAACGACAATAATGCGTTCTCGATAATAGTTGAGCACTGATGCAACGATGTCCGGATTGAATGTGGCTGCTTTGAAAGCTGCTGCTAAGTGTCCGAAATCGCAGTAGAATGTTGGTTCAGGGCATGATGGCATCAGTAAAGTGCTTAAGGCTCGAATGCAAGGTATTCATGGCGTTCGTGATCGACAATCTATTGACGTCGTAGATGTCTTCATGATAGCCACCTCAATACGGATGAGTCAAGGAAGTGGATTATGCATCGGAATCTGATGGTTGCAATGACTTGGCAGACGACACGCCAGCAGAAACTATGTAGCCCGTAGCACATCATGTGGTTTGAATGACAGTATTCGGGTATATAAAGGGGATCCACATTTGTCAATTGTTCACAATTCGGATGAATTATTTGGGACGTTTGTAAATTTCGTTATTGTGTGTCGCTGAAGAAGCAGGTCCAATAACAATCTATAGATTCGAAGGTCTCTACTAGTGCCTCCTTATCGTTGCAGAAGGAGAAACCAGAGATGTGGAGAAGGCTGTCTTTGATGGAGATAGTTGGTCATAGCCGTGTTGTGCAAGAAGTGAAAAGCCAGTCCGCATACTTTGTGGATGATACCTTGAGATGGCAATGCGGAAATTAATTAGTGATGGTAGCCAAGTAGTAGAAATTTTGATTCTTACGCTGTCTACATTGACGCTAGATGAGACGATGAAGCAAAATAGATGTTAGTCAAGGTAGTTTTTTCAAGAAAGATGATGGGCAAATTAGATGTTGAAGGAGAATTTAAATTTTTGTACACGGAATTCTAATATAAGGGGAGCGGCAAATCGTCTTCCAGGGACGGTAAAACCAGGGCTTCCAAATCTCTGCCACTGGCGAAGAAGAGAGATCAGGGGGCAGCATTCTCTAGCGGATTTGTCTGACTTTAGAATAGGAATTATCTGGGCAACTTGCCAAATATCTGGAATCAACAGCAGTGTATTAAACTAAAATTGTGTAGTTCGTGAACGAACTAGTTCAATGGAAGTGGTCACTTTACAGAAAGCTACGTACTAGTTCACACAACTCGTTCATTTTAGCTCAGTAGTTCACAACGTCTTTTTATTTTAACCATGTCATTTCGTTCTCTCTTCTTATTTCGTTCTCTATTTGTGGTATCATGAATGTAGGATTCTAGCTAAACAAACGCTTTTGTCTATTCAACTCATTCCATTCCAATCAGATTTCTGTAATAGCGGCTGATTTGAAATGGTGAGGCGAAATGAGCTGATGAACTAAAGTGATCTGGTGAACTTGTCAACTGGTGATCAGATTCCTACAAGAACGGCTGATTTGAAATGGTGATCTACAAAACGAAATGAGCTGGTGAACTGAAGTGAGCTGGTAAATTAGTATGCTGGTGAACTGAAGAGAGCTGATGAGCTAGTTAACTGGTGAACTTAAGTGAGCTGGTAAACTAAAGTGATCTGGTGAACAAATCAGCTGGTGATCAGACTCCTACAAGAACTTGTGATCTACAAAAACAAAATGAGCTGGTGTGCTGAAGTGAGCAGGCGAACTAAAGTGAGCGTAAACTAAATTGATCTGGTTAACTAAATGAGTTGGTGAACTAAATGAACAAACAAGTTCACTTAATTGAACTGCGATGTATGATGCTCATCAAATTTGCGGCAGAAGTGAGACATGCACTTTTTGGCATCCAGAATTCGAACATGATAGACCTTTGATTGTAGACCAAAGAGGCTTTGAGTATACTGAACAATGCTGGTAGAAGAGCCCAGTTGTGGACACTCAGAATTCGAATCAGATAGACTTTTGATGTGTATATTAAACACTGCTGGTAGAAGACCCCAGTTGTGGACTCTAGAGTAATGGCCTCAGTGTTTGACTTTGGAATGCTGAAATAACACATTGAATCTAGGTTGTCCTCGGTTGTCAAATATAGAGTAGAGAATGGAATCAGTTGTGATTAGAGAAAGACCTCAGCTGTCGACTCTAGAGTAGAGGAATATCTCAGTTGTATATTAGGCATGTTTTCGTTACAAGCTAGCGTTTTTAGTTTAGCTTTTTGTAACGAAAACAACTGAGTTCCATTAACTGGCGCATAAGGAGTAAATGGCGGGATTTCCTCTATCACGAGTTGCGAAAAAAGAACAGTGCGAAACAGACAAAAAAATTCGTGAAATGTATTTATAAAACATAAATTTACTATTCTATGTTAAATTTTATACACTCTTTCTGCAAATATTGAAATAATTTTCCATTTTTGTTCTTCTTCTTCGCGTTAATTCACAATAATTGACAACAATCTCTCCAAAAATGAGATGCCATACCGCGAAGCATAGGGTGCCCAATCTGGCAACACTATATTCGATTAAGACACGAACACAAGCACCAAACTTTATCGGGAACTAATAATGCTTAAAAGTGCTTAGCTCTTCATATAAATTAAAAACCTATGGTGTAACGAAAACACGCCTATTATAAATTGTTATCAAGCCTTGAATATTCGCTGCTTTCAGTTGTACATAACATAATTCTATTAAGCCTCGAATATTCACTGCTTTTTGGATGATGTCATCGCAGGCGAAATTTCCATTGATTTTGAAATTTAATCAATTTGAAAATAACTTTGCATACTTTGGCGCTTAAATTTTCTTCATCAATAATGTCAAGTCTTAGGATGAATTTCAAGCGAAAACATGACATAAAGAATACTGTAAAATTAGAACACAAACTCTAAAGCAAATGTAAATTTCCAATAATTTGATATTTTTCGTTTTAAAATAAACTTTGCATACTATGGGGCTCAAGTTTTCGTCATCAATGTTGTTTAGTCTAAGGATGAATTTCAGGCGAAATGTTGACATAACAAATGCTGGCAAATTATACCACAACAATTCCTCAAACAAATGTGAATTTCCAATGATTTTGAATCTTTCGATTTGGAACTAACTTTGCATATTTAGGGGCTCAAATTTTCTACTTAAATGCTGCCTAGTTTTAGGATGAATTTCAGGTGAAACCAGAACATAGAGAATACTGTTAAATTATATCACAAAAATTCCCACACAAATGAGAATTTCCAATGATTTTGAGTTTTTGTCGATTTAAAACTAACTTTACCTACAGTGGGGCATACATTTTCTCCGTAAATGCTACCTAGTCCTACGATGAATTTTAACTAAATTTTAATGAATTTTAATCTTCCATAAAAGTTTGAAACATAACATTGAAAAACGAAAAGGATATACATCACTATAAAACTCCCCAGAATATAAGAATATTATTACCTCTTGTTAGTCTTTTCCAAGAACTTTTGTTTGTTCATTGAATCTGATGAATATTTGCTCAAAAAACTGACTGACTGACTATTATTAGAGAGCACTTGTTTTATGTTCATGCCCAACAAGGCTGGAAATCCTCTTAAGTCCTTGTCCTTCCACTTTTATGGAGAAATAACAAGTCAATGGGCTTTATCTGTGGAGTACACACACTCACATATATAAGATAATGGATCGGTACCATTAAATTCAGTTATGTTGACCAAAAAGAAAAAGAAGAGCAACACATAAGAAAACTTTGCAAACTATTGTCAAGGACAAACACATTTTCATTTGAGTGCATCGAATGGTCAACAGAATTGATATTGAAGATTTTTTTGTTTTGAAAAAGAATGGAATGAATTGATTGATAATGTGCAGTAGTTGTTGCGATTTAATGAACCTACAATATTGTACTATGTGACTAGAATTTCGAATTGTTGTGAATTATGGCCATATTTTAATTTATTTTTAGGAGAGAATAATAAAAGGATTTTTTCATAAATCTGTTTTGTGATGGCTTTTACGAGTATAAATTTCCATATTTTTTGGCATATAATAAATGTTAGTAAATATCAAGAGTTTATGGTCGACTTATAAAAGAATCATATCATTATACATTAAAAAAATTACATCTAAACCCAAAAAAGCATTTATAAATCTGTCAATTTGTAGACATTCAAAATGCAAGTAAATAATTCAATTAACTTATGATTCAGTTAAAAATTTTGTTTGAAGTTGTTACTAGAAAAATCTATATTAGTTAAAGAACCGCATACTTCTGGGCTAAGACTACGATTAAAATGTTGCATTCCTCTAGGCGTTTTAATAACAATTCAAGTAAAAACGAAAAATCATTAGCATACTTTTAAGCAAAAAGTACGTCTAACGTATTGCATACAGCCTAGGCGTTTAAATAACGATTGAACCCACTTTTATGGCGAATTCGTTTCTGCCAAAAAGTACAACACTTGCATTGCCCTTTTCCCGAAAACTGCACTATTGTATCACTTTTTGAAATTTGAAAATTTTTCAAAAGTGAAGTTATCGGAAAAAGCGCAATGAAAATGTTGCACTTTTTTGCTGAAACGAATTCGCCATTAGAATTGGTTACAACTGAAAAATTTTCTTTAGGCAACAGTCAGAAAATTGTTGCATACTTTTTGAGACAAAATTCTATTCTAATGTTACTTATATTTCCATAATTAGATTAAGTTTTTTGGCATCGATTATTAGTCATATTTATCGTTATATTATCAATTTCTGGATGATTTTGAGAAAAAATCATTTTTGGATTTTACGAAATTTTCAATAGCTCTTGATCGGCTGTACCGATATATATAAAGTTTACATCGTTTGGAAGAGAACATAAAGAGCCACATCTTTAGGGATTTTTTTAAAAATTGAAATTTTGTTAAAAACTTTAATTCAAAAAATTGCTTACCTTCGAATTTGATTTCTTAATTTTACACAGAATATACACCAGACTCTCACAAATCTTAATCAGTAGTTGGATTTTTGGGTACTCAATTTTTGTAATATTTATGGACGAAATATAGCGTGATCTAAGTAGAGATACTTTTTCAATAGCCTTTTTTTGACAGATCACGTGTGAGTCGTGTCATGCTGTCATGTTATTTTTGTTATGTATTGTTTGGCATTTCATCATGGAAAGACTTACGCTTGAACAACGTTTACAAATTATTCAGTTTTATTATAAAAATAATCGTTCGCCAATTGCGCTAACTCGATTTTTTTTAAATCCACAAAAAACTGAAGAAAAATGTCCAAAATTGTCAGACCTACCTTAGTATTTCGTCCATAAGTTTTAAGAATATTCAGTTCAGCCGTTCAGGAACAATTTAAAATTTGGTAAAACAAAAAAAAATATTTTTTTAAAATTTAAAGTCTCCATAAAATTTAGTAAATTTTTTCAACAAATAAATAATAGCGATATCTTATTTTTCCATTTAGCATCTTTTTAAAAAGTTGTTAGAAACTGCGATAAAAATGTTGCCTACCTTTAGGGCCCTGAAAACTTTGACCCACTGTAAAAAAAACTCAGACCAGCTGGACCATAAGTCTATTCTTCAAAAATTATCTACTCAACATGCCCTTTCAGAATTATATGGTCGCTATTCTGTTCCAAAAATGCTGTTGGACAGTGTAATCGTTCTCCAATTGCAACTTTTCGTGCGCTAAGTCCTTTTTTTAAATAAAAAAAACACTTTCCAGTCGACCTACGATCTTGACACCCATGAGCAATATTTTAGCTCTCGTTAAGAGCTATCTTTTTGCCATTGACCGATTCCCTATCCGACGGACCTTTAAGGAGCTAGAACAAAAATAAAATTACCGTTCACATTTGAAAATGACGCTAAATCCAAAAAAACATTTTCCAGTCGACCTACGACCTTGACATCCAGGAGCAATATTTTAGCTCTCGTTAAGGGCTATCTTTTTGCCGTTAACGAGAGCTAAAAACCGTTAAGGAGCTAGAGCAAAAATAAACTTTCCGTTCACATTTGAAAGTGATGCTGTCCTTTTTTAAATCCAAAAAAAAAAACACTTTCTAGTCGAACTACGACCGTGACATCCATGAGCAATATTTTAGCTCTCGTTAAGAGCTATCTTTTTGCCATTGACCGACTGTGGCTACGAGCCACACAGCAAATGACACAATTGAATTGTTGCGAGAAAAGTTTGTAGATTCGATTATTTCAAGAAATTGTGATATTGAAGAAGATATCCAAGAAGTTGTGTTTTAACACCATTAGACTATTTCTTTCCAGTCGACCTACGATCTTGACACCCATGAGTTATATTTTAGCTCTCGTTAGGAGCTATCTTTTTGCCATTGACCGATTCCCTATCCGACGTACCGTTAAGGAGCTAGAACAAAAATAAACTTTCCGTTCACATTTGAAAATGATGCTAAATAAATAAAATTGTGATATTGAAGAAGATATCCAAGAAGTTGTGTTTTAACACCATTAGACTTTTTCTTTCCAGTCGACCTACGATCTTGACACCCATGAGCTATATTTGAGCTCTCGTTAGGAGCTATCTTTTTGCCATTGACCGATTCCCTATCCGACGTACCCTTAAGGAGCTAGAACAAAAATAAACTTTCCGTTCACATTTGAAAATGATGCTAAATCCAAAAAATGTTTCCAGTCGACCTACGACCTTGACATCCAGGAGCAATATTTTAGCTCTCATTAAGAGCTATCTTTTTGCCATTGCCGATTCCCGATCCGACGTACCGTTAAGGAGCTAGAGCAAAAATAAACATTCTGTTCACATTTGAAAATGATGCTAAGTCCATTTTTTTTAAATCCAAAAAAAAAACACTTTTCATTGGACCTACGACCTTGACACCCATGAGCAATATTTTAGCTCTCGTTAAGGCCTATCTTTTTGCCACTGACCGACTGTGGCTACGAACCACACAGCAAATAAAACAATTGAATTGTTGCGAGAAAAGTTTGGAGATTCTAAGTTGTGTTTTAACACCATTAGACTATTTCTTGTGGGGTTATTTGAAGTCGTTGGTCTTTCGAAATAAACCAGACTCTCTTCAAACTTTACAAGTCAATATTGAACGTGCCATTCATGAGATACGACTTCATTTAGTGGAAAAAGTGCTCGAAAATTGGGTTCATCGAATTCGTTCCTGCAGAACTTAATTGTATCGATTGTACTTCACATTAAATAAAAAACTTTTGAATTTCCTTAACAATAAGTGGTTTTATTTTTCAAAGAAATCATATCACTCTTATTGGAAAACCCTGTATAGGGCCTCAAAAAATTTAAAAATTTAGTTTAGGTAAAATCCAACATAATGCTGCATACTTTTAGACCAAAAACACGACTATAATGTTGCCTACTTCTAGGCTTTTCAATAATATGAAATTAAACTCAAATAGGCTTTTTGTAACTGATAAAATTGAAAAATTTAGTTTATGTAAAATCCAACAAACTACTGCATACTTTTAGACTTAAATATAACTATAATGTTGCATACATCTAGGCTTTTCAGTAATGACTAAATTCAATTTACTCTTTAAAATTATGACAAATGAAAAATACTTTTTAGATCCAAATCAACAATTCGAAATTCTGCATACTTTTAGGCCAAGCAACACAACTACTCGTATAATGTTGCCTACCTCTAGGCATTCGTAACCATTAACCATTAATCGCCTTTAATTAAACAAGTCTTCATATCTGCTGGTATACATACATGGATGACGTGTCTGCTCAGTCTGCTTCTGCATCTGAGTGGGATACTTAAAGTATCCCAATGTAAGCACTCATTCGTCCGTCAGTCGGGCTTTTATGACATTTCAATTGTCCATTTGAAAATGTTACAAGCATGATGTTGAACCTCAAATCACTTAAATTTCTTTCCCCACAAAAAAAACCTCTTAAAAAACATTAAAAAATAAAAGTTTTGTTATTCGTCTTCTTTGGAGAAAATTGTATATCTACAAGTCCTTTTCACACTGAAAGGAAAATGTTAAACTACTGTTGACAAGAAAATAAAAAAACGACGACGACGACATGACAAAACTTAACTTAGAAAGGGATACGGTTCTAGAGAAATGCTGGAAAATATCGCACAATCATTTTTCAAATGATGAAAAAAAACACTTGAGTAGAAGAAACGAGAAGACTTACAAAGGACAGCAGTAGTTTCTTTTTCGTTGTTGTTAATTTTTCATGAGCTGCTGTTGTCGTCATCGTTTTTCGTTTATTGAAGTAGTGGTGGTGGGGGGTGCTGCAGTTCGCTGAGTCTGCGACTGAGACGGGGACTGGGACTGGAACCAGTGGCTGTGGCACTTGTCATTGTGGCTATTTCACTGGCGTTTTTTAACATTGCATGTTGTACACTTTGGAATTTCAAATGTTTTTCTGTTCGAGATAAGTTGCTCATTTTATTGTGATACACACGGATACACTCTCGCACGTACAGAGTGGCCCTGTAAAGTGACTTCCAATGTGTCTAAAACATTCACAAATATTACAATAGTCGTCATCCTCATCATCATTATCAAAAGCAGTCGCACCGCCATCAAAATCAGTCAGCAGTGTCCCACAGTGGAGTGAAATGAATACAAATGAGGATATAAGAAAGGTGGTAGAAAATGCTGTAGAGAAAAGATCTTTCATTAGCCCCAAATGTGGGATGTTACAAATTTGAAAATGGCGCCCAACGTTGTGGAGCTCCAAATTTAATGTGGCCACAAGTTTCTTTTCCTTAGGTTAGGTTAGGTCATTGGCGCCCAACCTGGAGTAATCTGAACGGAGAAGTATTTTGCAATAAATGCATTTAACTTTCTTTCAAGTTAGAGTTTCCATAGGCGCCCAACGTGCAACGTTTATTTTAAATCCCATAACAGGCATTCACAAAATTTCGTTGGCCAGACAATTTTCTCTATCAGATAAACCTAGACTATGTGGCAAAAGTAATTATTTTCTACTTGTCCAGAGAACGAAATTTCCCTACCTACTGTCCTCTTTATCCAGTAACTATTATCCCAGATGCTACGGCTGTATTCATACACTGTAATGACGTAAATTCACACGTATGAATAGTAAGTAAATGGTAATTTTAGACCGACAACAAGGGGCTTCACACTATGCAATAGAATGTGGAATTTTACCTTATGTTACTTTAAATAAAATTATGATTCATTACCTTGACCCTAATATTTGTTTTTATTATAAAAGCATATGCCATAAATAAAGTGCTTACTTAAATCGAATCGAATTGCAAATGTAATTTGTAGCACAGTGGCGAGGCTCCCTAACGACCCTGCCTCCACCAGCATTTAAGAGATATGCAAGCTTAACATTTTATATTATACAAAAGCAAGTGCTACCTATCAGAATGCAGGTAAGAAATGCACTTACATGTAATGGTCCACTTGTAACTGAAGTAATTATATCTGGGGAATCACTGTCGTATGGAAAGTAACGACGATTAATGGCAGCCTATAAGTATGCTACACAGATTTCCATAGCGTGTACATTACTTATATAATATATACATAAGTAGAATTATGGTTTCAGACGAATTGTGTTAAGGAATATTTTTCTGAGAATTCAATTCTTCCTCTTTTTTGAATTCATATTCTTGAAAAATTCGGGGAATTTCTCGAAAAGCTTCTGCCATTCGAATACACTTTCTTTTGCCTTTCATACATTTCAATCATAATTTTAAGCTTTGTACAAATGCGTTCTTCACGCCCGACCTCCAAATCACTTGAATATTGAAGTGTTGAGCCATCTCGTTAAAAGATCTGTCGCACACTTTATATAAGCAGAAGTCTGGTTGGGTTAGGTTAGTGACGCGTCATGGCAGATCCGATAAGTGAGACGTCCTGCGTCGATAGCAACAATATGACATTGGTGCATTTATTATTAAGGCGGGGCCACATTAGTTAGAACTGTATACATTTCCTGACTAGTGACCATCAGTCATTTGTTGCCATAAGGATATTGTCTCTCAAGAAAAGCTTGCAGGTCGTAAGAGGAATGCCCACATATTCCAGTTCGCCTACAGCATGTCAGGTAGTTCTTAGCTTCTGCTAAAGTCATTTCGCAGGACCTACCATCAAATAAGAGAGTGATCTGCCATGACAGATAGAATTACGTCCTGCCTCGATAGCTACAGGTATTCTGGATTTAGGTGAGTTCCTGCCGTTAAGCTTAATGCCACACATTGTGCATGACTACCAATCAATTAGGTGCTTCTGGACACTTTTGCCATCCACCTTGGTTATGTGTGGATCCCATCTAAAACTCCTAACCAATCTATGGATCATGGCACCCGGTTGGTTGCAACTCCACATTCGAGACTATTCCCTCCCAGCAATTTTGTTTTAACAACAGCCGTGGTGGCTGTTGTTAAAACAAAATTGCTGGCCCCGAAGGGATCACACCAATAGTCAAGCCAGAACCTGCGTTCCGAGGGCTTTCCTGACTGCTGTGGTACCAGATTAAGTACTCTGGACTCAGACTGCGTAGCCGAAGACACTACCAGTTAGATTCTAGAAAATTAAGGACTGGTGACCCCTCTGGTATCACTATCCAGTTCTCATCTTGGGACTAGATTGGAACTATAGGCGTTAGGAGCGGATCCCATCTAAAACTCCTTGCTAAGGGTCATGACACCCGGTTGGCTTGCAACTCCACATCCGAGAATGATCTCTCCCAGCGATTTTGGTTTTTGAACCACAGCCACCACGATGCCCCCGAAGGTACCACACCAATAGTCAAGCCAGAACTTGCCGAGAGCTTTCTTGACTCCCGTGGTACCAGATTAAGTACTCTGGTCAGACTGCGTAACCGAAGAAACTACCCGTTAAATTCAAGGACTGGTGACCTGTCGGGGATAGCAACAGATGTGAGTGAGTTTTATGTGATTATATGCCGTGAAGGCCTGAACCACATTGTGTGTCACCACACAAGAGACAGATGAATCATTCCGGATTAAGCAAGAGCATCCACCTTCCGGTTCCATATCTAGGTTTACATTAATATGGATGTAAAACCTTACCCATTGGTGAGGGTCGAGGCCTATCTAAAGCCTCTGCTGATCTATGGGTCGCAGCATCTGCTTGCAATGCAACTCCACATCGAGGTGACAACTCTACCCGCATTTGGGCATTAATGCACAGCCACCACAAAACTCCCAGAAAGGGCCGTTCCCATCTGAACAGGCTCTATGATCACCCGTGTGGCTCTTGATCACCCGTGGTACCAGATTAAAGTCTCCGGTCAGACTTTGTACCAAAAGCTACTTCCAGTTTTTGCTCCATAAAGCACTTTCTCTCCCTTCATAGCAACAGTAGGTCGTTAGTGCATTTAGAATTTAGGTGGATCCACATCAGCTGGGGATGTATACGATTAGAACAAAGGGCAGCTCTACCTGAGCCACGGAACGAGTGTGTCATTCACTGCCTGTGGGTTCATCCTTAAATCATAGTCTGGTCATAGCGACTTAAAAGAGTTAAAGTTTTTTTTGTAACCCTAAGAATTCCAGTTTCTTTGAGGTTTCGAATGAGCTTTCTACTCTGTAGCTATCGATTAATCTCTCCAAGGGTGTAAGAGATTTGTCAATTAGGTTTTGTATGGGATGGCTTTATCGCTTTGGACATGAAGACAACCTTAGTTTCTTTCTACTTTGATGGTATATAGGTCAGCTTGATACAATAAAGTACGTGTATAGAGCTCCCTGAGTCAGGGAACTAGTGTTTCAGCTAATTTATTCCTAAGAACGATATCCTAAGATAACTATCAATAAAGATAGATATCCTAAGATAGCTTTCTCTAAGAGCTTACGAAGAAATTACGATAGAGTAAATGACCGGAAAGTCTGAGTTTTTGTATGGGATGGCTTAACAGACTTTAGAATGAACCATACTTACTCTCCTCTTTGATTGTATATAGGCCAGCTTGATACAACAAGTATAGGGATCTCTTAGCAAGTATGGAAGGGCAACCAGTGTGTCAATAACTGCCTGTAGGTCCACCGGCAAAACATTGTGTGGTTCTGGCGCTTTCAAATGTTTACAGCTTTTTATAACCCATTTCCACTTCCATATTCTTTGAAGTCTCGGGTGGGCTTTCTTCTCTCGAGCTATCGATTTATCTCTCCAAGAGTTTAAGAAAAAATTACGATGTACTTAATGGGAATGAAAACAATCTTAGCTTCAATCCACTTTGATGGTATGTAGACTTGCTGAATACAACAAGTACAGAGCTCTCTGAGCTAGGGTACCAGTGTGTCATTCACTGTCTGTAGGTCCACTCGCAAAACAATAGGTTGAAAGCTTCTTATATCCCAAATAATTGCATATTCTTTGAGGTTTCGGGTAAGCTTTCTATTCTGTTGCTATCGATTAATATCTCCAGGGCTTTACTGCTTTGGGAATGAAGATAAGCTTTCTACTCAGTTGCTATCAATTAATCTCCCCAGGGCCGAAAATATTAGGATCTGTATGGGACGGCTTTACAGCTTTGGGAATGAAGATAATATTAGTTTTTCTCCATTTTGATGATATATAGGCCAGTTTGATACAACAAGTATAAAGCTTACTGGTCCAGGGAACTATCAGCCACTGCCTGTAGCTCAATCCTTAATACCTTTTCAGGTCCTGGCGTCTTAAAAGGTTTAAAGCTGTTTGTAGTGCAAATTATTCTAGATGCGCTGGCGACTTCTGATGGCTGCACTTCAACGGAACCCCCAACTAAAATATCCGACTCCTCCCACTCCCAGCGATTGGCTACTAAGTAGTAGATTTTGTACGATGAAATGCCTCTTTAATTAATTGATTAATACAAATCATTCCCTACGTCATCAGATCTGTGAGTGTCAAAAATAATTCAGTACTGAGATCAGTAGATTCAGGTAAATTGACACATTACAGACAAACTTGAAGTACAGTTTCAAGCGACTTTACATGAATAATATCTATAGGATAAAATTATAAATTTAAATACTCAGAGACATATAAATTATATACCTAAATTATACTTTTAGGCGACTTAACATGAATAAAACATATATAGGATAAAATAATTCATTAATTCCCTGCGGATATACACAATAAAATACACACTTTTATTAATGTTATTTCTTATAAAGCATACCTTTAGGCTTAAAATTTTTTCTACATTTTTATAAGCTTTAAAGTATACTTTTAGGTTAACACATACACACTCGAAACAATTACTCATTTCAGCACTAAAAAATAGTTATACGTTTTCATCACTTTTATCAATCGGCTTCAACACCCTTTCTTTTCGGTTGGATTTTATTTTAATTCATCTTTCCTCTGACGGACATGACCTTTTTTCCACATTGAACGCCGAGAGAGAGTAGTAACCATCACACGTAACGCCAGAGTACACACACGAACAAACACTTTGCATACGTTGGCTTAAAACTCAGAACTCACGTCCGGCATGATAAACGTTTTCGTATTACACTTTTCGATCACCAGAGCAGCGGCAAAAAAAAAAACCCGCACACACACTCAAATGCACTTGAATGAAGTACATACAACAAAAATAAAAGAAAATGAAATGAAAAACAACAAAAATGGAAACAGAAAATTGCACTGGGATATAAGATTGCATCGAGAGTTTGACATTTCGTCTACATCCAAGGGATGTGGAATTTATTGCAGGACATAAGAATTTAAGAGGCAATTTTTCAAATGGATTGGCTGCAGAAAGTTGAGAAAGAGAAATATTGGACAAGGACAATAATCGATGTGGTATTTCGACTTCGGTATCGCAACGGGGAAAGGTAATACGGAAATACAGATTATTTTATGGCCTGAATTCACTTCGAATTGGGATGAAGCTGGGGAAAGGCTTTAACTAATCTGTTTACACTGGGGTTTCAACCAAAAAACCTTTTTAAATTCAAAACTCAAGAAATACATTTTGAATCAAGAGCTTTGAAGGTTGAAAATAACAATAGAGTTTCAATTGCTACACCCGACAGACGAGCAGATAAGTGGAAATTTTAATGAAACGATGCATAGACAGAAGGTTGACCAGATTTGTGGAATAGCAGAACGAGCAAAAGATTTTACTGTCAGAAGGGCAGATGTGCAAAGGGCAAAAAGACTGAATAGAATGAAGAAAGATAGAGATATAGTGATACTACAAAAATGGACGGATAAATATGAGATTTTCCTTGTCCTACCGTTGAACGAACCCAATTACCAAGAGTTGACGCATCTTAATATCAGCCAAGTTTTCCAGCTCACTAGGACCTTCAGTCTTTCTAAGTGCCTTATAATAAGGCGCAAACCATATATTTAATAGCTGCCTAGCTATATGCTAACCCTTACCAGAACATTATATCTCTAGCAACATTGTCTCTCAAGTAGAGCTTGCAGGTCGCCGAAATATTCCAGTTCCCATAGAGGATGTAAGGTAGTTCTTAGCATCTGATAAAGTAATTTCGGAACCTTCAGAACCATCAGTCTCTTTGTGTGCCATCTAATAAGGCAATGATCCGACATGAGAGGTAAAATAAGTGGGACGTCCTGTCTGAATAGCAGTAGTAGTGCATTTAGAATTTAGGCAGGGCCAAGTCAGCTGGGGATGTATTCAGTTTCTGACTAGTGACCACCTATCATTTGTTGCCATAAGGACACTGTCTCACAAGCTTGCTGGCGGTAAGAGGAATCAACACTACAGTTTATTGTAATATGCCTGTAGCCTGGAAATCTTATCAGGTGAATTTCGAACTGTTTAGCTGCCTCATTAAAAAATCCTCGGCATTTGAAGTCTGATCTTAAATTCTGTCTGCAGAATACTAAAATCATTAGATTTTATAGCTGCCTGGCTATAGGAGTACATATGTATTCTAACCCTTCTCAGAACGTTGAACCTCACATAACATTGTCTCTCATGAAGAGCTTGTAGGTCGTAAGAGTAATGCCGACATATTTCAGTACACCTGCAGAATGTAAGGTAGTTCTTAGCTACTGCTAAATTCATTTCGCCGGATCTTCAGTCTCTCCGCGTGTCGTATAATAAGGCAATGATCCGTCATGACAGATATAATAAGTGAGATGCCCTGTCTTGATAGTCACATACACTGCAGTTTCTGCTAAAGTAATTTCACAGGATCTTCAGTCTCTCTGCATGTCCTCTAATAAAGAAGGGAATATTGGCTATTTGTCATTTGTTGTAATAAGGAAGTTGTCTCTCAAGAAGAGCTTGCAGGTCGTAAGAAAATAGAATGTACAGAATCCCTATATTTAATAGCTGTATGGCTATTGGAGAACATATTTATTCTAACCCTTAACAGAACGTTATATCTCTCTGGGCATTATATCTCAAGTAGATCTTGCATATCGTAAGAAACATTGCCACATATTCCAGTTCCCCCGCAGCATGTTAGGCAGTTCTTAGTTTCTGCTAAAGTTATTTCTTTCTGCGTGCCGTCTAATAAGGCAATCATCCGACATGAGAGGTAAAATAAGTGAGACGTCCTCCCTGAATAGCAGTCGTAGTGCATTTAGAATTTAGGCAGAGCTGGGAATGTATACAGTTTCAGACTAGTGACCAGCTATCATTTGTTGCCATAAGGACATTGTCGCTCAAGCGGATCTGGCAGGACGTCCGAGGCATGCCATATACACTGCAGTTTCATGGAAAGTTCCTGTAGCCTGGTAAATTTTTAACTGCTCAATCATCTCGGTTATAAATCCGCGGCATTTGAGGTGTGTTCTTAAATTCTGCATGCAAAATTCTAGCTGACTGGCTATAGGAGAACTTATTTATTCTAACCTTTGTGAGAACGTTATATCTCAAACATTCTTCAAACTCACTAATAGTCAAAATTTTATCCCTGTATTTATTGCTTTGATCAGGCAGCCTATGAGCTATAGTCCATTAATCTGTTCATGGTTAGATGGACAGAATAATTGACTGAAGAACTCGCAGTGATATGTTAAGTTTACGAAATGGAGATAAGGAAGAAGGGTTAAAATGCAAGATCAAAGAATGTATAATATCGACTCACGGAAGAAGGAGGTTTTCTAGGGATACGTAATATCAGAAGCATTATAGAATATATATAGCTTTATATTCGACAGAAATGCAGAAGGATACCGAAATAAATGTGCCCAATGTCCAGAAGTTGGCACGAAACGTAGGGTATATACATTTACACACAGGGTGGATGTTCTGTCGGAGAGAAGCATTTGTGTATGGAGTAATTATTCCTATCTGGGTGTAATGGTAGCTCGCGTAGTGTACACTAGGTAAGGCCAAATGATCTACCAAGAGGTGGTTTTACTTAAAAACCCCGGACAGCCAGTTGTCATCAATTATCTGCAGTCCAAATTCACAAAACAGGCCTTGACTACCGCAGATCTCTTAACGAGATGGCTGGGAAGTGTAATATACTTATTCCATATATAGGTTTTACATTACAAATATGGGTATTATATTACAAATTCTCGAAGATTTTGAATACATTTGTGCGTCACTGTCCACATGCAAGCTTTGGCCTAGGAAAGATGTAGTCAGGCAGTCCAATGAGAGATGGGCAGAAATCGACACAAGTAGGGCAGACAAATCTGCCCAAGGTCTGACCTGAGAAGGTCAAAATATCTCCTCACCCTTGGGAGGCAAATACTGCCTGTTCGGCGAACAAGCCAGAATGTTGGTTATTGACTCCAATGACTTCTGCAGAAGCTGTGGAGAGCATTGCGCACATGTTTTGCCGCTGTCCCGCATTGAATAAATGACGTCTATATATATTGGTAAAGATAGTTGTACTACATATTAATAACTTTGGTAACACTAGGGACCTAAATTGCTGGATGTGAGCTGGTAAAACCAGCTGCCACCTAAACCTACATATTCCTATCAAGGAACGGGGAATTGGAGGGACAGAATAATGGTCGGCAGGACAAATGAACGACCAGTGGATAGAAATCGCGGTGGCATCAATAACCCATTTAACTGAAACAATGTAGGTACGATGGACAAATGAACGACCAGTGGATAGAAATCGCGGTGGCATCAATAACCCATTTAACTGAAACAATGTAGGTACGATGGTCGGAAAAATAAAGTAATATGATGGCAATGGACCGTACGGCCCGAATAAAGGATGAACGAACGAAAATTTGCTTGGACCGCTTGCAGAACGTGCGAACGAATGAATGTTAATCTGTCTGGCGGAAGGCCTGAAATCAAAGGTCAGATTTAACGAAGTATTATTATAGATGACCAATAGCATAGAATAGAATAGAAAGAATAGGGTTTACATTACAGACCGATGGTAATAACCTATTTTTTCCGATAACATCATTGTCGAATGGAAGACTGGGATTGTTCGATGAAACGAGCAGATGGGCAACAGAACCGAAGAAGTGTGGTAGTTAAGATTAATGATGAATGAAGATAACGGTGGCCAAAAAGTAGCTTCGATGACAGGAGTAATAGAATGTCAATAGACTATACAGTCCTAAAGAAGGATGGATGATTGAACGGAAGGAATAATGAGTAGAATGACAGTTCAAAATGAATGCAAGGAATGTTTGAAGAAAAGATTAGTGGAATGAAGAATAAGCGGATAACAGAACAAAAATGCGGTTGAATGGACTGTAGAACGCGCGAAGGAAAAAGTTATTAACTGTCTGGCAGAAGACGTGGTGTCAAAGGTCAGTGAAGATTTAACGATTTAGTATAGATGACCGATATAATAGAATAGTAGGATTTAAATTACAAATCGATGGTAATAACCTAATTTTTAGATAAAATCCTTGTCGAATGAAAGATTGGGAATGATCGATGAAACGAGCAGATGGACAGCAGAGTCGAGGATGGGTGGTAGGAAGGTTTACTTAACGATTGCTGGGCTGATTAAAGGTCTTCCTAACGGGTGATAAATATAGGTATAACAGTTTAGATGGGTACAAAGATAGAAGATCGAACAGGCGGTAGGAACGATTACAAATGACGGGTAGGTTGGAAATATTTGCAGAATGTCCCCTTATATATATCGTTAATCCCATTAACGATTATTCGTTACATGTTGAATTACGTATATTTTTGGTGTCCTGGCAGCCCATTCCACATCATTTGGAATGAAGGGAAAAATGATGTGGTTTCAAAGGGCGTATAACTTATAGTAGGAAGCTTGAAAAAATTCAGAACCTTTCGATATCACAAAGGATAAGTTAAAGCCCTGGGCAATGATGGCTTACAGAATAGTCTAAGGAACCACTAAGATAATAAAGGCTGACCCAAATGAGCAAAAAACAAGAAATTTATTGAAACTAAGAAAAGCCGGGATTAGTAAGATGATGAGTGCTCTACCAGGATATTCAAGTCTACAATAACATCTGCAACGTATAGGACAACATGTAAGGACGAATGCGGGGCATATAGAAAACACATCGACACGAGAGATCCTGATACTTCGGGTCCGACACATTCCGAGATTTGACTGACAGATACTGAGGAATTCGTATCAAGTACTGTTTGTTTGTAATTCTTGAGGTTATAAAACATCAGCATGAATAAAGAGTAGATACACTGCATCACAGAAAAAGAGTGGTAGGAAAGATCAATTTAATAATTGCTGGGCTGATTAAAGCTCCTAGTTAAAGATAGAATGAGATAGACTACATCACAGAAGAAAAGTGATAAGAAAGATTAATTTAACAATTGCTGGGCTGATTAACGGTCCTAGAATGTGAAAAATTCAGAATGATGAATGGATGAAGGGGATTATGGGCAAAAAAGTAGTTCAATGATCGAAGGAATAGAGTTATAGAATGGCAAAGGACTGTACGGACCGAAAGAAGGATAGAGGATTAGACGGAAGGAATGAGTAGAATGCCACTTTCTAAAGAGGGACGGCAAGACACATGAATAGAGGTATGTTTGGATAGACTAATCGGAGGAAGTAAGGATGAAGAATGCAGAACTAAAATGCGGTGTTCAACCGCAAGGTTTACTTAAGAATTGATGGGTTGGTCAAAGGATAGGTTGGTAAATATTTCGAATGAATGAAGAGAACGATAGTCAAAAAGGTAGGTTCGATACCGGAGGATCAGAATAATAATGATGGACTGTACGGGCCGAAAGAAGAATGTATGATTGGACGGAAGGAATAACGAGTTTGTAAAGGACCAAAGAGAGGATTGCAAGACACATGAAAACATGCTTTGTTTGAACCAAAGATGAATGGAGAAATGTTGGAAGAATAGATGGATGGAAGTAAAAAAGAAGGAATGTCAGAACGAAAACGGGACAGAATAATGTACTGAAGATAAATGGATGGAATAGCGAGGCAAAGAAGGTGTGATATCAAGATGGCCCATAGAATAGAAAAAAATATTGTTTAAATGATGGATGGTAATCAAATTTGATCGATGAAAAAATAACTGAATAAAGATTGGATGGATAGCAGGATCGAAGAAGCGTGGTAGAAAAGAAGTAACTTAAACGCAAAGATTGACTCAAATGCAGGGCATGTAGAGAAGCCATCGGAAGGAGATAACAATTTATATGTCAATGTCCTGCTTTCGAAGATACAATATCTCTATTCTTCGGGTTCGACACATTACAAGATCTGACCCATATCGGTCTATCAAAATACTGCGGAAATTCGTCTCATATATAGAATTTATATTATTTTTGGGGATTTCAAAATATAATAAATAATAGGAGCAGGCCTATCCACAGCCTTGTGTGTATGTCCATGAACATGAGTTGTCAAAGCCCTAACTTTACCTAACCAATAGATACCAGTCGAGACTTCTACAAAGGCAGAATATCGAAACGCGGTAGTTCCGATTTCAAATGGAGGGGTTGTATCTGCTATTATACTTATAGATACAAAGGACAGCGTCACTAATAATCCATGGAAGAAGCTAGAACAAATGAAGGAATCGATAGGCAGAATAATATACATACATTTGGACCTATTGGTATTAGTGACATTGGAGTAAGCATAATTCCCTTCTCACGGTCTTATCCTCCCGATATAAATTTTAATCATTCTTCTCGATACTTAAAGATATCACACTGCTTGTATGTCTTTCTTGCTTTAATCAACAAACAAGTGAGGTCATTATATGGCATGGGATGGCTTTTTGGCAGAACGCAGTAAAAGAGATTTTGGCATTAAGTTCTGAGAAAAAGTTCTTATCCTCAATGTTAAGCCTCTTTGACGGATTTTTTCCCCATTTTGCTTTACACAACCCAACCATTTCCAGTGTCAGTTAAAACAACAATTGCCTGTGTAACTAGCTACCGCCAATCCTGCTGAGATCATGTTGTTTGTGGGCAAAAAATAAAAAGGAAATTGCACAACCAGAAATGAATGCTTGCAACTGACATGTTGCGTTGAACTTGTCAAAGGAATGGAAATGTTGTTGCTATGGCATTACAAAATCCTTGTCATTCGTTCCTTTTTCAACGCAATTTTACAGAACATTACACGGACCTTTCAATCAATTGCAATGTTTAACATCATCAATCAAATATATGGAAGTTTATTGACAGGCAGAGAGCAACCCAACGACGAAAGAGTAAGAGCGATAAAAAATGGCCTCCTCATTGCGGTGGCAATCTTAAATCCTTATATCCTGGCTGAAGTGCATTGTAAGGTTTGCTTTGTGAATGAAATTACTTGGAGAAACAATAAAATACAAATTTTGGTTTACGTAATTATACTTATGTACAGAGTTATACATACACTTATGTCGAAATCATACCATTATAATGTACCGGCGTATCGCGGGCTATAGCCTTCTTGTTTAACGTTTGATGGGGCCCATAGTGCGACTGGCCCGACGAGTGAGTTAGCGTCATGATAACCACAAAGACGGCCGCACAGACCAAACATAGGAAAACCGTCATGACAATGCAAACAATGCGTTTCCGTTTGCGATCAGCTTCTTCATCCTCATCGGTGGCATCTGAAAGATAGGGATAGGATTTTAGTTTTTTCTATTTTGAATTCTGGGTATGTGCAAGGGGCTTTACGTGTTCCAACGCCGGCGGCAGCCTTGTGATGAAATGGTCTTAGGACTTGTTCAAAAGCGGCATCACCCAGTTCGTAGGACATGGAACTCTTCCGCTCAAATGAGGGACGTTTTTCCTCCATGAACGCCGTAGTCACAGTCCCCGCAGGCGAAGAAGAGGAACCCAAGGAGAGTGGCCGGGGACTGCGTTTGATGTCTTCGATGGTGGCTGCTCCGCCTGAGGTAGTGGCACTGGCCAGTGCTCGGCCACTGTTCCTTCGGTGGGGTGAGGTCAGGGCCACAAACTCATTCGAGACACTGACCAGCGGTGGTGGGTAGGTACTGTCGCCTATAAAGCTTTTCGATTTTTTCGTAGCACTCAAAGTTTCACGATAGGTGCGCAAACGCATGCTGGCACTGTGCAGGGCCTTGGCTTGTTTGATACTGGTCGCGGCACTGGCATTGGTGCCGCCAAATGCGGCCGCCGCGGCTAAAACCGCTGGACGATGGTGGACTTGTACTTCTTCCAGATTGTTGGGAGATAAATACAGAGAACGGCCGTGTTGGGTGCCGCGCTTAAAGTGATATGCTGCCGTGGCGGCGGCCGCGGCACCGTGTAAATGCATAGAGGTGTGAGCAGCCGCCGCTGCTGCCGATGTGGATGGTCGTCCGTCCAGCTCTAGACTGTGAGTGCTGTGTTGCCTTGCGGAGGAATGGGAATGATCCCGTTTTTTCAGTGAGCTTGTGCCAGCAACCGACGTGGCATGTACGGTACTGGGATCCTCAAAGGAGCCGGACGTCTTGCGCATTGCTATGCGTTCCGTCAGGCCTACGTCCTCCATTTTGGTGTGACTGTTACTGCGAGAACGCGACTCCACAAAGAGTTCATTTTCCAGCGACAAATTGGTGGGTGCTAGTAGACCGGCTGTTCTGATATCAACGGGGTCCAGCAGATCATCGTTCAACGAGGGATGTCGTATTTGCGAGTCTACCACCGATTCGGGTTTCGCCGAGGGTCTTCTTTGAGGATCATGCAGCGAACGATGCGACTTGGCTCCACGTCGACTGGGCGAAGGAGAACGACTCAGTTCTTTGGTGGTCGCATGGCCAGGCATTAGAAAATTCCCTCTCACCGAACTGGTGCGTCGCGACGACGAGGCTGAGGTAGGCTGACCCGAGGCACTCAGCAGCAAGGGATCCATAATGGCTTCCGAGGGATCGTGTGGCGCATGAAACGAATGCGTTTTCTTCATCTGAAAAGTAGAAGCCGGATGTATATCGATAGTGTCAGAGCGACGAAATTGAGATTTTTTCAAGGGATGTGTGGCATGCTGCTGTTGTTGCTGCTGCTGACGATGTGAGGGCGGCAACATATAGTCGTCGATGAACTGGATGGGCGAGGAGGAGGAGGCACCGCCACCTGCTACGCGCGAGCCCACACCCACATCGTCCACCAGACTACTACTGCTAACCAAATAAATGTCAGGCTGATGTTGGGAGTGGTGGTAAGCATGCGAAGCGGTGGATGGATAGCCATCACCACCAACACCACCGCCACCAACCCTACCACTGCTCCCCAGTAACGGACTGACCGAATGATGACCGACGGGTGAGCTGGCCGAACTGGAGTGCGATTGCTGTTGGCTGAAATGGCGCGCCTGCGTCGCCATCTGTTGGAAGCTGTGCAGGTGCTGTAGTTGTTTGCGTGAAGACAGTGCTGGTGATACCGCGCCACTACCACCGCCGAAACCGCCATGCGATGACGACGGCAAGGCCAAAGTCTGAGGCGGTGGAGCCGAGCGTAAGGCAACCGGCGACGCCGCCCTATGTATGATCGGCTGTTCCACTATCAGAGAGGAGTCATCCATTAAACCACCGATGCCGCCCGGGCCGTCATAGTTATCGATGGCCATGGAAATGGAACGATTGATGGCCTTCAATTTGGGCGGTTTCTTTTTGGTGGCGGGATTGTCGAAAGAGGATTTGCCAATGTGTTCATCCGAGGCGGAGGTCATAAACGTCTGATGATGCGACGCGTGTGGCGGCGGCGGGTGGTAGTAAGGCTGCTGATGGTGAGGCGGCGGCTGCTGTTGTTGCTGTTGCTGCTGACCACCACCGCCGGTGCCACGCTCCATACGGTAGTAATAGCGTTGCGGATATCTGTGGTAGTAATTGTGTGCAATTGTGCGGCCGTTGTTCGTAGGATGCAAGGGGACAATAAAAACTCAAACTGATCGTGGTGCAGGAGGTGGTGGTAGTTGTAGTGGTAGAGTTGGACGTGGAGATTTTGCAGGTGGTTATTGTTGTGGTGCGGGTGCTGGTGGTCGAGGCTTTGCTTATTTTTTTTGATTTTATAAGGCGGTAAGTTGGGTAAGTAGTGGTGGTGGTGGTGGTTGTGGTGGATTTGGTGTTGGAAAGGAGAGTTGCCTTTGACGTTGGCTGGTTGTGGTGAATAACTAGTGCTTGATATTTGATTTAAGTTTGGCAACTACTTTGCTAAGGGTGGTTGATAGTGGTGGTGGTGTTTTTTCAAAATAATTTCTTGCAAAAAAGTTTTAACCAAAATGCAAAAAATTTTGGTTTCTGTGGTGGTGAATTGAGGTGAGTTTTTGTTTGCTATTTTCTATTCTGTTTTTTCTTTCAAATACTATGTCTATATACAGTTGCACGCTTAACGTTCTTGCGGTGGTGTTGGTGGTGTATCGCTTATGGCGGGATATATTTTTTTTGGTGAGTTTCTATTGTTTGTGGTGAGTTTCTTTGCTTTTATTTGCAGCTTTAGTTATGGTGCAAATTTATGGTGCTTTGGAATCGGCGTAGGAGTTTTGGTTGGTTGTTTGGTTGGTGATGGGGAAAGGTGGACTAATGGTGTTCGTTTTGGGAAAAAGTTGTTGAGAAAAATTAAAAAAAATATGTTGCAAGTGAAACACAAATATACGAGTACACACAAACATCTAAAGACACTGAGCTAAGAAGCATTTCATTTTCATTTCGCAGCAGTTCAAAATACAAATTTTCAAAAATTTCTGTTTGGTTTTTTCTTGGTTGGTTTCTTGTGCGTTTTTTGTTGTTATAATTCTTGTTGTTGTTATTTTATATTCTTCTTCTCCTTCTTCTTGTTTAGATATCTGTTACTGGTTCTTATAGTTGGTTTTGGGTTGGTTGTTGTCTTCGATCATTTATTGTCACATATTGTATTTGCGTTTGCGTTTGTTGTTTTGTTTTTTTAAATTAATTTTTAGAGTTTTTTTTTGTTTATTTAAATTTTAAAGCTTGAATTCAATACAAAAAAGCACAACAGACTTTTGTGGGGTGTGTGATGACAACTAAATAAAGAAAGCATATGTGAAAAAATAGTGAATAATAGTAATTAAAGAGTAATTAAGAGTGTTTCACAATCAATATTGACACAAATGTATTGGATAATTAATCCATAAAAGCAAA
Organism: Eudasyphora cyanicolor; assembly: GCA_963930755.1. Taxonomy (NCBI): domain Eukaryota; kingdom Metazoa; phylum Arthropoda; class Insecta; order Diptera; family Muscidae; genus Eudasyphora; species Eudasyphora cyanicolor. The sequence continues at coordinate 123,353,973 of OZ005738.1, forward strand.
TTAAACCAAAGTAATTACAGTTTCACTTCAGTTTGGTAGTAAGTTTTTTTTTTAAAAACTGTACAAAATGTTCAGCAGAGTGGGGCTGGAGGTATTCACTAATCATCTAAAAAATATTTGCAGTTTCCCGCTTAAAACATAACAAAGTTTCTTTTTATTATTAAAACTGTACAAAATGTTCAGGAGGGGGGGGGGTGGCTGGAGGTATTCACTAATCATCTAAAAAATATTTGCAGTTGCCCCAAAAGGAAAACTAAGGTTTACTTAAGTTTTCCTTTTGCATTGGGAAAGTAACGCAATTTGTAATGCATATAAAATCGGGAAGATTTTAAAGTTGCAAATTTTTTCATAAACACTAATATTCTTACTGCACCCAAAAAAATATAGGGTGACCCATTTCGAGGTTCCCTACTTTTTTAAAGAAAAACACAGAAAATTCAAATTGAATGGGGAAAGTTTATTATCATTTGAAAGAACGTTCTTTAGCATTTATTTTTTGAAGATTATGTCTATCAAATGTTGGCCGCGGCTACGTCTCGGATGGTCCATCCGTTGAGTCCAATTTTCGATGACTCGTTCGAGCATTTCGACTGGTAACTGGCGAATGACACGCGTGATGTTTTGCTCCAAGGCTTGAATCGAAGCGGGTTTGTCCGCATAAACTTTAGACTTTACATATCTCCAGAGGAAACAGTCTAACGGTGTGATATCACACGATCTTGGTGGCCAATCGACCGGCCCAAAACGTGAAATTATCTGCTCACCGAAGTGTTCTCTCAATAAATCCATTGATTGATGCGATGTGTGGGAAGTGGCGCCGTCTTGTTGAAACCAAATGTCGCTGAGATCACGAGCTTCAATTTCAGGCATCATTTGAAGATATATGGACCGATGATTCCGGTACGTCGGATCGGGAATCGGCCAATGGCAAAAAGATAGCTCTTAACGAGAGCTAAAATATTGCTCATGGGTGTCAAGGTCGTAGGTCGACTGGAAAGTGATTTTTTGGATTAAGAAATAAAATGGAATTAGCGCAATTGGCGAACGATTATTTTGATAATAAAACTGAATAACTTGTAAACGTTGTTCAGGCGTAAGTCTTTCCATTATGAAATGCCAAACAATACTTAACAAAAATAACATGACAGCATGACACGACTCAGACGTGATCTGTCAAAAAAAGGCTATTGGAAAAAGTATTTCTACTTAGATCACCCATTATTAAAAAAACGAAAACCTTAATAATTTCCTAATGCATTGAGAAAGAATGGTATTTTATTCCATTCATATAAGAAAAGTATAAAAAAAATTTAGCGCCCCAGAAGGTAAGTCGGTGTCGCACGGTGTAATAGAATTTAAAATAAATACACTATTTAACAAAAATGTTTTTTTTTTGTGTTCGAGATGTAAAACATTTTTTTTGCGATGATTAAGGCATATTATTTTAGGAAACAAAAAAGTTATAAGGCAATATTTTGTTGAATTTTTTTTTTATTCCATTTTTCATGGTGGCTACCTCTAGTATTTCGACTTTCGATACCACACTGTGGTTCAGGGTATTATGAGTTTGTGCATTTGTTTGTAACAACCAGATGGAGAAGAGATACACATATCGATTATTATACCGATCGACTTGGAATCACTTCCTGAGTCGATTTAACCATGTCCGTCTGTAGATGTATCGTTGTAATCAAAGTGCAGGTCGTATTTATGGTCCGATTGTGATGAAATTTAGCACAGTGCTTATTGAAGTCGGTCAAAATTGGTTCAGATTTAGATATAGCCCCCCATATATATGTTACAACCGATTTGATGTATAAGTGCTGTACACGCTGAAAAAAAATCGCTTCTGTAGTATATTGTCCCAAACGTATTCGGCTTGAAATATACATATGTTTAGAGTACACTCCAAATATATAATATTTGACACACATAAATATTATATGTTTACGAGAATATTGTTCTAAACAAAAATATGTTCCCATTCTAATATTTTTTTATTTGGAACTAGTATTTCCGAAACAAAGATTAGTTTTTATTTAATTATTTTGACAATGTATCAATGCCTTGATTTAAAGACAAGTTTTCTGTTTTTCAGGTGCTCAAAGATAATTTTTTTTATAAATTTTAAATGTTTTTAAAATTTAATTAAAACTTAAATCGTATAATCTTTCGTGAATATAAATTGCATTGATGGATTGACAAAAAGTGATGAATTGGAATATTTATAAATTAAAAGACATTTTTAGCTATAAAGTTTAAAACGAAAACTAGGAAAAACTAACTAAAATTCGAAAAAATCAGCAAAGTTTTAAACATTTTTTTAAATAAAATATGTTTGGAAAACTTCTTAAACAATAACTTTGTTTGTAGGTACACACATATTTTATTTGTGAAAGTCAGTTAGCAAATATATTATGTTCTAATATATTAATATATGCGTTCCAAACAAGATTTCTTGATTTTCAAATAAAATTTATTTGTTAACAAATACAAGGTGGCGCAAAAGTAATCCTCCTATCAGAAAATGCTATAAATTTTGCGATTGGCCCCTAATGTCAGTTCTGTTTTGACATTTGTGTAGTAAACACATGCGAAATACACGTTAATAAACAATGTTACGATACACTGCTCCAGAACGCGGAATATTGCTGACTATTTATTTGAAGATGATTTTTCATCAAAGATAATCATGAGTAATGAGGCCCATTTCCATCTTAGCGGGTACGTTAATAAGCAAAATTTACGCTTCTGGGGCACTGAAAATCCGCGTGTAACCCACGAAGAGCCATTACACCCGCTCAAAGTCACTGTATGGTGTGCTGTTTTCGCTGGAGAAGTCATCGGACCTTTTTTCTTCGAAGACGTCGCGGGCCAAACGGTTACTGAGAATGGTGAGCGCTACAGAGCAATGATCAACGAGTTCTTTTTGCCGCAACTTGATGAATTGGGATTGGAAAACATGTGGTTCCAACAGGACGGTGCAACGGCACACACTGCACGTGCCACATCCGATATGCTGAAGGATGCATTTCCCGGGCGCCTAATCTCCCGTTTTGGCGATTTGCACTGGCCAGCAAGATCGCCTGATTTGACCGCTCCAGACTTCTTTTTGTGGGGCTTTTTGAAGTCGCGGGTTTATGTCAACAAGCCTCAGACTCTTGCAGATCTTAAAGACAATATCCGTCAAGAATATGAGGACCTATCGCCGGAAGTTTTGGCCAAAGTGATGGAAAATTCCATAAAAAGGGCTCAAATGACAATCAACTGTGGCGGCGGCCATTTACATGACATCATATTCTCGACTTGATGTAAAAAAAATTAAAAGACCAAATAAAAATAATCCACAAGAAGAATCAAAGTTTTTCATTTTTTTTTTAAATTACAGCCAAAAAAACATCGAAAGGTTACTTTTGCGCCACCTTGTATATAGTATTTGAAAAAATCGCTTCCAAATATATTTTCTTTCAATTCAAACATATCAAAAATGACGATTTTCCCCCGTGTAGAAACCGTATTTTCCATAACAAAGACAAACAATTAAAAAATTGCGTTTATTATGTAGGTAATGGAAGTTAAGTTCCTTAGTTTTTTATTCCTAAATATAAATGTGTACTTTAGTACGAGATCAGTAAAACTTTTTATAATAAAATACGTAAGAGTTAAAAAGGTAATCTTCGATTTTTTGAAAGAAATATATCAATTATTTCATCGATTTAGACTTCATCTTTGTATATAGACATCAAAGCCAGATTAGATAGCCTTTCTCCTTCCATTCTGTTCCGGAGATAAGTTTTTATTCTTCTTAACGTCGAGAAACTTCGCTCAGCAGATGCCGTTGTCACAGGTATTGTGGACAGCAAAAGGGTAAAAACGCTTGGGAACATGTCCTCATCACAGACTGAAATGGCATCTAATGCATTTGATGGCTTATCATTCTTCTGCTTCCAATAATCAATCCATATACTTATTTCAGATTTTGCACAGATTTTGCTGAATTTTTTAAATCGTTTTTGTAAAAAAGTGTAACTTCTGCGAAATCTTCCTTTATTAGATTTACAACACGTATCGGAACGATATTAAACAGACTTGTAATTATAGCTTCATGTTCGGAAAATCTATTATTTAAATGTGATATTACTTCGTCCAGATATGGTATGAACAATGTTGTCCTAAAAATACGCCTTGGCATCTGAACCAGGAATATTAGCCCTATACTTTTGAGCGCCTACTCTTCTAGGTAGTGCAGCTTCTATTCCAAAACTTCTTGCAAGTTGTGTGGATTCTTCAAACAGTTTATCAAACTCCGCATCTGAATTTCTACGCATGTCACTTAATTTAGTCGTTGCCAATTTTATGATTTCGTAAGCCTTTATTATATCTAGGTTAATCGTTTGCAAATACCGTGATAAGTTCTGTGTAATGGCCAAAACCGTACTACTTATTACCACACCCAATATAAAGTCAAATTTACATACACGGTTGTGCAAACTCATTCCATCACTGCAACCTACATGTTAAAAAGGTAGATAGATAAGAAATCATAAATGTAATTTTAACTTAATTTTCGCCATATCTGGTTATCATAAATTTAAAGCCAACCAATAATTACACCGGTCGACAAAAACAAAATTTTTTCTTGGGTTTCTGTTTTAATGCATAGATTCTGATTCTAGACGTCAAAAAACGTCAAAATCTCCAATCTTAGCTTTTAAAGTTTGCTTTTGTAAATTTTACATCGATAAGAAAGTTTTAAAGTTAAAACCTTACTAAATTAGCTATAACTTTTTAAATTATGCATCGATTTTCTTCGGAATAGGCTCGTTTAATTCATGACCGAACAGACTTTACGATGAAATCATAAAAATATAACATTTGTTCATTTTTAGATTGTTTTATGGGAGTTTTATTTTAAAAATATTAAAATTTTATCAAAAAATCACATTTTTCGTATATCATATATTGTCGAAACCGCTGAATGGATGGAAAATGGTATTATATGAAGTTGAAGGCTATAATAATATTTAATTCTTTAAAACTTTCCTCAACCAAATCGGATAAATGGTTCTCGAGTTATGCCACTATATGTGGTTCAACCAATAATTTCTTTCCATACCACAGCTTATCGCGAGAATTTAAAGAGACAACCCTTTAGGCTAAGAAAAAAGAGAGGTTGAACCACATATTATGGCATAACTAGAGAACCATTCATCCGAATGGGTTCAGGTAAGCTTTACAATCTTCAGAATTAAGCAGCCTTCAACTTCGCACAGTACAATTTTCCATCCCTTTAGCGGTTTCGACGATATCTTACAAAGTATTACAAAAAATCATATTTTTTGAGAAAATTTTAATAATTTTTAAATAAAAACTTCTAGAAACGAATAATTGTCATATGTTTGTGATTTTATCGTAAACTCTGAAAGGTTATGAATAAATTGAGACCATTCCGAAGAAAATCGATGCATCGATTTAAAAAGTTTTAGCGAGGAAACCATGCACTTTTCTTATTTTTAGTTGTTATTACTCTTACTGTTACCATTTTTTACGCTTTTGTATTGTTTTTTTATTTATTTGGAATATTTTTCGTGTTTTTTTGAGTGATTTTGAAAACTGTAAATAGTTTATGCCTATGTTTAAAACATTTTACAATAACATAAAACCGTTATGTTATTGTAAAATATAGCATAACGGTCATTGCCATTTGTCATAAGTAAACGATTGCCCACAAAAAATTAAAATAAATCATCGTGGCGCTTACGTCTTTTGACGGTTAAGGCTCAATATATTCCACCATATTTGTTTCTTATTTATTTATTATAAAAATTAAAAAGGTTTGAATTTTACGAAAGTTTTCCATTTGTATTGGACATTTTTCCCTCTTTAAACTGGAAGTGTATAGTAATAATATAAATCCCCCCAGAGCGCCCCAGTAGGTGAGTTGGTAGCGTACTCGCCTATGAGTTTGGGGGTCGTGGGTTCGATTCCCACCAGAGGCTCTGGTCTGTCGCTGCAAAAATTTAGCCATATGGTCTTTGTAACCCGGCCTTTCCTTGGACCTTATAATTAGAATATAAATTTACTTTGTATTGTAATTCATATAAATAAATAAATAAAAAAATCCCCCCAATCCCATCGATTGTAACTTGGTAAATTAGCATATAAATAAAACTTTGACACAGTTACACAGTTTTATTAAAAAAAGACAAATTTAAGTCTCAATATTTTATATATATTTTTATACCCTACACCACATTGTGGTACAGGGTATTATGACTTTGTGCATTTGTTTGTAACACCTAAAAGGAGAAGATATAGACCCATTGTTTATTATACCGATCGACTCAGAATCACTTTCTGAGTCGATTTAGCAATGTCCGTCTGTCTGTCTGTCCGTCTGTCCGTCTGTCTGTCCGTCTGTCCGTCTGTCTGTCGGTCTGTCTGTCCGTCTGTCCATGTATTCTTGAATCAAAGTGCAGGTCGTATTTATGGTCCGATTGTGATGAAATTTAGCATAGTGCCCTTTTTTGGCCCAAGGACGATCCCTATTGAAATTGGTTAAAATCGGTTCAGATCTGGATATAGTCCCCATATATATGTTTCACCCGATTTGACATGCAAGCGCCGTAGAAACCACATTTTACATCCGATCTTTATGAAATTCGGCAGAGAGAGTTTTATTATTACGTGAATGAACACTACCAAATTCGGAGAAGATCCGATCAGATTTAGATATAGCCCCAGTATATATGTTTCACCCGATTTGGCATGTAAGTGATGTAGGAACTGTATTTTAAATCAGATCAGTACGAAATTTGGCAGAGAGAGTTCCCTTATTACATGAATAAACACTGCCAAATTCGGGGAAAATCGGTTCAGATTTAGATATAGCCACCATATATATGTTTCACCCGATTTAACATTTAAGCGCTGTAGAAATCGTGTTTTATATCCGATCAGTACGAAATTTAACAGAGAGAGTTCTCTTATTACATGAATAAATACTGCCAAATTCGGGGAAAATCGGTTCAGATTTAGATATAGCCACAATATATATGTTTCACCCGATTTAACATTTAAGCGCTGTAGAAATTTAACAGAGAGAGTTCTCTTATTACATGAATAAATACTGCCAAATTCGGGGAAAATCGGTTCGGATTTAGATATAGCCGATTTAACATTTAAGCGCTGTAGAAATCGTGTTTTATATCCGATCCGTACGAAATTTAACAGAGAGACTTTTCTTATTACATGTATGAACACTGCCAAATTCGGGAAAAATCGGTTCAGATTGTAACATAGTCCCAATATATATGTTACACCCGATTTGACATGTAAGCGCTGTAGAAACCGTGTTTTATATCCGATCAGTACGAAAATCGGCAGAGAGAGTTTGCTTATTACATGTATGAACACTGCCAAATTCTTATCGCAATGCCCATTTTCGCACTGGTAGGCAGGTGTAGGGTATTATATAGTCGGCCCCGCCCGACTTTCTGTCTTTCCTTACTGGTTTCTATTTAAATTTAAGCGCAAACTTTGCTATTTACCCAAGTTTTTCTTATTGTGAAAAAAATTAAGTAGATTTAATTCTTTTTATACAATAAGATACCAAAAACCACTTTTCATTTCTTGTTTATGTTCCTAGAGTTACTAAGGCATTCGGGTACCATATTTACACCTTTTTCTTGAGCCTCTCAATGACAAAAAAACAACTTTTTGGATCATATTTAAACTTTTTACCCCGATTTTTGTTTCAATAGCAACATTCACACCCTGGGACATTATAAAGCCATTTTTGCCACACCGTGTCCCTAAAAGTAAGAATTTAGAAAGAAGACTTCATATCTATGTAGTTTAGATGCATTGTACCATTGCTCCATTTTGTCTTATTTATTAATTTTTACACCACCGTACGACATTTAATCGTTTTTGCCCCTACTGTACCTTATTACACGCCGTTTGCTCGTCTATGTATACCTTATTTAACCCTATTTTTTCCACTGTATCTTAACCATTTTTGTCCCACTTCACCATAAGTTTATCCCTTTTGCACAACAGTACTCCTAAGAGCGAGCATATATTATGTTCTCATTTCACGACAATTTTTTCGTTCTGTGGCAAGGACAATATTTGTTAATGTGTAAAAAAATCGTCCTTGCCATGGCATCGAATACTCTTTTGCAAATTTCACGGTGAAAAATACAAAAATTAAACTTTGTGGTTTTCTAAGAACTCCATTTGGTGTTTTTTTTTATCAGCCACAAAACCTCTATTTATTTATTTTTATAAATCACATACATAAATCTCTTATACCCTACTTCAGTTAAATTTTATAAATCCCAAGCTTTTAAGTAGAAAAAGACTATTCTCAAAACTTATTTCTACTTCAGAGCTTTTGATTATAAATTTAAAAAAAAAAATCGATTTTATTTCCTCTTTTTAGTTTGCTTTTTCTCCTCTTTGACCTTTTGTTTGGCCAAGCGCTCTTCTTCCTTTTGAACTTTTCGATTATAGGCTTTTTCAGCCGAGGCTTCGGCCAAGCTCATAGGCATAGGTGGACACTTGAAACCGGCCGGAAAATCTCGAGTTATGCGTATGAAACGATAACCAGTGCTATAGTACAGCGGCAGACAAGCCGACTCGCGAATACGCGACCGAAACCAATTTGTGAAATACAAATCGTTTTTGGAAATTTTCGACATTCGAGAGCCTTCAAAGTCACGCCAATGATTGATGGTATGTGGGGGTTGGAAGGGCCGACGATGCCAGGTTTTGTGGGGGGTTCGGTTGTAGTAATCCCAGATGGGTTGAATTTCCTGGTACATTTCGCCATTACGTTTGGGATAGTAGCGCATTTTGATGAGGAGTTGGGGGAGGTTTCGTTTGGCTTTAGCGGAATTTTATTATTTTTTTTTTTGGTAAAATCTAACTAATATTAAAGTGGAAAAAATATGTGTAATTTGGAGAAAAGTTTTGAACAGAATGAAGTGCGAGTAAAACATTTTCAGGCAACTGTCAATTGTCTTCGTTTTCAGGAAAAACGAAATTCTACACAGAACAAAAAAAGAAACGATTTTAATACAGGAATTTAAATTTTGTACCAAAAATTGATCTCAAAAGAACTGTATTTGAGGATTTATGTCCCATTAAAGTTTAGGAATGGAATTAATTTCAAGGTCGTTTTCTTATTCACTTAACTATTCAAAATACCTTCCTTCACTGTTAAGGGAACTTTTTGATCTTCAGCTCAAATCCACTGTGAGAAAACCATAAAATAACATCAATAACAGATCAAACCCGCATAGGGAAACATCAAAATGGAATTAAAAATTGTCGACCAAAATGTTGATTTTCGTCCTTTTTGCTCAATGACGCCAGTTCCCTGGTCGTTTTGTTTGTGTGCATATTGACAAATTATTTTTGAAATTGAAAAAGTACGTGTAATTTGGGAAAAGTTTTGAATAGAATGAATAAAACATTTGACAATTGTTTCCGTTTTCTGGAAAAACGAAATTCTACACTAACAAAAAATGATTTCAGTGCAGAAAAATTATGATACTACCAATTGTTTACCAAGAAGAAGACGCTTACTTTATGTTTTATGACCAAATAAAGCTTTGTATTTTTGTATTTGTATTTTGTATTTTTAAGCTTTTTGTATTTTTGTATTTTTGTATTTTTGTATTTTTGTATTTTTGTATTTTTGTATTTTTGTATTTTTGTATTTTTGTATTTTTGTATTTTTGTATTTTTGTGTTTTTGTATTTTTGTATTTTTGTATTTTTGTATTTTTGTATTTTTGTATTTTTGTATTTTTGTATTTTTGTATTTTTGTATTTTTGTATTTTTGTATTTTTGTATTTTTGTATTTTTGTATTTTTGTATTTTTGTATTTTTGTATTTTTGTATTTTTGTATTTTTGTATTTTTGTATTTTTGTATTTTTGTATTTTTGTATTTTTGTATTTTTGTATTTTTGTATTTTTGTATTTTTGTATTTTTGTATTTTTGTATTTTTGTATTTTTGTATTTTTGTATTTTTGTATTTTTGTATTTTTGTATTTTTGTATTTTTGTATTTTTGTATTTTTGTATTTTTGTATTTTTGTATTTTTGTATTTTTGTATTTTTGTATTTTTGTATTTTTGTATTTTTGTATTTTTGTATTTTTGTATTTTTGTATTTTTTTGCATTTTTGTAATATGGATTTTTGTATTTTTGTATTTTTTTGCATTTTTGTAATTTGGATTTTTGTATTTTTGTATGTTTGTATTTTTGTATTTTTGAATTTTCGTATTTTAGTATTTTAGTATTTTAGTATTTTAGTATTTTAGTATTTTAGTATTTTAGTATTTTAGTATTTTAGTATTTTAGTATTTTAGTATTTTAGTATTTTAGTATTTTAGTATTTTAGTATTTTAGTATTTTAGTATTTTAGTATTTTAGTATTTTAGTATTTTAGTATTTTAGTATTTTAGTATTTTAGTATTTTAGTATTTTAGTATTTTAGTATTTTAGTATTTTAGTATTTTAGTATTTTAGTATTTTAGTATTTTAGTATTTTAGTATTTTAGTATTTTAGTATTTTAGTATTTTAGTATTTTAGTATTTTAGTATTTTAGTATTTTAGTATTTTAGTATTTTAGTATTTTAGTATTTTAGTATTTTAGTATTTTAGTATTTTAGTATTTTAGTATTTTAGTATTTTAGTATTTTAGTATTTTAGTATTTTAGTATTTTAGTATTTTAGTATTTTAGTATTTTAGTATTTTAGTATTTTAGTATTTTAGTATTTTAGTATTTTAGTATTTTAGTATTTTAGTATTTTAGTATTTTAGTATTTTAGTATTTTAGTATTTTAGTATTTTAGTATTTTAGTATTTTAGTATTTTAGTATTTTAGTATTTTAGTATTTTAGTATTTTAGTATTTTAGTATTTTAGTATTTTAGTATTTTAGTATTTTAGTATTTTAGTATTTTAGTATTTTAGTATTTTAGTATTTTAGTATTTTAGTATTTTAGTATTTTAGTATTTTAGTATTTTAGTATTTTAGTATTTTAGTATTTTAGTATTTTAGTATTTTAGTATTTTAGTATTTTAGTATTTTAGTATTTTAGTATTTTAGTATTTTAGTATTTTAGTATTTTAGTATTTTAGTATTTTAGTATTTTAGTATTTTAGTATTTTAGTATTTTAGTATTTTAGTATTTTAGTATTTTAGTATTTTAGTATTTTAGTATTTTAGTATTTTAGTATTTTAGTATTTTAGTATTTTAGTATTTTAGTATTTTAGTATTTTAGTATTTTAGTATTTTAGTATTTTAGTATTTTAGTATTTTAGTATTTTAGTATTTTAGTATTTTAGTATTTTAGTATTTTAGTATTTTAGTATTTTAGTATTTTAGTATTTTAGTATTTTAGTATTTTAGTATTTTAGTATTTTAGTATTTTAGTATTTTAGTATTTTAGTATTTTAGTATTTTAGTATTTTAGTATTTTAGTATTTTAGTATTTTAGTATTTTAGTATTTTAGTATTTTAGTATTTTAGTATTTTAGTATTTTAGTATTTTAGTATTTTAGTATTTTAGTATTTTAGTATTTTAGTATTTTAGTATTTTAGTATTTTAGTATTTTAGTATTTTAGTATTTTAGTATTTTAGTATTTTAGTATTTTAGTATTTTAGTATTTTAGTATTTTAGTATTTTAGTATTTTAGTATTTTAGTATTTTAGTATTTTAGTATTTTAGTATTTTAGTATTTTAGTATTTTAGTATTTTAGTATTTTAGTATTTTAGTATTTTAGTATTTTAGTATTTTAGTATTTTAGTATTTTAGTATTTTAGTATTTTAGTATTTTAGTATTTTAGTATTTTAGTATTTTAGTATTTTAGTATTTTAGTATTTTAGTATTTTAGTATTTTAGTATTTTAGTATTTTAGTATTTTAGTATTTTAGTATTTTAGTATTTTAGTATTTTAGTATTTTAGTATTTTAGTATTTTAGTATTTTAGTATTTTAGTATTTTAGTATTTTAGTATTTTAGTATTTTAGTATTTTAGTATTTTAGTATTTTAGTATTTTAGTATTTTAGTATTTTAGTATTTTAGTATTTTAGTATTTTAGTATTTTAGTATTTTAGTATTTTAGTATTTTAGTATTTTAGTATTTTAGTATTTTAGTATTTTAGTATTTTAGTATTTTAGTATTTTAGTATTTTAGTATTTTAGTATTTTAGTATTTTAGTATTTTAGTATTTTAGTATTTTAGTATTTTAGTATTTTAGTATTTTAGTATTTTAGTATTTTAGTATTTTAGTATTTTAGTATTTTAGTATTTTAGTATTTTAGTATTTTAGTATTTTAGTATTTTAGTATTTTAGTATTTTAGTATTTTAGTATTTTAGTATTTTAGTATTTTAGTATTTTTGTATTTTTGTATTTTTGTATTTTTGTATTTTTGTATTTTTGTATTTTTGTATTTTTGTATTTTTGTATTTTTGTATTTTTGTATTTTTGTATTTTTGTATTTTCAATTTCAGTTTCAATTTCAGTTTCAATTTCAGTTTATTTATTTATAATCCAAAGCCAGCAGTATGGCCAAATCGATTATACAGAAAATATAATACAATGACACTTGTAGTAACATAAAATTATATTTTTGTATTTTTGTATTTTTGTATTTTAGTATTTTTGTATTTTTGTATTTTTGTATTTTTGTATTTTTGTATTTTTGTATTTTTGTATTTTTGTATTTTAGTATTTTAGTATTTTAGTATTTTTGTATTTTTGTATTTTTGTATTTTTTTTTATTGTATTTTTGTATTTTTTTGCATTTTTGTAATTTCGATTTTTGTAATTTGGATTTTTGTATTTTTGTATGTTTGTATTTTTGTATTTTTGTATTTTTGTATTTTTGTATTTTTGTATTTTTGTATTTTTGCATTTTTGCATTTTTGCATTTTTGTATTTTTGTATTTTTGTATTTTTGTATTTTTGTATTTTTGTATTTTTGTATTTTTGTATTTTTGTATTTTTGTATTTTTGTATTTTTGTATTTTTGTATTTTTGTATTTTTGTATTTTTGTATTTTTGTATTTTTGTATTTTTGTATTTTTGTATTTTTGTATTTTTGTATTTTTGTATTTTTGTATTTTTGTATTTTTGTATTTTTGTATTTTTGTATTTTTGTATTTTTGTATTTTTGTATTTTTGTATTTTTGTATTTTTGTATTTTTGTATTTTTGTATTTTTGTATTTTTGTATTTTTGTATTTTTGTATTTTTGTATTTTTGTATTTTTGTATTTTTGTATTTTTGTATTTTTGTATTTTTGTATTTTTGTATTTTTGTATTTTTGTATTTTTGTATTTTTGTATTTTTGTATTTTTGTATTTTTGTATTTTTGTATTTTTGTATTTTTGTATTTTTGTATTTTTGTATTTTTGTATTTTTGTATTTTTGTATTTTTGTATTTTTGTATTTTTGTATTTTTGTATTTTTGTATTTTTGTATTTTTGTATTTTTGTATTTTTGTATTTTTGTATTTTTGTATTTTTGTATTTTTGTATTTTTGTATTTTTGTATTTTTGTATTTTTGTATTTTTGTATTTTTGTATTTTTGTATTTTTGTATTTTTGTATTTTTGTATTTTTGTATTTTTGTATTTTTGTATTTTTGTATTTTTGTATTTTTGTATTTTTGTATTTTTGTATTTTTGTATTTTTGTATTTTTGTATTTTTGTATTTTTGTATTTTTGTATTTTTGTATTTTTGTATTTTTGTATTTTTGTATTTTTGTATTTTTGTATTTTTGTATTTTTGTATTTTTGTATTTTTGTATTTTTGTATTTTTGTATTTTTGTATTTTTGTATTTTTGTATTTTTGTATTTTTGTATTTTTGTATTTTTGTATTTTTGTATTTTTGTATTTTTGTATTTTTGTATTTTTGTATTTTTGTATTTTTGTGTTTTTGTATCTCATTAACTGTGGCTGGTTGCCATTCTCCAGTCAAATACAAAACAATAACGTTGCGTTTAAATTCCACGTGGATAACTCTTACCTTTAAAGCTAATTATTGTAAAGAATGGTAAATTAGTGACAAAACAATATTGGTGTTGACTCAAAACGACAACCACAATTTAAATTAGGGCAACTTATTATTGAACGTTTGAGTATCAATATTTTTGTATTTTCATATTAATGGCGTTAGGAAAACTTTTAATTAATAATTTGTTAATATTGACAACTCATTTGGAAAATTTTAACAACAGTAAACTAGTTCTCAAGTTTCCACTTGAATAAACAATATGATCAGCTAAAGCGGATCCAAGATTGAGAGTATAAAATGGGCTGACATAGTCTAGTTTTCAATATCAGTAGTGCCAAGACAAAAGTTTACTAGTGCATTCAGTGGAAAGTTGCTACTAATTGAGACAATGAGTAATATGAAGTTTTTATTCGTTATATTTGCCATAATGTGGCTGGGAATCTTTGACTGTGGAGCACAGGATGAGGCACCGGCAGAAGTACCATCAGAGACACCACGGATATCATATCCAATTCAACCTTCTGCGACGGCCCGTCCTCCAATGTGGAGAAGGAAACCGGACCATAGGAAAAAACTCAATTTTAATCTTAAACAATCTGGAACCATGGAAATGCAAGAATTCTTTTAATTCAACATTATGTTTCCCTGTACTATTTGTCAGCAAAATATTTTAAAATAAATTTATTAAACAGCAGAAAAATAAACGTTGTTTTTGGTTTGAAATTTATTTGTATGGAATTTATGAAGGAATTCAATAAAAATTTAAAAATTGTATAAAACGTTGTAACTAGGATACTCCAGCGGCTCAAGACAATTTTGATTATATAATGTTACTAGCTGAGCCCGGTGCGCTTCGCGCTGTAGAAACTGTATTTTATATCCGATCAGTACGAAATTCGGCAGAAAGAGGTTTCTTATTACATGAAGGAATGCCGCAAAATTCGGAGAAAATCAGTTCAGATTTAGATATAGCCCCCATATATATATGTTACCCCCAATTTGACATGTAAGCGCTGTAGAGACTGTGTTTTATATCCGATCAGTACGAAATTCGACAGAAACAGGTTTCTATTTTACATGAATGAGTATTCTAGGAAAATCGATTCAGATTTATATATAACCTCCATATATATGTTCCTCCAGATTTGGTTACAAAGCGCTATAGAAGTTGTACTTTACTTCCGATCATTACAAAGTTCTCCAGAAAGATTTTTCTCAATTTAGGAACGAATATTGCTTAATTTTGCGATTATCGGTTCAAAATACATTTACCAATTATTCCAAATTATTATCGCAATGACCCTTATCGCATTGTTAGGGAGGTGTAGGGTATTATATAGTCGGCCCCGCCCGACTTTCTGCCTTTCCTTACTGGTATTAGTAATAAATTCACTAAATGAAAAAATAAAACTAAATGAAAAAAGTCCAGAAAATAGAAATGTATACTTATAAAATTTCCAAATTCTTGTTTCATTGATATTGCATCACATTATCATATTGCGATTGTATTGGAGTGAGCAGCTGTAATTATCGCATACCGAGCATTTTTGTTCATGTATTTCCTATATAATACTTGCAAGATATATCAAAATATGGGCTGGGCCACGCCCACTGGTCCTATTCCGCCCATTTGAAAGCCAATCACGTAGACTGCTACCAGATACATATACGCAAAATTTCAACACTCTCGCTAACAAAATGAGCAAGATAATTCAATTTCAAAATTTGGCTTATATGGGCGGTGGCCCGCCCATTGGTCAGATCCCGCCAATTTTTGGACCAATCACGTGGACTGTCACCAGGTACATATCTACAACATGACAGCACTCTAGATAAAAAATTGTGCAAGTTATATCAATTTCAAAATTTGGCTTATAAGGGCGGGGCCACGCCCATTGGTCCGATCCCGCCCATTTTTGGACCAATCACGTAGATCGCCAACGGATATATATACACAAAATTCCAGGTCTCTCGCTAACAAATTGTGCAAGATATCACATTTTTTAAATTTGGCTTATATGGGCGGTGCCACGCCCATTGGTTCGATCCCGCCCGTTTTTGGATCAATCACGTAGACTGCCACCGTTTACATATACACAAAATTCCAGCACTCTCGCTAACAAATTGTGCAAAATATCTCAATTTCAAAATTTGGCTTACATGGGCGGGGCCACGCCCATTGGTCCGGTCCCGCCCATTTTTTCACCAATTACGTAGAATGCCACCAGATACATATACGCAACATTGCAGCACTCCCGCTAGCAAATTGTGCAAGATATCAAAATTTTGTCTATGTGGGCGGGGCCACGCCCATTGGTCCGATCCCGCCCATTTTTGGACCAATCACGTAGACTGCCACCGTTTACATATACACAAAATTCCAGCACTCTCGCTAACAAATTGTGCAAAATATATCAATTTCAAAATTTGGCTTATATGGGCGGGGCCACGCCCATTGGTCCGATTCCGCCCATTTTTGGAAAATTCACATAATCTGCCATTAAATGCATACAAACAAAATTTCAGCACTATACCTATAATAGGAGCAGAAATATCGGATTTTTAACCTGCGATTTGTATGGGAGGTACCACGCCCCTTTGTCCAATAAATTTTTTTTTTTTATATAAACCATCTCGTGAAAATTTAGAATCGAATAAAAAAAAAATTATCCAAATCGCTCCAGCCGTTCTGACGTGATGCCATTACACAGATGGACCGTTTCATTTTTATATATATAGATATTTAGAACTCAATATAAATTTAAAAATTTTATAAAACTTTACAACTAGGATACTTCCGTGGCTCAAGACAATTTTGATTCAAAGCTTTTTTCCAATCGGCATAGAGATAGAAGAGTTACCATTCATATAGCATTCAAACTATTAATGATAACGTGTATTTTTGTACAGTGTTGTTGTATTTTTATATTTTTGTATTTTTGTATTCTTGTATTTTTGTATTTTTGATTTTTGTGTATTTTTGTATTTTTGAGTTCAATGTGTTCCTAAATATAGCCCAAAAAATTTAAAATTCGACACATAAAAAGTATAACAAAAAATGTACCAAGATCAGCAGTATAATTTTTTTAATTTATTTTGGTATGTAGTAATATTAAAAAAAATTAATTGATTTCTTATCAGAAGATTACACCGAAGAAAATATTAAAGACATTTGCATTGCATTTGAAACAAGGAAAATAATCAAAATAAAACAATTACATTTTATATTCTAACATACAATAATTTTCTTAATATTAAATTCATTTATTTTACATATATTGACAAACTGTTTTAACTTTAAGTATGGAATTACTGATTTTAAATTGGTAGTATCTTTGGTTTAAAATCAATGTAAATGTCTTTAATATTAGTATATGTTTTTTGCCTGTGTTACTTGTCAATGAGATTTATCTCCATTCAAGCATACCAATGAACAAACAAAATTTTTTCTTCTTCAGAAATTGAAAAACAGAGGTAAAATAAATTCGTATATTCCAAGAACTACATGTGCACAATGTACAAACATTCCCATGCAGAGCGGAAAGCTTCCACACAAATTACCAGAAAATCCCCAAAACGCAGTTCACCAAAACGTGCTGAATGCTCCGAAAGAGTGATAGACGGACGGGCAGACAGACGGAAGGTCGGACAGACAGATATCTGAATCTTCAATACTCGTTGTCATCGTCATACATTTTAAAATATCCATATAATGCTCGATTAAGCTTTTAACCAGTTTTTTTTCGTGAGTAGCAAGTCCCTGGAGAGAAAGGAGCTGATTTTTTGGTAGATTTTCTCCCTCCTTCCAACCACATATAAGATTGAGCTAAAGTGATGAAACGAGAGAGGGAATGGAGAAGAGGCGACGGAGCTAACAAACAAATTGACTACACCTTGAATTGGCAAATAAACAAATTGATGATGATGTTGAACACGTTTGGAATTCTATGGCAAACATTGAAGCTTGTAAGGATTAACTTTAGGGTGGGTTACATAGAAAATAGTATTTTATATATATTTTTTCTGGTTAACAGTGTTTAGGATAGAGTCATTTCCAACACAACAGCTTTATTTTGATGAATACAGAAACGGTGTGAATGATAAAATAACAAGGTGTACCGATTTTTGTGGTATACTTTTGGGGTCTATAATATCCTTTAATAGCGACAAAATGTATTCATATCAAAATAAAGTTATTTTTCCCAAGATATACAGAACCACATTTTTAAATATATTTTTTTATTTTGTTATGTAGTAATAACCAAAACAAATAATTTAGATTTAGCTTCAGATGTACTGATTTTGGTGGTACAATTTAAGGGTCTGAAATGTAGTCAAAATGTAACAAACTGTTTATCTATAGAAAGTGATTTTCCTGAAAATATAGTTTCATTTTAGTTTTTGATATCCCAATTTTGGAGAACACTTTTAGGGTCTATAATGTACACAAAAGGTCACAGAATTTATAGCGCTAGAAATCTCTTCTTCTCGGCACATCTTCAACACTTTTTGAATTTACCTGGATGTATAACAATCTAAAAAAAGGTCATGAGACGTAAACTGTTCTAAATAGGTTAACAAATTTACATCAATTCTGCACATCCTAAATCTAATAGTGATTTCGATTAAAAAAAATGTTGGCCCGTCGACGCGAATTTCTGAAAAATTCCTTAAAACTTAGCTCCTATTTCAAAATATGTTATAAAAGTCCAGTCTTCGGGAAAAGGGCAACGAAAATGTTGCACCTTTTGGCAGAAACGAAATCGGCATATATATTGGATATTTTTAAGCACCACCTTAAGGTATGCTCTGAGAACGTTATACACTTGGAAAGGTACATACAATAACCCCGTATAATCTTACTCTCATGTACGCGTAATTGCAGTAACTTGAATTTACGCATACAATACACAAAACAAATATGTATTCATTATTGTTAATAATGTCTAGTACTGCACGTACGTATCAATATCTTAATTTTAATGACATGGATACGTTTTCTTAAGAAAATGACGACTTTAATTTTTTTTAAATTAATTTACTCAATTTTAAGACTACGAGTAAGTCTACCTTAGAAATAAGTTTAAGAAATTGATAGATATTCGAATTTACAACTTATACTTAAAGTAATTCTTTATTTTAAATTAAACGTATAGAGGAGATAACCCTATTGGTCGTCTACTACAGAGTAGATGACTTAATTGTCGTCTACTATAGGGTAGATTACCCTAAATGGTTTTAACTATCCGCTCTGTGATAAACACGTCCGTGACACGGTGACCATATTTGTCGTCTAATGTAGAGTATTTGATCCTATTAGTCGTCTACTGTAGAAAAGGTGACCCTAATGGTCGGCTACTATAGAGCAAATGATCCAAATGTTCGTCTACTTTAGAGTAGATGATCTAATTGCTCGTCTTCCATAGAGTATATGGCCATATTAGTCATCTACTACAGAGTAAATGATCGTATTTGCCGTCTACTATAGAGTATATATACATAGCCATCTACTACAGAGTAAATGATCTTATTGGTCGTCTTTTTTAGGGTATATGGCCATATTAGTCATCTACTACAGAGTATATGTCCCTATTAGTCGTCTACGGCGACCCTAATTGTCGTCTACTATAGAATATACGACCCTAATGGTCGTCTACTATAGAGTTGATGGTCCTAATGGTATCTACTTTAGAGTTGACGATCCTAATGGTAGTCTACTGTAGAGTAGACAACCCTAACGGTCCTCCAGCATAGAGTAAATGACCCTAATTGTCTTCTTCTATAGAGTAGTTGATCCTAATGTTAGTGTGCTGTATAGCAGATGACCCTATTAGTCGTATACTATAGAGTAGTTGATCCTAATGTTAGTGTGCTGTATAGCAGATGACCCTATTAGTCGTATACTATAGAGTAGATTACCCTATTGGTCGTCTACTATAGAGTAGATAACCTTACTTGTCGTCTGCTGCATAATAGATGACCTGATTGGTCGTCTACTGTAGAGTAGATGACCTTACTTGTCGTCTGCTGCATAATGGTTGACCCTATTGATCGTCTACTTTAGAGTAGATGACCCTATTGATCGTTCACTGTAGAGTAGATGACCCCAGTGGTCATCTATAATAGAGTTAATGACCCTAACGGTCGTCTACTTTAGGTTAGATAATCCTATTGGTCGTCTTCTATTAAATGACCCTATTGGTGGTCTTCTATAGAGTGGATGATCCTATTGGACTAGATGACCCTAGTGGTCATCTATAATAGAGTAAATTACACTAATTGTCATCTACTTTTGATTAGATGACTCTATTGGTCGTCTACTGTAGAGCAGATGAGCTTACTTGCCGTCTACTGTGTGGTGGATGACCCTATTGGTAGTCTACTTTAGAGTAGATGATCCTATTGGTAGTCTTCAATAGAGTAGGTGACTATATATGTCATCTACAGTAAAGTACGTGATAAAGTAGATGATCCTATTGGTAGTCTTCAATAGAGTAGGTGACTATATATGTCATCTACAGTAAAGTACGTGATCGTAATGATCGTCTTATGCAGAGTTGATGATACCAATGGTCGTATACTATAGAGTAGATGATCCTAATAGTAGTCTACTATAGAGTAGATAACCTTTTGATCGTCTTCTATAGAGCATATGACAATATAGGTCGCCTTGTTTAGAGTTGGTGACCCTATTAGTCGTCAACTATAGAGTAGATAATCCTATTGGCCGTCTACTGTAGAATAAATGACCCTATTGGTCGTCTACTATAGAGTAGATGACCCTATTAGTCATCTACTATAGAGTAGATGAACCTATTGGTCGTATACTATAGTGTAGATGACCCTATTGGTCGTCTTCTATAGAGTAAATGCCCCTATTGGTCGTCTACTATAGAGCAGATAACCCTATTGGTCGTCTACTAAAGAGTAGATGACCCTATTGGTCGTCTACTATAGAGTAGATGACCCTATTGGTCGTCTACTATAGAGTAGATGACCCTATTGGTCGTCTACTATAGAGTAGATGGCCTTATTGATCGTCTACTATAGAGTAGATGACCCTATTGGTCGTCTACTATAGATTAGATAACCTTTTTCATCGTCTTTTATAGAGCATATGACTATATAGGTCGCCTTATGTAGAGTTGGTGACCCTATTAGTTGTCAAATATAGTGTAGATAATCCTATTGGCCGTCTACTATAGAGTAAATGACCATATTGGTGGTCTGCTATAGAGTAGATGACCCTATTGGTCGTCTACTATAGTGTAGATGACCCTATTGGTCGTCTGCTATAGAGTGGATGACCTTAATTGTCGTCTACTGTATAGTGGATAACCCTATTGGTCGTCTGCTGCAGAGTAGATGATCCTATTGTTTTTCTACTATAGAGTTGATGACCCTTATGGTCTTCTATAATAGAGTAAATGCCTCTAATGGTCGTCTACTTTAGAGTAGAAGGCCCTATTGGCCTCTTCTATAGAGTAGATGGCCCTACATGTCGTCTACTGTGTCTACTTTAGATAAGTTGTCGTCTACTATAGAGTAGATGATCCTATTTGTCGTCTACTATAGAGTAGATGATCGTATCTTTCGTCTACTATAGAGTAGATGATCCTAACCCTCGTCTGCTATAGAGTATATGATCCTAATGGTATTCTACTATGTATAGAGTAGATGAGCCTAAAGATCGTCTACTATTTAGTAAATTACCCTAATAACCGTCTATTATAGAGTATATGATCCTATTGCTCGTCTACTGTAGATAATAGGTGACCCTATTGATCCTCTACCACAGAGTAAATGAGCTTATTGATCGCCAACTGCAGGGTATATAATAGAGTAGATGACCCTATCAGTGGTCTACTATAGAGTTGATGACCCTATTAGTCGTCTAATACAGATTGAATTACCCTATTTGTCGTCTATTATAGGGTTGATTACCCTACTGTTTGTCAACTGTTATACAGATGACCCTATTCTTAAACTATACTTATCGTCTAATGTAGTGTAGGTGACCCTATTAGTTTTCTAACGTAGAGGAGGTTACCCCACTTGTCGTCTTCTATGAGCTTAGTGGTCACCTACTTTATAGTAGATAACCCTAGTGGTCGACTACTACAGAGTAGATTTGTCATCTAGTTTAGAGTAGATGATCCAATTGCTCGTCTACTTTAGAGTAGATGATCGTATTGCTGGTCTAGTGTAGAGAAGGTGACACTATTAATCGTCTACTACAGATTAAATTACCCTATTGGTCGTCTATTATAGAATATACTACACATTTGGTCGTCAACTGTAGAGTATATAATATATTAGATGACCCTATTAGTCGTCTACTATAGAGTTTATAACCCTAATTGTTGTCTACTATGGAGTACAAGACCCTATTGATCGTCTACTATAGAGTAGATGTTGATTACCCTATTGGCCGTCTATTATAAAGTAGATGGCTCTAGTTGTCGTATACTATAGATCAAATGACGCTATGTCTATAGAGTATATGATCCTAGTGGTCGCCTACTATAAAGTACTTGAGCCAATTGTTCGCTCACTTTCGAGTAGATGATCCCAGCTGTCGTCTAATTTCTGAAAGTTGCTCCTATTCTTAGTCTACATAGTAGATAACCTACTGGTCGTTCACCGTAGGGCAGATGACATTATTTGTCGTTTTCTATAGAGAAAATGACTCTATTAAACGTTTGCTAAAGATTATATATCCCTATTTAACGTCTGCTATAAATTAAGTAACCTCATCGATCGTTTACTATACATAGAATAGATAACCTATTGGTACTCTACTATAGAATAGATGACCATACGAAGCTTCTACGGAAAATTGTATATTTCGTCTTAGAATCAATCGTTTGGATTACATCGAATTAATTTTAAGTGTGTGATAATTTTTATAATGATATGTATTTGGGCATAGTCTTATAAAGTAGTAGTTAATTAGGCGGGTCCTTGGTCCTTTTTGATTGCCCATTTCCCTTCCCTTTGTCAATGTCCCACCTACTTATACTGGTTGTGGTTAATGAAGTCCTCCTCCCCTAGTTTTCCTTTGTTATTAGAAAACTTTAAGTTTAATTAATTTCATGTAATTTGCGGTTACATTTTCGCTATCATTTATGCAAGGGCACGAAATTTGTTGTAATCCTTTTAATGGTTGAAGAGTACGGCAAGTAATTGATATGAAACACCAACATTAACATCCTGGATGCGGGGGAATAATCAATAGCAGGTATGTTGACGGAGAGGAATGAAGAGAGTGGTGGTGATGCCACTCACACTTTTGATCTCAACAAGTGTATTCTTGCGATTGTGGGACATTGATTGGTGTATCCCTGAGGGTGAACGTAATAAAAGGGATAATAACAGTGATAATTATCACTCAAACAGTGATATTAAGACAAGGTGGAGTAGTGTGTGATGGTAGTCTGTTCACAGATTTTTGTAAATTCAATGTTTATTAAACGTCTGGCTAGCAGAGAATATTGAGATTATGCAGAGATATGTCAGAGATGACAGGCTGGGATATTTTGTTATGAAGGGGCGATTTGAATTTTGTAAAAGGATTTGATTTATTTTTTCATACATATAAAACAAGTGAACAATTTTCAGTCGGGTAATGCGTCTATTTTTAATCCGGGAATTTTTTTGAGAACTGTAACAAATATATTTTTGTGCAAGATATCTGAAAATAAAAATCAACACATTTTTTATTTTTTTTTAATTTATAATTTTTTTTCCTGACAACTTTGTCCTAGTATGTGTGTGTGTGACCTAATGTACTAAATGTCATTTACACATCACATATTCCTTTTTGTCACTCAACTGTCATTATTGATTCCTGACGCTATCATTTATGGGTGTGTTTGTCCCTCCCAGGATCCCACGAACAGAATTTTGTGTGTAATTCTTTGTAGTAGGTTTTTTGTTTTCGTCTTCGTTTTTTTGTCCCCTACAAAAGTAATTAGCGCCAAAGTCCGTCAATCCATTGCAATACATGTCACACAAATACTCTCTCTATATATATGTATGTAGATACTATAGAATATTTAATGAAGTCAATTTTTTGTTGTATCAAAATGGGACCACTAATCCTCCAGGGGAGGCGTATTTGATCCGCCCAGCCTGACACACCATCAATATCGGCCTGGGGCTGACACTGGGAGGGGGAGTTCTGATGAAGGTTCGGGGGTATTGATGACAAATACAAATTGACATGAAAAGTTGACATAAAATGTGAGAAAAAAAAGGGAAAAATAAGTTTTTTTTGCACATCCACTGAGTGTTGTTAAAACATTGAAAAGAATTGTAGTTTTTTCTCTTTGTTTTTCCTTTGATTCTGTCCGCATTCCGGTTTCCGGTTTAACTTTATGCATTTATTATAACGAATCATGGGATGGTTGGGTGGACGGCTGCATGGACTGATGGCGGGCGGTTATTACTGTGGTGAAGAGCAGTCATGGTTTTCCACCAATTATGGTTGTGGCAGGACGAAAAGAGTTGCTTAAGTCTGCGAAAAATCTTTCAAGTTCTGCAGAGCAGAATGCTGTGTGAGTGTTCGTGTGTATTTAAGTGAAATATTGATTTAAAGGGAAATGTAGCGTATCTTGTGAATACATTGAATTTGTAAAGGACAAAAGGAAAAAGGAAGAACAGTATATACCACATTTTTGGTTAAAAATTAATTGATGTACAACTTTATGATATGGGCAAGTACCAATATCCTTTCTCCGTTTTCATGCTGAAGTAAATTAAATTGCAGGTTGTTATAGGTTTACGAGGGCGGTCCTAGCCGACCTGACATATAGATGACGGTAGTAGTTCAAAAAAAAAACTTTCGTGAAAAAACATATGTTTTAGGTTTCAAGGCACCACGCTGCTTAGTTTCTTTTTGAGCACTCAAAAGTAAACGATCTCAGTGAATTTGTAAACATGGAAAAAATAGTCACCGATACGTAATACTATAAAATTTCATTACATAGGTTTCAATCCAACCATTATTAAAGTTTCTACTTTGGGGTAGTCTGCTCCTTCGTTCACAACTATAAAATATTGGTTGGCGTAGTTTAAATGGTGTCGTACAAGCTGCCAAGACGAACACCCTGGTGGTCGACCAATTGATGTGTCCACCCCAGAAATGGTTAAAAAAATCCACAAAATGGTCGTGGATGACCGTTGGTTGAAGGTTCGTTAGCTAGCTGAAGTCAAAGGCATTCGAAAAAGTCCTATACACCGCATATATGATAAAGCTGTGCGCAAGATGGGTGCTGCGCTTGCCCACCATGAAGACCATGCACCAGTTCACACATCCACCACTGCGATGGCCAAAATCAATGAAGTAAAGTTCGAATAGCTTCGGCACGCACCTTATTTGCCAGATTTAGATCCAAAAGATTATTTTTTGTTTCCAAACTTAAAAAAATGGCTCGGCGGAAAAATATTTGTCAGCAATGTAGTGGTGGGGTTTCGGTTGATGGCTATTTCAAAGAGCTAGACAGTTCCTTCTATAAACAGGTTATTGAGGCTAAGTTACCAATAGCACGAATATTGAGACCGGAAAGATCTGTTAGACGTCCTAGAAAGGCCGACCTCAGTATATCCAGACGTCGTTTACTTAATGAGAGAGTAAAGCAAGGCCGCTATGCTTTAAATTTTTTACAGCTTCGGCAGAAGTCATTGGATCCAATGAGGATTCTCGAAAGTCGAAATATACAATTTTCCGTAGAAGCTTCGTACGGTCATATATTCTATAGTAGAGGACCATAGGTTATCTATTCTATAGTAAACGATCGATGAGGTTACTTTCGTTATAGCAGACATTTAATCTATAGCAAACGACACATAAGTTCATCTGCCCTACATTGAATGACCAATAGAGTTATCTACTACATGTATGTAAACTACCAATACAAGCACCTTCCATAGAATAGACGATCTATACGTCCATCTACTCGAAAGTGAGCGAACAGCTCAAGTACTTTATAGTAAACCACAACTGGGATCGCCTACTCTATTGTAGACGACCCATAGGGTCATTTGCTCTATAGTTGACGACAAATAACGTCATCTATTCGATAGTAGACGATCAATAGGGTTTTCTACACCATAGTAGACGATCAATAGGGTATTATGCTCCATAGTAGACGACTAATAGGATCATCTAATCTATCATACACTCTAATGCTGACAACTAAAAGGTAATCTACTCCACGAGTATAATAAAAGGATAATCTAGTCTATAATAGACGACCAATAAAGTAATTGACTCTGTAGTAGACGATTAATAGTGTCACCTACTCTACACTAGACGAGCAATGCGATCATCTACTATAAAGTAGACGAGCAATTGGATCATCTACTATAAACTAGATGACAAATAGGGTCATCTACTCTATAGTAGACGACCAATAGGGTCATCTACTATACAGTAGGTGACCACTTAGCTCATAGTAGACAACAACTGGGGTAACATTCTTACATTAGAAAACTAATAGGGTCACCAACTCTACATTAGATGATCAGTAGAGTTATACATCCTAATGTTTAAGAACACCCTATAGTTTAAGAATAGGGTCATCTGTTTTACAGTTGATGAACGACAAATAGGGTCATTCAATCTATAGTAGACGACTAATAGGGTCATCAACTCTACAGTAGACGACTAATAGGTTATCTACTCTATAGTAGACGACTAATAGGGTCATATATCCACTATAGTAGACGAGCAATAGGATCATCTACTAGGGTCATTTACTAAATAGTAAACGATCATTAGGACCATCTACTCTATAGCAGACTACCATTAGGATCATATACTCTATAGCAAACGACAGTTATGATCATCTACTCTACAGTCGACGACAAATAAGATCATCAACTCTATAGTAGACGACAAATAGGATCATCTACTCTATAGTAGACGACAAATAGGATCATCTACTCTAAATTAGACACAGTAGACGACATGCAAGGCCATCTACTCTACAGTAGAGGCCAATAGGGCCTTCTACTCTAAAGTAGACGACCATTAGAGGCATTTACTCTATTATAGAAGACCACAAGGGTCATCTGCTCTATAGAAGAAAAGCAATAGGATCATCTACTCTGCAGCAGACGACCAATATTGTCATCCATTATACAGTAGACGACAAGTAAGGTCATCCAGTCTATAGTAGACGACCAATAGGGTCATAACCTTGCAGCAGACGACCAATAGGGTTTTCTACTATACAGTAGACGACAATAAAGGTCATCCACTCTATAGAAGACGACCAATTGGGTTATCTACTTTATAGTAGACGACCAATAGGGTCATCTACTCTATAGTAGACGACCATTAGTATCATCTACTCTGCATGAGAGGACCATTACGGTCACATACTTTACACTTCTTACAGCTTCTGCAGAAGTCATTGGATCCAATACCTAACCTTCTAGCGTGTTAGCCGATCAGGCAGTGTCCCGTCAGAACCGAGACTAACGTCGATAGGCTTGTCCTCTCTAGTGCGAGGAGACATATTAACCTTCTCAGTTGTATCTTGGCCAGATTTGTCTAGCTACTCTGCAGGTGTCGAGTTTGGATGTGGACATTGGCGCACCAATATATGTTAATTCTTCGAGAAATTGTAATCTTGTCCCTTTCCTAGCAAGTTCATAAGCTTTGCAGTTCCCCGGGATATCCCTACCTATGTCCAAGTACCCATATGAGGTATATGGGTGGTTTCGACATAATTTATGGCATTGAAGTTTTTTGCAGAATTCAATACTTCAGAAAGGTGGTTTAGGTTAGGGTGACGACCGATTTTTTGTCAGCTCACATAGACCAGTTTAGGTCCCTAGTGTTACTACGGGCTAATGCCCCTCATCAAAACCAACCTTTTTGATATACAAATTTATCGACAGTACGAATATCGCTACGGGAAAGATATGTTGGACTGCCTAGAAAGGCAGATTCCAGTATGTCCACTGGACATTGTCCACTCGTCGTTTACTCAAAGCGGAACTATCGCATAGTAAGTACTCACTGCTTTCCACTTCTTTCTCATCACCACAGCTCCTGCAGAAGTCATTGGACTAAATACCTGACCTTCTGTCATTTTAGCTGATTTGCCAGTGTCCCGTCAGAACTGACAATAATGTAGTCAGTTTTTTCTGCTCTACTACGAGGTTATATTTTGACCTTTCTCTTTCATTGGACTTCCTGATTGCCTCTTGCCCAAGCCAAAGCTTACATGTAGACGGTGGCGCTCAAATATACAGGATTGCCCATATTCGACGGACCCATCTGGCAACGCCATAACTTTTGACAGAGATGTCAGATCGCTTAATGACATACCGCGTTTGAAGCGTCAGTCCAAGCAGATTTTTACCATGGAACAATACACGCCACGCTCTGAAATAGTTGAAATTTACATTCAAGTCAATTGTGAAAACTCAACGTGCTTTTAAAATATTAAAAAATGTGAGAAGTGCGCCTTCTAAGAACACCATTAAGCGTTTATACGAAAAATTTTCGACTGGTGAGGCTCTTTCTAATCCGAAGAGGCAAAATAAAAGTCGACCAAGGCGATCGGCCGAGAATATCGCTGCCGTACGAGCCAGTGTTGAGAGGTCCCCAAGAACATCCCAAAAACGCCGTTCTCAGCAGTTGGGCATGGCTCGGTCCACTTTACAACGGATTATTCGCGTTGATTTGCATTTGTTCCCGTACAAAATTCAATTGACGCAAAGATTGTTGCCTGCGGACAAGCCTCGTCGATTGGAATGGGCCCAACGACAACATGGGTCCGTCGAATATGGGCAACCCTGTATGTAAATTCTTCGAGAATTTTGAAAGACGTCCCTTTCCTAGCAAGTTCATAAGCTTTGCAGTTCTCCGGGATGCCCAGGCAGTTCCCCGGATGATACAGGTACCAGATACTGCTCAGTTAAGATATCTGCGGCATTCGAGGGCTTTTTGTTAATTTAAGGATTTGGTCTCCCGAGAATTGACTGTCCGAGTATATGACAATGCCTGTGTTGGTCACTATGTTGCAACATAGTGTCAGCCACTTGGCGACTTCCCTTATTGTCATTATATCAGCTTGAGGTCACTGGAGGTATCCGGTAGTCTGTGAGCTATATAAAGTCTTGTACAGACTCATTCGCTGTGGTCCTTAACGCTCCACTTATGCATAGGAAGTTCTGTGAACTTTTGGTAATTGGTAGGTAATGGATCGTTTATCAGTTCTCCTCCACCACCCACAATGCCGTACATTGAGTCTAAATGACAATTTCCTAGAATTATTGCTATATTTTCTCGAATAATTCCTAGATATTTTGCATTTTCAGAATGGAACCAGCTCGGTTCCATTTATCAGAGGAAGGTCAACACGTGGAACCTTATTTTTCCTAATAAAGAGAACCAATTGCAATTCCGCTACTGCCTCATATAGCCATTTTCTTCAGAGCCACCTGTAGGATGTCCCTGAGGATGTCGAGGAATTTGTCAGTTTATGAGATTGCCACGTCATCTGCATAAACCACGATTATGCAGTCACAATGTTCTAGATCTATGAGAATTTCATTCACCGCTAGGTTCCAAATTAGTGTAGGCAGATCTCCACCTTGTGGGGTCCCTCTTTTCACAAACTTTGTTGAGTTGCGGGCCCAAGACTTGCAGTTATGCATTTTTTTATTAGGCAGACTTTGAATTGGTCTAATCAAGCTAGAGTTTACCATTAGAGTGACAGCGCCGCAATTAGTGATCACGCATCTGAGTAAATGTTATTAAAACCCCCTTCTCTTCTATGTCAAGAAAGGCAACTACAGTGAATTCCTTGCAATGTAGGGACGATTCGATAGCGCCCAGAAGTTCGTGCAGGGCAGATTCTGTAGACTTGCCCTTGTCATAGGTATATGGTTCTCCGATAAGAGTTTTTTGGTCTTCTCTAATGAAAGTATCTTAAAGTCAGACCTTTCAGGCGGTAGGACAATAGGCTAATTGGCCTGAAGTGCTTTGGTCTAATATGCGATATCTTCCCGCATGGGTATGAATACCACTTTGGTGTGTCCATCCATCGAGTGGGAATATTTGAGAGCCGGCTACAACCTTCATAAATGGTCTTCAGCCAGGAGATAATGTAATTCAACATTTTCTGCATTTTTGCTGCAGTAATGCCGTGTGGTCCAGATGATTTAAAGGGCTCAAAGCTGCTAATGGCCATGCTGATTCTGGTTTTTTCAGTTAACAACCTGGAGGCGCTTGCAGTCCACTCGCTCTATTGTTGGTCCTGCGAGTTCTTTCGGAGAGTTCTCTGCGAAATGTATGTCGAGCAGTAGCTTCAACGACTACTTACTCCTTTTTGTCCAGTCTTTGGAGTCCATTTCACTATATGCGTCCGTTTGATAAAGTATTAGTTATTGTAATCAAAGTACAGGTCGCAATATTAGTCTAATCGTAATGAAATTTGGCCTCAAGGATGATTACTATTGAAACATGTCATAGTCGGTTTCGGTTCGGCAATATCTACTATAAAATGCAGATATTTTCATTTGAGGCAATCCTCATAATTGCCTTCATTACAACTTCCATGCAACATCCTGCTGCTATCAAAATCGCTTTTATCCTTTCACGAATTCCCATCGTAATTGTCCGCTCATCAAGCAACTGCTGTGATTTGCTGTTTTGATTGTATGATTTTGCATTTATCTATCGAATTGTGTAAATGTCCGACCATATCCATGTGTATCCGTATCCTTTTGCAGTGACTATTTGTTCGGTCATGTGTGCGACATAGGCGACTTTGTGTTAGGAATACTGTCACTCATATCAATGATATCATTCTCAAATTATCATCAAATGAAAATCCAATCAACCGCAAATAATTTAAAGTTATCACCCCTCGCTGCACTCACACAGACGCCAGATGTATTCAATAAAAGCCATTTAAATTGATAGAATAAATAATTTTCAAACATTTGTTGATATATTGTTCGTGGACGGAATGTGAATATATTCTGTTGAGAGATGTAGAAATTTCTCTTGTCTCTTCCGTCAGGACTATTTTTCAAAGAAAAAAGGACTATTTTTCATAGAAAAATATTCCGTCAGAACTATTTTTCATAGAAAAATATTCCATCAGGACTATTTTTCATAGAAAAATATTTCGTCAGGACTATTTTTCATAGAAAAATATTCCGTCAGGACTATTTTTCATAGAAAAATATTCCGTCAGGACTATTTTTCATAGAAAAATATTCCGTCAGGACTATTTTCATAGAAAAATATTCCGTCAGGACTATTTTTCGTAGAAAAATATTCCGTCAGAACTTTTTTTCATAGAAAAATATTCCGTCAGGACTATTTGTCATAGCAAAATATTCCGTCAGGACTATTTTTCATAGAAAAATATTCCGTCCGGACTATTTTTCATAGAAAAATATTCCGTCAGGACTATTTTTCATAGAAAAATATTCCGTCAGGACTATTTTTCATAGAAAAATATTCCGTCAGGACTATTTTTCATAGAAAAATATTCGATCAGAACTATTTTTCATAGAAAAATATTCCGTCAGGACTATTTCACATTTTTCATAGAAAAATATTCCGTCAGGACTATTTTTCATAGAAAAATATTCCGTTGGGACTTTTTTGCGAAGAAAAATATTCCGTCAGGACTATTTTTTGTAGAAAAATATTCCGTCGACTATTTTTCATAGAAAAATATTCCGTCAGGACTATTTTTCATAGAAAAATATTCCGTCAGGACTATTTTTCATTGAAAAATATTCCGTCAGGACTATTTTTCATAGAAAAATATTACGTCAGGACTATTTCTCATAGAAAAATATTCCTTCAGGACTATTTTTCATAGAAAAATATTCCTTTCATAGAAAAATATTCCGTCAGGACTATTTTTCATAGAAAAATATTACGTCAGGACTATTTTTCATAGAAAAATATTACGTCAGGACTATTTTTCATAAAAAAATATTACGTCAGGACTATTTTTCATAGAAAAATATTCCTTTAAGACTATTTTTCATAGAAAAATATTCCTTCAGGACTATTTTTCATAGAAAAATATTCCTTCAGGACTATTTTTCATAGAAAAATGTTCCTTCAGGACTATTTTTCATAGAAAAATATTCCTTTCAGGACTATTTTTCATAGAAAAATATACCTTCAGGACTATTTTTCATAGAAAAATATTCCGTCAGTACTATTTTTCATAGAAAAATATTCCGTCAGTACTATTTTTCATAGAAGAATCCTTCAGGACTATTTTTCATAGAAAAATATTCCGTCAGGACTATTTTTCATAGAAAAATATTCCGTCAGGACTATTTTTCGTAGAAAAATATTCCGTCAGGACTATTTTTCATAGAAAAATATTCCGTCAGGACTATTTTTCATAGAAAAATATTCCGTCAGGACTATTTTTCATAGAAAAATATTCCGTCAGGACTATTTTTCATAGAAAAATATTCCGTCAGGACTATTTTTCATAGAAAAATATTCCGTCAGGACTATTTTTCATAGAAAAATATTCCGTCAGGACTATTTTTCATAGAAAATATTCCGTCAGGACTATTTTTCATAGAAAATATTCCGTCAGGACTATTTTTCATAGAAAAATATTCCGTCAGGACTATTTTTCATAGAAAAATATTCCGTCAGGATTTTTTTCATAGAAAAATATTCCGTCAGGACTATTTTTCATAGAAAAATATTCCGTTAGGACTATTTTTCATAGAAAAATATTCCGTCAGGACTATTTTTCATAGAAAAATATTCCGTCAGGACTATTTTTCATAGAAAAATATTCCGTCAGGACTATTTTTCATAGAAAAATATTCCGTCAGGACTATTTTTCATAGAAAAATATTCCGTCAGGACTATTTTTCATAGAAAAATATTCCGTCAGGACTATTTTTCATAGAAAAATATTCCGTCAGGACTATTTTTCATAGAAAAATATTCCGTCCGGACTATTTTTCATAAAAAATATTTCGTCAGGACTATTTTTCATAAAAAATATTTCGTCAGGACTAATTTTCATAGAAAAATATTCCGTCAGGACTATTTTTCATAGAAAAATATTCCGTCAGGACTATTTTTCATAGAAAAATATTCCGTCAGGACTATTTTTCATAGAAAAATATTCCGTCAGGACTATTTTTCATAGAAAAATATTCCGTCAGGACTATTTTTCATAGAAAAATATTCCGTCAGGACTATTTTTCATAGAAAAATATTCCGTCAGGACTATTTTTCATAGAAAAATATTACGTCAGGACTATTTTTCATAGAAAATATTCCGTCAGGACTATTTTTCATAGAAAAATATTCCGTCAGGACTATTTTTCATAGAAAAATATTCCGTCAGGATTTTTTTCATAGAAAAATATTCCGTCAGGACTATTTTTCATAGAAAATATTCCTTTCATAGAAAAATATTCCGTCAGGACTATTTTTCATAGAAAAATATTACGTCAGGACTATTTTTCATAGAAAAATATTACGTCAGGACTATTTTTCATAGAAAATATTCCGTCAGGACTATTTTTCATAGAAAAATATTCCGTCAGGACTATTTTTCATAGAAAAATATTCCGTCAGGATTTTTTTCATAGAAAAATATTCCGTCAGGACTATTTTTCATAGAAAAATATTCCGTTAGGACTATTTTTCATAGAAAAATATTCCGTTAGGACTATTTTTCATAGAAAAATATTCCGTCAGGACTATTTTTCATAGATAAATATTCCGTCAGGACTATTTTTCATAGAAAAATATTCCGTCAGGACTATTTTTCATAGAAAAATATTCCGTCAGGACTATTTTTCATAGAAAAATATTCCGTCATAGAAAAATATTCCGTCAGGACTATTTTTCATAGAAAAATATTCCGTCAGGACTATTTTTCATAGAAAAATATTCCGTCAGGACTATTTTTCATAGAAAAATATTCCGTCAGGACTATTTTTCATAGAAAAATATTCCGTCAGGACTATTTTTCATAGAAAAATATTCCGTCAGGACTATTTTTCATAGAAAAATATTCCGTCAGGACTATTTTTCATAGAAAAATATTCCGTCAGGACTATTTTTCATAGAAAAATATTCCGTCAGGACTATTTTTCATAGAAAAATATTCCGTCAGGACTATTTTTCATAGAAAAATATTCCGTCATGACTATTTTTCATAGAAAAATATTCCGTCCGGACTATTTTTCATAAAAAATATTTCGTCAGGACTATTTTTCATAAAAAATATTTCGTCAGGACTATTTTTCATAGAAAAATATTCCTTTAAGACTATTTTTCATAGAAAAATATTCCGTCAGGACTATTTTTCATAGAAAAATATTCCGTCAGGACTATTTTTCATAGAAAAATATTCCGTCAGGACTATTTTTCATAGAAAAATATTCCGTCAGGACTATTTTTCATAGAAAAATATTCCGTCAGGACTATTTTTCATAGAAAAATATTCCGTCAGGACTATTTTTCATAGAAAAATATTCCGACTATTTTTCATAGAATATTCCGTTAGGACTATTTTTCATAGAAAAATCATCTGTCAGGAGAATTTTTCATAGAAAAATCATCCGTAAGGACTATTCTTCATAGAATAATCATTCATTAGGAATATTTTTCAGAGAAAAAAATATTCTGTCCGGATTATTTTTCAGTGAAAAATTTTCCTTTTAATTGTTCCTGTATACGTATAACGAAACGTTTCTGTTAATTTTTTTTTATACATTTTTGGAGGCACCAATATAGGGATAATAGTCACACTATCGCATATACATATATATTCCATTTGTGTGGTTTAAATGCTGATGCCAAACACGTTGCTAAGTTGTTAACTCCATGTGAAAGTAGAAGTGCCTAGGCTTATCAAATAGCATGGCAAAATAAATAAATCCATACTCAATGACTGTGTGATGCACAAACCAACTCATATCCAAAATTTTCTGGTATGAAAAAATATTTTCCTATTACCCATTGAAAGACCGCAAATAGTTTTAATTTTCATTTGTTCCAAATTATTCTAAGCTAATGATGTTGATGCCAATCTGATTGGAAATTGAAAATAAATGTATTTTTTCGTAGTTAAAGTCCGTTTATAATAGAGAAGAATACCACAAAATTCCATTTAAATGATATTTAATATTTGTTTTGGAATATTTGATGGATTTGTTCAAGTATGTGGTGCAAAATAAATTAATATACATATATAAATTCATCACATTCGGTTTGTCTATACGTATATGTGGTAGATAGAAAAATTAATCGCAATTATTTGAACAAAATCCCAAAATTGTTGCTAAATTTATGGATTTTTAAACAAACATCTGCTTAAACTATTTCA
Organism: Eudasyphora cyanicolor; assembly: GCA_963930755.1. Classification (NCBI taxonomy): domain Eukaryota; kingdom Metazoa; phylum Arthropoda; class Insecta; order Diptera; family Muscidae; genus Eudasyphora; species Eudasyphora cyanicolor. The sequence continues at coordinate 123,389,394 of OZ005738.1, forward strand.
CAGAGGAAAATAATACGTAGGTATTATTTTTCATTAGATATTGTTCGTCAGGAATTGTTTCCATAGGAACAAACTTCATCAGGACTTATTTTCTTACAAAGAAAACCCATTCAAAAAAGGCTTCCCTTTCTGGTCTCTGCCTTTATTATGTCAATATTTGGAAAGTATCGCTTAAAGAGACCCAAAACAAAAACCTGCTATCGCATTTATTATAGCTCCAATGAATTTCATTTACCATAATAAACTTAATTTTTTGACATTGACGTAAAGACCATTAAACTAAAGACTTTTTTCAATACTCCTCTCTTTTTCGCTACTCCTATGTAGAGTATCCTTTATTTTTTCGTTATAATTTTTCATATTTTTTCCATATATTTGACTTGTGGAATTTTTCTTCGAACGTGTTATATATGGCCATCCATTTTTCGAGGTTTTTTATAAGCTCTTCGTGCTACAGAATATTGTAGAAAAAATGGCAAAAATGAAGCTCACAAAGTCGATAAATGATGAATTGCCACCGAAACGAACGTGGGACAAATGGTAACGTGGCCACGGGAGACGATAATAAAAATGAGATTCTTGTATGGCTTTTTTTCGAACATAGACAAAAGTGAAAAGATTTTATTTTAATTTTTTATTCATTCTCCTTCATCAATCGGAGTTGATGTCAGTTTTCCGGCGTAATACATAAATAAATTTCATCAATCATTAAGTAATTGATTGATATCGTAATAACGGTTGTAAGTTTCAATGAAAAAATGTTTTTGACAGGCTCGCTGTATCCGAAGCAGAACGAGATGACAAAATCACTTAAGTTAACATATTAAATTATTATATATTAAAATGTTACTATTTAATAGCGCTGAATTAACGGAAGGTAGTCCTACGGTATCCTTTTCTTAATAGTAGTGACGAATTTTTTTCCTAAGGAAAATAGTCCTGACGAACTTTTTTCGTAAGGAAAATAGTCCTGGCGAACTTTTTCCCTAACGAAAATAGTCCTGGCGAACTTGTTTCCTAAGGAAAATAGGCCTAACGAACTTTTTTCCTAAGGAAACAAGTCCTGACGAACTTTTTGCCTAAGGAAAATAGTCCTGAAGGAATTTTTTCCTTATGGACTTATGTTATTTATTTATTTTTTTAATAGAGTACTCAATGACGATGTCAAAGTCATATTTCACATTAAGAAAAATATTCCCAGACATTTGACATCCCAGATACGATTGTAGAATGCCTGATTTATGCACAAATATTGACACACTTTTTTGCCTATGCAAACTCTTTGGCAAAAAAAAAATCATGGTTATGGTTTGTCAAGATGCTATCTGCTGCGATGGGTTTGTTTTTAGGGGTAGGAGAATGGGACGGTGGGGTTTTCTGCAGGGAAATATATTAGATCTGTTAAAAAGACACATTTTCCGTCATCAAATATTTTAACAACTTTATTTAAGATATACAAGTTTATTTTGACAACATAGAATTGTGAAATATGGCATTGCAGATAAATAAAAAAACGGAAATCTGCTTATGAGACATTGAGGGGGAAGTTTCACTGGATTCAGGTTGACATAATTTTTTACGGCCACCCTGATGAAATGCTTGAAAATACACTCTTTAAACATTAGGATCAATTTAAAAAATTAGATATATTTTATAGCCTTACAGTCAAACAGGAAATGAAAGATAAAATTTATGTTTGGAAAGTCAAGTGAAATCTTTATTTGTAATATCCCATATAAATCTCACCCTGCTGGAGGATGTCTTTACATGCGCCTTAAACACATACAAGCTTATTCATATTCCAGACTTACACGAAATCTAAGGCATAAATTTAGGGGCAGAACATAGAACTGAGCACATATTTGTAAGCACACATGCCTGAAATTGCTGAGATTTCCATAAAATAAAAAAACTCAAATCCTGGCTATAGGCTATATTCTATATTTTCTCGCCTGACTTCCCAGAAGTCTTTTTATTTACTTGAACTGGCAGCTAATAAAATAAAAATGGGAAAAAAACTAAATATTTCTTTATATTTATGAAAAAAAGGAAGAGAAACAAGCAAATTTTATAGAAATTCTGAAGGGCTTTTTAAAACAAAAGTTTTTTTTACATTTTCTATGAACATGAAACAATCTGGGGGAAATTTTCTTTAACTCTCTGTCATATTTCAGTAAAAACTTAAATTACTTGTAGCATTTTGTGCAGACATTTATATTTTTTTTTACAAATATACAAAACAAATCTTCAGACTAAGTAAAAGTAACAAACCACCATATATATAAATCACTTTTGTTTTATTCATGCCTCAAGAAATCCTGCCACAGTTGGGAAAAAAGCGCATAGCTGATTTCGAACTACTTTTCACGGCCAAAGGCGCCACAAGCAAAGAGATTGTATATAAGAAGAGATACCATTTCATTCACCTCAACGAAAGGTGAATTCCGACTCGTGAGCAAAGATGAGTTCATGAAAAAATTTATTGAAAAATCGTGTATTTTGTGTGCTTTTCTTTCACTTTTTCACATGCACGTCAATAAACACACAAAATAAAATTCTTATACGTTAGTTGAAACAAAGAAAACGGAGAAAAAGCTCGTTTTTAATCTATTTAAATTTCCTTTATGTCCACCACTTCGATAGAAAAACTCACCTCTGCACATGAATTTTCGCCGTGGTATCTCTTTATAAATTGAACCTCTTTGGCCACAAGCCAGTGGTGAATATTAGAAATATTTATAATGCTTAACCTCCCCCTTCTCCAACCGCACACAATAAAGTAGTCAACAGTTAGCAACAAATGTTTGTGGACCCGCCAAAAAATATGCAAGTTCAGCTCTGTTCATTTCGTTTCGCTGTTTATAATTTTTGTGTGTGTAAGCAGAGCATACTTTTAGGAGCTCTCATTGCTCGCTGTTGGCTGCCAGCCAGTTGTGCCATTTGTACAATTGATGAAAGATTACATTTTTTATTTAATAACAAGCCATAAACATTTTGCATGTATTAAATATTTATATGGGGTAGATATTCACGGAGCGGGAGAGGGAGGGAGGGAGGATGGCAGTTATTTAAAAACCGGCAAAGGAAACGAGAGGGAGGATAACATTTATTTATGAAAAGGTGAAGTTCAAAGGGAAGGCAAGCAATGTTTAGAGAACATAGACGTTTTAAGCTGTAAAGAGTTTTCAAAATAATACAACATATGCAGGGTTTTCCAATAAGAGTGATATGATGTCTTTGAAAAAAACACACGTATTGTTAAGGAAATTCAAAAGTTTTGTATTTAATGTGAAGTACACTCGATACAATTAAGTTCTAACTAAAACGTCATTCACATGGCCTCCACGACTTCTTCTGCAGGAACGAATTCGATGAACCCACTAAATCAAGACATATGTCATGAATGGCACGTTCAATATTGACTTGTAAAGCTTGAAGAGAGTCTGGTTTATTTCGAAAGACCAATGACTTCAAATAACCCCACAAGAAATAGTCTAATGGTGGTAAATCACTATTTATTGAAATAATCGAATCTCCAAACTTTTCTCGCAACAATTCAATTGTTTCACTTGCTGTGTGGCACGTAGCCACAATCGGTAAATGGAAAAAAGATAGCTCTTAACGAGAGCTAAAATATTGCTCATGGGTGTCAAGGTCGTAGGTCGACTGGAAAGTGTTTTTTTGGATTTCTTAAAAAATTGACCCAGCATCATTTTCAAATGTGAACGGAAAGTTTATTTTTGCTCTAGCTCCTTAACATCGGATCGGGAATCGGTCAATGGCAAAAAGATAGCTCTTAACAAGAGCTAAAATATTGCTCATGGGTGTCAAGGTCGTAGGTCGAATGGAAAATGCATTTTTTGGATTTAAAAAAAAGTGGACTTAGCGCACGAATTGTTGCAATTGGAGAACGATTATTTTGATAATAAAACTGAATAATTTGTAAACGTTGTTCTTGCGTATATCTCTCCATGATGAAATTGTAAAAACTACTGAATACAATGAACAACAAATGATCATGATCATGACATATTACAAATGGCCGAAACGTCACTTCAAAATCATATCATCCCTATTGGAAAAACCGTTATATATATAAGAAAATAATTATGCACCTATGTTGTTATTTAAAACAATTTTATTGTTTTTAGTTTTTTGATAAATGAAATCTACAACTCTATTCTTATAACCCTTTTAGTCATAAACATTTCTCCTCTTCGGTTGTGTGCTTTGTGTGAAATCAGCACACAAAAACAATCTAAAACAATATCAAATGCCAGTAGGCTATACTTTAAGAATTTCTTTCAATTATTCAGCTTCAAATTGTTGTGGGTACATCTTTGTTTGTTTGCTTGTGTTTGCGTTTTGCCGACGTGTTTGCCTTCTAGGAAAAGATTAAGTGTGAATATTTATGCACGTTTTGGTTTTTTGGCGCCCAACGTGGGGTCTACACATAATTTTATATTGCCACAATGTGGATTTGCATGTATTTTGGATTTGGATGTATTAATTTTGGTGAAAAAATAAAAAAGGAACAACAAAATTGCAGACATTTTGATGTCTTAAAGTAGGAATTTTCGGAATAATTAAGTATCAACGATTTCTAATATTTGTATGGTAAAAAAAAAGAAAAATTTATTAAAATTATTCGAAAATTGTTAGTTAATTGCTACACAATATCTGTGGACGCATATTTTAGGGATTTGGCATGATTAACAATAATGTAGTTTGCTCATGGGCATTATATTATAGAAAGAAGCGAAAATATTAAGTAAATTGAACGAAAGTGGTTTGCTAATTGCTTCATAAGAATTCTCAAAGCCTATTTTCACGATTTGGGAGGATAAATAATAATGCAGTATACTTTTGGGTATTGTATTATATTGTTTTGGGGAGATATAATATAATTTAATGCCCAAATGTATAAAAAAAAGTATGCTTTAAAGTTTCAGAGTTTTTTTTTAATTATTTAATGTGTGATAATCTTTTGAAATAATATTGATTATAGATCAGAGCCTCAAGGACTCTATGTGGACTCTAATTTGGCATCGAGTGAAATAATTAAATATGTAAATAACAAACTAAAAGGAAGCTACAAAATTGCAGATGTTTCGATTTTTAATTTAAATATTATCCCAATTTGGATTGGCAGAGGTTTGACATTGGGTGAATTAATTAACTAAAGGAAAAAATTTAAATGGGGGACAACAAAATTTCAGATGTTTCGGAGTTGATTGTTAGAATTTTTTGTACAACTTAGTATCATGAATTTTTATTTTTTTTTTTACAGAAAAAATTGAATTGATTTTAATTATTCAGAAATGGTTAGTTAATTCATGTGTAATGCTTTTGGTAGAAATATTGTAATATAACTCCTAAGAGTACACTCCATTCTTGTTTATCATCTCAATTCCTGAAAGTATGCTTTAATTCTCGGGAGTAAATGTTTTGAATTTCTGTTAAAATTGCACAAAAAATAAAAAACAGACATTTCGATTTTTTAAAGTAAGAATTTTTTTTTTAATTGTAATAATGGACTTTTTTCACCCTCACTTTAGTGGAGGAGGATATAAGTATGTTTGGCTGAAATCTGTTTTAGGACATTTTTATTTATTTTAACAATGTCCGTCCTTCCGTCTGCCTCTCAAAAGGAGTTTATCTGTCGCTATCACTTTGATAACCAGCAAGGAAAGACAGAAAGTAGGTCGGGGCCGACTATATAGTACCCTACACCTCCCTAACAATTCGAAAATAGGCATTGAGGTAATAATTTGGAATACTTGGTTTCGTTCCAGTTAATAAACAGATAACAGATTTTATTCATGTAATAAAAAACCTCTTTCTGCTAAATTTCGTATTGATCGGATTTAAAGTACAGTTTCTACAGCGCTTACAGGTGAAATCGGGGGTAACATATATATGGGGGCTATATCTAAATCTGAAACGATTTTCCTAAAATTTAGAATTATCTCTAAGTATATCAAAAGACTTCTTTGTGTCAATTTTTATTCAGATCGGTTTAAAAAAGTTGCTAATACAGTGTAAACTTAAATAGGTACAAACGGAGATACGTATATTGGAGCGATATATACTTATAAATCTACACTGATTTTGACCAATTTCGATAGGGATCATCATTGGGCCAAAAAAGAGCACTGTGCTACATTTCATCATAATCGGACCATAAATACATCCTGGACATTGATAACAACGATACATCTACAGACGGATGGACGGACGCACGGATAGACGGACATGGTTAAATCGAATCAGGAAGTGATTTCAAGTCGATCGGTATAATAAACGATGGGTCTATCTTTTCGCCTTTTGTGTGTTACAAATAAATGCAGAAACTCATAATAACGTGGACCACAGTGTGGTGTAGGGTATACAAGTTCACGAAGTACCCACATCCCTTTTGGTAATTCACACGCAAAGGGATTGTCCGACTTTGTTGAACAATTTAATTTGTAATAGATCTTTTCTGTACTAAATCTGTTTTACCCCAACCTTGAAAAAGTATTTGAAAACTTCGCATAATTTGTATCTCTTTAAAACCCGAGGCTTCTAAAATAAACAAAACCTTGTATCTGCCACTTTTATTCACGGCAGTCGAGGGAAGCACGTCTCATACCAGTGCATATAAAAACTTAAAATTTTGTTCAGTGTAATGCTTTTATAGTACCTACAATCAGGCAAAAATGGCCATTATTGTCACGTCCATTTTGTCATCTCTCACACAAAATAGATTTATTATCCAAAATCCTAAAAGTATGCTTCATTTGTTTAACCTAACAAAAGTTATTTATTTTTAACAAGCTTTTAATAAAAGTATGATAATAAAAAATGGATTAGATTAACTTTGTAGAATTCATTATTTCCTTAATCCTTTGAAATTTAAAGTTGATAGTTATAGCTTTGAGTTTTCAAAAATATATATTTATTTGTTTTTATAATAATACAAAAAAGTGAAATAACTACATATACATATAATATGTAACGCCCAATAGTCTTGTTTGTTATCTCAAATCTAGAAAGTATGCTTTAAAATTGTAGTGTTTTTTATTTTTTTTTATACTCTCACTTAGTGAGAGTAGCAAGTGTTATATACCCTCATAATATCACTTGCTAAGGGCCAAAAGTGTAACACATCGAAGGAGTGACCTAAGACCCTAAGTATGTTCAGCAATGTCCGTTCGTCCGTCCGTCTGCCTGTCTGCTGGCTGTTGCGCACGATAACTCTCGAAAGGAGTAACCGATTGCCTTCAAATTTGGTATGTGGTAATATTTTATTCGTAATGCTTTTGGAATATACGAGTATATTGTTATATAACTCCTAAGAGTATACTCCATTCTTGTTTATCACCTAAATTCCTGAAAGTATGCTTTAAGGCCTGAGAGTCACATTTTTTGCATTTCTGTTAAAGTTTCCGAAAAAAAAAATAAAAAGAAAAAACAGACATTTCGATTTTTAAAATAATAATTATTTGTATAATTTATAATAATGGACCCTAACTATAGTGTAGGTGGGTATAAGCATGTTCTGCTGAAATCTGTTGTAGGACATTTTAAGCCATTTTAACAATGTCCGTCCTTCCATCTGCCTGGCTGGTGCGCACGGTGGCTCTCAAAGGGAGTAACAGATTGACTTCCAACTTGGTATGTGATAATATTTTTTTCGATTTCAGGCTAAGTTCGAAGATATAAAGGATTTCCATAATCCTTTGGAATTTAATGTTCATAGTTATAGCTTTCCGTTTCCATCCATACATTAAAGTACTTATATATCGTTGGCTTATATTCAAAAGCTGCTGTACTAAAAAAACAATTTTTCAGAAGAGTATAAAAACTGTTCAATTTTGTTATAAATTTAATATCGTTTGAATTAAGAATTCGAAGGTAAATATTATGTACGTTTGTATACTTATTTTATTTCAAATACAAATTATAGCGAAATAATATAATTCAACAGTTTTTTTACTCTTCTCAAAATTTTGTTTTTTTAATATAGCAGCTTTCATATAAGTCATTGATATATTTATTTATTTTTAAATAATGGTAATGGAAATAAAATGAAATTGCTATATATTGTCTATTATATATTGTTTTGGGATGAAATAATGTAATATAATATAACACCCAATAGTATATAACGTCCAGTAGTATACTCTCTTCTTGTTTGATATCTCAAATCCCGAAAGTGTGCTTTAAAATTGGAGTGCTTTTAATATTTGTTTTTTTTTCGTTTACAATTTGTTAATGTGTGATAATCTTTTGAAAAAATGCCTATTATAGATGAAAGCTAAAGCACTCTAACAATACATTTGAAGCAAATATTTATCATTGATGTACAACGGTTGATACTTCCTTTCGCTTTTTGCCTTTCTTAGATATAAAAGCAAAAAAGATTTTTTGTCCATTGTCTTTATGTCCATCAGGCTTACTCGAAGCAGGACAATAGAAATAATTACTTATGTCTATGAAAATTTGTTATGATTTTAATAAATAAAAATATTGTCTACTATGTATTGTTTTTGGAAGAAATAATATAATATAAAGCCCCAAAATGTACTCCCTTTTTGTTTATTATCCAAAATCACGAAAGTATTTATTTTTAATTTTTAACCTAACCTTAGTTATTTTTTTTTGAGATGTTTTAAATAAAAATATAAATTGCATTAGATTCTTTTTTAAGAATTCATAATTACCATAATCTTTTTGAATTTAAAGTTTATAGTTATGGCTTTGCGTTTCCAAAAGTTACAGTTGATATTTATTTATTTTTAATGTCTTGTCGGTGAATGTAGCTTAAGAGAAGATCTAAGGGAATTCAAATTAAAATAAATTGCAATATATTGTCTTCGGATGAAGAAATAATATAACATAATGCCCCAAAAGTATACCCCCTTCTTGTATATTATCTCAAATCCCGAAAGTGTGCTTTACAATTTGAGTGCTTTTAATATTTGTATTTTTTATTTACAATTTGTTAATGTGTGATAATCTTTTGAACAAATATTGATTATAGATCAAAGCCAAACGACTATAACAATAGGTTAGAAGCAAATATTTATCCTCAATGTAAAACGGTCGGTCCATCCTTTCCCTCCTGTCCTTTCTTAGATATAAAAACAAAACGTTTTTTTATCTATTTTGTTGTTGTCTATCTTTATGCCCATCATGGCCTACTCGAAGTCGGACAATACAAATGATTATTTATGTCTATGAAAATTGGTTATGATTTTAATAAATAAAAATATTGTCTACTATGTATTGTTTTTGGAAAAAATAATATAATATAAAGCCCCAAAATGTACTCCCTTTTTGTTTATTATCCCAAAGCACGAAAGTATGCGTATTTATTTTTAATTTTTAACCTAACCTTAGTTATTTATTTTTGAGATGCTTGAAATAAATTATAAATTGAATTAGAATATTTTTTAAGAATTCATAATTGCCATAATCTTTTTAATTTAAAGTTTATAGTTATGGCTTTGCGTTTCCAAATATACATTCGAGTTGATATTTATTTATTTTTAATGGCTTGTCGGTGACTGTAGTTTCAGAGAACATCTGAAGGATTTAAAATTAAAATAAATTGCAATATATTGTCTTCGGATGAAGAAATAATATAACAAAATGCCCCAAAAGTATACCCCCTTCTTGTTTACTATCTCAAATCCCGAAAGTGTGCTTTAAAATTTGAGTATTTTTTATTTACAATTTGTTAATGTGTGATAATCGTTTGAACAAATATTGATTATAGATCAAAGCCAAACGACTATAACAATACGTTAGAAGCAAATATTTATCCTCAATGAAAAACGATCGGTCCATCCTTTCCCTTCTGTCCTTTCTTAGATATAAAAGCAAAAAGTTTTTTTATCTATTTTGTTGTTGTCTACTCGAAGCCGGTCAGTACAAATGATTATTTATGTCTATGAAAATTTGTTACGATTTCAATAAATAAAAATATGTACAAAATGACACTCAAGCTACAACAGTCCGAGTCCTGCGAGCAGCGAAGAAGAGATAATAAGAAAAGTTACGAGCAAACAAAGTTAGATATATTGCATTTAATTAATTTAGCTGAAACGTGCGAGTATGTGTACCCAGAGTTGCAATAAGAATTTATGGGAATTAAAAGGAGATTTTGAGCATTATATAAAATCTGATAAGAGAGTTTATTGAAATATTTTTTTTGCTTCTCTGATATGCATTTTTGAGCTACCAATAAAGTTGGTAGATTTTATAGTTTATATACCAGTGGCTTGAATTTTCATAGGATTCTTGTGCTAGTCATAATAAAAAGAAGCAAGAAATATGAGGTATACAATTAGGCGCATATTTAAGAACGCTCAAAATATGTATGTGTGAAAATTCTATTATAATTTAAGGATTTGAGATTATATACAGGGTTTTCCAATAAGGGTAATATGATTTTTTAAAAAAAAACACTCTTATTGTTGAGGACATTTTTAATGTGAAGTACATTCGGTACAATTAAGTTCTAAATAAAACGTCGTTCAAATGACCTCCACGACTTCTTCTGCAGGAACGAATTTCGAGCACTTTTTCCACTAAATCAAGTCGTCTGTCACGAATGGCACGTTCAATATTGACTTGTAACGCTTGAAGAGAGTCAGGTTTATTTCAAAAGATCATTGACTTCAAATAACCCCACAAGAAATAGTCTAATGGTGTTAAATCAAACTTCTTGGAGGCCATTCAATATCACAATTTCTTGAAATAATCGAATCTCCAAACTTTTCTCGCAACAAGTCAATTGTTTCATTTACTGTGTGCCACGTAGCCACAATCGGTCAATGGCAAAAAGATAGCTCTTAACGGTAGCTAAAAATATTGCGCATAAGTGTCAAAGTCGTTGGTCATCTGGAAAGTGTTTTTTTTTTTGGATTTAAAAAAAATGGACTTAGCATCATTTTTAAATGTGAACGAAAAGTTTTTTCCTCTAGCTCCTTAACGGTCGGATTGGGAATCGGTCAATGGCAAAAAGATAGCTCTTAACAAGAGCTAAAATATTGCTCATGGGTGTCAAGGTCGTAGGTCGACTGGAAATTGTTTTTTTTTGGATTTTAAAAAAAATGGACTTAGCGCACGAAAAGTTGCAATTGGAGAACGATTATTTTGATAATAAAACTGAATAATTTGTAAACGTTGTTCTTGCGTATATATCTCCATGATGATATTGTAAACACTACTGAATACAATGAAAAACAAATGACAGATCATGAAATATAACAAATGACGAAACGTCACTTCAAAATCATATCATCAACTTAGGAAATCACAAAGCAAAGATTTTCGGAGGATGAATCTGGTGTATAGACAAACTCCACTATAGATAAACTGACGCATTTGATGAAAGTGCACTTTCCAGGATGTGTTTCGGATCGGCGTACTAATAGCCTCCAGTCGAATCAAGTGCAGAGTCGGTCGAACAGATATCAGGAACTGGTTGATAGTCATATCATCCATCATAGTGTTAAATGGGCTATTCATTCCTTTAAACCGTTCAAATCTCCAGGTTCATGCTACAAGAGATTATATCTGATTATCTTGTCGGTCTTATCAGGGCCTGTTTGAGACTGACGTATGTTCCCCAATCGTGGAGGAAAGTCAAGGTGGATTCGTTTATACGGATGGTTGGAAGACTAGTCTCTCGTCATTCTTTGTTAAGACTTTGGAGACAATTGTAGATGATTACATTAGAAGTAGGATTAGCATAGGCTTCTTCTCAAATAGTTAGCAGGCAAATAGTTAAAGGTAGATCGGTAGACTCTGCTCTACATGATCTAGTCCATCATATTGAAAGGGCCTTGGACTTTAAGGAGAATACTCTTGCAGCATTCCTTGATATAGAAGGAGCCTTTAATAATGTCCTCCCGTCAGCCATTCAGACCGCTCTGGAGGAAGCGGGAACAGAAGATGTAATTGTAAATTGGATTATGAATATGTTAAACTAAAGGGATATCACTGTTTGTTTTCGCTGCAGGTTCAGTGACAAAAAGAGCTACTGGGGGTACCCCACAGGGTGGGGTCATCTCACCTCTTTTGTTGATTCTAGTGGTAAATGAAATCTTACTTAGTCTGGAACTATCGGGTATTAAGGTCTGTGCATACGCTGACGATATATACTTTCTACAGATAAATTCTTGTCGTCGGTCTCCGACATCCTGGAGGTAGCCCTATCAAGAATATCCACCCGGGCTATTGGTTGTGGCCTAAGCATAAACCCAACAGAAATACCGCACTTTGGATTAGCAGCGCTACAGCGTACTACTATAAAACTATCCAAATTTGCAAAACTCTTGGGTGTAATTTTTGATCAGAAGTTAAACTGGATAGAAAATAAGGATACACGTATCAAAAAGGCTTTCGGGGCCCTATATTCATGTCAGAAATTCATGGGCCCAAGATGGGGCTTAAAACCTACGTTTAGGCATTGGCTTTACTCAGCTGTGATAAGGCCTGGGGCCAAATCACGGCATTCGATATGAAGAACTTTTCGATCGAAAAGCTATTTTAATTTTTATTAATAAGAAAAAGTGAAGATTGGAATTAATTAAAAACCTTCGATAACAATTATTACATTTCCGTAAATACATTAAATGTATATTTATTTAGTTATTTGTGAAATCTTTTCAAGCAATATGATGTGGATTGATTGCAATTCCAAACAAAAAACATTTTTTTGTAAAATCTTTTCGGAGAAGAGTACATCGAAAGGCTTTATCAGATCAGATCTCCTATAGGAAATATTTATTCCAAAGATTGGATTAGATTGATTTGTCAGTATTCATAATTTTCATAATTCTTTATAACCAATGATTGATTCATTTCCGAAAATACATAAAATAGTTATTTTTTTTTTTAAATCTAAATGATTGGTCTAGTATATTCTCCTGGCTTTAGACCATCTTTGCCTTTTTTTACAATTTTTAAAAACATTTCGGTGAATGTAGCTTAATACGAAATATATTAATTATAAAAATCAGATTAATGATTTTAGTGAATTCTAAGTTGTTTTCAATTTTTTACAGAAGAGTGTATACATACAGGCTGCTTCAATAGCATTAATGTTGTAGCGTATTTTAAGGTTTTACAATAATAGAAAATCCACTAAAGACTAACGTCGGTCGGGCCCTACCCTCCACCATTATTTGCTAACCAATACATGGGGTAATATGTAGGGCCTAGAGGGGACCTTTATATGGGGGCTATACAAAAACCTGAACCAATGAAATCCATTTTCCCTAAGGTCGATTTAGTGCACTGTAAAGTAAAAATACTAAAATTTCAGCCAAATCAATTGAAAAATGCGTTCTTCAGAGCCTCAAGAAGTCTTATCGGAAGTGACCTTAATATACATATTCTAAACACGAACCGATTTATCCATTTTCCCTAGGGACGATCTAGTGAAATATGAAGTACAAATGTTCCAATTTCAGACAGATCAATTGAAAAATGTGTTTTCTAGAGCGTCAATATGTATTATCGGAAGGGGCATTTATATGGGGGCTATATCATAACATGGACCGATGTGTCACATGTTCGTAAGCGACGTCCAAGTGCAATATATAGTATAAATGCTGAAATTTCATTAAGATCAATTGAAAAGTGCCTTCTTCAGAGCGTCAAGAAGTCTAATCGGAAGGGGCCTTTATATGGGGACCTAATCAAAACATTGACTGATGTGCCCCATTTTTACTAGGGACGATTCTGTGCAACATAAAATATAAATGCCTAAATTTAAGTCAGATAAATTGAAAAATGTATTATCTAGAGCTTCAAGAATTAATATCGGAGATGAATGTTATATGGGGGCTATATCTAAATATGAATCGATGTGCCCCACTTTCAATAGGGATCGTCCCTAGACTAAAAAATTCGTTTGTACAAGTTTTCGTAAAGATCGCTTCATATTTGCGACCTGTACTTTGTTTACAAGTATACGAATACATGAACAAACGGACCTAGCAAAATCGATGCGGAAAGTGATTTTATGCCGATCGGAATAATAAACAATGGGTCTATCTATTCTCTTTTTCGGCGTTACAAACAAATACACAAAGTCATAATAAACTGTACCATAGTGTGGTGTCGGGTAAAAAAATATGGTATACTTTTAGGCTTGAAATTGATTGCCAGTGGAATGTATGTAATTAGGATTTATAGCTAATGATTGAAGTTAGCTCAATCAAAAATATTTCTATAAAATAAGAAGACAAGTCAAATTGATAATCATATTTAACAATAACAAATATTATTTTGTGAGACTTTAAAGGCATTACTAGTTAATGGCCAATCAGTGGCTTCAAGAATGAAGAAATCCTTCAAATAAATAACTTTGGCAATAAGAAAAGAAATTGGAAATTCCAAATAATTGGAATTCTCAATAATTCGAAATTGAAAAATTTCACAATTGACATTTTCTTGGTTCCTTAGAAATCCCCTCGGAATCCTTTTAATTGAAATATGACAAATCGCATTGAATACAAAACATATCATCAACTCTTTCTTTTAAAGTCCTGGGACCTCTTAAATCTATATTTATTTTAAAAAAGTCTACCTGCTACTTAAAAATGCAAGAGTTATGCAAAAAACGAGATTTTTTTCGTCACAGGTTTCATATCAGTTTTGTTTTCACTTTGCCACGGAAATCTCTTAAGCTGATTACTTCCTCTTTCCACACACACACGTGAGTGGTGTCCAAATTGAAAATAACCCAATTTCATTTGTAAAAACCTGAAGTTGTTTTTTTGGTGGTGACCTCCCACACTACTCTGACTGTAGCCGGAGGAGCAAACAAAAGCCACTTATTGTCATCATAAACACGAATTGTTTGCCAACACATGTTGGCATAGGGCCTAAATGCTGAATTTTTTGTTTAGAAACATTTTTGTGTTTTTCAGTTTATGTTTTTTTGGGTGAGGGAAGTTAAGAGTTGCAGGTTTATTAAAACGTGCAGAGATTCATACGCACGTACGACTGTTTTGCATATATATCCATATTCTTTGTTGTGTTTTTTTTCTTTCAAAAAAGGACCTGTGATGCTTTTTAAGGTCGACCGACCTGAAGCATAAAAAACACCTAAAAACAAAGAAACATAATTGTTTAAAAATTAACATACATATGTTCGCTTTTGTAGCCACTTATGATAAATTATAAATTGTAATTTTTCTCGGTGGAGGAGATGGCTGCTGAACTTTATGTTTTTGACAGAGAACGTGAAAAGTTTTGGCACGAATGACACACGAGTATATTTACATACGCGTACATATATGTATGTAATCGTATGAGGGAAAAGTGTTTTTTGGCAGTCTAACAGAGGACACCTCTTTAATGGCACAAGTCTTTTTTTTGGCGGAAAAACAAAAACTTTTCGTCCTAAGTGATATACTGGGTAAGAAATAATATAATAAATTCGTTTGAGGAATATATGTACGATTATTAAGTGACACAACCAAAAGTATGCTACAAAAATTAAAAGTTTTAAAGAAAGTTACCCGATTTCGATCGAGTAAAGTAAATCACACACCACTTGTCTCATTATGACTGCTGAAACCGCAGATGTTTATAAACTTTTTAAAAGTGTGGTGCTAATTAAGTGTTTGCTTAAAAGTATGTATAATGGTAAGTATAATAGATTTGCCTAAATTTATGCAACATATTTTTTAAAGATCCTCCTAAATGTATGCTACTAAAATCGATCAAGGAAATTAACATTTTGCCCACAACTTTTATGGGTACTTTTTAAAATGGTTATAGGATGTCAAATATACTGAGGTTGGCGCTCGAAGTGTTACTCGTATCACTTTGACGCTGCTGTGACAACCAAACGCTTAATGGCATCGACCTCACCTTTTGACAAGCGTCAGTTTGTTGCACTGTTTGCCCACAACAACATATCGGTTTAGATCACAGATAAAATTGTTAACGAAATGGAATTAATACGCAACAATGTTATTGCGTTTGGCTGGAAACATACTAAAAGTGTAGTATTTTCTCCACGTCGCACAGTGGGTGATGTTTAAAAAAGGTAACTTGCACTTTTTGTCTGATTTTAAACATTTTCGCATTCTCCAGGATGTTTCCTTTAAGACGTATAAGTAACGGGTGATCTATGTAGAGATACTTTTTTCAATAGCCTTTTTTTGCCAGATCACGTGTGAGTCGTGTCATTCTGTCATGTTATTTTTGTTATGTATTGTTTGGCATTTCATCATGGAAAGACTTACGCCTGAACAACGTTTACAAATTATTCAGTTTTATTATCAAAATAATCGTTCGCCAATTGCGCTAAGTCAATTTTTTTTAAATCCAAAAAGAAAAACACTTTCCAGTCGACCCACGACCTTGACACCCATGAGCAATATTTAGGCTCTCGTTAAGTGCTATCTTCTTGCCATTGACCGATTCCCGATCCGACGTATCGGAATCATCGGTCCATATTTCTTCAGAAATGATGCCGGTGGGAATGTAACCGTCAATGGCGACCGGTATCGTGCCATGATAACCGACTATTTGATGCCTGAAATTGAAGCTCGTGATCTCGGCCGCATTTGGTTGCAACAAGACGGCGCCACTTCCCACACATCGCATCAATCAATGGATTTATTGAGAGAACACCTCGGTGAGCAGATAATTTCACGTTTTGGGCCGGTCGATTGGCCACCAAGATCGTGTGATATCACACCGTTAGACTTTTTCCTGTGGGGATATGTAAAGTCTAAATTTTATGCCGACAAACCCGCTTCGATTCAGGCCTTGGGCAAAACATCACGCGTGTCATTTGCCAGTTACCAGTCGAAATGCTCGAACGAGTCATCGAAAATTGGACTCAAAGGATGGACCATCTGAGAGGTAGCCGCGGCCAACATTTGATAGACATAATCTTTAAAAAATAAATGCCAAAGAATGTTCTTTCAAATGATAATAAACATTCCCCATTCAATATGAATTATCTGCGTTTTTTCTTTAAAAAAGTAGGGAACCTCGAAATGGATCACGCTATATATTACATTACTCACAAAGTGAGGGCATACCTTAGTCGGTTGACTCGACTGAATCTTTCTTACTTGTTTAGCATTAACTTTTATGCAACACTACCAAATGTTGCCTACATTTAGGAGCAATATAATGAAACGGTGCCATTTTTGTCCTTGTCACCAATTTATCAAATGGTTAGCTTGTCACCTAAAACACGATAACTATGAGAAAATTCAATTGAATTGCGAAACTGAAATTTATTTAGTACTTCTTTATTTTTCTCACAAATGCCTAAAAGTATACAATAAATTTATTCATATTTATTATTATTTTATTATTTCTTACACTGCTTGAGTAATGTCGAAATTTCTCAGCTCATAACTATTCCCTTCTCTTCTTAGTTACCCAGTTGAGTGCCTTGTTTATTTAGGACATGTTATCATTGGCCCATAAAAACAATTTTCTGCTTCCTACAAATTGAAATTGTAGGAAATTTTCATAAACATCAATATAATCATTAGCTTTGTCTGCGACTATAAAGTTTTTTGTTATCACAATCGAAAGGAAAAGCAAAACACTTAATAAATTACAAAAAAGTTATCTTGATCTTATGCTCACAATAAAGTATTCTCTCATTGGCAATGTATACTTTAAGGCCTTAGGAAGAAAAAGGCAGACTGGTGATGTATAAAAATGAAAAATAAATAAAATAAGAAATTTTCATCGAATGTCTAGACTTTGTTGCCTGAATGTTTTGACAAATATTATTCAAAAAGCAATAAATAATAGCACAGCATACTTTAGGGCCGTGAATGAGAAAGCAAAAATGTGGCATATAGTGAGGAGTTTGTTGCTGGACATGGGTTGTGTATTGGCAATACAATTTTTTATTTTCTAGTCTTTGTTATCTTTATCGAAGGGCCAAGAAACAACCCAATATTTTAGTTATTTCATCTTTGGAAATATGTCTGAATTTAATGGAATTAATTTTCTGTAAAATGGATTATTGAAAGACTGTTTTGCTTTGATTTATTTGTCTGTCTGCAAATGGAAGGGAGTGTCCAATTATTTGCTGATTATCAGTAATCTCCATTATATTGACAAATAGAAGCAAAGGCTAGAGCAATAGCCATAGTAGTTTATGTTATTGAGCTAATTATAGTTTTAGTTCCATAAAATATATAAACAAATAAAATAAAAAAACCAGTAAGGAAAGGCTAAAGTCGGGCGGTGCCGACTATATAATACCCTACATCACTCTCGTAATATTGAATAACTCTGATATATAAATTTTGTAATTCATGTATAAATTGTTTACATAAATTTACTTTTGGGACATTTTATACTTAAATAATACCCTGTACCACAGTGTGGTGTAGGGTATAAAAACGATTGGATCTAAAGAGCCAAATCGGATGAAACATATATATGGGAGCTATAGCTAAATCTTTACCGATTTTCTTCAAATTCGGCAATGTTGGTTCACGAATCAAGAAACTCTACCATTCTAAATTTCAAAACGATCGGATGTAAAATACAGCTTCTATAGGACTAAAGGGCCAAATCGGACGAAACATATATATGGGAGCTATAGCAAAATCTTAACCGATTTTCTTCAAATTCGGCAATGTTGGACGGACGGACGGACGGACATCGTTAAATCGACTCGGCTAGTGATTCTGAGTCGATCGGTATACTTTAAGGTGGGTCTAGCTGTGTTATTTTAAGGTGTTACAAACATCTGCCGTGAAACAAACTTATAATACCCTGTACCACAGTGTGGTGTAGGGTATAATAATGGGAGGGTAAAATGTACAGTATACTTTGGGGATTTCAAGATTAAATGCTACAGTGAGTGCACTATTAGGTGTAGTATTAAATAACATATTGATCAACGAGTTAGGTTTAAACAAGTCAGAAAATGTCAGCCGGGTAAACCGACTTAGGTACACCTCACTTTATGAGTAATGTAATATGGAATATAGTAGATCGAGTGGAAGATGCAGGAACGACGAGAAATGTTTTTATTTTTTGTCAGTCTATAATCAATGGATATGTTGTCTAAAATATATAATAAGTAAACATTTATATTATTAGCAAGTGATAGCAAGCGATAAGCTATTACTATGGGTGAAATTACAGAAGATCTGGATACATAGTATAGAAGTTATTAGAAAATCAATATTTCAGTAAATGTTAATTCTTTGTGGTGATGTGCTAGAAGGATTTTGAATTTTTCTTTCTTTCATATGCAAAGGCTTTTATTATGACGACTCAGTTTATAGGGGAATATGCGAACATATTGACAGAAAATGTTAAAGTGCATTATCCCATGGCTGCAGAAAATTTATGTAGGCTGTATTAGGCTTTCATATATACATCCCGAATCGATGGAGGGATACCAAAGTGGTATTCATACCCAAAGCGGGGAAGATATCGCACACTAGGCCAAAAGACTTCAGACCAATTAGCCTATCCTCTTTCCTATTGAAAAGTCTGGAAAGAATTTTAGAATCTTTCATTAGGCAAAACATGGATACAAAACTCCTGTCGGGGAACCAACATGCTAACAATAAGGGAAAGTCTACATACAGAATCAGCCCTGCACGAAATTGTGAGCACTATCGAATCGTCCCTACATTTCAAAGAATTCACCATGGTGGCACTTCTTGACATAGAAGGGGCTTTTAACAACATACACCCAGATGCAGTAATCGCGGCATTGTCACATCTAAAGGTGAACTCTAGCTTGATTAGACTAATTCAAAGACTACTCAACAGAAGACGTATAACAGCATGTCTAGGGTCCACAACTCTAACAAGGTTTGTAAACAGAGGGACCCCACAAGGAGGTGTACTGTTTCCACTAAATTGGAACCTAGCGGTGAATGAAATCCTGCTAGATCTAGAACGTTGTGGCTGCAAGGTCGTGGCATATGCGGACGACCTGGCAATCGCAGTGAATGGGAAATTCGAAAACATCCTCCGAGATATTCTACAGGTGGCCCTGAACAAGTTGGCTAGATGGGCCAGAAGCAGCGGTTTGGGTGTTAACCCAAACAAGACAGAATTGGTTCTCTTTACTAGGATGAATAATGTCCCTCATGTGGACCCTCCTCCTCGGATAGATGGAACAGATCTAGTCGTTTCTGAAAATGCAAAATTTTTAGGAATAATTTTGGATAGGAAACTGTCGTTCAGACTAAACCTACTGGAACGTGTAAAGAAGGCCAACATCGCCCTATATTCATGCAGGAAGGCTGTAGGGTCGCGATGGGCCTCTCTCCTAAAATTGTCCATTGGATATATATAGCAATGGTTCGTTAATACTGTTATACGGCATTGTGGTATGGTGGACGGCAACTGACAAACTAACCATCACAAACCTGCTATCACGGGTTCAGAGAACTGCCTGCCTGTTTGCATAAGCGGAGCGTTAAGGACTACAGCGACTGAGTCTCTTCTCTATATACTGCCGATTAATGTTGTGGCGAGAGAAGTTGCAACCAAAGCGGCAATAAGATTAAACTGCCTATCAATGTGGAGGTACAAGAACTACGGTCACATGAGGATATTAAAGGGTAGTGCTATGGTAACCGACCGAGTGGACTATATATCAACCGTGCGCACCTTTGAGAAGAACTACATCACTATGATACCAGCCAGGGATAAATGGGATGGCAGAATACCCGGAAATAGAAACCATCTCCACTTCTATACGGATGGTTCGAAGCTTGATGAAAAGGTTGACTTCGGAGTACACTGTGAAGAACTTAATTTGGATATAGCTCACAGACTACCAGATACCTGCAGTGTCTATCAAGCCGAAATAATGGCAATATGGGAAGTCGCCAAGTGGCTGAGTCGGAACATAGTAACCAACACTGGCGTTGTCATTTACTCGGACAGCCAGGCTGCCATCAATTCTCTGGAGGCCAGCTCCCTAAATTCACAAATAGCCCTCGACTGCCACAGATCTCTTAACGAGATGGCTGAGCAGTTTAATATACACCTCATATGGGTGCCTGGGCATAGGGACCTTAAGTATGTTCGGCGGATATTCGTTTTGGCTCATTTTAAGTCGAATGAGCAATGTCCGTCCGTCCGTCTGTCTGTCTGTCTCTCTGCTGGCTGGTGCGCACGATTGACTTCAAATTTGGTACGTGGTAATATTATTTTCTATCTCCGGCTAAGTTCGAAGGTGGGCCATATTGGTCCACACCTTGTAGTACCTCCCCCACAAAGGGTTAAAATGTTCTGAAATATTGAATCTTTAATAACTGCTATACTACTTATTCGAATCTTCTGAAATTCCACACATAGTATTAGTTTATTAGCCGCTATCAACTCGAGAAAAATGGGCCAAGTTGCTACGCCCCTTTTGGCACCTCCCACACAAATGCACCATTTTGCACCAAAAATTAACAGCTTATAACATTAATACCAGTGTATAAAAATACTTGAAATTTTGTACAGTGTAATGCTTTTATGGTGTCTGTAGCCCTGTGACAAATATACGTTATTGCCACTCCCCTTTTTTTACCTCCCACACAAAGGTACCATTTTGCACAAAAAGTTAAGAAGAGCTTACAGCGTGAGTACCAATGCACGAAAATGCAACAACATTTTACACAGTGTAACGCTTCTGAAGTGCCTATAGCCCTGTAAAAAAATGGGCGTTATCACCACGCCCCTTTTTGTACCTCCCACACAAAATGGCCAAATCATACCAAAATTTAACATCTTATAACGTTAATATACCAGTGCACATAAACGCTTATAATTCGGCACAGTGCAATGTATTTAGAGTATCTAATATTCAGCGAAAAATAGGTGTATTTGTTAAAAACCTTCTGGTACCTCCCACACAAATTGACAGAATAATTCCTTTAATATTCCATATTACATTACTCACATAGTGAGGGTATACCTTAATCGGTTTACCCGACTGAAACTTTCTTACTTGTTTGGCCATAAAATTGCAATAGACTTCGTATTCAACGAAACTATTTTGTTTTTTGAAAAATAGAAAACGATATGACATTAATCCCAAAAATATGCAATGAGTTTGTAATGAAATAATGGTTCTTTGGTCCCACAGATATGCATAAGGGTTTGAATTTAGACAATCCAGACTGTGAAAGAATATAGACCGATATTGTCATTAATTTTGTCAAATAGCTTTAAATTTAAAGATTTTAAGAAATATCAATACATATATTTTGCAACATAAAAATTGCTACAGAATTTTAAGAATATTCTCTAAATATTATGAATGTAAAAAACAAAATTATTTAAATATTTTGCCCCCAAAATTATACAACAAATTTTGAATGAAAATAAAATTGTCGGTTGCCCGTTATTATTTCGGTCTGTAATCGTTATGATTTAAACTGAGATACTCTCTCGGCTATAGACCAACCTGCTTCTATACAGTGATAGAAAGCAAGTATTTTACATGGCAAAATATATTGCAAGTATTTCATTGCGTGCCCACAGACTATATCATGATTTCTGGGGCGTGACCCCCGTCATCAGTAGTCTACATGGCAGGCTTTTCAAAAAAGCCTTTGATTGATGATTCGATAACCAAACTCTCAAAGCCTATCACGGGGCGACTCACACGAGCAAATGAGAATTGCACCCAAAGACTCACTTTTCGGCTATCGATCAAACAATCAAACACAATGAAATACTAGCATTTTGCCATGTCCACAAGAAATTCAATTAGAATTTACTTGTAGAAATCACTCACACATTAAGAGTAAAGCTTTATAGTAAAAAGCTTTTTTCTTATTGCTTTAAGTGTTTTGTAGTAATATTGATTTTACAACAAGTCAGCTGTGCCGTGCTTTTGTCCATGTCGGTTGCCCGTTATTATTTCGGTCTGTAATCGTTATGATTAAAACTGAGATACTCTCTCGGCTATAGACCAACCTGCTTCTATACAGTGATAGAAAGCAAGTATTTTACATGGCAAAATATAATGCAATGATCGATAGCCGAAAAGTGAGTCTTTGGGTGCAATTCTCATTTGCTCGTGTGAGTCGCCCCGTGATAGGCTTTGAGAGTTTGGTTATCGAATCATCAATCAAAGGCTTTTTTGGAAAGCCTGCCATGTAGACTACTGATGACGGGGGTCACGCCCCAGAAATCATGATATAGTCTGTGGGCACGCAATGAAATACTTGCATTATATTTTGCCATGTAAAATACTTGCTTTCTATCACTGTATAGAAGCAGGTTGGTCTATAGCCGAGAGAGTATCTCAGTTTAAATCATGAAATTAAAATTTTTTTCCTCCCACTGATATGCAAAATGTTTAATGGTAAGAAGAGAGTACAAAAGCTCAGAAATTTTGCTAAATAGGGAATTTTTAAATACACTGAAATTTAATTTCTGCTTTATAACTCAATTATGGCAAATAGTATATTAGACCGGGCCATCAAAAAAATCCCACATGCGTTACGGAATATTTAAGCTAACCTCGAAACAATCGGAAAAACATTAATTTTTATACCCTCCACCATAGGATGTCACTCCGTTAGTAACTCCTATAAATATTGATCAGAGACCCCATAAAGTATATAGACGATTTAGCCACGTCTGTCAGTCCGTCCGTCTGTTGTAATCACGCTAATGTCCGTAAAAATAGAGCTAGGTGCCTGAAATTTTGTATAGATACTTCTTAGAGCTGCAGGCAGGATTGAAAATGGGCGATATTGGTGCATATTTAGATAAAGCCCCATATATAGCATCTTACTTGTTGTGATTCCTACTGTTCTCATCTACTACTTTTTTTTAGTAGATGACTCAAACCTTTTTAACTCAAACCTAAAGAATTAGGTTTGAGTTATTTTGTGAGGTCACATGCTATCCATGGTGGAGGGTATATAAGATTCGTCATGGCCGAACTTAACTCTTTTATTTGTTATTTTTTCCGAGTCCGCGAAATTGACTCAAAATCATTTTATATCGTATTTTGTTTGTAGCTCCATCTTAACATGCGATGTATCTCTGTGAAGGTATTGAGTAGTACTACATTTGTCTCGTATATGTATCTCACTGATGTAAAATTTGCTTTTCTTATAAAAACTTCACTTACTGCAGTTCCTACCCCGCAATTTTTTGAAAATATTTTTCGATGGGATTAAAGTCCTTTAAAACCATGAACGTATTGTTTTGATTGTATACAGTTTTGTTTAAAAAACAAGATTGTTACGAATGACAATATGTATTAATTCATATACAAATTGTATAGCTCACAACATAATCTCCCGGAATTCGGCACAGTGCAGAGCCTTTGAAGAACGAGTATCTACTTTTCAGTGCAAATCAGGCGTATTCGTCCAGCCTCTTGCGGTACAATAATTTAATGGCCATACGATTTTGTTTTGCTCAAGGTGGTTTTTTATCACTTTTTTATATATTTTTTCTTGGTAAATCGTACGGAATATCTCTTTAGTGTCTGAAGCACACAAAAGAGGTATTCTTAAGGCACTGGATGAACTTTTTTCGGGTAGGTTTGGTGCACATTTTTTTCCTATTCATTATCTACAACTTTGCTTCAGACACAAAAGAGATATTCCGTACGGTATACCACGAAAAAATATAGAAAAAGTGCAAAAAATCCACATTGAGAAAAAAACTCGTATTGCCATTAAATTATTAATTGAGCCAACGTGACTAAAGGAATGATGCGAAAGTTCTAATTTTTAGGGCTACTTTCGCGTCCAGTTCTCAGAATTGAGTCCTAAAATCATGTTTCATGATGGAGTACAACAAATTCAGAAATTTAAAGCATTGTAAATTTTATATTGTGCAAAAAAAAAATATATTTTGAAGATTCTTCAATGAAAATTTAAAACTATTTATAAAAAACTTGACTCCAAAAATATTCAATACATTTTGTAATTGCTTGTTTGTTCCCAGTGATATGCAAACTTTTTAGCTTAAGTCAATTCTGTGGAAATATTGATAATGGCCCATATTGTAGGAAAATATATGAACAGTTATGATAAATTGCGACAAAATCAGAAATTTTGCTAAAAAGTCTTATATTTTAAACAATAAAAAATCTCATATATATTCTCCTCAAAAATTGCAATAGAGTATGAAGAATATTCAACAAATATTTCTAAAATGATATTTAAAAAACAGAATTATTTAAAAAATTATGTCGCCCTAAAAATATACAATAAATTTTTAATGAAATAATATTATTTCGCTACCACGGATATGCAAAAGTTTTTATTTTGAGACGGCCCAGGTTGTCGTAGAGTCTGTATAAGTATTGTAAGAAAAGGAAAAATTAGAAAAAATTATAAAGAGTGCAGAAAATTTAAAAATTTTGCATAACTAGGAATATGTACTATCGCTGAAAATTCATTTCTGCTTCAGAACTCAGTTCTGCCAAATAGTAAATATAACATTTTAAATGTCGTTTTAATAGAAAGCAAATATTGTTAATTTTGTTCAATTGCAATATAATAAAAAGAATATTCAACAACTATTTGTAAATATGTAAAAAAAACAAAATTATTTAAAAATTTCTGTCGCCCCAAAAATATACAATACATTTTAAATGAAATAATATTTTTTAGCTCTCACTGATATGCATAAGTTTTTATGTTGGGACGACCCAGGTTGTAGGAGATTCTGTACAAGTATTGTAGGAAAATTTAAGCAAAATTATGAAGAGTGCATACATTTTGCATAACAAGGAATATTTACAATCACTGAAAATTCATTCAGAACTCAGTTCTGTCAAAAAGTATATCGTTTTAAATTTCGTTTCAATAGAAAGCAAATATGGTTAATTTTATTGTCGTCCAATTTATTGAGGTTTAAGTGATTGCTTTAAAGCGATAATAAATAAAATAACACATTTATTTGCTATTGATATTACCCATTTTTAGACTGTCTTTAAATTGCCAACAAAGTAATTTTCCCCCAGACCAAGTCAGGGTGCTCATTGTATTCTTCTCTTTAAAATGTTGCTCATCACTAATTTATAGCATACTTTTAGTAGAATTTACGAGCTGAACATAATGTTCATTTTCGCTGTAATTTTTAGCTACCTACATACATATATTTTACCTATTCTTCCTTATGCATTGGCTTAAAGTTGCTTCATGCATATTTAAAAAAAAGGAGGAAGTTTAAAAACTCCTCTAAGTGATTGCGAATGTATATTAATTGAGCTCTTCCCCACATCCACACAATGTCCGGATATTAAGAGTTATTTGTGCAGCTTTACCAGAATATAAATGACCAAATAAGTGCTCATAGTTGAAATATTTCAAAGAAAACACAAATGAGAATTACGTTAATAATGAAAAAGTTCTGCTGAATAGAGAGTGATGAAGAATCAAATAAATTGGTTAGTTTGAGACATATGTTTGCCAAATTATTTGCCCCTAGATATATGCAATTAATTTTGATATGCTTTATATGTTCTTGGTATAGTCTTTATAAAATATTAAATTAGATATTCCTAAATTGTATAGCATATATTTAGGCTATTGAAATGTAATAGCAATTGCAAGAAGTTCTACTTGCTTAAAGTTGAAAAAGTTGAAATATGTAAAATGATCTGAAAAACAAAAATAATTATTACAAGAAAAATTATACAGTTTAACAGATTATTTGAAAAAAAATTGCGTATCAGAAAATCAAAAGACCAGCAAGTTCCCTGACAAAATTTTCTCCCAACCGCTTTGGATTTAGAGCTCCCTTAAGAATTTAGCTATATTAAATTATATACATTTAAAACACATAAATATTTATATGTTAACAATACCATAGCAGAAGACACAGAGTCTCAGAAGTGGGACTCCTCCTTCTCCACACAACACTGGAAATCCATTTGAGTTTCTTCTTTCCTATGTGTCCGACATTTTACTTGGGAATAACTAACAAAGTTCACAAGATTTACGCAAAAATTTAATGTAAAAAGACAAATATATGTATATTCGAAACATGCAAAAAAACAAATCCCCACAGAATTGAAATAAGTTTTGTAGTTTATTTATGTACATAAATATTTAGTTGTTATTCGTAGTCTTACTGTTGCTTTGGCTTTGGCAAAAACTTCCTTAGCTGACCACAATATAAGTATCTATATAGAAAAATCTTGAAAATTCATATCGTTGCTGTGGTAAAAATATAGGACATTTGATATAGTTAGAAAAAGTTTAGATATTTTTTCTTTTACCATGTTTGTTTGCCATGTTGTTATCAACTTAAAAAGAAATTATGTCTTTTTCTCGGTTGAAGAAAATTGCTACTTTTTTCTCTCTGTTTGTCTGTCTGTCCAGAACGATGATGATGTTCATGATTTGAGGGGGGGTGAAAAAAGTTATGTTCACTAGAAAAGGAAACTAACAACTTTACATTTAGTAAACAATTTCATATTAAGTAAAATGTGTTGGTGTGTGTGTATTCGGGCATTAAAATTGAAGTGAAATGTGTTTTAGGGTATTCAGGCGTTAAAGTTGAATGAAACTGTTGCATAGTTTAGGGGTGATACGGGGTGGGGGGGATTTTGTCTACAGTCTACATCTGAGGTCTTCCTCTATACAAGAGTCAACTTCTGAGGCCTTCCTCTATATAAAGCCGACCACTGAGGTCTTCCTATATACCAGAGTAAACCTCTGAGGCCGTCCTCTACACTAGTGTCGACCTCTGGGGCCGTCCTCTACACTAGAGTCGACCTCTTAGGCCTTCCTCGATGCTGGAGTCGACCTCTGAGGTCTTCCTCTGAGGCCTTCTTCTATACTAGAGTCGACCGCTGAGGCCTTCTTCTATACTAGAGTCGACCTCTAAAGCCTCCCTCGACACTGGAGTCGACCTCTGGGGTATTCCTCTATACCAGAGTCAACCTCTGAGGTCTTCCTCTATACTAGAGTCAACCTCGGAGGTCTTCCTCTATATTAGAGTCGTCCTCCGAGGTCTTACTCTATATTAGAGTCAACCTCTGATAACTTTATCTATACCAGAGTCAATCTCTGAGGACTTCCTCTATACTAGAGTCTACCTTATGATGTCTTCCTCTATACTAGAGCCGACATCTGAGGTCTTCATCTATTCCAGATTCAACCTCTGAGGTCTTCCTCCACGCTAGAGTCAACCTCTGAGGTCTTACTCTATATTAGAGTCGACCTTTGATGTTTTTCTCTATACTAGAATTGACATCTGAGTTCTTCCTCTATACTAGAGTCGACCTCTGATGTCTTCCCCTATACTAGAGTCGACCTCTGATGTCTTCCTCTAAAATAGAGCCAACCTCTGAGGTCTTCCTCTAAACAAGAGCCAACCTCTGAGGTCTTCCTCTATAACAGAGTCAACCTATGAGGACTTCCCCTGTACTAGAGTCAACCTCTGAGGTCTTCCTCTATACCAGAGTGAACCTCTGAGGTCTTCCTCTATACTAGAGCCGACGTGAGAGGTCTTCCTCTATACCAGAGTCAACCTTTGAGGTCTTCCTCTATACCAGAGTCGACCTCTGAGGCCTTCCTCTATACTGGAGTCGACCACCGATGTTTTCCGCTATACTAGAGTCAACCTATGAGGACTTCCTCTATACTAGAGCCAACCTCTGAGGACTTCCTCTATACTAGAGTCAACCTACAAGGACTTCCTCTGTACTAGAGTCAACCTCTGAAGACTTTCTCTATACCAGAGTCGACCTCTGAAGCCTTCCTCGATACTGGAGTCGATCTCTGAGGTCTTCATCTATGCTAGAGTCGATCTCTGAGGTCTTCATCTATGCTAGAGTCGACCTCTGAGGTCTTCCTCTATGCTAGAGTCGACCTCTGAGGTCTTCCTCTATACTAGAGTCGACCTCTGAGGTCTTCATCTATACTAGAGTCGACCTCTGAGGTCTTCATCTATACTAGAGTCGACCTCTGAGGCCTTCCTCTATACTAGAGTCGACCTCTGAGGTCTTCTTCTATACTAGAGTCGATCTCTGAGGTCTTCTTCAATACTAGTGTCGTCCCCTGAGGTCTTCCTCAATACTAGAGTCGAACTCTGAGGTCATCCTCAATACCAGAGTGAACATCTGAGGTCTTCCTCTATACTAGAGTCGACCTCTGAGGGCTTCCGCTATACTAGAGTCGACCTCTGAGGGCTTCCTGTATACCACAGTCAACATCTGAGGACTTCCTCTATACTAAAGTCGACCTCTGAGGCCTTCTTCTATACTAGAGTCGACCTCTGAAGCCTTCCTCGATACTGGAGTCGACCTCTGAGGTCTTCCTCTATACTAGAGTCGAACTCTGAGGTGTTACTCAATACAAGAGTGAACCTCTGAGGTCTTCCTCTATAATAGAGTCAACTTCTGAGGTCTTCCTCTATACTAGTGTCAACCTCAGAGGACTTCCTCTATACTAGAGTCAATCTATGAGGACTTATTCTATACCGGTGTCAACCTGTGAGGACTTCCTCTATACCAGAGTGAATTTCTGAGGTTCCTCTATACTAGAACCGACCTCTGAGGTTTTTCTCTATACCAGAGTCAACCTCTGAGGTCTTCCAATACACTAGAGTCGACCTCTGAGTCCTTCCTCTATACTGATGTCTTCCGCTATACCAGAGTCAGCCTTTGAGGACTTCCTCTATACAAGAGTCAACCTAAGAGGACTTCCTCTGTACTAGAGTCAACCTCTGATGACTTTTTCTATACCAGAGTCAACCTTTGAGAACTTCCTCTATACGAGAGTCAACCTCTGTGGTCTTCCTCTATACTAGAGTCGACCTCTGAGGTTATCCGCTATACTACAGTAGACCTCTGACGTCGTCCTCTATACTGGACGTAAACTCATTGTGACTCACAATTTTTCATAAACTATCTCTCATTTATAATTTATTTATGGCATAGTTTTGGGCTGCTTTAATTTTAATGAATTAAAGCATACTTTAAGGATTACATAAAATTAGAAATGGTCAATTAGAAAATATAAATTTACATTAAATTACAAAAGAAATTTAAATTTTTTATTATATGCCAAATAAATTAATCGTCTTAAGTGTAGTTAATCACTTAACATTAGTCCTTAAATTTCTCAAATGACTTTGCCACACAATCATTATATTTGTGGAATGTTTCATGTGCTTAGGGGCCTAATAAAGCTTAACAGACAATGAATTAGATAATGTATATAAATATATATGTATATATATATATATATATATAGTTACTTTGCAGAGCTGTGTACATCACAAAAATCAAATATCCAAAGCAAAAAATCAACTCAAACCCCCATTTAATTTAATTGATTAGCCTTGATGTTCCAACTGATGTCTTAGTTAAGGATATGTCTGCTTTAATTTGCATATTGACTGGGAAAAGACTGATTTCTGCATTTATTTCAATGGGCATTTAGTTAGCGCGTCCATGTCGAAATGTTGCCGAGAGAAGTAGTATTCCCTCTTTGTAACAAATAAATTACTTAGAAAATTGACTCCATTAGATTTGGATGGATTGGGGGAATGAGGCGAAAAGGAAGCATTGGCAACAGAGAATGAAAGAACAAAGTAGAGAAAACTTTATTCCTTGCCATTTGTACATTTAACAACTGGTCATACATTTCAATTTGATTGTCATTCACAAGTAACAGCCTTAGATATATATAAAGAGAGCGGCAAAAGAAAGTATGTACTTCATAAAAGAAAGAAAGTATGTACTAAATAAATTTCTGATAAATTATCATTTGTTAAAGGGCAAGAAAATTGCAGATAAAACATTTCTTGAATTACAAATAATTATATAATATAATTTTATTTTATTTTTTATAAGGTCTACAAGTTCATTATGCAACTGTGACCTTCTTTTGGCGCTCATTGTATTGTGAACCTTGCGAGAAAGGCGGATGAGGAGTAGTTAGTCCAAGAAGCTGACATGTGTGTTTCATTGACCATATAAATATCCATTGAAATCGCATTGAACTGTAGCAAAAATCAGTGAATCAAAGCCAAATGGGCCATCGAGATTGCACGAGGAGAAGGCAATGAAAAGGTAGGATGTGGCAATATATTCCCTCTGACCACTTAAGATGTGGGCTGAGGAGGTATCTTTGGACAAAGAATATATTGTTTTGTCGGCCTTTAACTAAATGTTCTTCAATGGAGTGTCAAGTGTAAGTACTTTTGCCTTTTCACCTCCCCAAACAGAGAAAAGTCAGAGAATAAGATTTTATCATTTCATTGCGCAATTTGTCACAAGTATTTGAAAACTTTTATTCCATGTACTTTACTTCAAAGTTTAGCACTTAGTTTATTTTTGGGATAAAAGCATTTTATTAAAAACTTTCTAATAAAAAAAATTAGAAAAAAATGCCCTCGAGTACATACGTCATTAAATATAAGAAAGTTGTTAAGGACTTTTGACACAGAAGCAATAGGAATAGAAATATTAATAAAGAAATTAGAAATAATGATTTAAGTTGAGTAAATGGACTGAAGAAAAATATAGACTAGAGTTGGGTAATATGTATGGGATATTCCACAATGGATGAGATATATTTGACCATTCCTTGTTAGACTATAGTACCTGCAAAATTAATCTAAAATATCAAATTGGAAGATATTGGAATAATTGGTGTAGAAATTATTGGGGATTGATGCTCGTATGAATTTGTAATAATAAGTGGGTGGTACCGCAAGGGTCTTGACATTTGTAAAAAAAACATTGTAATAATTTTCAGGTGAGTAAATTGTGGGAAATAATTTGTTCATTATTTGTCAGTGTTTAGACAACATTTTCAATGAATATAGAATACAAAATATAAAAATATTTAAATGATTGCAGCAAAAGTGGTGTTCGAACAAATCTGTCAGATTGAAGGGGGGTACCAGAGGGGGCTTGACAAAAACGTCAAACTTACGTTGAACCGTAGATTGTAGGTGTTTATAGTGTCAGGTATTAAAGTTATGAGCTATTACATTTTTGTATGATTTGACGGTTTTGTATGGGGGTACCAAAAGGGGCGTGGCAATAACTCGCACCTTTGAGGTCGTTCTCTATACTAGAGTCGACCTCTGAGGTCGTCCTCTATACTAGAGTCGACCTCTGAGGTCGTCCTCTACACTAGAGTCGACCTCTGAGGTCGTCCACTATATAGGTGTCGACCTCTGAGGTCGTCCACTATATAGGTGTCAACCTCTGAGGTCGTCCTCTATACTAGAGTCGACCTCTGAGGTCGTCCTCTATACTAGAGTCGACCTCTGAGGTCGTCCTCTATACTAGAGTCGACCTCTGAGGTCGTCCTCTATACTATAGTCGACCTCTGAGGTCGTCCTCTATACTAGAGTCGACCTCTGAGGTCGTCCTCTATACTATAGTCGCCCTTTGAGGTCGTCCTCTATACTAGTGTCGACCTCTGAGGTCGTCCTTTATACTAGAGTCGACCTCTGACGTCGTCCTCTATACTAGAGTCGACCTCTGACGTCGTCCTCTATACTAGAGTCAACCTCTGAGGTCGTCCTCTACACTAGAATCGACCTGATGTCTTCCTCTGTACTAGAATCGACCTGATGCCTTCCTCTGTACTAGAATCGACCTGATGTCTTCCTCTGTACTAGAATCGATCAGTGAAGAATTCTTCTATAGTATGGGCAGCATCTATAGGCTCGACATCTGAGATTTCCTCTATACTTGCGTCGATGTCAGATACCTTATTCTCTATTAGAGTCGACGTCAGAGGCCTTCCTCTATACTATAGTCGATCTCTGATAACTTACCACTGAGGTCTTCCTCTATAACAGAGACGACGTCTGAGGTCTTTCCCGATACCAGAGTCGACCTATAAAGTTTTCCTCTATACTAAAGTCAACCTCTGAGGCCTTTCTCTATAATATAGTCGACCTTGAAGGTATTTCTCTATAATAGAGTCGACCTCGAAGGACTTTTTCTATACTAGAGTCGATATCTGAGGTCTTCCTTCAAACTAGAGTCGACCTCTGAGGACTTCCTCTATACTAGAGTCGACCACTGAGGTCTCCCTCTACACTACAGTCGACCTCGGAGGTATTCTTTTACACTAGAGTTGACCTTTGAGGTCTTCGTCTGTACTAGAATCGATCACTCAGGTATTCTTCTATAGTAGAGTCGACCTCTGAGGTCTTCCTTTATTCTAGAGCAGACATCTGAGGTATTCCTCTATACTATAGTCCACCTCTGAGGTCTTCCTCTACACAAAGGTCGACTTCTGAGGTATTCCCCTGAACTAGAGTCGACCTCTGAGGTCGTCCTTTATACTCGAGTAGAACCGTAGATATTCCTCTATACTATAGTCCACGTCTAAGGTCTTCCTCTATACAAAGATCGACTTCTGAGGTCTTCCTCTATACTGCTAGAGTCGACCTCTGAGGTCTTCCTCTATATGAGAGTCGACATCTGAGGTCTTACTCAATACTAGAGTCGACCTCTGAGGTCTTCCTCTCTACTAGAGTCGACCTCTGATGTCTTCCTCTATACTATAGTCCACCTCTGAGGTCTTCCTCTACACAAAGGTCGACTTCTGAGGTATTCCCCTGTACTAGAGTCGACCTCTGAGGTCCTCCTCTATACGAGAGTCGACCTCTGAGGTCTTCCTCTATACTACTAGAGTCGACCTCTGAGGTCTTCCTCTATACTACTAGAGTCGACCTCTGAGGTCTTCCTCTATACGAGAGCCGACATCTGAGGTCTTACTCAATACTAGAGTCGACTTCTGAGGTCTTCGTCTATACTAGAGTCGACCTCTGAGGTCGTCCTCTATACTAGAGTCGACCTCTGAGGTCTTCCTCTATACTAGAGTCGACCTCGAAAGTCTTCCTCGATACTAGTGTCGACCTCGAAAGTATTTCTCTAAACTAGAGTCGACAACTGAGGTCTTCCTTTATACTAGAGTCGACCACTGAGGTGTTTCTCTATACCAGAGTCGACCTATGAAATTTTCCTCTATACAAGAGTTCACATGTGAGCTCTTCCTCTATACTAGAGTCGACCTTTGAGCTCTTCCTCTATACTATAGTCCACCTCTGAGCTCTTCCTCTATACTAGAGTCGACCTCGAAGGTCTTTTTCTATACTAGAGTCGACATCTGAGGTCTTCCTTCAAACTAGAGTCGACCTCTGAGGACTTCCTCTATACTAGAGTCGACCACTGAGGTCTCCCTCTACACTACAGTCGACCTCCGAGGTATTCTTTTACACTAGAGTTGACCTTTGAGGTCATCGTATGTACTAGAATCGATCACTCAGGTATTCTTCTATAGTAGAGTCGACCTCTGAGGTCTTCCTTTATTCTAGAGCAGACATCTGAGGTATTCCTCTATACTATAGTCCACGTCTGAGGTCTTCCTCTATACAAAGATCGACTTCTGAGGTCTTCCTCTATACTCTTAGAGTCGACCTCTGAGGTCTTCCTCTATATGAGAATCGACATCTGAGGTCTTCCTCTATATGAGAGTCGACATCTGAGGTCTTACTCAATACTAGAGTCGACCTCTGAAGTCTTCCGCTGTACTAGAGTCGACCTCTGAAGTCTTCTGCTGTACTAGTGTCGACCTCTGAGGCCTTCCTCAATATTAGAGTCGACATGTGAAGTCTTCCTCTAGACTACTGTCGACCTCTGAGGTCTTCCTCCATACTAGAGTCTTCCTTCAAACTATAGTCGACCTCTGAGGTCTTTCTCTATACTAGTGTCGACCTCTGAGGTCTTCTTCTATACTAGAGTCGACCGCTGAGGTCTTCCTTCAAACTACAGTCGACCACTGAGGACTTCCTCTATACTAGGGAAGACTACTGAGGTCTTGCTCTATACTAGGGACGACTGCTGAGGTCTTCCTCTAAAGTACAGTCGACCTCTGAGGCCTTCCTCTATATTAAAGTCGAGCTCTGAGGTCTTCATCTATAGTAGAGTCGACCTCTGAAGTCTTTTTCCTATATACTGGAGACGACCTCTGAAGCCTATCACAATACTTTGGTCCGCCTCCGATGTCTTCTCCTCTACTAGAGTCGACCTCTGAGGTCTTTCCCCATATAATTTTTTGCGATAATCTAAATGTCTTCTAAATATGAGCACAGAATAGTATGTGGTGAATTCTTCTTATTTCCTAAACTTAAGGTTTATTGATAAGAGGAAGAAAATTGGTAAAAAGTCAGAGTGCTAAAAGAGTGGGAGAATAAAAGAATACACTTTTTGGTGTTTATAATAAACAACATTACTGTGTCCGTCTTTTCTGCACTGTCATATGGAGTTCATTTATTCGTTTCTCTGGTTTACCACTTTATTAGTCTATTTTGATCCATTTCAATGTCAGTTCCTGCAGATATCCATTCACAGTACTTATCCAATGTGAGTCTCTAGACAGACATTCATTATTGCCCATTCGAATTATCTTCATTTTATTTTCTTGCCACAAAATATGCAGTACATAATAATATCTCATCTAAACCTCCTAATTTAATTGTTTATGGTTATTAGTTATTATGTCATTACTTACCATATGTGGTGGTAGACATAGCAGACTTTTTATAATCTCTTAGTAACCTAGCTCCTAGCAATATGCAATAATAACTAATAGTGATTGCTCCTGGAAGTATACTTAGAACGCTAAAACAATCAAATGGGATATTATTTTATGGTTTTTCTCACTGTGGAGTTGAGCTGAAGAGCAAAGAGTTCCTTCGAAGTGAATGAAGATATTTTTGAATAGCCAAGTGAAAAAGAAAAACGACCTTGAAATCCAACATCAACAACTGCATGACGCGTTACGTTGGTGGTTGGATATAATTTATTTGGATAAGTTGAAAACACATAACAGACATATTGTTATTTAAATGTGACAAAAAGGCAAAGAGTTTTTAATTTCACAAAAAGTTA
Organism: Eudasyphora cyanicolor; assembly: GCA_963930755.1. Taxonomy (NCBI): domain Eukaryota; kingdom Metazoa; phylum Arthropoda; class Insecta; order Diptera; family Muscidae; genus Eudasyphora; species Eudasyphora cyanicolor. The sequence continues at coordinate 123,425,278 of OZ005738.1, forward strand.
CCATGAGAAATTGTAAAAAAGTAAGAACACAATCATTCGTTAGCCTGTACATTATCCTGTTCCATACGATTTTATTTATTTTACTACCTGATATTAATCCCCGGACAGATATTCATATTTTCCATTTGACCTTACTTTAGTTAATATCTCAAATTCGTTAAGTCAACATTGTCCTTTATCTATAAAGTAAATACTTCATAGTAAGTGCTTCTATGGAAATTAAAGTATGCAACACTTTACTTGCCATCGAGACTAATTTAATATAAGCACTTATGGTTATTGCCTATCACGATGTGTCATGCGGAGATGTGGTTTACCTGAATGCTTTTGAATTACTTATCGCTCAGAAGCAGTGCTCCCAAAAGTATGCAATAATTTCTAATAATGTGCAAACACAGAAGTATGCTTGAAGCGCAAAACAATTAAAGAGAAGATGGTTCGTTTAGAACATTTAAATATGCATAAAATGTTTGTTATACAAGTATTTGGTGGATTTAATATAATGTATTGTAACAAAAATAGTGTTTTTTAATAAACGAAATTATTACGCCTGTCTAACATTTTTCTCTTTCATTTAGAGTTCGTTTATCAATCTGCCTGTTTTATCCCTTTTCCAGTCAGCCCCGTAATCTGTTCCATTCGATATAATTTATTTTACTTGTATGATATTAAACTCGCAAGTATTTATGAAGTACCGCCACATAGTATGTAACACTCTACCTGCCATCTAAATGATTTAATACAATCATTCATGGTTCTTATCTTATATTATTTGTCGTGCGAAGAAGTATTTTATATAAATGCTTTCGACTTGCTTACAACAAGAACCAGACTCCTAAAAGCATGCAATAAAAGCTAATAATGGGTACATAAAGAAATGTGCTTGAAACTCAAGGTATCACAGTGAATATGATTAGTTCTGGTAAATTCAAAATTATATAAAATACTTTTTATATTAAATTTAAAATATTTTAGTAAAATTTGTATTTTTAATGAACGAAGTTATTACGCCTGTCTAAAATTTTTCTCTTTCATTTAGAGATCATTTATTCGTCTGTTTGCTTTATCCCATTTAATCTCATTTAATTTAATATCTCTTCTGTATTAAATATACTTCGCTCTTCATTTAACGTATGTACCGCCACAAAGTATGCTACACTTTATTTGTCATATAAACTACTTAATATAATCATTCATGATTATTATCCACCATGATTTGTCATGCGGAGAGGTGATTTACATAAATGCTTTTGAATTACTTATCGCTCAGAAGCAGTGGTGCTCCTAAAATTAGGCAACACTAGCTAATAACGGGTTCACGGTTCGGAAGTAGGCTTGAAACGCAAGCAATCAAAGAGGGCATATGATTCGTTTGTTAATATACATAAAATATTTCTAATGCTTTAAATAACAAGTCAAAGAAGATAATTTTTTCAAAAATCATACTCTAATTTCATGTTTATTTACCGTTTTTATAAGGACGTCGACATCGAAGGAGTGTCTAAAGACCCTAAGTAAAGGGAGGGCCTTATAAAATTTTAAATTTAAATCGCCTATAAAAGGTTAAAGTTAAAAGCTGTTAACTTTTGGTACAAAAAGGTCCAATTGTGCGGGAGGTAACAAAAGGGTCGTGCCAATAACACCCATTTTTCTCTGGACTCTTGGTACTATAAAGCATTTCACTGTACAAAATTTCAAGTATTTGTATGCACTGCTATTAAAGTCATAAGCTGGTAACTTTTGGTACAAAATGTTCCATTTGTGTGGGAGGTACCAAACGGACCGCCCATTTTTCCCTCTGTTGTAGGTACTATTAAACCATTACACTGTACAACATTTCAGGTCTTTGTATGCACTGGTAATAAAGTTATACTCGTAAGCTGGTAATTTTTGGTACAAAATGGTCCATTTGTGTGGGCGTGGCAATAATGCGCATTTTTCACTGCATTGTAGGTACTACAAAAGCATTACACTGTACAAAATGTCAAGCCTTTGTATGCACTGGTATTCAAGTTATAAGCTGGTAACTTTTAGTTCAAAATTGTCCATTTGTGTGGGAGGTACCAAAAGGAGTGTGGCAACTTCGCCACTAAATGTTAACCCTTTGTGGGGGAGGTACTAGAAGGAGTGGACCAATATGGTCCATCTTCGAACTTAGCCAGAGATAGAAGAAAATATTACCACATACCAGATTTGAAGTCAATCGGTTACTCCTTTCGAGAGTTATCGTGCGCACAAGCCAGCAGACAGACAGACAAAAATACAGACAGACAGACAGACAGACAGACAGACAGACGGACGGACGGACGGACATTGCTCATTCGACTGAAAATGACCCACAACTGATATCCGCCGAACATACTTAGGGTCTTAGGTCACTCCTTAGATGTGTTACACATTTGGCTCGTAGCAAATAATATATACCCTCCGCTCTAAGGTGAGAGGATAAACAGCTAAATCATACATTAACTTTTGTTAAAAAATACAAACTTTTATTAAAATATTTCATAACATCTTAGCTATCAAATAATTTTGGTCCAATTTCAGTTTGTCGTCTGAATTATTATTGATGTTATTACTTTCTTTTATTAAAGCACGAAAAATAGTTCTTTCAACTTGAGAAATCAGTTGGACTAATTCCGTTTTTATGGGACCAAATCGATCTGTCGATCCATATCAGAATTTATTGTATTAGGATTTTTTTCATAAATTTCAAGAAATAGAATACAATGATTTCTTTTGTGGGAAACAAACTCTATTTGTGTTCTTGTTTAAAGTTTATGATATATTTTGTAATTCTTCTCCAAATTTCTAATTTTTTCACCGGATTAGTCAATTTTTTTGATGTTAACAATTTACTTCATTAGTTTACACTTTCGACACGGATCTATCTATCTTTCACTTAATATTTTATACGAGAAAGCTTCATATATTATTATTAAAATATCCCGCAACTCATTTAAAAAAATCCCGGGATTCGGGATCGGGATTTCCTGTTTGACATCATTAGTTGTATGAGTGTGCTGATCCCTGCTCTAGTGAGATAATCACTCTCTCTCTTATTTGAATTTATTTAAGTTAATTTTACCACTTCATTACAATTAAATTGGTATTTAAGATAAGCAACGCCACAAAGTATGCAACACATTCTTTGTCATGTGAATTAATTTATGTAATCGTTAATTGTCGTTAGTCATCATGCTTTATCAGTTTCAGACAGGCATGTGGTTTTTATAAAAGTTTTTCAATTATCGTTTAGATGTAGAGCTCCGAATACTAGTCTGACTTTAGGCCATTTTTGCCTCTTTACTGCTATATGCAGTAAAATTTTTTTTAGACGGTATGACAATTTAATAATTGGATTTCCTTTAAGACTATTAAAGGAAAAAATAGTCGCTGTAGCTCATAGCAAATTTTTCGTAGATCATATAAAAATCTGTAATGTAAATCTTGTCCCTTTAAATTGTATAGATTTTAGAATTTTTAAAATTACCTAACTCCACAAAAAATGCAACACTTTTCTCTTTTTAAACTAATTGCTAACTGCTATTAGTCATCATCATGCTTAATCTTGCCTTGTTGTGGTTTTCCTAAATGCTATGTGAATTATCACTTTGAAGCAGCAGCTCCTAAGTGTATGCAATAATGAGCGCTTGCACAAGTATGCTGGAAGTGCCGAACAATTAGGAAGTATATGATTTGTTTAGAAAAGTTAAAAATAAAATAACAAGTATACTTATGACCTTTAACGTACACAAAGGCATTGGGGTTGGTTTATTTTCCGTTTTCAAACATAAGACCCCTGAGCGTTAAATAAAACGGGGCGGGGGAGAAGAATAATAAAATTATATTTTTTCTTTCTTCCTTTTGATTAGTATTGAAAGCCAACGAAGAGAAAGCCCGCTGAAGTCATAGGAAGAAAATATACTGAAATACAATTTTCTGCAGAAGAAATAAGTTTTTTTTTTAATAATTATATTTACAAAAGAGTGCGTTTGCAGTAACTAGTGTATTGTATTCGAAAGTGAGTTTACTTATGCACAAAAATTGTATATATTAGGGTGGTTTGAAATATGAATTGAATAAACAAAATAAAATAAGTGGTGATTTGAAATATCAGTTGTATATACAAAATCAAATAATGGGAGCATCGAAATGCTGAATCAAATTTTCGCCTATTATTCTGTATTTTATAGTGACTGCTAAACTTTTACATTTTATGAAATTGCAGGGAAAATTATATAGAAGTTAGAAGAGATTAGGTATTTCACTATATGTTTACTCATTGTAGGTCGGATACCAGAAGAAGTGGGTCAATGTGGCCCATATTTGAACTTAATCTAAGTTTGGAGAAAGTAGTTCAACATAAAAAACTTCAAGTCCATCGGTCACTCCATTGAGCGCATCAAACTGCCAGAAAAACGCGGACGGATATAGTTCAAATAAATGTCCTGGATTCCTCTCAAACTTGTATGGGCCTCTCAGGCCTTTCCATCAATAAGCTATACGTTTTTTTGGAGCAGATTATAAGACCCTACTTCCCCCAAATTCGGGGATTTTTTAAAATTTTTTTATGGAAAATTTAAAATTTTTTTTTTATAAAACAAATAAAGACGGATTAAGTACGGCCATGCCAAATCTTATATGCCATCCACCATAGATCGCATGTGAATTGTTTCGGTTAAAATAAACTAACACAGTACAACACATGATTTCGAGAATCAATTCTGAGCAAAGTTGTAGATATTGAATAGGAGAAAAAAAATACAGAACAAACCTAACCGAAAAAAGTGCATCCAGTGCCTTAAAAATCGCAAAAATGCCCAAAAAGTCATAAAATATCTGTCAGTCAAATATTGAAAAATATGTACATATACGTCATACGTACACGTATAAAACAAAACATTAAAACAGAACTGAACATTTTTGCAATTTTTAAGGCACTGGATGCACTTTTTTCTTGTAGCTTTGTTCTGCATTCTTTTCTCCTATTCAATATCGTACGGTATACAGAGAAAAAATTATAGAAAAAGTGCTAAAAATCCACCTTGAGCAAAAAAAAAAAAAACGTATGGCCATTAAATTACACTGTCTGTAATTTTTTTAATCATGGAAATATATCCATATACGAAAACTACTACGTGATAAAAAACGAAAAAAAAACAAGTAAGAAAGTTCAACCGGGTAAACCAACCTTGAGTCCCCAAAAAATATTAGTATATTTATTTATTTTTTTGTTTTAATTAAATTATTATCAATTTAAATTGCATTTAATAACTTTAAAGTATGCACTGGTATTAAAGTTATAAGCTGGTAACTTTTGGTATAAAATCGTCCATTTGTGTGGGAGGTACCAAAAGGGGCCTGCCAATAACGTCCATTTTTCTCTGGACTCTAGGTACTATAAAAGCATTGCACTGTACAAAATTTCAAGTATTTGTATACACTGGCATTAAAGTAATAAGCTGGTAACTTTTGGTACAACATTGTCCATTTGTGTGGGAGGTACAAAAAGAGCGTGGCAATAACGAACATTTTTCACTGCATTGTAGGTACTATTAAACCATTATACTGTACACAATTTCAGATCTTTGTATGTACTGGTAATAAAGTTATAAGCTATTAACTTTTGTTCAAAATTGTCCATTTGTGTGGGAGGTACCAAAAGGGGCGTGGCATCTTCGCCCATTTTTCTCGATGTAATAGTGACTAATAAACTAATACTATGTGTATAATTTCAGAGGATTCAAATAAGTAGTATAGAAGTTATTAAATAATCAATATTTCACTAAATGTTAACCGTTTCTGGGGGAGGTACTAGAAGGAGTGGGCCAATATGGCCCATCTTCGAACTTAGCCGGAGATAGAAGAAAATATTACCACGTACCAAATTTGAAGTCAATCGGTTACTCCTTTCGAGAGTTATCGTGCGCACCAGCCAGCACAGAGACAGACAGACAGACATACTCATTCGACTTAAAATTACCCAAAACGGATATCCGCCGAACTTAATTAGGGTCTTAGGTCACTCCTTCGATGTGTTACACTTTGGCTCTAGCAAATGATATATACCCCCCTCTCTAAGGTGAGGGGATAAAAAGACCCGTATCTCCCAGTTTTGCCCAAAGTCATGCACTTTTTTATGGGCCCCCTAAGATTTGGGGCCTCGGTGTCAGTTTTGGAAAAATGTGATGATTTTCTCAGGCTTCAGACACAAAAGAGGCATTCGGTACGGTATACCGAGAAAAAAAATAGAAAAAGTGCTAAAAATGAGCCAACTTGACTAAACGAATAATGCAGATGTTCTTATTTTTAGGGCTACTTTCACGTTCAATTCTCAGAATTGAGTCCCAAATCAATGAGCTGCAAATGATGTACCGAGTTTTTTTAAATTTGTTGCAGCAAAATCTGGCTATTCGTTTTCGATTTTTGCCAAACAGAAGTTCCCCAAACGTGACATATTCCCCTATATGATACTTACTTACTTTAAATCGATAAATCTCGATTCTAACTTGGGATTTAGAATGGTATTGTCCATATTGGCCCCATATATAAGTATAGCATTTCCCCGATTTGACTTCGTAACGTCATAGAGACCAAAAATGTTGACTGATCGGGCTGAAAAATGGAAGCTGGGGTTTATTTATACCCGGAATCCTTCACACGAACATAGGTAGTCATAGGTCCATGTTTTTATATAGCCCCCCAGACAAAGGTCCCTCTAGATGTGACTTTGTAACGTCACAAAAACCTCAAATTTCGGGGCGTATGATTGTTATGATCGAGAATAGCATAAATATTATAACTCATACGCTCCAAGTGTCTATCAACTCACACCACTATGGGTATCTCGTGACTTATGAGTGTTATGATTTGAGAAAAGCTACAATTCACTATTTAACAAACAAATGTTTTTTGTTTTTGTGTAGTTTGACGCATACTATTCCATAGAATCAAAACAAAAATTTGTTTGTAAAGTTTTTTTTTTATTTTTTAAAATTTATTATTCGGTCCATATTTTTTATGTATAATCCCGATAAAGCCGGGATACGCTCTAAATTTATGGAAACTACGGATTACAAATGTTGGAAATTTCAATTTCACTTAGAAAGGGTGGTTTGGTTAACAGTCGTTAAAAAATTAGAAAAGTAGATTTTTTCCAAAAAATCGTGTTCTGGTGGCACGAAAACAAACAGAAAAATAGAAAAATAGAGCTGGGATATGCGTAAGATTTAAAGAAATTATGAAATATCCAATCCAAAATATTGAAAAAATTCCTTTCACATTGAAAAAGTGGTTTAGTAACAGTCCATATACAAATTCGATTTTTTTAAATAGTCTCGATTCCTAGACATAACCCAGCGAAACGCCGGGACTCGTATACCTTTTTTAGACCGATATAAATCTGTAGTCAGAAACCCCCCCCAATCCACTATTTGTCCCACTGTGTAATTACTGGGCTTAATTTTGATATAACAACAATTTTATTTAACCGCAATTTTGCTCTATTGTAAACAGATTTTTCTAATTATTGAATCAGAAAAGTACCAAAGAAAAAATCGCAGTACATTCCAATGTATCCAATGAATTATTCATGTTTATATAAATATATTGATTTAGTTATTTGGTTTATTTATACATTGATAGCAAACAACAAAAAAGGAAATACTTTCTGTTGCCAAATCTTGAAATAAATTTCGTATTAATAATTTGAATATTTATGCATTATTTATATATGTAGGCTTATGTGTTTAACCCAGAAAAACCCTCACACACACACAAGTAATTTGTGGCTGTTTCAGTTAACATAGCAATTTTTTCTTCGGAGAATTGTGTTCTAATATTTTCCTCGGCGTGTGAAATATGAGCGGAAAAGGAAAATATCCTTTTTTAAAATTGCACATAGGAATGTTGAAAATTTCCTACCATTTCCCGCATCTCCTTTATGTTGAATAACATATGTATTTTCATTTCCGAACAAGAAATTGGAGGAATTTGTGCACATTTTTTAATTTTTAAATTTTATGAGAAAATATGAATATTCATTTTGGGTAAATATGCGGTTTATAACTTAAGAATTGGAGAGTTCAAGCATGAACATTTGAATTTCTATGAATATTTTTTTAAACATATTTTAAGTATGTCTGTATGTGCAAAAGTTTGAGGAATTTACCGGAATTATTTCGTTTAAATTGGATAATTATATATAGACGTTTATAAGAATGTACCGAAGTTTGGGGTAGAATTATAAAAATAAGAAGACTGAAAAAAATAAAAAAAGAGTCTTCAATATTTACTGAATTTGTAATGAAAGTGTTTTATGTATTTGTATAGCGTGATCCATTTCGAAGTTCCCTACTTTTTTAGAGAAAAAAACACAGAAAATTCAAATTTAATGGGGAATGTTTATTATCATTTGAAAGAATATTCTTTAGCATTTATTTTTTGAAGATTATGTCTATAAAAGTTGGCCGCGGCTACGTCTCAGATGGTCCATCCGAATGACACGCGTGATGTTTTGCTCCAAGGCCTGAATCGAAGCGGGTTTGTCCGCATAAACTTTAGACTTTACATATCCCCACAGGAAAGAGTTTAACGGTGTGGCCCAAAACGTGAAATTATCTGCTCAGCGAAGTGTTCTCTCAATAACTTCATTGATTGATGCGATGTGTGGGAAGTGGCGCCGTCTTGTTGATACCAAATGTCGCCAAGATCACGAGCTTCAATTTCAGGCATCAAATAGTCGGTTATCATGGCACGATAACGGTCGCCATTGACGGTTACGTTCTCACCGGCATCATTTTTGAAGAAATATGGACCGATGATTCCGGTACGTCGGATCGGGAATCGGTCAATGACAAAAAAATAGCTCTTAACGAGAGCTAAAATATTGCTCATGGGTGTCAAGGTCGTGGGTCGACTGGAAAGTGTTTTTTTTTTGGATTAAAAAAATGGACTTAGCGCAATTAGCGAACGAATATTTCGATAATAAAACTGAATAATTTTGTTCAGGCATAAGTCTTTCCATGATCAAATGCCGAACAATACTTAACAAAATAACATGACAGCATGACACGACTCACACGTGATCTGTCAAAAAAAGGCTATTGGAAAAAGTATCTCTTAGATCACCCTATATAACACACTACAGCATTTTCAGCTCATTGATTTGGGACACAATTCTGAGAATTGGACGTGAAAGTAGACCCCAAAATAAGAACTTCTGTGTCATTCGGCTAGTCAAGTTGGCTCAACTAATAATTTAATGGCCATACGATTTTTTTGTGCTCAAGGTGTATTCGGTATTCCGTAAGGAATATCTCTTTTTTGTCTGAAGCAAAGTTATAGATATTGAAGGGAGAAAAAGGCGGAACAAACCTAACCAAGAAGAGAGCATCCAGTGCTTTAAAAATCGCAAGAATGCGTATGAGTGTTTTGATCTGAGAAAAGCTGCAATTATTATAATTCATACGCTCTAAATGTATTTCGACCCACACTCCTTTGGGTTCCTCGCGGCGTATGAGTGCTATGATAAGAGAATATCTGCAGTTATTATAACTTATACATTACAAGTGTTTATCAACTATACCAAACATGAATAGTTTCAAGAATAAAATAGTGCAATAGTCAGCATATTGTAGTGTGACCCAGAATGACTAATCCCAATTCGATAGAGTTATGTCTAAGTTCCATGGATTTATTCTTGCCTCAGCATTTTTGATAGGTAGTATCCTTCGAGAAGGAAATTGATGTTCTCTGTTCTAATTATCTAGTTGAACTTCACAAATTATTACTTAAGATATTATGTTTAGCAATACATTTTAAAAACTATTTTCTAGTCGTTGGTGTCGTATAAGTATTATTAATTATTAAGAGTTATAATTATTATTACTTATACGACCCCATAACTCATCAGTTTGCCAACCTTCATAGATCCATAACTTGATTTGAATATTGATTATTTTACACGTATAACTTTAAATAAGCTTTCGGTTTGTTTTGTAAACTTTTTTGAAAGATTTCTAATTAAAACACACACGATCTATAGGTCTCTAGATTTGTAAAATATTTAACGATTAGAATTATTTTAATTATATGTTTGGCAATTTGATAAAATTTTATACTTTTACTAAATAACTTTATTGTACTTTATTGTTTTCATGTGAGTTGTAAAGGGTGTCCCAAGAAGAGCGCAATTTTTTAATTTTAAATAAAACACAGATATTTAAGAAAAAATCGTGAAACTTTATTATATCGTAAAGTAGACAGAATGAGGTTATGTATGGAACAATATATCGTGCAGATGGCCGCCGCGGCTTTGCTGGCATGCACGCGATCTTTTAATGAAATTTTCAATGACCGTTTTGCATTAATGCTGCGGTATTTCATTAATGCAGCGTCCAATTTCGTCTTTTAAGGCTTGAGTCGTCGTCGGCTTATTCGCGTAAACCATCGACTTCAAAAAACCCCAAAGAAAAAAATCTAATGGTGTTAAATCGCACGATCTAGGCGGCCAATTCTGATCTCCAAAACGCGAAATAACACGACCGGGAAATGACTGATGCAGCAATTGAATTGTTTCTCTGGCTGTATGACATGTGGCGCCGTCTTGTTGGAACCACATGCCCTCCACATTCATTTCTTCAATTCTAGGCAAGAAAAAACTGGTTATCATTTCACGATACCGAACACCATTGACTGTTTGCGCTTGACCTGAATCATTTTCATAAAAAAAAGGTCCAATGATTCCTCCAGCCCAAAAACCACCCAAAAACCGGTCGATCGACCTGGTCGATGGCGCGTTGTTGTCTTTACATTACTAACAGACCCAGTTTCGGCAAATTTATCCATTAATCTTTTTACAGTTGACTCTTTTGGAGCATTATTGTGACCCCAAATTGATCGCAATTTGCGAACTGTAGCCGCAAAACTTTCACCATTTTGGTAAAACAATTTCACAATGAGAATGCGTTGTTCATTCGTGTAGCGCTCCATTTTTACTAACCTCGTACCTTCTACTAACAAACAATAACAATTATTCAAATGTCAAACAATGACACTTCGAATGTTGCGAGATTTAAAAATTGCGTTCTTCTTGGGACACCCTTTACTTTACAAATAATTACACAGTACATCACATGATTTTGGGACTCAATTCTGAGAATTGGACACGAAAGTACTTCTGCATCATTCGTTTAGTCAATTCGGCTCAACTAATAATTTAATGGCCATAAGGTTTTTTTTTTAGCTTAAGGTGGATTTTTAAGGCGGTTTTTTTTTAGCTTAAGGTGGATGCAGAAGTTTTTATTTTTGGCGCTACTTTCACATCCAATTCTCAGAATTTAGTCCCAAATCAACGAGCTGAAAAAATGTTGTACTGTGTTATTTAAGATATTATGTTTCGCAATAAAGTTTAAAAAATATTTTCTGGGCCTAGGTGTCGTATAAGTATTTTTAATTATTAACATTTATAATTATTATAAATCATACGACCCCATAACTCATCAGTTTGTTAACTTTTTTTACAAGTATAACTTTAAAAATGCTTTCGGTTTTTTTTGCAAACTTTATGAAAGATTTATTCACGGATTTTATCAGCAAAATCAATCTGATTGAAAATAGCAACACGTAGCTGCTCACTTGTCTCTGCAAATGACTGACTGACTGTCAAAAACCAGTGGCGCGAAAGAAACTTATGGAAGTTTTGCTATTGTTGTTCAAAACTTTTTCCCCCACTACTTACTTTGGCTGTTGTATAATTGGCACTCTAACACATGCTCTAGAAGTATAACATACACACCTTGTGGCAATTGAACACCCGCCTGTCTTCCAGCTCCACATCTCCCGTTGCTTGTTTTTCTATACCTTCTTTTAGTTTAAAATTTTCAAAAGAACACTCTCTTGATTCCTCTTTATTTTGCTGCACAAAAATTCTGATTACTAGAAATATGAGAAAACAACAACTCGACGTGTTCGCAAGTTTTATTTTATTTTCACATTTCGCTCAACAAAAAGTTCTTTTGAAACATTTGAAAATGAAGCTGAAGAAAGTTGTTCATTTATCCACCCTCGCCCCAAACGATAAAGTTTATTTTGCAATCGTACCTTAAGCAAAACAATTGCTGTTGAATTGTTCTTATTTAGTATGCATGGAATTGTTCGAAAGAAATTTGAAAAAAAAAAAATACATTCTATGGCAATTACTTCAAGCTATTACGAATTGAAATCTTGTGATTTGTTTCTAAAACAAGTCGTCGAAAGTAGTTAGGAATACAATTTGTTTGAAGGAGAGCGAGATGTATATAGAGTAGCAAATAATTGGAAGAAATTGAAGCATATTTGTGGGTGTTAGAAAATGTAGTATACTTTGCGGAGTTTGGAGAACTATTTTAGAAAGAAAAAAGGAAAACAAAATCGCTTAAGTCAATAGCGTTGAAAGTAAGTTTAAACGGAAAAGAAATATTATTACATGCGTTGGAAATTTTAATTATTAAACTTATAATAATTTATAAAAGGTTATTATTGCACATTTAAAATACAAAAAACGCAGTTTCTAAAAATATTTTGAGTACAGAGACATAATGAAATTTCCTATGTAACGTATGAGTACCATTAATTGGCTTCAATTCAAATAATTATAACTCATACGACACCCATAAAATATTATTTCTTGGGAATCGTGCTGAGGAAAAGAACTGCAAAACAATAGTAGCAGTGATGGGCAATATCATTTGGGTTTTGTTTTGAGAAAATATACAAATGTTAAATAAATGTTTCCTATGTAACGTATAAGTAATATTAATTGGATGCAAAAAAATCACTGTACTCGTAACTCATACGACACTTATAACTAAACTTCCTCCTTAAAAATTATTTCTTGTTACGGCAAATTGTAAAATTTAAATTTAAATAAAGTGGAAAGCAAAAGTAGCAGTGGGGTGCAATATAATTTGAGGCGTTCCATTTGAAAACCAGTAAGGAAAGGCTAAAGTCTGGCGGTGCCGACTATATAATACCCTACACCACTCTCATAATATTGAATAACTCTGATATATACATTTTGTAATTCATGTATAAATTGTTTACATAAATTTACTTTTGGGACATTTAATACTTAAATAATACCCTGTACCACAGTGTGGTGTAGGGTATAAAAACGATTGGATCTAAAGAGCAAAATCGGACGAAACATATATATGGGAGCTATAGCTAAATCTTAACCGATTTTCTTCAAATTTGGCAATGTTGGTTCATGGATCAAGAAACTCTACCATTCTAAATTTCAAAACGATCGGATGTAAAATACAGATTCTATAGGACTAAAGTGCCAAATCGGACGAAACATATATATGGGAGCTATATCTAAATCTTAGCCGATTTTCTTCAAATTCGGCAATGTTGGTTCATGGATCAAGAAACTCTACCATTCTAAATTTCAAAATGATTGGATGTAAAATACAGCTTCTACAGGACTAAAGAGCAAAATCGGACGAAACATATATATGGGAGCTATAGCTAAATCTTAACCGATTTTCTTCAAATTTGGCAATGTTGGTTCATGGATCAAGAAACTCTACCATTCTAAATTTCAAAATGATTGGATGTAAAATACAGCTTCTACAGGACTAAAGAGCAAAATCGGACGAAACATATATATGGGAGCTATAGCTAAATCTTAACCGATTTTCTTCAAATTTGGCAATGTTGGTTCATGGATCAAGAAACTCTACTATTCTAAATTTCAAAACGATTGGATGTAAAATACAGCTTCTATAGGACTAAAGGGCCAAATCGGACGAAAGATATATATGGGAGCTATATCTAAATCTGAACCGATTTCAACCAAATTCAATAGCAATCTTAACAGCCGCGAAATACTCTAAACTGCAAAATTTCAGAACGATCGGAGTGAAATTGCGACCTGTAGTCGACGAACAACTTTACATGGACAGACGGACGGACGGACAGACATGGTTAAATCGACTCAGCTAGTGATTCTGAGTCGATCGGTATACTTTAAGGTGGGTCTAGCTGTGTTATTTTCAGGTGTTACAAACGTCTGCCGTGAAACAAACTTATAATACCCTGTACCACAGTGTGGTGTAGGGTATAAAAAGGATTTAGCATCATTTTCAAATGTGAACGAAATGTTTATTTTTGCTCTAGCTCCTTAAAGGTACGTCGTATCGGGAATCGGTCAATGGCAAAATGATAGATCTTAACTAGAGCTAAAATATTGCTCAGGGATGTCAACGTCGTAGGTCGACTGAAAAGTGTCTTTTTTTGGATTTAAAAAAAGGACTTAGCGCACGAAAAGTTGCAGTTGGAGAACGATTATTTTGATAATAAACCTGTGTAATTTGTATATCTCTCCCTGATGAAATTTTACTGAGTAGCTATTTAGTTATCCTAAATACTTTTCTGTATACCCAATTTGTATTTTTAATATTTATTCCTTATATAATTACTTAGTTTTAAACAAATCATTATATACCAATGAGTGGTTTTTTACCCTTGGTTAAAAAGCTTAGTTATATGCATATTGTAATTTATGTTTAATTGGCCAGACGGCTTTGAATTACAAGTTTGTACGAAATAAATGAAATGAAATTGTAAACACTACTGAATATCATGACAGATCATGACATATTACAAATGGCCAAAACGTCACTTCAAAATCATATCATCCCTATTGGAAAATCCCTTAGTTCCTATAGTATATTTAAAAATGGGCGAAGTTGCCACACCTCTTTTGGTACCTCCCAAACAAAATTGCCAAAATAAAAAATACGAAAAATTATATTTTTGAATTTCCCCATTTTTACAATATGGCTCATAATTTTATGCATTTATCCACAGACTTTTGGTAAATAGGATGCTATTTGGAACAAACATATTTTTGCGGTCTTTTTCTTCTATTTTTTAAGGGTTTTTCGCGCCAACCAAAAACGATTTTTCTGAAAAAAAATTTTTTCTAATTGTTTTAACGACAGTTACAAAACTTCCTTTTCTACGTGAAAGTGATGTCAGTATTTCTAGCCCCCATAATTTATTGTACCCTCCGCCATAGGATGGGGGTACACTAACTTTGTCATTCCGTTTGCAACACCTTGAAATATTGATCTTCGGCCCCATAAAGTATATATATTCTTGATCGTCGTAAAATTCTAAGACGACTTAGTCTGTCTGTCCGTCTGGGGATCTACGAATCCTATAGTTCCCATCTATTCTCAGGAACTGGACAGTGATCCCAGATTGGTCACCAGTCCTAGATTTTCTGGAGTCTAACTTGTAGTATCTTCGGCTACGCAGTCTGGCCAAAGCACTTAATCTGGTACCACGGGAGTCAGGAGAGCCCCCGTGGCGCAGGTTTCGGCCTGACTATTGGTGAGGACCCTATTGGGTGCAACGTGGTGGCTGTGGTTGAAACCAAAATCGCTGGGAGAGACCATTTTCGGATGTGTAGTTGCAAACCAAGCGGGTGCCATGTCCATTAGAATGGCAAGGATTTGTGGGTGGGCTCCGCTCCTAACCAAGGGGAGGGCAAAAGTGTCCAGAAACACGGAATTGTTTGAAACTCATGCACATTGCGCGTGGGGGCGTTGTTCGACGCATGTATTCACCCAGGTGTTTAGAGCACGGTGGGGTTAAGCATAACGGCAGGAACTCACCTAAATCCAGAATACTTACTGTCTGTCTGTCTCTCCGTCTGTCCGTCTGGGATTGGGATTACAAATGGGCCATATCGGTCAATGTTTTCATATGTCTCCCTTATAGAGGTCGTTCCAAAATACGGCTTTTGATCCATAGTTACCACATTTTTAAAGCAATTTAGCTGAAATTTTGCAGTTTGTATTCTATTTGGATAAGAATTAATCTCAGTAAAATGTATATAAATCAGTTTATATTTTATTGTAGTCCCCGTGCAGAGGTCGCTCCAAACTACGCTTATTTCAGCCATAAACACCACATTTTCTAGGCATTTTAACTGAATCTTTGCAGTTTATATTTCATTAGGCAAGAATTCATCGCGGCAAAAAGTTCATATTTGGTCATAGACCACCTATAGATGTCATTCTGAAAAGGCTTGTCTAGGCCAAAAACACCACATTTACTAAGCAATTTAGCTGAAACTTTGCAGTTTCTATTTATTCTATATTGGCAAGAATTGATCTGTAGATCATGTAGCTGTAGATCTCCAAATTGCTATATTAAGCCATAAAGACCACATTTTTCAGGTGAAGAGTTGGGCTTAAGAAATTGGGAAAATCGAAAATTGCTATTTCTTGCGAGATTCCTACTGTTCCTATCTACTGCTATTTCTTGCGAGATTCCTACTGTGCTATTTTTCTTGGTGCAATTCATTCGAGTTTTGCGTATTGTTACACTGATTTCGCGTATCACATCGGCAAACGGTACAAGCATTACGATCAATTAAAATTCACGATATTTATCAATTCGAACATTTTTTCAGATAATAAGTTTGAGTATAAGAGGTAAGGTTATCTTATTGGATTGCGGGCATTGCAAAATCATAATTTCGGATGAATGCACGATGGCGCATAAACGAGCTCTGGAGGAATTGACCGAACGATAAAGGATTTACGACGTGATTTGAGACAATTTGGTGAGTCTGATATTGCTCTCCGGAGATTTTCGTCAAACGCTTCCCGTCATCCCGAAATCTACTGCCGATGAAATTAATGCATGCCTGAAATAGTGGTCTTTGTGGCTGCATGTCAAGAAGTTATGTCAAGAAGTTGAAATTGACCACGAACATGAGAGTCGCGTTGCAGAACGACTCATCGGCTCTTGAATTCTCGAAACAACTGTTGGCGCTTGGCAATGGCCAAATTACTATTGATGTTTCCACTGCATTGATATTGTTCCCGGCAAATTTTTGCGAGTTCACATCGTCGAACGAGGAACTCATCACCAAAGTGTTTCCAAATCTCGATTAGATTAGTGAATGGGCAATATTAGCAGCGAAGAATAAGGACGTCGATAGCATGAATTTTATTATTCAAAGTAAAATCGAACTCGCTTGATGTGCCAGGAGCTCCGCCGCATAATTTACAGCTGAAGGTGGAATCGATCATAATCATGTTGCGGAATCTGAATCATCCGAAATTGTGCATAGTTCGCGGTTGTCCATTATGAAACTGATGGACAATGTGATTCAGGCGACGATCATCAAGGGAAAATTCAAAGGAGAGGAAGTCCTTATCCCACGAATTCCGATTATTCCAACTGATCTTTCATTCCAATTCAAGCGGATTCAGTTCCCTGTACGATTGGCTTTTGCGATGACAATCAATAAATCTCAAAACCAATCGTAGGAAGTCTGTGGAATTAATCTCGAATTTCCCTGTTTTTCGCACGGTCATCTGTACGTTGCCTGTCTTCTGTCTTCGTTGTTTGTTGTTTATCATCTGATTCGATTTATCTCTACTGATTTCGATTCCTTTTAAACAAATCGCATTAAAATTTTAACTATCTGTGTTTTATTATCACTCTGGAGTTTATCTGAAGGCGTTAAATTGGGGCGAGGCGAAGTTCGCCGGGTCCGCTAGTCCAAAGATAAAAATCCAGTAATAGAATTGAATGCAATACTTGGTGGAGGGTATATAAGATTCGGCATGGCCGAACGCTTTTGCTTGTTTTAATTTGAATGGTATCTCAGCTTTATCAAGCATTTTTGATATGCATATTTATCAATTCAAATTGTAATAAATGCAAAGAAAAATATTTCAAAAATGTTGTCCTTGAAATTTTAAATGTCTTGTAAAAAGGACAAACGATCACGTAATAACGAACTGAGTATACATTTTATCTACTGTTGGCCTATAGTTTCACTTCTATATAGCCTCATTCTTAGTAGGAAAGTCGTGTCTTATTAATGGTAGACTAAACATGCGAAAATTGATTTTTATATTTATGCAAAATTTTATAATCATTTTTCCTCACCACTCTTACAAAATTTGTATTTTAGTTTATTTAACACTTTTAATAATACTTATCTTTGTTCCCTTGTGACGTATAAGTGTTCTTAATTGGCAATAATTAAAATCATAATAACTTATACGCCCAAATGTCTTCAAAAACGTTTCCAAAAATTGATAATATCCTTTGTTTGCAAACTTAAACGAATTTCTTTTTAAATTTTCGGTGCCCAAATTGCCCGCAGATTAAATCACTTATGTGCGCTAAAGATTGAGTGATTAACAAGTTCAAGTTTCTTGTTGCCAAACAGTAAAAAAGAAGAACATAACAAAGTAATTTGAAGGCAACTATTAACATCAAAAGCATCTTCTCGCCAAACGATGTGTTTGTTGTTCAATGTGATAGCAATTTGCCATAAAACATATTAGGTTATGATAAGCACTTCATACAAAGTCTCCAGCTCAGCTCAGCTCCCCTCCCCACCCCACGGAAGTATCGAAAAACGAGCAGAAAGACATTCTTTATGTGAACGCCAAAGAGCCGTTTGAACGCTTGTGATAACAACCTTGTACTTTTTTTTAACAAAATTTGCCAAAAGATTAAATGAAGCATACTTTAGGGCTTACACATTCACATCGGAACTTAAGTAAGCACAAACATAAATGCCGCACTTACTCAACGACATGTATTTCCTCCGCTTTCTATAAGGAAGAAGAATGAGAGAAATATATGTATGTATGTATATCCTTTCACCTTAAGGAATAACATTAAACATTAGTCGCTTTAGCGGATATGTAGAGAGAGGGTAAATGTATGTCTCTTTGAAATTTGAAATAATGTATGTAAAGAGCTCTTAAAGTAAGCGGATGATATGGATACGTGGGAGAGTGTGTGTGTGTTTGGGAAAGATAAAAGAGACATAATTTGCATTTGATGATTGAAAAGTTTTCAACAAGATTTTTCCTTTATTCCCCACCCAAATTCCCTCTTCTCTCACTCTCGCTCTCGTTCTCTGTCACTGTTATGCTTTTAATGTTAACGGAAATTCTTAGTTTTGCTGCTTTCACAACACTTTTGTGACAATATTGAAAAATCACTTAACTAATAGTGTTGTGTTGGTGGAGGAAATGAGATTTCCACTGATCTGTCTTCGATAAAAGGGAAAGGCTGCTTTTATAAAAAGCCTTTTCAATATGTTCGGCATTTTAATGAAGTGTTTGTCATTGTTGCCCTTTCTCAAGACCCCTAAAAAGGATAGTTGAAGGTTAGTTCGAACAGTAAAATAATTTAGTTTTTCGTTGGTGTTCTCAAAGAAATTTTACAAAGTGAATAATTTAATAAATATATGAATTTAAATTGCTATTGGCCTAATTTCAACAGATGTGCGAAATTTAAATAATTTCTAAGGGTGCTTACAAAGTGAGCGCTCAAAGCCGAGCCGAGCGGAGCCGAGAGTAAAGCTGGCCAATGCAAGAAGAACTGAATACACACATCTTAATATGAATGAATGTGAATAGCGTATAGTGAGAGCGGAGAGCAAAGCCGATGGAATACCAGAAATCGGTTTCAAAGTGTTTTTCGCGCTGATTTGCATTGCAGATGTGAATTCTTGAGTGTGCAGTCGTTATTTTTGGATTTTTGGAATAATAAGTACTATATCGATACCTCCATTCTAAACTATGCTAAGTGCAAAAAGGTAGTTTTTCAGGAGAGGTGATCAAAGTTTGATGAATTTCTTAAATTTGTGTGGAATTTCTTTATAATATAGCGTGATCCATTTCGAGGTTCCTTACTTTTTTAAAGAAAAAAACACAGAAAATTCAAATTGAATGGGGAATGTTTATTATCATTTGAAAGAACATTCTTTGGCATTTATTTTTTGAAGATTATGTCTATCAAATGTTGGCCGCGGCTACGTCTGAGATGGTCCATCCGTTGAGTCCAATTCTCAATTATTCGTTCGAGCATTTCGACTGGTAACTGGCGAATGACACGCGTGATGTTTGG
Organism: Eudasyphora cyanicolor; assembly: GCA_963930755.1. Lineage (NCBI taxonomy): Eukaryota > Metazoa > Arthropoda > Insecta > Diptera > Muscidae > Eudasyphora > Eudasyphora cyanicolor. The sequence continues at coordinate 123,445,228 of OZ005738.1, forward strand.
CTCCAAGGCCTGAATCGAAGCGGGTTTGCCCGCATAAACATTAGACTTTACATATCCCCACAGGAAAAAGTCTAACGGTGTGATATCACACGATCTTGGTGGCCAATCGACCGGCCCAAAACGTGAAATTATCTGTTCACCGAAGTGTTCTCTCAATAAATCCATTATTTGATGCGATGTGTGGGAAGTGGCGCCGCACAGTGTATTATGAGCGGCAAAAAACTCCCAATTTTCATGAAGCCCAATCTCAAAATTTTTGATTCCAATCTGTAAAAAACATTGCAATGAACTAAATCTTTAAATATTTTGCCGATATCTTGGCGAAATGTCGCGGTACAAGCATTTGAAATTCATAAATTGTACAATGAATCCAAAGTTTATCATTTAAGAGAGTATTTTGTACGCCCATAACTCCGAAACTATGAAACGCATTGGAACTTCGTTTAAGTCATACTATACAGAACCTTTTGAAGTGTTTTTTTTGCATTAAAAAATATATAATTGTGTTGTCATTTTCCTATTCAATCTGCGCTTTACTTGCAAGTTGCCAAAAATCAGGTTGTTTCATTTTCTCCAGGATAAAACTATACTTCCGAGGACGACCGAGGTCTTGTCATTAACAAAAATTGATAAACTAAGGACTTAGTTAACCATTGCAAAAAGAAAATTCTGCCTATACCTGCCTATGTTGATTTATTTAACGAAATAGTAAAACCTACTCGGCAAACTACTACCCAAAATTCGTTATTTTTAGTCCATGTTGCTATGTATTGAACAACATTACCCAAGCATACCTCAAGGGGCAAATGATAATTTGAATGAAAATATTATAAAAAGCATATAAATCATGTATAAAAGCAAATTGGTCTTGAACCGAGAGAGTATCTCAGTTTAAATCAACGATTACAGACCGCATTAAACGGGCAACCGACATGAACAAGCTAAATATTCATATAAGCGAACATTTGTTTGCCAATCTACTATATATAAATGCCTCATTGTTTGTGTCCTTTCCACATATTCCTAAAAGTATGCTTTAAAAATTAAGTATTATTAATGAACACATTGCTAAATCAATGATGATTTTTTCTGGATAGTTGGAATGATCGATTAATTAACAAAAAACTGTAAACTATTTCATCATGATTTTTTTTGCAAATGTTGAGCTAATGTATTACGCTTTAGTTATTTACTTTGTTCCATGTACTGATTTACATCGATCAAAAGATACAAAGCGTTTTATAAAAAAATTTCCTGTAATTTCCAACATCGTATAAAATTGAAATTGATATATGGGCGTTGGGCGTGACACTTGCAATTTTTATATAATTGAGGACTCAAATACAATCTCTACTAGCGATTTGTAATAATATAAATGCTAAATTGAGAAAAATACAAAGATTTTTAATTTTAGGTTATGTGGGAAGTAGGCGTGGTTATGGGCGGATTTAAACAAAAATTGGTTTTCAGCTAATTAGGCGAAATGAGTTATATGTACAAAATTTTAAAGCCCTAGCTCAATTTCTTCTAATTTTTGCCGCGTCTTGTGTGAAAATATTCCACTGTGCGCCGTCTTGTTGAAACCAAATGTCGCCGAGATCACGAGCTTCAATTTTAGGCATCAAATAGTCGGTTATCATGGCATGATAACGATCGCCATTGACGGTTACGTTCTCACCGGCTGCATTTTTGAAGAAATATGGACCGATGATTCCGGTACGTCGGATCGGGAATCGGTCAATGGCAAAAAGATAGCTCTTAACGAAAGCTAAAATATTGCGCATGGGTGTCAAGGTTGTGGGTCGACTGTAATGTGTTTTTTTGGATTTAAAAAAATGCACTTAGCTCAATTGGCGAACGATTATTTTGATAATAAAACTGAATAATTTGTAAACGTTGTTCAGGCGTAAGTCTTTCCATGATGAAATGACAAACAATACTTAATGTTTGGGGCCGTACCTGGCTCCCGGTGGGGTTCCGCTGGGTCTCGGGATGATGGGTGCTTCTCCGGTCTGCTCCTCGGTCGTCTCCTCCGGCCAACTTCTTTCCCCTAGGCGTGGGGCACTTTCTTCAGCCTCTGGCGTGGCCGGACGTCTCCCCTCGGCGATGGGGTCCGTTCCCTCGGCGGTGGGAACACGGAAACCTTTGGGTGGACGAGCTCCTCGTCCGATCTGGTGAGCCACCTGTGGCTTGCCGGCCTTTTGTTAGGCTTTTGCCGGGTTTTGCACACGAGTATGTGTGTGTGTGTGGCGGTGGCGGTTTTTTATCTGTTTTTTTATTTTTTCTTTAGTTTAGCTTTCACTTTCACTTTGGTTTTATTCTATTTGATTTAAAACACCTTTTAATTTTAGTTTTTTTATGTTTTATTTCACAGAATACTTTTCCTTTAGTTTTTTTTCTACTTTTGATGTGTGGCTCTGTTGGTTGTAGTAAAACGAATAAATTAATTATAAAAACCAGAGTCACACATCACCTTTTTTCCACCGCGGCCGCCGCACCGTACGAATTTACCGCCGATGACATCATACCAGCTTAAACCTCCTTACACGAGGCGAATCAAATAAGCGTCCCATACACGCCACCAAATAAAGGGGGCATTCACACGACATCTGACGAACAACTTTTTAGAGCGTCACAAAAACGCCGTATCACTTCCTAGAGCTGCGCTATGTGATAAAATACATGTGATTCTATCACCTAACACAGCTCCATCAGTGAAAACGCGGGTTTGATAGTGACTGCTACCAAGTTGGACGGCAAATCGCCTCGTGTGAAACGTCCCTTGAACTTAAGGACGGTGGAATTACATGGCGATCGGCGCGGACAACTGGGTGGAAACGTATACATGTTCGCTTAGACGCGATTAGTACCAGTGACGTTTCGTAACGTAACGGGGTCGCAAAGAGACCGTAAGAACCCGTAACTGACGTAAACGGTAAAAATGGTACAAAATCGATTGGAAACCACCACAATGATACGATGAACCACGAATAAGGCGGAAACGTAACATTGTGGTACCAATCGCGCCTTTTGTGAAGCGAACATTCCGCCCGCCTTGCACCAATGTGCAAAACAATCAGGGAGTGCTTACTCTTCAGATTTCTCTCGTGAGTTAATTCAAATGAACATAGAAAAAACACCATCAAACCAGACGGGAATGACAGACATGTTCTTTTTCGATTTCTCAAGAGACCTGGCGAGGAGTAAACATTCCCTTAGGCAAGTTCATGCTGGAGGGGTGGCAAATGGGTCATAACCCAGCAAGGAAAATTCAATAATACCCTCCAATATGCACTTGACCTGGGCGCCTACAATAAAACTATCGAATTAATACACTAGTTTAACGTCTAATGACTAAAATGACTTAAGTCTAGTTTTTTAATTCAATGAGATGAATGAGATAAGTAATATAGCGACGAGTTTGCTTTTGACAGCCAAAGCGAGCAGACGTGTTTTCTGGAGCAAATCAAATAAATTTTTGAATTTCCTTTTACGTCAAAAAAATTATTTCTTAATTTTTGAAAAACAATTTTTCTTCGAAGAATTGAATAATTTTATTTTCAAATTCTGATTGAAGTCGAAAGCGCTTAAATGACGAAGGAAGAGAAAGTCGATGGCGTGAAGAAGCCGCCGGATAAGAATTTACGTATGGATAATCCGGTTAAACCTCCAGAGCAGCAATCGCAATCTAAATCTCATTTGGGTAAAGCATTGCATCAAGCCGTTTTTGATGAAAGAAGATCTTTGGAATCTCAAAACTTTGAAGGCTCTACATCGATGGATGTAGCTGAATCGCAAAGCGAGAATGTTGCTGGAGTGCAGATCAATCCAGAAGAACAAGATTTTCAATTGGTTGAACATAAACGCAAGCGATATAGTGACAATTGTGAAGCTGGTACCTCAAGAAGTTTCCGACTAAAAGAAAATTATGTTGCAAGCACAGCAAAGAAAGGTTTGTTGGTGGACGGTGCATCTAAGGTAGATATTAGTCCTAATCTAAGTCAGAATAGATTTGCGATTTTGCAGGATTTCGTAGTTGGGGATTTAAATGCCCCAGTTCATACACCGAGAAAAGTTGTAAATGATAGAGTGAATTCTGATAAATCGAAGACTGGTTCTGTGAAATTTTGTCCTCCCATCTTTTTGAGGAATGTTGATGTTAAGGGCATGATTGACCAGCTAAATTCATGGACACCTAAAGTGAATTTCAAATTTGTGAACCAAAGCAGATTTAAAAGCAAACTGTACTTGGAGGACCCACATGTACATTCGGAGATGATGCAGATCTTGCGTAATAGTGGAAAGGATTCTTATTCACACACCCCGAAGGAGTTTAAACGTGTGACCTTGATTTTGCGGGGTTTGGTTCATGGCACTGATGTGAATGATGTAAAAAGTTTTTTTGATAGGTCTGACCCCGGGGTTATTGAATCTGTTTCTAAGTTCCAATCGGCTCATTCTAAACGCCATAATTATGACACGGGTCTTTTTCAGGTCACCTTATTTGCGGGGAAGAAAGCTGGTGATATTTCGCATAGAAAATTGATGTTAGATCAGGTAGTTTCCTGGGAACGCCCCAATTCGAATTTTAAGGAAGTACAGTGTAAGAGATGCCAGAAATGGGGACATATTGCTCGGAATTGCAGCCGCCCGTTTTCCTGTGTGAAGTGTGACTCTGTTCATGAGCCGGGTGCATGCCTTCGGGGTCAGAACGGCGAGAATCCTAAATGTGTAAATTGCGGCGAACTGGGCCACCCGGCGAGTTGGAGGGGATGTTCGGCTTTCAAGGAATACCAGGAGTTTAGGCTTAAACTGTCGAAGGAGGCCAGTGAGAGGAGACGAGTGGCTACGGAAAATGTGTCTCGTTCAATCTTTCAGTCAGGTTTTGTTAGTGGAGGAAAGTCATTTGCTTCATGTTTTCATCAAGCTGGTGACCCCAATTTTTCTAATGTTAGAAGTCCGGCGAGGGCTTCGCCAATAATCGCGGAATTTATGGAGATAGCTAAGGTTATTTGTGGATCGGAGCCATTGGAGGAGAGAATAAAGAAGTTTATGCTTAACTATAAGACTATGTCAAAGGAACAAGCCAGACAGGAATGCTTGTTATTACTCAAGGAAGTTTCAGAATCTTATGGTCCATAGGTATTTGAATTTTTTGACATTTAACGTTAGATCTCTTGTGGATACTAGTAGAAGAATTCAATTGTGTGATGTTTTGAGGAATAATGGGATTGATTTTGCGTTTATTCAGGAAACGCACTTGAAGTATCGTAAACGTGTTAATTTGGAGAAATATTCATTCATTAGGGATGATGGAGCTCAGGGTATTGGTATTGTTGTAAGGGATTCTATTGAATATACAAGGGTTGATATTCCGAACATAATTTTTCCGAATATTTTTATAAAGGTCGAAATGAATTTCAATGGCACATTAAAGAAGTTTCTTTTTGGTTGTGTATATTTTCCGTCTAATTATAACTCTGTTTCTATTTCTGATGGCCTTTCTGCAATTAGCGTTTTTTCTCAGAACTTTGATGGTGTGGTTATTGGTGGCGATCTTAATGCCAGGAATTCCGTTTGGGGGGATGCATTTAATAATGCGAATGGTATTGTGTTGAACGATTGGATTGTTCGTAATTCATCTGACTTTACGAGGCTTTGTGATTCGAGACCATCATATCTGAACGGCTCGTCATTTTTGGATCATTTCTTGATTAGTTCGGATTTACTTGATGACATGGACATTAATTACGAGGTTGGATGTCTGTCGACTTTCTCGGACCATTTCCCTTTGAGACTTCGACTTAGATTTAGTGATTTTCGGTTTCTGCTAAAGGTTCCTCGAGGTATTCGGTCGTTCGATGGAACTGATTGGGATCTTTTTCGTGATGATGTGACGGTAGGCTTGTCGGTGAACTTTCCTCCATGTGATCGGAATCTTTCGAACTCTGAGATTGATACTTATATTCGAGAGTTTTCGTCACTGATGGATGGGACAACTTCAAGGCATTCGTCGAATGTGGATCTAAGGGGTAGGAGGTTTGTTGTGTCACGGAATGTTCGAAGACTTTTCCAGATTAAGTATGACCTTCAGAGGAGACTGAAGACTATTTACCACCGCACACTGAATAGGTGTCATCCGGATTATTTACTTATTTCGAAGCAGATTCAACTTCTAGGGATTATTATCAGGGAACAGGTGAATTTGGAACAGGCTGATCGGTTGAACAGGAAACTAGAAGGAATAAGGCCAGGCCCTAGGGCCTTTAGGGAGATTTATGGCGTAATTGGTTCTAGGCGTCAATCTGGTTTAGGACAGGTTTCCGTTGGTGGAGTTTTGATGGAAGGACCACGTAGACTGAGTGCACTGAAGGACCATTTTGCTTCCGTTTATCAACCATTTACTCCCGACAGAGATGTTGCTGGAATAGTTTCGGTTATCACGGAGAACATTACCCAAGTCTCTGAACCCAGGTGTGTCTTTGATGGGCATTCTGGGGCTTTGAATACGTCGGACTCCGCTATGGTTTCGCTTGATAGTGTTGTGGAACAGGTAGCATTGTTGAACAATAAGAGATCTTCCGGTCCGGATAACATTTCGAATTATTTGATTAGGAAAATGCCAACTAGGGCTTTTGAGTTTTTGACAATTATTTTCAACAACTGTATCAGCAATTGCTACTTTCCTGATTCATGGAAGATTGCGAGGATTATTCCAATTGCGAAGAAACCTGGGAACTCCGATGTCAACAATCTGAGACCAGTTTCTATGCTGTCGAACTTAGGGAAGCTTCTTGAGAAAATTGTTTTGGGGAAGATGCGAGTGGCTGTCGAGGATCTGTATATTCCTGAGTACCAGTTTGGATTTAAAAAGGGTCATTCGACGACCCACGCATTGCTGAAATTTCAAGATGACGTCGTCAGGAACCTGAGACAATCTAAGTGTACTGTTGCGGTATCCCTTGATATTGAGAAGGCTTTTGATCATGCGTATCATGACGGGATTCTGTATAAGCTGATTAATATTGGATTTGATAGGTTTGCGATAAAACTTCTTCATAGCTTCTTCCACGATCGGAAATTTTTTGTTGAGGTGGATGGTACCTCCAGTTCGCTCGGTGATATTGGTTGTGGTGTCCCACAAGGCTCAATAATGGCTCCGTTTTTGTACAATGTATTTATCCATGATTTCCCTCACATATCTGGTGGGTCGAAGAGCATATTATACGCTGATGATTCTTTATTATACGCGCATGCTGAGTCGCCGATTGTTGCTCTTTCCTTGGTTCAACGACATCTGTCTATTGTTAACGATTATTATACTTCCTGGGGTATAAAGATAAATGTTGGAAAATGTGAGGCTTTATGTCTGAGGAATGCGTCAGGGAAATGTGCTAGGTTTGTAGTACCCGAGAGTAAGGTTTTAAGACTGTTCTTAAATGGAACCGAGATTCCATTTAGGAACAGTTTTAAATACCTTGGAGTCCACTTCAACAAGTTGATGAAGTTTAATGAGCATGCGCGTATAATGTTGAGGAAGGTTAGTAGGGTGAAGGGATCACTTTCTGGAGTACTATGTAATAGATCATTACCAATTTCAACTAAACTTTTGATATACAAGGTGTGTATAAGGCCGATCTTATTATACGCATTTCCTATATGGTTTAGCATTTCTCCAACTGTTGCTAGGGAGCTGGAGATATGTGAAAGGAAGGTCATACGGCAGTGTGTGAATAAGAATTTTGAAACCCCAACGAGGAGATACTCGAATGTGCACATTTATGGGGAATCCTCCATTACTCCCATTGGGAAATATTCTCTAAATTTTCTTCGGAAGTTTGCGGAAAGTCTGGCTCATCATGAGAACAATTTGATCTTGGAAATTTTTAATTTCCAAAAAGAATTTGGCTGGTCGGATGTCTATTATCTATCACCAATCGGAATTTTAAGGGAGAACACCACGCTGGAGTCAGATCCAATACCTTCTATTTTGACGGAATTTTACTCATCAACACTACCTAACACACATAGGGGTTAGTTACTTTATTTAGTTTATTATTAGTAAGTTAGTGTTAAATTAGTTTTAGATTATTTTTTAAGATGATTTTAGTCTTAGTACTTTATTTCTTTTTTATGTAATAGTTTTTAATTACTTCCCGGAGTTTGACCTCCATGATATTTGTCAAAGCGCCTGGAGCAAGCGCTGTTGAAACTTTATTACGATATAATATAGTCAATACCAATTCAGAGAGCTCGTTGCTTATAAACATATATATTAAATTAAAATAATACATAATAGTTTTAAGTTTTCTTTGTCAATATTCATTCCAACCTTTAAATTCTTATATAAGTCTCAATAAATCGAATCTTGAATCTTGAATCTTGTAATATAGCGACACTTTCATCCCTGGGAGCCGCGATTAAAAGGAAACTTAAGCTACTTTGTATTTCAGGATTTCAAATTCATATTGAGGTAAAAAAAGACTTGTTGATACAAGTGAGATCCTTAGAGGAAAAGAAAAAGACACTTAATGCGGTCCCAGGAGATGAAAGTGTTTTACAACAAAAAAATATAAGAGTAATTCAGTCTTTTCAGTAAGATACTTAACAAAATAATTCAAAAATAAGGACGACAAAGTCTTCTGAGCCACGTGATGTCATCATAGGGTTTACTGCTGCTCCTCGAGCTGAGCCAACTCTTCATCCGTTGGTGGTTCTAGCTCCCGGTGTCCTTCGCCAAAGAAAACTGGTCCAAAAATGGAAAATTGGATGGCGCACTGACCTGGAGGAGTAATGGCTGCTCCCTTCAACACAGCTCCAAGAGCGTCTGCCCCCAAAAGAAGTTTGTAGGGGTATGGGATGAACCAGTTCTGGTCAGCTAAGTGGGCGTTTCCCACCACAGGGTGGCGGAGCGTCCACATCGTGTCTACACGGTGCCGAGGAGTGGGACCAAAACGTGTGTCCACCACAGCGCATCGAATGTCGACCGGGTCCCTTTCGAAAAGGCGATGTTTGAGGGATACCACAGTGTAGCCTTTGTTGATACGGCAGTGGTACTCTTCCGCTGCGTCGAGGGTGATGGACGACCGCGTCACATTTGGGTCAATCTTCAACCGTATTAGTTTGCTCCAGCCAGAGTTGTCGGGGTACAAGCGTGCCATTGCCGTCATTGAGAGCCAAGCCGTGTTCGGTCCTCTGGGGTGTAGAAGCGTGTTGTGTTGGCTTCTACACAAGCGGCAGCTGGACTCATTAGGACAGTCGCGTCTCTCGTGGGTTTGGGCAAGGCAGCTTGTACACAGCTTGAGCTCCACTGCTTTGTCGCGGCGGCTGGAAGGTTCAAGCACCAAAAACCGGGTGCAGTCTCGAATGGCATGGAGACGGCGGCACATGGGACACGGGAACCGCTCGTTAAAAAAGCACGACGCCATGGTTTTGTTCTCTGCAAAGACAGAATATTATTAAACGTTCTCAGGTAGACAAGGACATGGGGAGCGGAAGCAACAGTAGAAAAACAACCCTATTTATGAACCACGTGGTAGTAGAACCATTTTATGAATGGGCCTAGTAATTAAACCGTTATGAGTCTTGAGCTCAGCTACTCGAACTCGGTTGTCAGGGCCACAAAATACTTTTGTGACGCGACCAAGACGCCATTCGGTTGGACAGACTTGCTCGTGCCGTATAACAACAAGGTCGTCGACCTGAATATCGACCTGAGGGACTTTCCACTTGTTCCTTTTGTTCAGCTCAACGAGATACTCTTTTTTCCATCTACGACACAACTCAGCCTGGGTCGCTTTAACTTTTCGCCACCTATTTATTACAGAATCAATTGGAGACACTTCCTCAGGTTCTGCGGGGGATAGGATCGGAGCGCCGATCAGGAAATGACCAGGGGTAAGAGCTGACAGATCATCGATATCGTTAGACAGAGAACCGAGAGGACGAGAGTTGAGACACGCTTCTATGCTAGACAAGAGAGTCGAAAACTCCTCGAACGTGAATTTGAGCTGACCACTAACTTTTTTGAGATGAATCTTGAAGCTTTTTACTCCGGCCTCCCACAGACCTCCCATGTGAGGTGCGCCAGCTGGAATAAAGTGCCACGAAAGTTGTTGTTGCCCATATTTTGAGACCACTTCGTCTCTCAATTCTTTGACACGAGCCTTGAAGTTGACATCGATTTGGCGAGCAGCACCAACAAAGTTTCTACCGTTGTCCGAATACATTTTACTTGGACAGCCGCGACGAGCCACAAATCTCGCAAAGGCGCCCACGAATGCGGGAGTGGAAAGATCGCTCACAGCCTCTAAATGGATGGCCTTGGTCGAAAAACAGACGAAGAGACACACGTAGCCTTTCGTGATTCTGCAAAAACGTCCTGTGAAACTTCTAATGTCGAATGGGCCAGCAAAATCGACTCCTGTATTAGTGAAAGGGCGACTGAAACTAACTCTTTCTTCCGGAAGTACTGACATTATCTGATTTTGACACTTTTTCTTGTAAATGACACATTCCTTGCAGTTTCGAATGTGATGTTTTACCAAGTTTTTGACCTTTAAAATCCAACATTCTAAACGGATCGTATTTAGGACAAGTCGGGGGCCACCATGAAGAGTTAATCGATGAATAAAGTCCACGTATAAGCGTGATAATCTACTTTCGTATGGGAGTATTATCGGGTGACGTTCATTATAGGACAAACAGTTGGTCGAACCTAGACGACCATTAGCTCGTATAACGCCATGTTTGTCCATAAACGGAGTAAGCGTCAATAAGGGGCTTGAAGAGCTAATTTTCTGGTTTCTACTGAGACACGAATGATCTTCAGGAAAATGTCGAACTTGAGCCAACCAGAAAAGACGATTCCGAACAAAAGTCAACTCCTCAGCAGAAATACGGAACGAATCATGAGCGACAACAATTCCCTTTTTAAGTCTAGCATTGCGAAAAAATCTGAAAACATAGGCAAGCACATGAATAGCTCTCGACAGCGATGAAAAACGGTCTAAAATGTCGCCATCTAACCCTGCTCTAGCAACAAACACTTGTGGTCCTCTGGACTCTTCTGACGTCTCAAATTCTCTAGTTGATACGGGCCACAAAGACTTCCCTAGCCCAAGCCATTCTGGGCCGTGCCACCACAAACTATTACCTTTCAAATCCGAAGGGATCAGCCCCCGGGTTGCTAGATCAGCAGGGTTAAAACTAGAAGCAACGTGATACCAAGACTTATTTCCAACCGTTTCAAGTATAGTAGCGATTCTATTGGCCACAAAAGTCTTCCACGTACACGGTGGTTTTTTGAGCCACGCCAAAACAATTGTGGAATCGGACCACAAATACAAAGGTACATTTTTGGCGTCAAATTGAGAAGTCATCGAATCTACCAATTCCGCTAGAAGTACCGCTCCACACAATTCTAGACGAGGAAGAGATGGTTTCTTGATTGGAGCCACTTTTGTCTTGGCCACCAACAAGTTAGTCAAAACCTGACAGTCTATCTGAACCCTTACATACAACGTCGCAGCATACGCAGCCTCAGAGGAGTCACAGAAACCATGGTACTCAATATCACAACTTGGAGAATATTGAATCCACCTTGGTATAGTGATATTGTCTATATCATTATATTTCGAGACGAAATTCTTCCACTTTTGAAGAGCGATGGGCCTAATTTCATCATCCCACTCAATCTTATCGAGCCACATCTCCTGCATTATGATTTTCGCTGTTATAATGACTGGTGCCAGCCAGCCGGCTGGATCAAACAGACGCGCTATCAATGAAAGAACCTGCCTCTTTGTATACGTTTTTCTCTCCTCCATTTTCTCGGTGACAAAGTAGAAAAAGTCCTCTGCAGCATTCCAACGTACCCCTAATGTCTTCGCAGTACTTTTATCATCCAGACACAGAAAAGTAGAACTTAACAAATGTTCTGTGGGCAACCCTAGCAGTATTTCGCTCCTATTTGAAGTCCACTTTCGCAACTCGAACCCTGCCGTCTTCAAAATACCGACCAATTGATCTCGAGCCACTAAAGCATCAGAAATACTATGAGTCCCCACTAAAGCGTCATCTACGTACATCGAGCCACGAAGGAGATCAGCTCCTATAGGAAAATTAAGTTCCTCATCGTCGGCTAATTTATGTAGAGTTCTAAGGGCCAAATAGGGAGCACAACAGACACCAAAAGTCACAGTTTTTAACTCATAGTCCTCAATTTCATCGGTTACAGAACTCCTATAAACAATCCTCTGAAAGCGGGAATGATTAGGATTCACCAAAACCTGCCTATACATTTTGGCAATGTCTGCATTAAAAACAAACTTGAAGAAGCGCCACTTTAAAACAAGGGCCGCTAAATCTGCTTGTAAAATAGGTCCTATATATAACAAATCGTTGAGACTTATACTGCTGGACGACGAACTTGAAGCATTGAAGACAACTCTTAATTTCGTTGTTGTACTTTCTTCCTTGAACACGCCATGATGTGGCATATAGTAACAAGGACCTTCTTCCAGTTTCTCAACTTTCTGCATGTGCCCTAAAAGTTCATATTCTTTTATGACCTCGTCATACTGAACTTTCAATTCCGGTTTCCTCAATAAAGACTTCTCATTTCTCAAAAAATGACTCATAGCAGTATACCTATTTGGACCTATTTTCGAGAAATCAGACTTAAAAGGCAGATCTACTACATATCTGCCATCAGAGCGACGCAAAGTTGTTGAACCATAAATTTCTTCACACTTTTTGTCCTCTTCTGAAAGTATTCTCTTCCTGGAAACCTCTTCTATTTCCCAAAATTTTGTTAACTGGTCATCTATAGATACTGACGTGAAATGAGAGACTCGGGCTACACGAGATTGAACCTTATCTGTAGCTGGACCAGTAACTATCCAACCAAAAATAGTCTCTTGTGCCACCAGCGATCCAAAGATACCATGTTGTACACCACCTCGTAAAATGGTCGGATATAAGTCACCCCCAAGAAGCATGTCTATCGCACTACTCTTATAAAACTCTGGATCCGCATAATCCAGGTTGGGCAACTGTATATCTCCAGAAACACAAAACGACTGCGTTGGAATATTGCCTGTGACATTTGATACTACTAACGCCTCAATTCTTATCGAAATGTTGGGATTTATTATCGAACTGATCACAAACTTGGCCATTTTATCAGATTTGCTAACCAATTCACCTCCCAAACCTGTCACTTCCGCAGATACACCAACTGTGGGCAACTTGAGCAACTTTTGAATTCTCCCTGAGATGAAACTTTCATCCGAACAAGGGTCTATCAAAGCACGTACTCTATATATTGACCCTAAATGATCTATATTAACCCATGCTGTCGCAAGCATCACTTTTTTAGAGACAGAAGTGTGCAGTGTTTGCACGGTATTATTCGTATTCGAATTAGTGGACTGTATATTTTGACTTCTTGACGTGCTCGGAAAATTTGACAACAAATTGCCTTGAACCACTGTTCCTGTTTGCGCCTGAGTCCTATTGAAATCCCTATGTAGCAAATTATGATGCTTACCTTGACATTTCGAGCAACCATTCTGACTTGGACAACTATTATACATGTGTCCTAACTTCAGACAGTTGAAACAATATTTAAATTTTCGAAGTGTTGAAGCTCTATTCTTCTGATCCATATTCAGAAATTTATGGCAAGTACTGATGGGGTGAGAATCCTTACATAACTTACAACGAGCCACGTCGGATGTTGTATGATGTGCCTTAGACTTCTTTACTTTTGTGCTAGTCTGATGTGTCTTCCTTACTAATCTGTCTGAACTACTGGGCCACTGGTTAGTCGTGTTTAAAATATCCGAAACACTCTCTAACGCATGAAACCTATCAGTCAAAAAGGAATCAAGATCACTCCACTTAGGAATCTCAGTTTTATTCTTGATCGACTGTTCCCACAAACCCAATGTCTGTTCGGACAACCTAGCTGAACAAAGAAACACGAATATCGGATCCCATGAACTAATATCCACTTTGAACAACTTTAGCACTGACATAATATTGTTGATTTCTCTCTGAAGCCTTTTAATCTCTTGAAAAGAATCCTTCTGACATGGCGCCATATTGAACAACAACCTCAATTGTGTGTTCACTAAAACCCGCTTGTTCTCGTACTGATTCTTCAAGTTTGACCAAGCAATATCAAAATTCTCAGCCGTAAGAGCTACGTTTCTATTAATCTCCCTGGCCTCACCATCAGTCTTCTGAAAAAGGTAGAACAACTTCTCAACCGCACTAAGTCTGGAATTGTTTATGAAAATCGCAGTAAACATGTCCCTAAATGTGGGCCACGAAATGTAGTCTCCTTTGAAAATGCCAGTATCACATGGAGGAACATGCACGGAAAAGTCTTGCCTTGGACCTACTTTGTCCTTAGGGCCACTATCGGATAAAACCTGCTTTGATTTCGATATCAGGTTAACACATCTGATATATATTTTGTGAACCTGATTATGCTTCGCATGAATTTTCTTCTTTTCAGTCGCCTCTGAACAGTATTCCTCATAAATCGTCTTGTATTTTACCCAAAGCATTTCCAACTCGTTCCTCTCACAATCTATCGCTTCCTTAGCATAGGACGAAAAGTCTTCTTCTTTTAACCGATTCTCGAATCGGGCCACTTCATCTACTACTTCGTTAAACTTATCCCCAATCGACATATTAACGAATTAATTTAACAGAAATTATTCGAAAACTATTTCCCAACTTGAAGAAAGTTACCAGCTTCTCGGTATCACTGACCAAATGAGCAACTAATTTCTCTCAGTGTACCAAATTTTAGAAAATGTAAAATAAAATTTTCAAAAAATTATTTTACTGCAGCCTTGAGTGATGAATTTGAGAAAGGGTCAGCCTTTTCACTCTCAAACCACTCTATATCAAGTAATGATTCGTTTCTTAACAATATACCAATCGTAAAGCCACTTAAAACCAACAACAACAAATATTTCCACAAAAAATCGGATTTTCCAGATGAAAATACTTTATTTGTAATCGAAATGTAAAAAACCAGAGTCTTCAAACTAAATTTTATTGTAGTGTGAGTCAATTTTCCAAAATTGTACAAACTCACAAAAAATCCGCAAGAAATTTCAGCAAACTCTACTTAAATTTACTCCGGAAAAGGGACAGACAATTCCGTTTAAATTTAATTTTTAAAATTCCAGAAAGATATTGGATCAGCCAACTCACAAACGGAATCGAGCAACTTTTGCCAAAAAAGTTTAAAATCTTGCAAAAAACCACAATATAAAAAAATTTAATTCGATTTATTAATCCGAAAATTTTCCTCTTTGTCCCACTGTGCGATAGCAAAATCCGGAACGTTGTAAAACTGCCAAAAATTTCTAAAATTTCCAATAAGAATTGTTTTTCTGATAGAAAGAGCCACAAATTCCAATGGAAATCACGAAAAGCAACAAATTTCACAAAAAACCACAAACAAAATTCAAATGAAACACTAATGCAAAGCTAATGTTTAACAATAGCGTAGAAAAGGGACAGCAAATTCTACACCAATATGTCCGCCACTTCTTATGTGCAAACTTTTTAAAGATGGCCTCTATATACTTTTGTGGCGTCCTTACAATACATAGACGAATGTCTATGTATGTGTGACTTGCAAATTTCGAAGCTAACCTCAAAAAAACACTGTCTTAAACACACTATTTCTTTTATAAAACGACCTCGAGGCAACTTTATTCGAAACACTTTTTATGAAAAAACACAAAAAAAGTATTACGCACCTTTATTCCTGTCTTACGGGCGAAGGACCAATGTTTGGGGCCGTACCTGGCTCCCGCTGGGGTTCCGCTGGGTCTCGGGATGATGGGTGCTTCTCCGGTCTGCTCCTCGGTCGTCTCCTCCGGCCAACTTCTTTCCCCTAGGCGTGGGGCACTTTCTTCAGCCTCTGGCGTGGCCGGACGTCTCCCCTCGGCGATGGGGTCCGTTCCCTCGGCGGTGGGAACACGGAAACCTTTGGGTGGACGAGCTCCTCGTCCGATCTGGTGAGCCACCTGTGGCTTGCCGGCCTTTTGTTAGGCTTTTGCCGGCTTTTGCACACGAGTATGTGTGTGTGTGTGGCGGTGGCGGTTTTTTATCTGTTTTTTTATTTTTTCTTTAGTTTAGCTTTCACTTTCACTTTGGTTTTATTCTATTTGATTTAAAACACCTTTTAATTTTAGTTTTTTTATGTTTTATTTCACAGAATACTTTTCCTTTAGTTTTTTTTCTACTTTTGATGTGTGGCTCTGTTGGTTGTAGTAAAACGAATAAATTAATTATAAAAACCAGAGTCACACATCACCTTTTTTCCACCGCGGCCGCCGCACCGTACGAATTTACCGCCGATGACATCATACCAGCTTAAACCTCCTTACACGAGGCGAATCAAATAAGCGTCCCATACACGCCACCAAATAAAGGGGGCATTCACACGACATCTGACGAACAACTTTTTAGAGCGTCACAAAAACGCCGTATCACTTCCTAGAGCTGCGCTATGTGATAAAATACATGTGATTCTATCACCTAACACAGCTCCATCAGTGAAAACGCGGGTTTGATAGTGACTGCTACCAAGTTGGACGGCAAATCGCCTCGTGTGAAACGTCCCTTGAACTTAAGGACGGTGGAATTACATGGCGATCGGCGCGGACAACTGGGTGGAAACGTATACATGTTCGCTTAGACGCGATTAGTACCAGTGACGTTTCGTAACGTAACGGGGTCGCAAAGAGACCGTAAGAACCCGTAACTGACGTAAACGGTAAAAATGGTACAAAATCGATTGGAAACCACCACAATGATACGATGAACCACGAATAAGGCGGAAACGTAACATTGTGGTACCAATCGCGCCTTTTGTGAAGCGAACACTTAACAAAATTAACATGACAGCATGACACGACTCACTCGTGATCTGTCAAAATAGGCTATTGAAAAAGTATCTCTACTTAGATCACCCTATACAAATCGAATGACCTGTACTGTTTTGTGAATAACATTTGATTGTGTTGACGGTTAAACACCAAATTTTAACTGAACATAATTTGAAATATTTAGAAATTAAAAGCATAATAAAGTCATATTACCACATTTCAGACCGATTCGTTGAAATTTCAAAACATAGTCCTATGGCTACCGTTGTTCGTGTGAAGGTTTTTCGGATATAAATAAACCCCAGTTACCAATTTTCAGCTCGATTTGTTGACATTTGTGGTCTCTGTGGCGTTTAGAAGTGAAATCGGCAGATGCTATATATGGGGGCTATATCAAAATATGGACCGATACTGCCCGTTACCTGCATCTGAAGTTATCTGCAACTATAAGAATTATCTATACCAAATTTGAGCCACCTAAATCAAGTACTATAGATTGTAGCGTGATTACAGCAGACGGACGGACGGACATGGCTAAATCGTCTTAAAATTGAAAAATGTCGGTTTCGATTTTTCCCTTTTTTTATATTAGTACACCTGAAGAAACGCTTTGTTGATTTTTTTGAGATTTTTCCGATAACGCGTTCAGAAGTTATCTACTTTTAAAATATCCTTAAGATACACAGAGTGATGTGTATCGGGTTTTTGGTCATAACTTCTTAAGTTATGGTCTGATTTGAAAAATGTAGAAATAATATTAAAAAAACTATGTGTGCGATTTTTAAGTTTTACAATTTGAATGACATTTTTTAAATTGTGTCTACTCTCCGATTTGTTTGTTGTTGCTTGTGACTTGAAGACTTCGGACTAGATGTTCCACGCCAAAGAACGAAATAAAGGAAACACTTCGGAAGTATTTCTCCCAAAACACCCGCCACCCCCGCTGATCCGCTTACCCCTGATAATCCCCCTACAAAATAACTATATATCAAAAGTAAAAGAAATCAATGGATTTCTTAGGTGAAGTAATCGACAAAAAGATTCCTTGTTAAAAATTACTATAGGTGCCCACAATACACTTTTATGACAATACAATTGTTTTTTTAATATATACAGAGACTGAAGTCAAAAGAGAGTCAACTTTTAATATGTTTTCGCTACGCAGATATTTGTGGAATACTTTTCGGATCTTTAATGTATTCAATTCTTAAAACAGCTATATATGTTGAAAGATCTCTATGCAAAGATCTGAAGAGTATCCATAAATTTAATTTATCTCTTCGATAAAGTATTCTTCTTTTTAATCTTCTTAATAAAGTGACAGAGGGTTTCTTTAAAGGGAATCCAACTTTATTTCGCACTCTTCTCACTTCTTGCTGACTTCAGCAGCACTCTCCCTTTACAAACACATGATTTAAAGTCGTCTCACTAACAGTGGGTGATGACATACTGAGGCATAAGTGCCGAAACATGTGTATGTTTGGCAAATATGTATGAGGAAATAACCACTTTCTTTACTTTTCTGACTGTTAGTTAAACACAAATACACACACACCACCAACATACTATCACACCACGTGTAAAACTTTAAAACGTAGACGTATACAAACTTGTACACATTCATGCAGAAATTCTCATACATATTTTATACTCAAGTCAAGCATTGACTGATTGTGCGAGAGATGCTGTTGGGAGGGAGAGTTATAAAACAAAGAGCATAAAACTGTGAACGTGTACGTGTAATGTAAACAACTGGCGCCAATAACTAGAAACGACGGCAACAAAAATAACCACTACTACCAGCAGTGGAACAAAACAAACACAAAGAGGACAAACTTAAGTGTAAATGAAATAACAAAGAGAGGGGGAGTACCGGGTGGCTCACCATAATATTCTTCTGATTCTCCCTTTGTTTGTGGGGGAAAATAAAAAACATTTTAAAAAATAATAAGAATTTCGCATGCTTCCTCTCCATACAAATGAATAAATTACTGAAGTATTTTTTATTCTTATAGCTGTATACGCGATTTATTTTTTATAAGTTTTTTTTCTTTAAATTGAAATAAAATGTAGTCTTCAGGGAAAATTCTATGTGACTTTATGTTTATTAGAGTAGATTGCAAACAAAATATTGTTTTTATTTTATTAAAAGATACAAAAGAGTTGAATAGCGGAGAGCTTAGTAGGAATTTGAGAATTCAATTGAAATATCCAGATTATAGCAACTGTCACAATAAAAATAGTTTTTTGCAACTGTCGCGGAAAAAAAATTTTCACTTTCATATATTTTTTTTTGCTATTTAAGTGCACTTAAATCCGTAAAGTGTACCACAAAACTAGTGTAGAGATTTCATAACAATAGCCTAAGCAAACACAAGTAATCTAAATAGTCTTTTGGGCATATAACATATAAACATGATCCTGGACATCTTTGAAGAAAAAAAATATATAACATATAACATAATAGCCTAAGTACACTAGGAATTTAAATAGTCTTTTGGACATATAACATATAAACATGATCCTGGACATCGTTGAGGATAAAAAATAAAACATAATAGCCTAAGTAAACACCTGGACATCTTTGGAGAAAAAGAATAGTGATGTACAATCGATGCAATTAAGTTCTAAATAAAACGTCATTCAAATGGCCTCCCCGACTTCTTCTGCAGGAACGAATTCGATGAACCCAATTTTCGAGCACTTTTTCCACTAAGTCAAGTCGTATGTCACGAATGGCACGTTCAATATTCACTTGTAAAGCTTGAGGAGAGTCTGGTTATTTGACTTCAAATAACCCCACAAGAAATAGTCTAATGGTGTTAAATCACAACTTCTTGGAGCCATTCAATATCACAATTTCTTGAAATAATCGAATCTCCAAACTTTTCTCGCAACAATTCAATTGTTCTTTTACTGTGTGGCACGTAGCCAAAATCGGTCAATAGCAAAAAGATAGCTCTTAACAAGCTAAAATATTGCTCATGGGTGTCAAGGTCGTAGGTCGACTGGAAAGTGTTTTTTTTTTGATTTTTAAATAAAATTTTCAAATGTGAACGGAAAGTTTATTTCTGCTCTGGCTCCTTAACGGTACGCCGGATCGGGAATCGGCCAATGGCAAAAATATAGCTCTTAACGAGAGCTAAAATAATGTTCATGGTTGCCAAGGTCTTAGGTCCACTGGAAAAATGTTTTGTTTTGGATTTTAAGAAAATTGATTTAGCGCACGAAAAGTTGCAATCGGAGAACGATTATTTTGATAATAAAACTGAATAATTTGTAAACGTTGTTCTTGGGTATATCTTTTCATGATGAAATTGTAAACCCTATGAACAACAAATGACAGATCATGACATATTACAAATGGCCGAAACGTCAATTCAAAATCATATCATCCCTACTGGAAAACCCGTTATCATATCTTACATTTAAAAATTTGCTTGTATGTACATTTCCGGTCGGAATTTAAATTTCTGTGACCCCATTTAAAGCCACAAGAGAACCTTCTCAAAGCTCGTTGACATTTTGATTTTTGTTTTTGAGAAAATTGGAACGAAAGTGGTAAATTATATTATTTTCTAGATTTTCGATATTTTTATTATGGGGATAAAATGGGATGGAAATGGTCCAAATGACAAAACATGATATAAGTAATGGAAAAACAATTGAGTTAAAAAGACATGACATTCGTTTAAATCCAGTGTAAATCATAAATCCAAAATATATTTAAAACACTGTTAAGTCGACTTAATGAAACAAATGTGGGAACGGATCGCGCAACTCCTTAGACGTTACTTATCGTACGACAAGGACTAACTACGCACGGATACAACGGACGCTTACGCAATAATTTGACGACACACTCGCACACGCAGTTTCACTAACTGCGCATGCGAGCTTGGACACATGACTCAACGCACAGACAGGAGGACGAGCATCAGTCGCTGTTTAGAAGTTAACAAGACAAGAAGTGTCATAGAAGTATAGCTTAGAAGTTTTTAGTTTCATTTAATTTATTTTATTATTAGAAGTACCATTAAAGTCTTAAGTTTTATTTTATTTCATTCTATGCTTATTAATCTTTAAAACGAACATTACAAGTGTTTCATTAAAAACAATTACGTTTAGTCAAAAACGAAGGAACAATTCCTACACAAATGTAAGAATATTATTTGAGTTCAATGATATTCAATTTCCATTAGCAGTGCAAAGAATTTTTGTAAGTAAAACATAAAATGATGATACAAATTATAGCCAAATTGTTGTAGTATCTACTGTTTTAAAGTGCAATATCTTATAGGATGTGAAATATGCCGTTTAATATTACCTTGTCCAAATAAATTGCAATCTTCGTTTCACGATTTTTTACCATTAATTGCAATTATTGGCGTATGATTAATTTTAATTGTTCTTAATTCCATCAGATGAATCTCACAACTCTTATTTAATAAAGTGATAAAGTTTCGCCAACACCAGCTTGAAGAAACATTGTGTTTTTCAAAACATTTCTATGATACCACCGGTGCGTATGACAAATATTAATTTGGTTAAATTTCTCTGAAAAGGCACATAACTTTTTCAAATATCAAGCGATTTTGAAAATTGCAACTGAATTCTAATGGCAGACATCTGCAATATTTTCCTAAAGTTATCAATATTCACAACATCCATTCGTTTTTTAATATTCAATTGCAAAAATAAAAATTGGCTGTGCATTTTATGCATATTTTCAAATTGATTTCCATCTATTCTCAATTTTTATACCCTCACTTTAGTGTGACGAGGGTATATATCATTTGCTACGGAAAAAAGTGTAACACATCGAAGGAGTGATCTAAGACCCTAAGTATGTTCGGAGGAAATCCGTTTTGGGTCATTTTAAGTCGAATGAGCAATGTCCGTCCGTCTGTCTGTCTGTCTGTGTGTCTGCTGGCTGGTGCGCACGATAACTCTCGAAAGGAGTAACCGATTGACTTCAAATTTGGTATGTGGTAATATTTTGATCTATCTCCGGATGAGTTCGAAGATGGGCCATATTGGTCTACTCCTTCTGGTACCTCCCACACAAAGGGTTAAAATTTAGTGAAATATTGATTCTTTAATAACTTCTATACTACTTATTCGAATCTTTTGAAATTCTGCACATAATATTAGTATATAAGTCGCTATTAACTCGAGAAAAATGGGTGAAGTTGGCATGCCGCTTTTGGTACCTCCCACACAAATGGACCATTTTGCATCAAAATTTAACTGCTTATAACTTTAATACAAGTGCATAAAAATGCTTGAAATTTTCTACAGTATAATGTTTTTGTAGCGCATATAGCCCGGTAAAAAATGGGCATTATCGTACAGCCCCTTTTGGTACCTCCCACACAAATGGACCGTTTCGTACCAAAAGTAAACGGCTTGTAACATAAATACCAGTGCATACAAATACTTGAAATTTTGTACAGTGTAATGCTGTTATAGTGCCTATAGTCCTGTAAAAAGTGGGCGTTATCACCCCGCCCCTTTTTGTACCTCCCACACAAAATGACCAAATCATACCAAAATTACATAGCTCGTAACTTTAATATAGCAGTGCACATAAACGCTTATAGTTCAGCACAATGCAATTTATTTAAGAATGTACTGTTTACCGAAAAATGTGTGTATTTGGAAAACCGCTTCTGGTACCTCCCACACAAATTGACAGATTTATTAGTGTAATGTTATATATTACATTACTCACAAAGTGAGGGTATACCTTAGTCGGTTTACCCGACTGAAACTTTCTTACTTGTTTATATTTTTTAGGAAAAAATTAAATTTTTATTTGCGCGTGAATCTTATTAAATGTAAATTATTTTACCAATTTTTTTATAACATCAAAATACGCGACATTTTTCTTATCTTGATTAATGTGAATATTTATACCCTACACCACACTGTGGTACAGGGTATTATAACTTTGTGCATTTGTTTGTAACACCCAAAAGGAGAAGAAATAGACCCATCGTTTATTATACCGATCGACTTAGAATCACTTTCTGAGTCGATTTAGCTATGTCCGTCTGTCCGTCTGTCTGTCTGTCTGTCTGTCCGTCTGTCTGTCTGTCCGTCTGTGCATGTATTCTTGTAATCAAAGTACAGGTCGCAATTATGGTCCGATCTCGACGAAACTTTACACATATCTTTTTTTTGGCCCAAGGACGATCCCTATTGAATTTGGTTGAAATCGGTTCAGATTTAGATATAGCCCCCATATATATTGTAGCCCCGATTTGACATGTAAGCGCTGTAAAAATGTTATTTTATATCCGATCAGTGCGAAATTCGGCAAAGAGAGGTTTCTTATTACATGAAGAAATACTGCTAAATTCGGAGAAAATCGGTTCAGATTCAGATATAGCCCCCATATATATGTTACCCCCGATTTGACATGTAAGCGCTGTAAAAACTGTATTTTATATCCGATCAGTGCAAAATTTGGCAGAAAGAGGTTTCTTATTACATGAAGGAATACTGCTAAATTCGGAGAAAATCGGTTCAGATTTAGATATAGCCCCCATATATATGTTACCCCCGATTTGACTTGTATTTATTTGTATATTTTATATCCGATCAGTATGAAATTCGGCAGGAAAAGGTTTCTTATTACATGAATGAACTCTGTTAAATTTGGAAGAAATCGGTTCAGATTTAGATAGAATTTGGTTAAAATCGGTTCAGACTTAGATATAGCCCCCATATATATGTTACCCCAGATTTGACATGTAAGCGCTTTAAAAACTTTATTTTATATCCGATCAGTCTGAAATTCGGCAGAAAGAGGTTTCTTATCATATGAATGAACACTGTTAAATTTGGAAGAAATCGGTTCAGATTTAGATCTAGCCCCCATATATACGTTATTTTAAGTGTAAGCGCTGTAAAAATGTTATTTTATATCCGATCAGTATGAAATTCGGCAGAAAGAGGTTTCCTATTATTTGAATGAACACTGTTAAATTTGGAAGAAATCGGTTCAGATTTAGATATAGCCCCCATATATACGTTACCCCCGATTTGAAGTGTAAGCGCAGTAAAAATGTTATTTTATATCCGATCAGTATGAAATTCGGCAGAAAGATGTTTCCTATTATTTGAATGAACACTGTTGAATTTGGAAGAAATCGGTTCAGATTTAGATATAGCCCCCATATAATTGTTACCCCCGATTTCACATGTAAGCGCTGTAAAAATGTTATTTTATATCTGATCAGTGCGAATTTCGGCAAAAAGAGGTTTCCTTCTACATGAAGAAATACTGCCAAATTCGGAGAAAATCGGTTCAGATTTAGATATAGCCCCATATATATGTTACCCCCGATTCGACATGCAAGCGCTGTAGAGATTGTATTTTATATCCGATCAGTACGAAATTCGACAGAAAGATGTCTTTTTACATGAATGAGTATTCAGGGAAAATCGGTTCAGATTTATATATAACATCCGTACATATGTTCCTCCTGATTTGGTATCAAAGCGCTATAGAAGTTGTACTTTACTTCCGATCATTATAATTTTCCAGAAATATGTTTCTCAATTTAGGAACGAATATTACTTAATTTAGCGATTATCGGTTCAGAATTAGATAATATGTTCCTACCCATTTACCAATTATTCCAAATTATTATCGCAATGACCCTTATCGCATTATTAGGGAGGTGTAGGGTATTATATAGTCGGCCCCGCCCGACTTTCTGCCTTTCCTTACTGGTTTTTTTTATGTTTCCGGTCGAAAACAAAAACTGTATTTTTCTGGGCTTGATAGAAGAGATAAATGTTTTGTAAGCAAAACTTTTGTAATCAATTTTCAATTTTTTATTTCCATATTTCTTCCACTTCGTTTCATTCACTCAACCACAATTTTTTTGGCATTTTTTATTTTATTTACTTAAGGCTACACTTTATATCCTATAGGACAAAGACACTGTTGAGCGAGCAAAAGACTTATACTGCAAAAGGCAAATGGAAATATGTATTTTTTCGGAGATTTTGTTGAAATACCAAAAGCGGAAAATAAGCAAAGCAAAGACAGGAAAATTAATAACAAAAAACCACTTGTTGTTGTAGATATTTGTGCCACATTTCCTTCAGTTCGTTTGGTTAAAGGACTTTTTCCCCTTTGTTTTTTATGAGTCACATTTATAAAAATTTTTTTCGTTTGTGGTAATTTTTTATGACAAAACTTTTAATTTGCCATTTAGGCCAAAGCTAAGCAAATGAAAGTTAAGATTAATCAGAACACATGTCTTTGTTGAAGTCCTCTTTGGGAGGAAAAGGTTCAAGGGTAGTCTTTTTCTTTCCTTACTAAACAACATTGGATATTGAAGAGAATCTGGAACATTTGTAAAATATTAGCATATTTGCTGGGATAATTTCCTAGAACTTGTCTGGCATCTGTGGTATATTGCCGGTGTTCAGTGTGGCCATATTTGATGACCTTTCTTTATTCGGAGGATGGTTCATAACACTCGCCTCAAAAAATCTAACACTTCGAAAGAGTAAAATAAAATCCTATTTGTGTTCGGTGATGGTTAGTCGCTCAGATATGACCTTTTCAAATTACATTTTATGCCGTATGATTAATATTAAATGTTCTTAAGTGCAATATCTGAATCTTATCTCATTTATTTAAGAGATTTAGATGTCCGCGGTGCATATGATAAATTTTAATTATGTCCAATTTCTCTGAAAACGGGTATATATTTTTATTTATCAAGCAATTTTGAAATTTTTTAATTTTTTTATGACGATTTTTTAATTTCTAAATAATCCAAATTACATTTTATGTTCAGCCGTCATCTCAATCAAAAGTTATTTACACAACAGTAGAAGTCGTTCGAAGTGCTTTATAAAGCAATTCCATACAAATTAAAAAATTCATTCGACTTTATCCTGAAAAACTACCTGTTTCGAGTTAGCGTACTTTGGAATGGAGATATTAATATATAATTTCAAATGTTAAACTGAAAACTGATGGTTAGTCGTTAAAAAACTGTCTTTTGATATAAACAATCGATTACACTTTATGGCGTATGATTAACATTAATTGTTCTTAATTCCATTAGCTGAATCTTATCTCATTTATTTAATAATGTTAGAAGTTTTCATCGATTTGACTTCGAGAAAACCTTGCGTTTTTCTAAATTTATCTATGCTGTCCCCGGTGCGTATGATAAATATTAATTACGTCCTATTTATCTGAAAACGGGTATAACTTTTTTATTTATTAAGCGATTTTAAAAATTGTTTTTTTTTTAATTTCTAAATAGCCCAAATTATATTTAGCCAAAATTTGATGTTGAGCCGTGAACCTAGTCAAAAATTATTTACACATCAGTAGAAGTCGTTCGAACTGCTTTATAAAAGAATTCCATACAAATTAAAAAAATTCATAGAACTTTGGCCTACAAAACTACCAGTTTATAGTTAGCATACTTTGTAATGGAGGTATCGATATAGAACTCTAAATGTTAAACTGAAAACTGATGGTTAGTCGCTCGAAACGTATATTTTCAAATATAGATGCAATAACACTTTATTGCATTTATGGTATGATTAATATTAATTGTTCTTAATTCCATTAGATGCATTTTCTCTCTGTTATCTAATGGAGTTATAAGTTTTCATCGATTTGTGTTTGAGATAAACCTTGTGTTTTTCAAAATGTATCTATGCGGTTCCCGGTGCGTATGATAAATATTAATTATGTTCAATTTCTCTGAAAGCGGGTATAACTTTTTTATTTATCAAGCGATTTTGAAAATTGTTACAGAATTTTAAAATAGACAACTGCAATATTTTTTTAACGCCCTCAATGCTTAAGATTTTTTTCGATAATTATTATTTGTAGCTTCATATATTTTTTTATATAAACATTTATAAAGATTTTGTGTTCATTTAAATTGATTTTTATATATATAAATTTTTTCTAAATTTTCTAGAAAATATTAAAATTTGTATTTATGTGTAAATTGTTTAAGTTGTTTAAATGATATTACTAGTAATTTTGTAATATTAATATTTATCATAACTTGCATCCACTTAATTAGGTTAAAATGTTTTTAGGTTTTTGTGTATTTTCTGTCGAAATCTAAATCTCTGTGGCCTCATTGAAAACCACAAGAGAACCTTCTCAAAGCCTTTTAATAATTTGATTATTTTTTTTGAGAAAATGTATACGAAAGTGGTAAATATCTTACTATCTTTTTCGATATTGTTGTTATTTGCGGTAAAAATCCACTTCAAATCATAAAATAATAACACTGATAAATTCGCCAACACCTGCTTGAAGAAACATTGTGTTCTTCAAAATATCTCTATGATACCACCGGTGCGTATGACAAATATTAATTATGTTCAATTTCTCTGAAAGGGCACATAACTTTTTCAAATATCAAGCGATTTTGAAAATTGCAACTGAATCTATTGACAGACATCTGCAGTATTTTGCTAAAGTTATCAATATTCCCAAAGCCTTAATTAATGTGAGAAACTTCTGTCTTCGAAAAAATTCAGTAGCTAAAGTTAGCTGGAAAAGTCTTCTCAAGTTCACTACATTGTGTTACACTGGTTGTTTAGTTGTTGTTCAGTTCTAGAATTGTGTATTGATTGATTGTTGATAAGATAGGTTTTGCAAGTAAGTTGCGTATTTAAATTATTACTGGGATTTAGGTGGCTTGTGGTTATGTGGTTTATTCCTGATGAG
Organism: Eudasyphora cyanicolor; assembly: GCA_963930755.1. Classification (NCBI taxonomy): domain Eukaryota; kingdom Metazoa; phylum Arthropoda; class Insecta; order Diptera; family Muscidae; genus Eudasyphora; species Eudasyphora cyanicolor. Next base: position 123,472,891 of record OZ005738.1, read on the forward strand.
TATTTTTTATTAATCGGTTCTGTGTATTTTGTAGTAGTTTGCAATATGTTACATTTCCCCATACAATTAATCCATGTCTTAGGTACGATTCTGTTAACAAAAAGTACGCCTGTTTTAGCACATGTAGTGGAGCAGAATTCTTCAAGTGGAATAGTATAAAGGCAGTTTTTTGTAGCTTCTCTTGTAGCAAGGATATATGTAAGTTCCATTTAAAATTATGGCCAACGTGAACACCAAGATATTTGTATTCATTTACGGGTTCAATTTCAGTTGAGCATTTTTCATCATCGAAGTTGGTTGTTTTGTATAGACATTCGTTGTCGGGGAAGATAATTTATATTTTAGTGAATCTCTAGTGTGGTGGTGTGATGTGCATAATTTTAGTTTTACTGACGTTTATGACTAATCCACCAATGGCACCATTTTGAAAATACGTTGAACTCACTTTGCAGGATATCTGTAGCCGTTCGTTATGTTTTTATGTGAAACTATTATGGCTGTATCATCAGCATAAGCAAAGGCGGTGCTGTTTTGAAGAGAGAATTCGCGTACAAAATATATGTAGTATTCCAAGGTCCAAATTTGGAGCCATGGGGTACTCCATTTTCTAAAGGCATTTCCTGGCTTTCGCAGGTTCCAAGCTTCACGCGGTAAGATCTGCATTCGAGGTAGTTTTGAAAGCATTTCGGACAGTTTTCCATTCCATTCCTTTCAAGTACCTCTAATATTTTGTTATGTGAAAAGGTATCAAAAGCTGTACTAGAGTCAATGAATAGGACAATATTATTTAGGTTTTGATTAAACCCTTTATTTATGTGTTCAGTAAATTTGCCCAGAAGTTTGTTTATGTTTTTTCACTTTTGGACGCCTTACTAATTCACATTGATTACTTTATATTTTGTTAAGAAGTCATTCAGTCTTCTACATATGATTTCCTTAAGAACCTTTTCTATTACGGGTAAGATTGATATCGGTCTATAGTTACTGTAATCGGATTTGCTTCCGTTCTTGTATATTGGCCTGATTATTGACGTTTTTATAGCTTAGGAACTATAGCCTCATGCATACTTAGGTTTATGATATTTGTGATAGTTGGTTCTAATAAGTGTGCATTATTTCTCAAATCTTTGGGTCTTATTCTGTCAACACCTGCACTTTTCTTGAGATTAAGGGTATACTTTTAACGGGTTTTCCAATAGGGATGTTATGATTTTGAAGTGACGTTTCGGCCATTTGTAATATGTCATGTTCTGTCATTTGTTTTTCATTGTATTCAGTAGTGTTTACAATTTCCTCATGGAGAGATATTCGCAAGAACAACGTTTACAAATTATTCAGTTTTATTATCAAAATAATCGTTCTCCAATTGCAACTTTTCGTGCGCTAAGTTAATTTTTTAAAATCCAAAAAAGCCACTTTCCAGTCTACCTGCGACCTTGCTACCCATGAGCAATATTTTAGCTCTCGTTAAGAGCTATCTTTATGCCATTGACCGATTCCCGATCCGACGTACCGTTAAGGATCTAGAGCAAAAATAAACTTTCCGTTCACATTTGAAAATTATGCTGTCCATTTTTTTAAATAAAAAAACACTTTCCAGTCAACCTACGATCTTGACACCTATGAGCAATATTTTAGCTCTCGTTAAGAGGTATCTTTTTGCCATTGACTGATTGTTGGTACGTGCCACACAGCAAATGAATCAATTGAATTGTTGTGAGAAATGTTTGGACATTCGATTATTTCAAGAAATTGTGATATTGAATGGCCTCCAAGAAGTTGTGATTTACCACCATTAGACTATTTCTTGAGGGGTTATTTGAAGTCATTGTTCTTTCGAAATAAAGCAGACTCTGTAATGTGCACTTTCTAATACTTCAAATGAAATTCCATATGGAATGGTCTACTACACTCCTAATCGCTCAAAATTGCTCACCAAAAAATTCACATACATTATTTTTACTTGCCTTACCATTAACGTCAACTTGTTTATACCCTCAACTATTTAGTGATTCGTCTATGAATCGTAACTTCGTCCGGCGAATACTATGTATTTTGGCCCTACATTGGGAATAACTACCTAATTTTAAGGATTCATATTGCGAATCTACATGATTTCAGAAGATTATAACTTTTACCATTTCATTTAATCCACTGGTGACTCCCATCTGCCATTCCACAACCAGGCAGGTATCTGGTGACTGTGTTGTAGAAGTCCAGCAAATGCCTTCGGGCAACAATATACAAATATCAGGTTTGCCTCTCATCATTTTAATCCATCTTGGAAACTGCACCATTAAATTTAACCCGCTTAATTTTGCTTGATTTTTGTTTTATAAAAATTATGTCGTAATTTTTCTTTAAATCTAAATAATTAGTATATGGAGATTGAATGGTAATTTAACGTGCTTAGGCAACAAATGTTTAGAAAGCGGCAAAGAACGAATTTAGTGATGACAGCTACAAACAAGGTTTGTATAATAGTTATCCACTTATGTCTTCTCCCGCTCGAGTGGTGACTTTTAGTGTACTGTCCGACAACTATATAAATATATATACATATACTCAAAAACTGTCGAGTTACTGATGTACAAATGTTTAATTACATATGTAATATTTATACGTATCAAATTAATACACTTTTGAGCAAAAAAATAGCAGAATTGAAACATTGTTTGGTAAAGTAGAAACCTTTAAATTCCATATTATTACCTACAGATTTTTGCAACTTTGCAACTTTTTAGTAGATGTGGCAACTAGTATGTCACTGATTTGACGTTTTGTTTTACCATTAATTTGTATATGGCATACTAGGTTTAGAGGTCGTAAAGCTAACTTAACAACTTCCTTTTTTTTGCCGACCACGAAAGTGTAAAGACATTAACAAGATCCAGTAAAAGTTACAACAAATAAAAAGAGGTTTTCAAAAAGTTTCAATAAAAAGTTTTGAGAAATCGTTGTACGATTTTATGATATTTGGAGCCAATTATCGGCGAGAATTTTATTATTTTTTATTCCAAATAAAATTTCCCATATTATTCAGGACCGAAAAAAACATTCAACCCTCAAATTTTACTTTTGGAAATCCGTGACAAAGATACATCAGTTTATTTACATATCCGCCCTGTGGGTAACGTTCGAAAGTCCACGGTATAAGATCCATGAACATAGTGAAGTGCCAAGAGCGTTCTTTTGAGATTCCTGACCGATATATCCTGATAAATAAATCCGCCTCCGAAGATCTTTAATACCACAAACGTTAACGTGCCATACGAATTATCTCTGTGCTAAACTGGGTCATATTGGGTTCATTAGAAGCTATAATATTTCCACAGGATTCCTCAAAAGATCACTAGTTGCAGCTGCGGTGATATCCACAAGGTCTCCGTTTCTATTTTTATCAACTCTTGACGATCCAAGCCTGGCATGTTTGTCATAAGAAGTTGTTAAGTACACGGCTGAAACGAGGCAACAACTATCTACAAACGTAACTGATGATGACTACCATCCACAACCATTGATATTTATGAAAAAAAAAAAAAGTCACTAACTAACATTAAGTATCACATGAACACACATTTTTTATTGAGCAGATTTGAGTCCGCATTTTTTTTGATTATATCTTTATTCACAGCATAGATACTATCAGAACACAATAAGTTGCAAGAACCAGTCAGAACAAGAGATATCTTCCAGTTTTGCGTCACTCTTTTCTTCCATACAGCAATAACCATCGTTCGTGCAGAAGGCCTTCTTCATGTCGGTGTTATACTGGTGAGACAAATTCCACCTGATACAAAGAGTAAGTCTTGTAATAACATTCTCTTGTACTGACTTGTTAGATCTCAAAACCTGTTAGGCAGTGAGATATTATAAGAGTGAGCCGCCTACACTTTTATAAATACACTCAATTACCAGAGTGTTTTGATTTATCAGACTCTCTCGAGTGGTGAACAACTTATGAATTGTTATACTCAGTGGCGCGCTCTGTCACTTATAATCTCTCACTTATAGTTTCTCACTTTACTGTTTTTTTATCAATGAGAAATTAAGAAGAAGACAAAAAAAAAAAGAAATATGCGTACAATCGCTCATTCATAGATATCATTTTTTTTTGTTTGTTTTGATAGTAAAATTCTGTTTCGGATGCCTTCTTTTTTTTTATTTTTTTACGGAACATGACAAAAGATATTTTTACACATGAATTAACCCCTTAAGGGAAGTACATATTTTTTTTTTGTACTTAGCAATAGTGTCATAATCTTTAATGAATGAAATATCGTTGGATTGCAAATACTTCATATGGATGAATTTTATTCGAAATATATTTTTGTTTTATTAATAATTACCATGCTAAAAATTAAAAATGTCTTGAATAAATTTAATCTTGGAAGCCGATCGATGGCCTGGTAAAGCAGCTTTTCGACGTTTTCTTGCCCCGTGAAACTGTAAGGAGGTGAACAAGTGAGTATGATAGGGGTCTTTAAAATCAGATGTGGCGCTATGAAGACTTTGGTTGGTGAGGGTTTTGAAGCGCGTTCTCACAAAAAGTTCTGTGAGATTATAAAACAAGATAGATCGACATCCGACAGATACTACGTTTAGATTTTAATTTTTGTTGTTGCACATAATATTTCTTTTGACTAATATGGGGTTTTTGAAGACAATTAGTCATACTGGCCCATTTAAAGAATAAATAGGGAGTCTACAATAATGCATTGTGATGGGAAAAGTGGTTTATTTTGGGAAGGACCGAATCCCCCACCCGACTGATGACTAGCAAGGAAATGGCTCCCGCAGTCCTCTCCTGGAATAAATTCTAGGATGCCTTAGAGTACAATTAACAGAAATTTGCATCATATCCCGGTGGACATTACAATAAATTTGGCGCCCAACGTGGGGCCGAAAGGAAAATGCGTATCCTTTTGGCTCTAATAATATTTCTATAGATTTTGTTTTAATACTTCTTTTGTTTTTATTTGTTATTTTAGAGTTCATTTTTTTATGGATGGAAAAGCCTTATGCCCATAGGAATTGTTTCTGTGAATAATTGTCGAAATCGTTCTGGACCTTTTAGCAACTTGGCGATCATCATGACCGAGTTGGCTAACCGCTTGCTTTCGATGACACTTTCACAGAATCAAGGATCATGTTTATTTGGTTTCTACCCTCCGTAGATATTTTTTTTATATTTAATTTAATTTTCTTCTACATAGTGAACTTAGGTATCGGCAACCTAAAGACTAGCCAGGATTTTCACTAATTTGGCTATTTGCAGTTTAGTGACCACTGTCAATAGGAAATAGAATAGAGAAAATAGTCGGTTTGTTCCTAGTAGAATAATTTTAATTATTTTAAAAACAAGAGCAATAGCCCAGTTTAGATATCCTGTACCTGTCAAAGTCTGATCTCTCCTTATTTCGCCCCCTTCCTGGTTTCACGATCCGGCAAGAAAACATCGCATTATCATTGAGAACTACACATTTAAATAATATATATATATTAATTAATTTTTTTTATAAAGCAAATGATCTTATGCTTTACAAATTGTTAATATTCAAGAGAAAATATAATTGTTATATTTTATTTGGAAGAATTTATGTTGAGAAATATTTGCAAACATAAGTGTTTCGATTCTTGTATACTTATTTCTTATATGGTTGAGAGTTTATCATATATTTCAAAACTAGTATTATTAGTACTTTTTTATGTTTTTATTGTTGATTCATTTTATTAGAACAAAATAATCTGATGAAGTATTAAGGAACATAAGTTGACATAACACGAAATATATTTTTTTTTGAATTATACCATTCTTAAAATTCGAAATAATAATCTTCGTTTATATTTCTATTGAAATTTATTCATTTCTGATAAGGATCCAGCATTTCAAAAATAAAGAGACTTTTCAAGATGCCTGTCGAAAATTCTCCTCCTCCATCACTACAGTCAATCCCTCCACCAGATCCAATTGTGATTGAGCCAACGGCTTGCCAAATCTGTAAAGAGATCCTCTCAGAAGTAGAAGAATGTTTGATGGTAAATACTTGTTCACATGCTTTTCATAAATCTTGCATCGAAACATACCTTTCCAATTCAACTGATTGTCCTGTTTGCAAACAGCCATGTCAGCTTAACCATTTGAAAGAACTAGTTATTAAAGCTAAAAGTGTCCCACAAACCAAAGCGAATACACTTCGAGGAAAAGGTAGGGGTGCAATGTCCAGGCAATACAACACTAGAAGCACCAGCAGGAATTTGTTCCAAGATCCTCAAAGTAACAATCCTGGTACTTCTGGTAACATGAATATGACCCCAAGCAGGATTTCAAATCCTCATAATGAAACCATTTCGCCAGTGCTAGGCGCAAATAATAACACCAATGCAAATGTAATTACACATGAAGAAATTAGTAGAATGATAGAGACCAATTTGTCTCGAATTCTTCAAAACATGAATGTTATTCCAACTGGTACTAGCAATACTGCAAACAACATATTTTCGTTTCCAGATGTGAACAATCAAAATAACCAAAATAATGTCCCAATTGGTAATTCGGGTAATAATATCCAGGAACCAATTGCAGGTAATGTTTGCTTTTCAACCCAGCAACAACAAACTAGTAATACGGTCCAGAGATCTGGTCAAAACTTTAGATCTAATACCACCAATTTCCAAACTCAGGCTAATGGCCAACAACCAAACTTATGTTTTTCACAATCAAATGTTCCCCTACGAACACAACCAAATTTTCAACCACAAGTCCAAACCGGACAGAATAACCGACAAGCTAATAACCTTCCATTTAACCATAATTTGTCCAACAATTCATTTATGAATTCGTACACCAGCAATATGCCTCTAGACAAAATAACATCCATTATTCAAAATTGGAACCTGAAATTTGACGGTTCCATGAATGGCCTGAATGTGGAGGAATTTTTGTACCGCCTAGGTTCACTAACTTCGGATTATTTCAATGGAGACTACAGCGTTATAGTTCGAAATCTTAATAGCCTTCTCACAGGGAAAGCCAGGGACTGGTACTGGCGATACCATAAACAAGTCCAGTTTGTTGAATGGAACTCGTTTTGTGACGCTTTAAGAAATCAGTATAAGGAATTTAAGTCTTCATTCGATCTAAGAGAAGAGATACGGGCTAGGAAACAAAAGCCTAATGAAACTTTCGACGTGTTTTTCGAAGCAGTTTCAGCCATGATGGACAAGCTTCCAAGAGCTATGTCAGAGGCTGAGCTGATAGAGATTTTGGCTCGAAATCTTCGCCCAGACATACGTCAGGACTTGCTTTATGTCCCTATCCACTCCATTTCGCATCTGCGACGGCTCGTACAAATGCGAGAAAATTTTTTTAATGATGAGCATGTGCGAAAGAACCTTCCTAACAAAAATATGGCTCATTTTCAAATGCCTCGAAGAAATCTTGCTGATATAACAACTGAGGAATTTGAGGTAATGACACCAGCTGAAGAGACAGAGCCGATGGTAGATGCTTTACAGAAGTCTCAAAATGTTTCCACTTGTTGGAATTGCGACGAGGTAGGACACCATTGGCAGGACTGCTGCCAAGATAGGGCAATATTTTGCTACGGATGTGGTGCTAAGAACACCTACAAACCCAACTGCACCAAATGCTTGAATAGAAAACAGTCTGTTTCAAAAAACTTGAAACAAACAGGTCCACTGGTGGAGCCAGCTTAGCCACTGGACTAGAATCAAAAATCAACGTTCACACAGATGAGACATTAGACCTTGCTAAGACCCTAATCAATTGTGACGTCTCCGATGAGACCATGTCAAATTTAAAACCAATATCTATACTCAAGAAACAAGTCTTAGCAAAAGCAAATAATAACCCAGATAGCTCTCAGATACTTTATCCAAGATTACCGTATCATGAGCGATGGGCATTATACTGCAATAAACGGAATGAGATTTTTAATAACCTAACAATTTATTCTATAGATTTTAAGAAGCCAAAGCGCTCTACTATCCGTTACAGGAAGTTCTTCAAGATACGTAAATTGTGTAGAAAGTTATTAATATCTACAATAGTATCTAACCCCAAAGATTTGCGGTACTATGCGAAGGTTTCCTTCCTCAACTTCGAAGAATATGGACTGCTAGACACTGGCGCAAATATCAGTTGCATTGGGTCGGAATTAGCATGCAAAGATTTTTCAAAATTTCCAAACTTTCATAAAGTTAAATCCTTTGTAAAGACCGCAGATGGGAAAACACAAGATGTGCGTGGTTGGATAGATGTGAATGTGATGTTCAAAGACCAAAGTAGACAACTGAGATTATTTATAATTCCGAGTATATCCCAAAGACTCATCTTAGGGATAGATTTTTGGAAACTATTTAATCTCATTCCAAATGTAATAGGATCTGTCGATATATTCTCAATCGATAGATTATCAGAAAAAGAAGACATTTCGCTTAAAACTAACTTTTCGACTATGCCAGCCGTTAATGTAAATTCAGAAATTACTGATGTCAGTAATGAGTTCTACCCTCTTTCAGACTCACAGCGTCGTCAGTTGCAGACTGTAATAGACCTTTTTCCTAATTTTGAGACCCAAGGGTTGGGTCGAACTAGCTTACTAAAACATACCATAAACGTTGGTTCTGCACAACCAATTAAACAAAGATTCTATCCGGTTTCCCCGGCAGTAGAAAAATTAATGTTTTCGGAAATAGACCGTATGCTCAAACTCGGGGTGATCGAACCATCGAATTCAGCATGGAGTTCACCAATGAGGTTGGTGGTAAAACCAAACAAGGTTAGGCTATGTCTTGATGCCAGGAAATTGAACTCTGTCACAGAAAAAGACGCCTATCCTTTGCCTAATATCGAAGGTATTTTTGCAAGGCTCCCAAAGGCAAATATAATATCCAAATTGGATTTGAAAGATGCCTTTTGGCAGGTTGGGTTGGACGAAAAGTCTAAACAGTTTACTGCGTTCACAGTCCCCGGAAGGCCTCTGTACCAATTTGTGGTCATGCCATTCGGGCTGTGCAACGCAGCTCAAACAATGTGTCGTCTGATGGACGAAATAATTCCACCTGATCTCCGCCACAGTGTGTTTGGTTACCTAGACGACTTAGTCATAATCTCAGAGGATTTCCACTCTCATCTAGAGATTCTGATGCGAATATCCTCTCAGTTCCGCAGAGCAAATTTAACCTTAAATATTTCCAAAAGCCGATTTTGTGTCACGAAGGTGAACTATCTAGGCTATGTAATTGGAAATGGCGGTATTACGACCGATGTTGACAAAATCACTGCAATCACTCAATGGCCTGTACCGAAAAACTTAAAGCAGGTTCGAGGCTTTCTCGGATTAGCTGGGTGGTACAGGAGATTTATTAAGAATTTCTCCACAGAGGTATCTCCCATCACCGATGTGGTATCGACTAAAAAGAAATTCCACTGGACTGAAGAAGCCCAAAAAGCTTTTGATGGCATAAAAATTTTACTCACTTCAGCTCCAGTATTGACAAACCCCGATTTTTCAAAGAAATTCTACCTCCACTGTGATGCTAGTGATTACGGCGTAGGTGCAGTTCTTGTTCAGCTCGATGACGAGGGTCATGAAAAACCTATAGCCTATATGAGCAAGAAACTGAACTCGGCGCAACGTAATTACAGCGTCACAGAGAGGGAATGCCTAGCAGCTATTGAGGCAATTAAGAAATTCCGCTGCTATTTGGAACTTCATGAGTTTGAGGTCATAACGGACCATTTTAGCTTGGTATGGCTAATGCGCCAACCAGACCTAACCGGACGTCTAGCTAGATGGGTTTTCAAACTTCAGGCATATAAATTCTCAATAAGCCACAGGAAAGGAAAAGATAACGTGGTCCCTGATGCCCTATCGAGAATACCATTTGATGAAGTAGCTGGTATAGATATTTCTGAACCAGAGATTGATTTGCACTCGCCTTTCTTTGATGATGAGGACTATAAGAGTTTGAAAGAGAAGGTAAACCAAAATCAAGGAAAATTTCCTGATGTGAAGATTGTGGATAAGTACGTATATTATCGTACACAACATTATACAGGAGATGAGACCCAAGAGCAAGAAGCATGGAAATTATGGGTACCACTTAGATTGCGGAGCCAAACTATTTTGGTAGCTCATGATTCCCCAGTTTCTTCTCATGGAGGTATGACAAAAACCCTGGACCTACTCAGAAGAAATTTCTTTTGGCCAGGTATGGTCCGTGACGTAAGAAAATATGTCCGTGAATGCGAAATTTGCAAGCAAACAAAGGCCCCGAACATAGTCATGAAACCTCCTATGGGTAAGCCCTCAATATCCATACGACCGTTTCAAAGGTTGTATATTGATATACTTGGGCCATATCCCCGTAGCAAATCCGGCTTTATTGGGTTATTAATAGTCCTAGACCATTTAACAAAATTTCACTGGCTTTGTCCCCTCAAGAAGTTTACTTCAGCAGCCATTCAAGAGTTTCTTCAAAAGAATATATTTCATACCTATGGCGTTCCTGAGACCGTTATCAGCGATAATGGAAGCCAATTCCGAGCTAACGAATTGAATTCGTTCTTCACCTCATACGGCATTAACCACGTTTACACTGCTCTATACTCCCCGCAATCAAATGCCTCTGAGAGGGTCAATAGATCGCTTATAGCAGGTATTCGTGCGTATATAAAAAACGACCACAGACAGTGGGATGAGAACTTATCTTCGATTAGCTGTGCATTGCGAAATGCATTTCATCAGTCAATACTCTGCTCACCATATCACGCCTTATTCGGCTTTGATATGATAACGCATGCATCATCATACGAGCTTCTTAAAAAACTTTCATTATTGAACGAGCCCACTGTTAAGCTAACTCGAGATGATAGTTTACAGCTTATTAGGCAAGATTTGCGGAAACACATCAAGGAAGCTTATGAGAAAAACCAAAAGCAATATAATCTTCGGGTTAGACAACAAGTTTTCAATGTTGGACAGGAAGTTTTCCGAAGAAATTTCGCCCAGAGTAGCATGGAAAAGAGTTTTAATGCAAAACTTTCTCCAGTTTTTCTGAAAGCTCGAATTCGAGAAAAGCTGGGAAGTCATTATTACGTCCTTGAAGACTTACAAGGGAAGTTAGTAGGTACCTTCCATGCCAAGGACATCCGACTTTAACCGTTTTATTCCCGTTAATTCATTTCAAAATATTTTTTTTATGAATTACCTGGTTTTGTAATGTGCACTTTCTAATACTTCAAATGAAATTCCATATGGAATGGTCTACTACACTCCTAATCGCTCAAAATTGCTCACCAAAAAATTCACATACATTATTTTTACTTGCCTTACCATTAACGTCAACTTGTTTATACCCTCAACTATTTAGTGATTCGTCTATGAATCGTAACTTCGTCCGGCGAATACTATGTATTTTGGCCCTACATTGGGAATAACTACCTAATTTTAAGGATTCATATTGCGAATCTACATGATTTCAGAAGATTATAACTTTTACCATTTCATTTAATCCACTGGTGACTCCCATCTGCCATTCCACAACCAGGCAGGTATCTGGTGACTGTGTTGTAGAAGTCCAGCAAATGCCTTCGGGCAACAATATACAAATATCAGGTTTGCCTCTCATCATTTTAATCCATCTTGGAAACTGCACCATTAAATTTAACCCGCTTAATTTTGCTTGATTTTTGTTTTATAAAAATTATGTCGTAATTTTTCTTTAAATCTAAATAATTAGTATATGGAGATTGAATGGTAATTTAACGTGCTTAGGCAACAAATGTTTAGAAAGCGGCAAAGAACGAATTTAGTGATGACAGCTACAAACAAGGTTTGTATAATAGTTATCCACTTATGTCTTCTCCCGCTCGAGTGGTGACTTTTAGTGTACTGTCCGACAACTATATAAATATATATACATATACTCAAAAACTGTCGAGTTACTGATGTACAAATGTTTAATTACATATGTAATATTTATACGTATCAAATTAATACACTTTTGAGCAAAAAAATAGCAGAATTGAAACATTGTTTGGTAAAGTAGAAACCTTTAATTTCCATATTATTACCTACAGATTTTTGCAACTTTGCAACTTTTTAGTAGATGTGGCAACTAGTATGTCACTGATTTGACGTTTTGTTTTACCATTAATTTGTATATGGCATACTAGGTTTAGAGGTCGTAAAGCTAACTTAACAACTTCCTTTTTTTTGCCGACCACGAAAGTGTAAAGACATTAACAAGATCCAGTAAAAGTTACAACAAATAAAAAGAGGTTTTCAAAAAGTTTCAATAAAAAGTTTTGAGAAATCGTTGTACGATTTTATGATATTTGGAGCCAATTATCGGCGAGAATTTTATTATTTTTTATTCCAAATAAAATTTCCCATATTATTCAGGACCGAAAAAAACATTCAACCCTCAAATTTTACTTTTGGAAATCCGTGACAAAGATACATCAGTTTATTTACATATCCGCCCTGTGGGTAACGTTCGAAAGTCCACGGTATAAGATCCATGAACATAGTGAAGTGCCAAGAGCGTTCTTTTGAGATTCCTGACCGATATATCCTGATAAATAAATCCGCCTCCGAAGATCTTTAATACCACAAACGTTAACGTGCCATACGAATTATCTCTGTGCTAAACTGGGTCATATTGGGTTCATTAGAAGCTATAATATTTCCACAGGATTCCTCAAAAGATCACTAGTTGCAGCTGCGGTGATATCCACAAGGTCTCCGTTTCTATTTTTATCAACTCTTGACGATCCAAGCCTGGCATGTTTGTCATAAGAAGTTGTTAAGTACACGGCTGAAACGAGGCAACAACTATCTACAAACGTAACTGATGATGACTACCATCCACAACCATTGATATTTATGAAAAAAAAAAAAGTCACTAACTAACATTAAGTATCACATGAACACACATTTTTTATTGAGCAGATTTGAGTCCGCATTTTTTTTGATTATATCTTTATTCACAGCATAGATACTATCAGAACACAATAAGTTGCAAGAACCAGTCAGAACAAGAGATATCTTCCAGTTTTGCGTCACTCTTTTCTTCCATACAGCAATAACCATCGTTCGTGCAGAAGGCCTTCTTCATGTCGGTGTTATACTGGTGAGACAAATTCCACCTGATACAAAGAGTAAGTCTTGTAATAACATTCTCTTGTACTGACTTGTTAGATCTCAAAACCTGTTAGGCAGTGAGATATTATAAGAGTGAGCCGCCTACACTTTTATAAATACACTCAATTACCAGAGTGTTTTGATTTATCAGACTCTCTCGAGTGGTGAACAACTTATGAATTGTTATACTCAGTGGCGCGCTCTGTCACTTATAATCTCTCACTTATAGTTTCTCACTTTACTGTTTTTTTATCAATGAGAAATTAAGAAGAAGACAAAAAAAAAAAGAAATATGCGTACAATCGCTCATTCATAGATATCATTTTTTTTTGTTTGTTTTGATAGTAAAATTCTGTTTCGGATGCCTTCTTTTTTTTTATTTTTTTACGGAACATGACAAAAGATATTTTTACACATGAATTAACCCCTTAAGGGAAGTACATATTTTTTTTTTGTACTTAGCAATAGTGTCATAATCTTTAATGAATGAAATATCGTTGGATTGCAAATACTTCATATGGATGAATTTTATTCGAAATATATTTTTGTTTTATTAATAATTACCATGCTAAAAATTAAAAATGTCTTGAATAAATTTAATCTTGGAAGCCGATCGATGGCCTGGTAAAGCAGCTTTTCGATGTTTTCTTGCCCCGTGAAACTGTAAGGAGGTGAACAAGTGAGTATGATAGGGGTCTTTAAAATCAGATGTGGCGCTATGAAGACTTTGGTTGGTGAGGGTTTTGAAGCGCGTTCTCACAAAAAGTTCTGTGAGATTATAAAACAAGATAGATCGACATCCGACAGATACTACGTTTAGATTTTAATTTTTGTTGTTGCACATAATATTTCTTTTGACTAATATGGGGTTTTTGAAGACAATTAGTCATACTGGCCCATTTAAAGAATAAATAGGGAGTCTACAATAATGCATTGTGATGGGAAAAGTGGTTTATTTTGGGAAGGACCGAATCCCCCACCCGACTGATGACTAGCAAGGAAATGGCTCCCGCAGTCCTCTCCTGGAATAAATTCTAGGATGCCTTAGAGTACAATTAACAGAAATTTGCATCATATCCCGGTGGACATTACAACTCTCTTCAAGCTTTACAAGTTAAAATTGAACGTGCCATTCATGACACAATAAGTTGCAAGAACCAGTCAGAACAAGAGATATCTTCCAGTTTTGCGTCACTCTTTTCTTCCATACAGCAATAACCATCGTTCGTGCAGGAGGCCTTCTTCATGTCGGTGTTATACTGGTGAGACAAATTCCACCTGATACAAAGAGTAAGTCTTGTAATAACATTCTCTTGTACTGACTTGTTAGATCTCAAAACCTGTTAGGCAGTGAGATATTATAAGAGTGAGCCGCCTACACTTTTATAAATACACTCAATTACCAGAGTGTTTTGATTTATCAGACTCTCTCGAGTGGTGAACAACTTATGAATTGTTATACTCAGTGGCGCGCTCTGTCACTTATAATCTCTCACTTATAGTTTCTCACTTTACTGTTTTTTTATCAATGAGAAATTAAGAAGAAGACAAAAAAAAAAAGAAATATGCGTACAATCGCTCATTCATAGATATCATTTTTTTTTGTTTGTTTTGATAGTAAAATTCTGTTTCGGATGCCTTCTTTTTTTTTATTTTTTTACGGAACATGACAAAAGATATTTTTACACATGAATTAACCCCTTAAGGGAAGTACATATTTTTTTTTTGTACTTAGCAATAGTGTCATAATCTTTAATGAATGAAATATCGTTGGATTGCAAATACTTCATATGGATGAATTTTATTCGAAATATATTTTTGTTTTATTAATAATTACCATGCTAAAAATTAAAAATGTCTTGAATAAATTTAATCTTGGAAGCCGATCGATGGCCTGGTAAAGCAGCTTTTCGATGTTTTCTTGCCCCGTGAAACTGTAAGGAGGTGAACAAGTGAGTATGATAGGGGTCTTTAAAATCAGATGTGGCGCTATGAAGACTTTGGTTGGTGAGGGTTTTGAAGCGCGTTCTCACAAAAAGTTCTGTGAGATTATAAAACAAGATAGATCGACATCCGACAGATACTACGTTTAGATTTTAATTTTTGTTGTTGCACATAATATTTCTTTTGACTAATATGGGGTTTTTGAAGACAATTAGTCATACTGGCCCATTTAAAGAATAAATAGGGAGTCTACAATAATGCATTGTGATGGGAAAAGTGGTTTATTTTGGGAAGGACCGAATCCCCCACCCGACTGATGACTAGCAAGGAAATGGCTCCCGCAGTCCTCTCCTGGAATAAATTCTAGGATGCCTTAGAGTACAATTAACAGAAATTTGCATCATATCCCGGTGGACATTACAACTCTCTTCAAGCTTTACAAGTTAAAATTGAACGTGCCATTCATGACACAATAAGTTGCAAGAACCAGTCAGAACAAGAGATATCTTCCAGTTTTGCGTCACTCTTTTCTTCCATACAGCAATAACCATCGTTCGTGCAGGAGGCCTTCTTCATGTCGGTGTTATACTGGTGAGACAAATTCCACCTGATACAAAGAGTAAGTCTTGTAATAACATTCTCTTGTACTGACTTGTTAGATCTCAAAACCTGTTAGGCAGTGAGATATTATAAGAGTGAGCCGCCTACACTTTTATAAATACACTCAATTACCAGAGTGTTTTGATTTATCAGACTCTCTCGAGTGGTGAACAACTTATGAATTGTTATACTCAGTGGCGCGCTCTGTCACTTATAATCTCTCACTTATAGTTTCTCACTTTACTGTTTTTTTATCAATGAGAAATTAAGAAGAAGACAAAAAAAAAAAGAAATATGCGTACAATCGCTCATTCATAGATATCATTTTTTTTTGTTTGTTTTGATAGTAAAATTCTGTTTCGGATGCCTTCTTTTTTTTTATTTTTTTACGGAACATGACAAAAGATATTTTTACACATGAATTAACCCCTTAAGGGAAGTACATATTTTTTTTTTGTACTTAGCAATAGTGTCATAATCTTTAATGAATGAAATATCGTTGGATTGCAAATACTTCATATGGATGAATTTTATTCGAAATATATTTTTGTTTTATTAATAATTACCATGCTAAAAATTAAAAATGTCTTGAATAAATTTAATCTTGGAAGCCGATCGATGGCCTGGTAAAGCAGCTTTTCGATGTTTTCTTGCCCCGTGAAACTGTAAGGAGGTGAACAAGTGAGTATGATAGGGGTCTTTAAAATCAGATGTGGCGCTATGAAGACTTTGGTTGGTGAGGGTTTTGAAGCGCGTTCTCACAAAAAGTTCTGTGAGATTATAAAACAAGATAGATCGACATCCGACAGATACTACGTTTAGATTTTAATTTTTGTTGTTGCACATAATATTTCTTTTGACTAATATGGGGTTTTTGAAGACAATTAGTCATACTGGCCCATTTAAAGAATAAATAGGGAGTCTACAATAATGCATTGTGATGGGAAAAGTGGTTTATTTTGGGAAGGACCGAATCCCCCACCCGACTGATGACTAGCAAGGAAATGGCTCCCGCAGTCCTCTCCTGGAATAAATTCTAGGATGCCTTAGAGTACAATTAACAGAAATTTGCATCATATCCCGGTGGACATTACAACTCTCTTCAAGCTTTACAAGTTAAAATTGAACGTGCCATTCATGACACAATAAGTTGCAAGAACCAGTCAGAACAAGAGATATCTTCCAGTTTTGCGTCACTCTTTTCTTCCATACAGCAATAACCATCGTTCGTGCAGGAGGCCTTCTTCATGTCGGTGTTATACTGGTGAGACAAATTCCACCTGATACAAAGAGTAAGTCTTGTAATAACATTCTCTTGTACTGACTTGTTAGATCTCAAAACCTGTTAGGCAGTGAGATATTATAAGAGTGAGCCGCCTACACTTTTATAAATACACTCAATTACCAGAGTGTTTTGATTTATCAGACTCTCTCGAGTGGTGAACAACTTATGAATTGTTATACTCAGTGGCGCGCTCTGTCACTTATAATCTCTCACTTATAGTTTCTCACTTTACTGTTTTTTTATCAATGAGAAATTAAGAAGAAGACAAAAAAAAAAAGAAATATGCGTACAATCGCTCATTCATAGATATCATTTTTTTTTGTTTGTTTTGATAGTAAAATTCTGTTTCGGATGCCTTCTTTTTTTTTATTTTTTTACGGAACATGACAAAAGATATTTTTACACATGAATTAACCCCTTAAGGGAAGTACATATTTTTTTTTTGTACTTAGCAATAGTGTCATAATCTTTAATGAATGAAATATCGTTGGATTGCAAATACTTCATATGGATGAATTTTATTCGAAATATATTTTTGTTTTATTAATAATTACCATGCTAAAAATTAAAAATGTCTTGAATAAATTTAATCTTGGAAGCCGATCGATGGCCTGGTAAAGCAGCTTTTCGATGTTTTCTTGCCCCGTGAAACTGTAAGGAGGTGAACAAGTGAGTATGATAGGGGTCTTTAAAATCAGATGTGGCGCTATGAAGACTTTGGTTGGTGAGGGTTTTGAAGCGCGTTCTCACAAAAAGTTCTGTGAGATTATAAAACAAGATAGATCGACATCCGACAGATACTACGTTTAGATTTTAATTTTTGTTGTTGCACATAATATTTCTTTTGACTAATATGGGGTTTTTGAAGACAATTAGTCATACTGGCCCATTTAAAGAATAAATAGGGAGTCTACAATAATGCATTGTGATGGGAAAAGTGGTTTATTTTGGGAAGGACCGAATCCCCCACCCGACTGATGACTAGCAAGGAAATGGCTCCCGCAGTCCTCTCCTGGAATAAATTCTAGGATGCCTTAGAGTACAATTAACAGAAATTTGCATCATATCCCGGTGGACATTACAACTCTCTTCAAGCTTTACAAGTTAAAATTGAACGTGCCATTCATGACATACGACTTGATTTAGTGGAAAAAGTGCTCGACAATTGGGTTCATCGAATTCGTTCCTGCAGAAGAATTCGTAGAGGCCGTTTGAATGACGTTTTATTTAGAACTTAATTGTATCGATAACTATTATTTTTAATCGAATCTTCGGCTATAGTTATATCGTAGCTACCACACACGAAGATATTTACAAAATTTTTGTTTAGAGTATCAACTTGTAATTTTTTTAACCTTTTCCAATTTAAATGCCAAGTATTATATGGCTTATGATTAATATTAGTTGTCTTTCAACTCTTTAGATGAATCTTATCTCCATTATTTACTATTATATTAAGGTTCCGTCTACATTAGTTTGAGGATATTTTGTGTTTTCCTAAAGTTATCTGTAGTTCCACCGGTGCGTATGACAAATATTAATTATTTTCAATTTTTCTGAAAACACGTATATCTTTTATATTAATTAGGCGATTTAGAAAATTCGAACTGATTTTATTAAAGACTATCCGCAACATTTTGCAAAAAAATATCAATGTAGTAACTATTATTTTTAGCAAAATGCATTGTTTACAATGCATTTTAAGGTGAACAATTATAAAGATTTAGTGTATTCACAAATTGATTTTGATTTATTCTCATTTTTCGATATTTTCAAGGAAAATTATAAATTTTTAATTACGCGTGAACCTCATTATATATGAGAGAAATTGGAAATAATTTTATAATATTTTAATTTCTCTGTATACTGGAGAAATCCCATTTGTTACAGCCGTTTTGATTAAAAAATTTCAGATCAAAAATAATGAAACTGTAAGACATGAGAAGAGTGTGTTTCTGAACTCAGTTTCATTACAATTGAAGTAATTTTAGCTATATTTGTCCGTCTGTCTGGTTGGCTTGATTGAGCCCGTAAAATCCCGCAAGGAGATTGCAACTTTTTGTCTCCATTCTAAGTTTAAGATAAATGAGTCTAGACTTCAAGTAGCTTCCCCCTCAAATGTTAAAAATTCGGAGAAATATTATATTTCCTATAATTGTTAACCAAATCTTCGCCTATAGTTATATCGCAGCTACCAAACAGATATTAACACAATTTTTGTATAGAGTATTAACTTGTAAACTTTTTTAACCTTTTCCAATTTAAATGCAATTTTGATTCGGCTATGTATCACCAATTTAATTTTATGGTGTATGATTAATATTAATTGTCTGTCAATTCATTAGATAAATCCTATCTCTCTTATTTAATGCAAAAAGGTTCCATCGACATTAATTTGAGGAAATCTTGTGTTTTTCTAAATAAATTTGTGATGCCACCGGTGCGTATGACATATATTAATTATGTTCAATATATCTGAAAATGCACATAACTTCTTTATTTATGAGACGATTTAGATAATTTGAACTGAGTTTGATTAAGAACATCTGTAACATTTTGCAGAAATTGTCAATGTTTAGGATATATTTTAGTAATTATTATTTGTAACAAAATAAATAATATTTTTATGTGAACATTTATAAAGATTTTGTGTATTCACAAATAGATTTAGTTTATGGTAACTTTTATATTTATTCAATGTAATTGAATATAAGTGGAATTACTAGTAATTTTATAATATTAAAATGTCTCTATATGCGGAATATTTTTGATTTTTTACAGCCATTAAATTTAAAAAAGTATATATATTTCTTATCGAAAACAAAACAAAAAAATCTGTAACTCATAGAAAGAGTGAACCCTATACGTGTTTGGGAAATCCATTTAATTACATTTGAAGTGATTTAAGCTATGTTCGTCCGTCTGTTCGGCTGTTTTGATTGAGCCCTCATAAAATCTCTCAATGAATGCATTTGCAGATTTTTTCTCCATTCTTATTCTTCGTTGAACATAATTGGACCGAGCCTTTTAGTAGGTTCCCCCACAAATGTTTAAAATTTGGTGAAATATTACATTTGCTATAACTTCTAACCGACTCTTCGGTTATACTTTAATCGTTGCTATCAAACGTGAAGAAATTTAACTACATTTTTGTATACAAAGATTTTATTATCTTTTCATATTAAAATTAAATTTTGATTTTCCCAGCTTTGTTTATGGCCTATGATTAATATTAATGGTCTTTCAATTTATTAGACGAATCTGATCTATTTTATTTAGTAATTTTATAAGGCTCCAGCTACATTAGTTTGAGGAAATCTTGTGTTTTTTCTAAATTTCTCAATGATGCCACCGGTGCGTATGACAAATATTAATTATGTTAAATTTCTCTGAAAACAAACATAGCTCTTTTATTTGTTAAGCAATTTAGAAATTTTTGACTGATTTCATTAATGAACATCTGCAGAATTTTGCAGAAATTATCAAGGTTTATGATATATTTGAGTAATAATTATTTATAGCTACATCAATAATAACACTGTACAACAATTTCAAACTTTTTTCAAAATAACAGGGTTCTGTCAGTGGATTCTGGTAGAGGAGACCAAAAAAATATATACGTGTATCGGCGTTTTGAAAGATCACATCGGAATTTTATTTTAGGGGGGGGGGGTTAAAGTTTTCCCCCCTTTGCTTGTTCGTGCAGAATATCAGTATATAAAACTATGTGTTCTGTTCATCTGAGGTGTATGGTATCTTCAGCAACTTTGTAACAAATGTTAAGGCCTATATTTTTGTGGAATATATTAACCCTCTAGCTTCCCCCCATAACGGTGATTTTTGCCTATATTTTAACAAATCGTAAAAAACTCCCCTAAAAATGGTTTGAGCGGGGTTGAAATGTTCTACAAAAATGTCGGCCATAAAATTTTACTATAAGTGTCAGAACACACCAAAGCCCAAAACTTAACACAAACTCAAAAAAAACGCCCAAATTTAAGATAGCCTGTTAAGGGTTAATTTGTTATTCCTCGCATATGTAGGTTCTCTCAGCTCTGAAGAGAAGGTTGTTATTCAACAACTACCAAGAGTACTTTTGTTCTTCTTCATTATTTCTGTCATTAAATTTTTGTCACTCAAAATTACCATAACGGAACTTTTGAGTGGCACGTTACTTATGAACGTTAACGTTTGACATCGTGGGTCAACCAGTTGATCTTTTTATTTTCTTACAATAGTCTACAAGGGAATTTGTAAGAATAATAATGACTGACTGTTTGGGAAAACTTGACTGGTTTTGCTACGTCTGTGGCAAGCATACCCTTATGGAACATAGGGTTTCATTTTGTACGAGCAAAGTAAATGATATATATTAAGTTTATTTTGAACTGAAAGTTTTTCCAGATGAGCCATGGGTGCCAAAACATATATGCCGAAATTGCTATATCGGTTTGATGCTGTGGTCTAAAGGTAATACAAGTTTTGATTTATATTTGATTATACATATATATTTATATTTTGATTTTCAGTTTTCAACTGAAACTGATGAGCATGGCGAACGGTTCCATCAGATATGTCTTCCTATTGAAAAACGCTATAAAGGCAAGAGCATTTTGACACTTATAACAGATTTATGTTGGACATTGTTTGATAATGGCGTCGAATTGCCAAGAGTGAAAAAAAGTGAATTAAAAATAAATGAACTTATGTATTTAATAAGTATTTCTCCGTGTATATGCGTTATTAATAGATTTTTTGTTTATAGTCCTGAAATATAATTTAATATAAAATAAATATTATTAATTTGTAAAATAAAATCATTATTTCTTTTGCATCTCTCACATTAACCCCGAAAAATCCAATTTTTAAAGACCTTTTTGGTACTAACACTATATAATATCTAAATTAACCCTTGAATTTTGCCGGCTTTTTGGTGTTTGTGTTCAGTTTTGGGCTTTGGTGTGTTCTGACACTAGTAAAATTTTATGGCCGACATTTTTGTAGAACATTTCAACCCCGCTCCGCCCATTTTTAAGGGAGTTTTTTACGATTTGTTAAAATATAGGCAAAAATCACCGTTATGGGGGGAAGCTAGAAGGTTAATATATTCTACAAAAATATAGGCCTTAACATTTGCTACAAAGCTGCTGAATATACCCTACATGTCAGATGAACAGAACACATAGTTTTATATACCGATATTCTGCACGAACAAGCAAAGGGGGGAAAACTTTAACCCCCCCTAAAATAAAATTCCGATGTGATCTTTCAACACGCCGATATACGTATATATTTTTTTGGTCTCCTCTACCATAATCCATTGACAGAACCCTGTTATTTTTTTTTTTTGTGTTGTACTGTGTAATTTGTATGTGGCCAGTTATAAAGATTTTGTGTACTCACAGATTGATTTTGATTTATTCTAATGTCAATTTTGAACCTTACTGAATATGAGTGAGATTACTAGAAATTTTGTAATATTTAATTTTGTCCATATACTGGATATCTTCCTTTTCTTACAGCCTTTTAATAAAAAAAATCGTTATTTCCAATAGAAAGCAGAAAACCTGCAACACATTAAAAGAATGAGCACTACACGTATTTTGGGTAAATTTGTTTCATTATATTTGTAGTGATTTGAGGTGTATTCGTCCGGCTGTCCAGTTGATTTGATTTAGCCTACTTAAAATCTCACAGCGAGTGGAGGAATATATTCAAATATATCAGATTTTTTCTCAATACTTAGTTTAAGATTATTGGCCCTAGCCTTCAAGTAGGTTCCCCCACAAACTTTCGAAATTCGGTAAAATATAATATTTTCTATAATTTCTTATCGCATCTTCGGTTATAGTTCCATCGTTGCTACCAAACACGAGGAAATTTAAAGCATACCTTTTCCAATTAAAATGAATCGCCAATTATTATATGGCGTATGATTAATATTAACTGTATGTCAATTCATTCACGAAACATACATCTCTTAATTAATAATGTAATAAAGCTTCATAGACATTAATTTGAGGAAATCTTGTGTTTTTTCAAAAATTCGCTATGATACCACCGGTGCGTATGATATATATTAATTATGTTCAATTTCTCTGAAAACGCGTATAACTATTTTATTTATCATGTGATTTAGAAAATTTGAACAGAATTTAATTAAGAACATCTGCAAAATTTTGTAAAAATGATTAATGCTTAGGATAAACTTTAGTAATTATTATTTATTGGTACATCAATAATAATTTTTATGTGGACAGTTATAATGATTTTGGGTACTCATAAATTGATTTTGATTTATTAAAATTTTTCAATAAAAAATTTGAATTTTTATTTACTTGAATTTTTATAAAGATTTTGTGTACTCATAAATTGATTTAGATTTATTAAAATTTTTCAATCAAAAATGTGAATTTTTATTTACTTGAATTTTTATAGATTACTAGAAATTAATGTTGTTTGTTTTACGAGTATTCGACCTTTTTCATTACTAATTTTTCTTTTAATTATTTCTTTAATTATTAAATGAAAAAGATTTCTAGAAATGTTATTATATTAAAGTTTTTCTATATCTGCGATATTTTCCATTTCTTATAGCTGCTGAATTAATTTAAAAAAATATATATTTCCGATCGAAACAAAAACTTTATTTTTATGGGCATGAGAGAAGACAAATATTTGGTAAGCAATGTAATTAATCTCTGGACCTTTTTGTTTCCTTTTTAGTTTAAAAAGTATAATTTTTTAAATCCATTATTATTTAGGAGTGAGTAGCAGATTTGAGTCCTTTAGGCTAAATTTTTCGACTTAAATAGTACAGAATTTATTGTTATTAAATTTCGATTAAATTAGATACAAATTATTATCTTTTTTTTACAATTTTGAAACATTTAAAATTTTAAAATATGTAAACAATAAAACATTTGGAATTTTACATTCAGAATTTATTCCGAGTAGTTTCATCTGTCTTTCGCTTCTTCATTTTATAAAATTCTCCAAACTCACTGTCATTTTCCTTCCAAAGTCCTTCCAAAGTCCTTTGGAATTCCTTTTCTATTTAATTTTCTTTTAACAACTCACTATAATGACTACATTGTAGCATATTTCGTATGCTGCTAATGGCAAATGACTTTTGAATATATCTCGAACAAATGCATATTGTCTCTCTACCGAATACTGGATTCTATCTCTCAGCCATAGAATGGTCCATTGCTATGTTGGCCACTGGCATTTATGTTGCGCTGACTTCAGAAAAAACAACAACAACCACAATAGTGAATACGCCAACTTCAGATAAAAGCTAAAAATTATTTCCACTCTGATAACATTTAATTTTACCAAAAACTCTTTGGGTTTCATGGCAAAAATGTTCGCACAAAAAATGCACGAGTTTTTGGGCTACCAGAGGCGTTTTATAGTTTTTACTTTTGTGAATAGTTTTTATTTTTTGATTTGGCATTTTCTCTGGATTTGATAATTACGGTAGTAGTAGAGGTGGTGGTAGGTGATGCTTGAAGCTCTGAGAAATACCATTTAATTAAAGAGCAATGCACAGAGGAGGGAAGCCATTTAATGAAACTAACAGAAAACTGCGTATGCTGGTGTTCGTTTTTAATTTTCGGTTTCCGTTTCCGGTTGTTATGACAGTGTAGTTGTTTGATATTCATTTTATTCAAATGCGTTTTATGTTTTACTTCTGTAGCTGCCGGGCAATTTGTTATCTCTTTAGGGTTTGCAAACTATTGTGGCTATTTTAAGTTGCTAATTTTTGGTCTGCGGGTAAATTACTTAATGGACTACATTATTGTTGTCTGCTGAAGGGGATTTAATTATGGTTGAGTTGTTTTTATGCATTCTTAATTCATTATACAGATTGTTTCTCTCCAGTAAAGCATGTGCTTAGCCTTTGCTAAAGCATTTCGCATGTTTTTTTAATTTTTTTCAATACTTTAGCTTAGAATATTTAACAAGTTCTGCTTTGTTATGGCCTAATGTCAATACAGCTTGAAAATCTGCTTTGATTCTCATGATATTCAAATAATAATCACTTCCCTGCAATTGCATTAAAATCAACTCATGGCATAATTTTAATTGTTTTGCTGTAATTAAGCATTCTTTTGGGCGCATACGATTTAATATAAATAATTGGAAATAATTTCAAGGAATATTTGATTGCAGAACTTTTTACTCTTCAATAACAGATTGGAAACAATTGGAAAACAATATATGTCGTAAAGTAGGTTTTAATGGCCAACTTTTATACAAATAATATTTCCTGACAAGCAGTACATATACATTATTAAAGTGTACTTTTAGGTGCACACAGAAAATTGTCATTATATTTAACACACAGAAATTCTAGAATATAGATTAGCTATAATTTGTCTTTTAATATTTAATATAGAAAAATCTAAACGTTTGTACTCTTAAATAATATACAGGGTTTTCCAATAAGAGTGAAATGATTTCTTTGAAAAAAACACACTTATTGTTAAGGAAATTCAAAAGTTTTTCATTTAATGTGAAGTACTCGCACAGTCGATACAATTAAGTTCTAAATAAAACGTCATTCAAATGGCCTCCACGATTTCTTCTGCAGGAACGAATTCGATGAACCCAATTTTCGAGCACTTTTTCCACTAAATCAAGTAGTATGTCATGAATGGCACGTTCAATATTGACTTGTAAAGCTTGGAGGCCATTCAATATCACGATTTCTTGAAATAATCGAATCTCCAAACTTTTCTCGCAACAATTCAATTGTTTCATTTGGTGTGTGGCACGTAGCCACAATCGGTCAATGGCAAAAAGATAGATCTTAACAAGAGCTAAAATATTGTTCATGGGTGTCAAGGTCGTAGGTCGAATGGAAAGTGTTATTTTTTTGGATTTTTAAAAAAATGGACTTAGCATCATTTTCAAAAGTGAACGGAAAGCTCCTTAACGGTACGTCGAATCGGGAATCAGTCAATGGCAAAAATTTAGCTCTTAACAAGAGTTAAAATATTGCTCATGGGTGTCAAGGTCGTAGGTCGACTAAAACGTGTTTTTTTAGATTTTTAAAAATGGACGCACGAAAAGTTGCAATTGAAGAACGATTATTTTGATAATAAAACTGAATAATTTGAAAACGTTGTTCTTGCGTATATCTCTCCATGATGAAATTGTAAACAAACCGTACGGTATACCGAGAAAAAAATGTAGAAAAAGTGCAAAAAATCCACCTTGAGCAAAAAAATCGTATGTCCATTAAATTATTAATTGAGCCAACTTGGCTAAGCGAATGGTGCAGAAGTTCTTATTTTGCGGGCTGTATAATATGATGAAATCTAAAAATGTTTAATCTTTGATAACACTATGCAACAAAAATTTGTTTCTGTGTTCGAGACCTAAAGACTTTTTTTTATAGATTGAGGCATTATTTAAGGCAAATTTTTAAATATTTTTTTTCTAAAAATTAAATTTTCTAGGAAATTACCTAAGTATTTGGAGCATAAGTATAAGCTTGATAAAGCCGGGATGACTTTTAATTAAAGGAATTTGTGAGGGCAAAACATGCTGAAATAATCAATTTCACTTTGAAACGGAAGTTTATTAAATGTCGTTAAAAATTTTTTTATTTAAAAACAAAACAAGTTTTTGGCATGTAAAAACCATAAAAAATAAACAACAAAATTAGTTTGTTCCATTTTTTTATACCCTCACTTTAGTGTGACGAGGGTATATATCATTTGCTACGGAAAAAAGTGTAACACATCGAAGGAGTGACCTAAGACCCCAAGTATGTTCGGCGGAAATCCGTTTTTCGTCATTTTAAGTCGAATGAGCAATGTCCGTCCGTCTGTCTGTCTGTCTGTCTGTGTGTCTGCTGGCTGGTGCGCACGATAACTCTCGAAAGGAGTAACCGATTGACTTCAAATTTCGGATGTGGTAATATTTTTTTCTATCTCCGGCTAAGTTCGAAGATGGGCCATATTGGTCCACTCCTCCTGGTACCTCCCCCACAAAGGGTTAAAATGTTGTGAAATATTGATTCTTTAATAACTGCTATTATACGTATTCGAATCTTCTGAAATTCCACACATAGTATTAGTTTGTTAGTCGCTATCAACTCGAGGAAAATGGGCGAAATTGCCACTCCCCTTTTTGTACCTCCCACACAAATGCACCATTTTGCACTAAAAGTTAAAAGCTTATAACATTAATACCAGTGTTTAGAAATACTTGAAATTTTGTACAGTGTAATGCTTTTATAGTGCCTACAGTCCAGTGAAAAATGGGCGTTATTGCCGCGCCCCTTTTGGTACCTCCCACACAAATGCACAATTTTGCACCAAAAGTTAACAGCTTATAACATTAATACCAGTATATAAAAATACTTGAAATTTAGTACAGCGTAATGTTTTTATAGTGCCTACAGTCCATTGAAAAATGGGCGTTATTGTCATGCCCCTTTTGGTACCTCTCCCACAAAGGTACCATTTTGCACCAAAAGTTAACAGTTTATAACCTTAATACCAGTGTATACAATTACTTGAAATTTTGTACAGTGTAATGGTTTTATAATGCCTATAGTCCAGTGAAAAATGGGCGTTATCACCACGCCCCTTTTTGTACCTCCCACACAAAATGGCCAAATTATACCACCATTTAATATCTCAACGTTAATGTACCAGTCCATATAAACGGTTACAATTCGGCACAGTGCAATGTATTTAAAGTATCTACTGTTCAGCGAAATATAGGTGTATTTCTTAAACCCAAAAAAATTGACAGAATAATTTCTGTAATATTTAATATTACATTACTCACAAAGTGAGGGTATACCTTAGTCGGTTTACCCGACTGAAACTTTCTTACTTGTTAAAGATAACATCCTAACCAGGAAAAAAACAAGTAAAAGCGTTAAGTTCGGCCATGCCGAATCTTATATACCCTCAACCATGGATAGCATGTGACCTCACAAAATAACTCAAACCTAAAGAAAATAACAGCGAAAAACACAAAAAATATAGTAGATGAGAACAGTAGGAATAACAAGAAGGTAGATGCTATATATGGGAGCTATATCTAAATATGGACCGATATCGCCCCTTTTTAATCCTAAGTTACCTGCAGCTATAAGAAGTATCTATACCAAATTTCAGCCACCTAGGTCAAGTATTATAGATTGTAGCGTGAGTACAACAGACGGACGGACAGACGGACGGACGGACTGACGGACATGCCTAAATCGTCTTAGAATTTTACGACGATTAAGAAAATATATACTTTATGGGGTCTCAGATCAATATTTAGAGGTGTTACAAACGGAGTGACAAAATGAATATACCCCCCATCCTATGGTGGAGGGTATAAAAATTGTAAATGTAGAGTAGATGAGAACAGTAGGAATCACAATAAGTAAGATGCTATATATGGGAGTTATATCTAAATATGGACCGATATCGCCCCTTTTTAATCCCAAGTTACCTGCAGCTATAAGAAGTATCTATACCAAATTTCAGCCACCTAGGTCAAGTATTATAGATTGTAGCGTGAGTACAACAGACGGACAGACGGACGGACGGACAGACGGACATGGCTAAATCGTCTTAGAATTTTAAGACGATTAAGAATATATATACTTTATGGGGTCTCAGATCAATATTTAGAGGTGTTACAAACGGAGTGACAAAATGAATATACCACCCATCCATTTTATAATTAAAGTATACTTTTAGGGTGTACCCAGAAAATTTGTCTTTTACCTTTTATGCACAAATCTAAAATTTTTGCCTTGGGCCAATTATTGGAGAAAATATATTTCATGGAATACATTTTATCTTTTATCCAACTTTTAGAGAAAATATATTTCAAGAAAGGCATTGCATACCTGGGATTCATTTTAGGAAAAAAAATTCTTTACAGTATACCTTTAGGTGTCACCGAAAATTGTCTTCTAACACTCATCGAAAATAGATTGTCCACCGATTTTACATATGCCATTTAAAATCGATTTTTGTATCCAACATTAAAATAAATATGTATATGTATTTTTCTAAAATCATTGCATATCTTGAATTAATTATGGAAAAACATTCACTCTATTAAGGTATACCTGCTGTAACCAGAAAATTGTCGCCTAATGCTTAATATGAAGAAATTTAAAACTTTTTACTCTTCGTTAAGAATGTTTTTACCCAATATTTTCGGAAAAGCATTGTACATCTTGAATTTATTTAATAAAAATATTACATTATTAACGTATACTTTTCATGATGCAAACAGAAAATTGATTTCTTGTTCTTAATATTCAGTAATATACAATTTGTCAGCATTCGTATATATATAAGCCAGAGTTTGGCGATAAGGAACCTAAAATAAGTTTTAATATTCAAATTTAAAAATATATTTCTTGAAAGGCACTGAATATCTTAAATTTATTTAAGCATTATCAAATTATTAAAGCAAGGCATATCTTTTGTTTGCTTTTTTATTAAGTTGTATAATTGTATTATACAATTATTGAATTTTGTTAAATGTACAATTCAACAACTACATTACTGTTATCTTATTACCTCGCCTAAATATATACTTTAAGATAGTTGAGGAAAAAATCTTCCTTTACCGTTTAAATTGTCTCCTCACTTTTGTTTTCAATAACACTAATACGTGTCAAATGACAACAACTGCAATACTTTTGGACCTGAAAACGGTCTTGTTTCTAATTTAAAATTTCATTGCATACTTTTAATTGACAATGTCGTTTTATTAAAGCATACTTTAAGGCTGACATGTGATATAGATGGGTTGCAATTGCATTGAATGCTCAAAAGCATATTGAGTTTGATTAATTCATTGGTTGTATTCATTACAGGGAACTCTTTTGATTGGATTTATTTTTGCTGGCAATGGATCAAATGTCTATGCAGAAATATCGAATGCAATTGCTAATTACAAATGACTCGTTTTCTGCCCTTCTCACTTGTAATTATGGCTTTTGTGTGTTAATGTCATGTAGATGGAAGTGTGAACAGGAACTGTGACAAAGGCAGTTGTTTGTGATAGATAGAGAAAGATATGGGTCGTAGCGAGGGCCTTTATGAGGAAAGTGATTCAACTTATATTGACTACGTTTCGAACATATATAGGGCTCAAATTCGGGTTTGTATCCAAATTTTAAAGAAAATATATCTTCTGAAAAGCATTGCATATCTTGAAATGATTTAAGATAAATATCAGATTATTAAAATATACCTATAGGGGGTACATAGAAAATTATCTTTTGATATCTAATATACAGAAATCCCCATATAGATACTATTCGGAGAAAATATTTTTAAGAGAAAAAAGTTTGGAGTTTGCTTTTGACAGCCAAAGCGAGCAGACGTGTTTTCTGGAGCAAATCAAATAAATTTTTGAATTTCCTTTTACGTCAAAAAAATTATTTCTTAATTTTTGAAAAACAATTTTTCTTCGAAGAATTGAATAATTTTATTTTCAAATTCTGATTGAAGTCGAAAGCGCTTAAATGACGAAGGAAGAGAAAGTCGATGGCGTGAAGAAGCCGCCGGATAAGAATTTACGTATGGATAATCCGGTTAAACCTCCAGAGCAGCAATCGCAATCTAAATCTCATTTGGGTAAAGCATTGCATCAAGCCGTTTTTGATGAAAGAAGATCTTTGGAATCTCAAAACTTTGAAGGCTCTACATCGATGGATGTAGCTGAATCGCAAAGCGAGAATGTTGCTGGAGTGCAGATCAATCCAGAAGAACAAGATTTTCAATTGGTTGAACATAAACGCAAGCGATATAGTGACAATTGTGAAGCTGGTACCTCAAGAAGTTTCCGACTAAAAGAAAATTATGTTGCAAGCACAGCAAAGAAAGGTTTGTTGGTGGACGGTGCATCTAAGGTAGATATTAGTCCTAATATAAGTCAGAATAGATTTGCGATTTTGCAGGATTTCGTAGTTGGGGATTTAAATGCCCCAGTTCATACACCGAGAAATGTTGTAAATGATAGAGTGAATTCTGATAAATCGAAGACTGGTTCTGTGAAATTTTGTCCTCCCATCTTTTTGAGGAATGTTGATGTTAAGGGCATGATTGACCAGCTAAATTCATGGACACCTAAAGTGAATTTCAAATTTGTGAACCAAAGCAGATTTAAAAGCAAACTGTACTTGGAGGACCCACATGTACATTCGGAGATGATGCAGATCTTGCGTAATAGTGGAAAGGATTCTTATTCACACACCCCGAAGGAGTTTAAACGTGTGACCTTGATTTTGCGGGGTTTGGTTCATGGCACTGATGTGAATGATGTAAAAAGTTTTTTTGATAGGTCTGACCCCGGGGTTATTGAATCTGTTTCTAAGTTCCAATCGGCTCATTCTAAACGCCATAATTATGACACGGGTCTTTTTCAGGTCACCTTATTTGCGGGGAAAAAAGCTGGTGATATTTCGCATAGAAAATTGATGTTAGATCAGGTAGTTTCCTGGGAACGCCCCAATTCGAATTTTAAGGAAGTACAGTGTAAGAGATGCCAGAAATGGGGACATATTGCTCGGAATTGCAGCCGCCCGTTTTCCTGTGTGAAGTGTGACTCTGTTCATGAGCCGGGTGCATGCCTTCGGGGTCAGAACGGCGAGAATCCTAAATGTGTAAATTGCGGCGAACTGGGCCACCCGGCGAGTTGGAGGGGATGTTCGGCTTTCAAGGAATACCAGGAGTTTAGGCTTAAACTGTCGAAGGAGGCCAGTGAGAGGAGACGAGTGGCTACGGAAAATGTGTCTCGTTCAATCTTTCAGTCAGGTTTTGTTAGTGGAGGAAAGTCATTTGCTTCATGTTTTCATCAAGCTGGTGACCCCAATTTTTCTAATGTTAGAAGTCCGGCGAGGGCTTCGCCAATAATCGCGGAATTTATGGAGATAGCTAAGGTTATTTGTGGATCGGAGCCATTGGAGGAGAGAATAAAGAAGTTTATGCTTAACTATAAGACTATGTCAAAGGAACAAGCCAGACAGGAATGCTTGTTATTACTCAAGGAAGTTTCAGAATCTTATGGTCCATAGGTATTTGAATTTTTTGACATTTAACGTTAGATCTCTTGTGGATACTAGTAGAAGAATTCAATTGTGTGATGTTTTGAGGAATAATGGGATTGATTTTGCGTTTATTCAGGAAACGCACTTGAAGTATCGTAAACGTGTTAATTTGGAGAAATATTCATTCATTAGGGATGATGGAGCTCAGGGTATTGGTATTGTTGTAAGGGATTCTATTGAATATACAAGGGTTGATATTCCGAACATAATTTTTCCGAATATTTTTATAAAGGTCGAAATGAATTTCAATGGCACATTAAAGAAGTTTCTTTTTGGTTGTGTATATTTTCCGTCTAATTATAACTCTGTTTCTATTTCTGATGGCCTTTCTGCAATTAGCGTTTTTTCTCAGAACTTTGATGGTGTGGTTATTGGTGGCGATCTTAATGCCAGGAATTCCGTTTGGGGGGATGCATTTAATAATGCGAATGGTATTGTGTTGAACGATTGGATTGTTCGTAATTCATCTGACTTTACGAGGCTTTGTGATTCGAGACCATCATATCTGAACGGCTCGTCATTTTTGGATCATTTCTTGATTAGTTCGGATTTACTTGATGACATGGACATTAATTACGAGGTTGGATGTCTGTCGACTTTCTCGGACCATTTCCCTTTGAGACTTCGACTTAGATTTAGTGATTTTCGGTTTCTGCTAAAGGTTCCTCGAGGTATTCGGTCGTTCGATGGAACTGATTGGGATCTTTTTCGTGATGATGTGACGGTAGGCTTGTCGGTGAACTTTCCTCCATGTGATCGGAATCTTTCGAACTCTGAGATTGATACTTATATTCGAGAGTTTTCGTCACTGATGGATGGGACAACTTCAAGGCATTCGTCGAATGTGGATCTAAGGGGTAGGAGGTTTGTTGTGTCACGGAATGTTCGAAGACTTTTCCAGATTAAGTATGACCTTCAGAGGAGACTGAAGACTATTTACCACCGCACACTGAATAGGTGTCATCCGGATTATTTACTTATTTCGAAGCAGATTCAACTTCTAGGGATTATTATCAGGGAACAGGTGAATTTGGAACAGGCTGATCGGTTGAACAGGAAACTAGAAGGAATAAGGCCAGGCCCTAGGGCCTTTAGGGAGATTTATGGCGTAATTGGTTCTAGGCGTCAATCTGGTTTAGGACAGGTTTCCGTTGGTGGAGTTTTGATGGAAGGACCACGTAGACTGAGTGCACTGAAGGACCATTTTGCTTCCGTTTATCAACCATTTACTCCCGACAGAGATGTTGCTGGAATAGTTTCGGTTATCACGGAGAACATTACCCAAGTCTCTGAACCCAGGTGTGTCTTTGATGGGCATTCTGGGGCTTTGAATACGTCGGACTCCGCTATGGTTTCGCTTGATAGTGTTGTGGAACAGGTAGCATTGTTGAACAATAAGAGATCTTCCGGTCCGGATAACATTTCGAATTATTTGATTAGGAAAATGCCAACTAGGGCTTTTGAGTTTTTGACAATTATTTTCAACAACTGTATCAGCAATTGCTACTTTCCTGATTCATGGAAGATTGCGAGGATTATTCCAATTGCGAAGAAACCTGGGAACTCCGATGTCAACAATCTGAGACAAGTTTCTATGCTGTCGAACTTAGGGAAGCTTCTTGAGAAAATTGTTTTGGGGAAGATGCGAGTGGCTGTCGAGGATCTGTATATTCCTGAGTACCAGTTTGGATTTAAAAAGGGTCATTCGACGACCCACGCATTGCTGAAATTTCAAGATGACGTCGTCAGGAACCTGAGACAATCTAAGTGTACTGTTGCGGTATCCCTTGATATTGAGAAGGCTTTTGATCATGCGTATCATGACGGGATTCTGTATAAGCTGATTAATATTGGATTTGATAGGTTTGCGATAAAACTTCTTCATAGCTTCTTCCACGATCGGAAATTTTTTGTTGAGGTGGATGGTACCTCCAGTTCGCTCGGTGATATTGGTTGTGGTGTCCCACAAGGCTCAATAATGGCTCCGTTTTTGTACAATGTATTTATCCATGATTTCCCTCACATATCTGGTGGGTCGAAGAGCATATTATACGCTGATGATTCTTTATTATACGCGCATGCTGAGTCGCCGATTGTTGCTCTTTCCTTGGTTCAACGACATCTGTCTATTGTTAACGATTATTATACTTCCTGGGGTATAAAGATAAATGTTGGAAAATGTGAGGCTTTATGTCTGAGGAATGCGTCAGGGAAATGTGCTAGGTTTGTAGTACCCGAGAGTAAGGTTTTAAGACTGTTCTTAAATGGAACCGAGATTCCATTTAGGAACAGTTTTAAATACCTTGGAGTCCACTTCAACAAGTTGATGAAGTTTAATGAGCATGCGCGTATAATGTTGAGGAAGGTTAGTAGGGTGAAGGGATCACTTTCTGGAGTACTATGTAATAGATCATTACCAATTTCAACTAAACTTTTGATATACAAGGTGTGTATAAGGCCGATCTTATTATACGCATTTCCTATATGGTTTAGCATTTCTCCAACTGTTGCTAGGGAGCTGGAGATATGTGAAAGGAAGGTCATACGGCAGTGTGTGAATAAGAATTTTGAAACCCCAACGAGGAGATACTCGAATGTGCACATTTATGGGGAATCCTCCATTACTCCCATTGGGAAATATTCTCTAAATTTTCTTCGGAAGTTTGCGGAAAGTCTGGCTCATCATGAGAACAATTTGATCTTGGAAATTTTTAATTTCCAAAAAGAATTTGGCTGGTCGGATGTCTATTATCTATCACCAATCGGAATTTTAAGGGAGAACACCACGCTGGAGTCAGATCCAATACCTTCTATTTTGACGGAATTTTACTCATCAACACTACCTAACACACATAGGGGTTAGTTACTTTATTTAGTTTATTATTAGTAAGTTAGTGTTAAATTAGTTTTAGATTATTTTTTAAGATGATTTTAGTCTTAGTACTTTATTTCTTTTTTATGTAATAGTTTTTAATTACTTCCCGGAGTTTGACCTCCATGATATTTGTCAAAGCGCCTGGAGCAAGCGCTGTTGAAACTTTATTACGATATAATATAGTCAATACCAATTCAGAGAGCTCGTTGCTTATAAACATATATATTAAATTAAAATAATACATAATAGTTTTAAGTTTTCTTTGTCAATATTCATTCCAACCTTTAAATTCTTATATAAGTCTCAATAAATCGAATCTTGAATCTTGAATCTTGAGAAAAAAGTTTGGATTGATATAAGAAAACATCTTATTATTAAAGTATACTTCTAGGGTGTACATAGAAAATTGTCCCCTGATATACACTAACCTTACCAATGAAACTTTGAAATATACAGAGATAGCGATGGTCAGAAAGACATATAGTGAATATACAGATGTACTGATAGAGACAAAGACATATAGTGAATCAGTCGGACAGGGTCTAGTTGGACAAATTAAGACAAAAAATATATGAGAAACTGACAGGTGATCTTAAGACCGAATAGATGGATAGTCGTAAGACTGATGGGCAGGCAGACACAAGGTCTTTGGAAGAGACGAACAAATTGAAAGATAGGGGATTCATGGATTAAGAGGGACGGAATGGAGTGACAGATAGATTAGCGCACATCCGGTTCTACAGAAGGCAAAGGGAAAGTGGCAATTTCATCCATTTATCTTCAGATAATAGCGGCAAATGAAATTACAAATGAGGCCCCTACCTCCCGCTGCTTAGAAACGAAAACCGCCTCTGTCCACCGCAGCAAGAGTATTTAAGCCATGTGCCAACTACGCGCTATTCTTAATTGTTTCTTCAATTGTCATTAATAAACAGTTGTTAATTGTGGCGTCCGCACATAAGTTTCCCGCGAAATTGTGATAATCACCATTTTTTGCAACATCTTAAAATATGGTAATATTAAAACGTTACTTTCGCATGCAACGTTTTATCTTTGCCGGCCTAGGCATTGATATCCAGGCAAAGCCCGAGCATATGGTTAAACGTCCCATTTTAATGATGACTCCATTGGTCATGTCGATACTTTTGTGTGTGGCCAATGCTCATTATGTTCTCGATAATGCCAGTGATTATCTGGAGGCCACCGATTCACTGACTCTCTTGTGTCAATCGTTAATATCCGTGTGGAAAGTGATAATGGTCATTTGGAAACGCAAAGAATTCGCCAAAATGATTGCACGCATCGAAGGGCTTAATGTGAGAGGTAAGGAATAAAAGAGGGAAGTTAATGGTTAATTGGTCAGAAAAGGATTTTGAATATACGGAAGGCACATGTGTTTACAAAATTGTCTTTACACTGGGAGAAAAGGTCGTTAAATGAAATTTTTTGGGGATGTAATGGTCTTACTTCCGTTCATACGTCTGTCCGCTTGTCTTTCTTTTTGCCCGTCCGTCTGTTTGTCCCGGGATCTGCGAATCTTACAGTTCCCATCTATTCCCAGAATGGGAACTGGACAATGATCCCAGATGGGTCACCAGTCCTTTACTTTCTGGGGTCTAATTGGTAGTATCTTCGGCTAAGCAGACTGGCCAGAGTCTTTAATCTGTTACCACGGGAGCCAGGAACGACCCTGGAACGTAGGGTCTGGCCTGACTTTTGGTGTGCTCACTTCGGGGGCATCCTTGTGGCTGTTGTTGAAACAAAAATTCCTGGGAGAGAATAGTCTGTCTGAATGTGGAGTTGCAGATAAACCAGATGCCATGACGCACAGAATTGTAAGCAGTTTTAGATGGGCTCCGCTCCTAACAAAGGAGGAGGGCAAAAGTGTCCAGAAACACTGAATTGTTTGGTTTAGAGCACGGTGGGATTAAGTCTATCGGCAGGAACTCATCTAAATCCAGAATACCTAACTGTCTGGTTGTTAGTTCGTCTGTATATCTGTATCTATTCATTTGTCTGAACATCCGT
Organism: Eudasyphora cyanicolor; assembly: GCA_963930755.1. Classification (NCBI taxonomy): domain Eukaryota; kingdom Metazoa; phylum Arthropoda; class Insecta; order Diptera; family Muscidae; genus Eudasyphora; species Eudasyphora cyanicolor. Next base: position 123,509,895 of record OZ005738.1, read on the forward strand.
CTGATGTCCTACCTTTGTTTTGTTCAAAAAAGGCATTCTTTCATATCAACACCCATGTATTTGTCCGTCTGTCCGTTTATTCATGCTTCCAAAAATCTTTTTCTTTTTAAAATTTGGCCTTTAGTCTGTTTTTGTTTTGTTATTTCCATTCCCCTTAGCCAAAGGTGAAGAATTAGTTATTGTACGGCGTGAAAATAAAACGGATGTCATGTTTTCAACCACTTATTTTATTTTGGTTCTACTTACGGGAGCCTGGAGTCTTCTGGTGCCTATCTACTTTGCGGTATACATTTATACGACCACCGGGATAGTGGATTTACCTGTGCCACACAAAGCAACGTAAGTTGGAAAATAAATTAACATACAAAATTTGTGCATTTTGTGAATTTACTTTTAATTTTTTTGTGTTGACTTTGTGGAATTTTTGCCATCAAATGGTCATATTAGGAAGAATACGAACTAAACGGTTTAGTTCGTATAGGTGACACCCTATCGAATGGTGTCAAGATGTCATATCGGGTAGATCCTTTATATTGTAGATATATCAGAAGATGGACCCATGATAAACATTTTTCATCTATGGATAATTTTGCTAATTTTCCGATAAAGAGTCATCATAAGAGCTTCCAAAATATCTGAGGAGTTACCAAAACAGCTGAGATAATCTACAAAACAGCTAGGACGGTCTCAGAACAGCCGAAGAAGTCTCCAAAACAGCTGAAAAAGTCTTCAAAATAGAAATCTCCAAAACACCACAGACAACAGTTTTTCATTATAACAGTTGAGATAGTGTACAAAACAGCTGAGATAGTCTGTACAATATCTGAGTTTGTTTGAATTCATCTTAGAATAGCTTTGGTTATCTCAGAAAAGCTTAGGCAGTCTTTAAACTGCTGAGGAGATTTTATTTTCTAAGAACAGCTGAGGTGGTTTCGAATGTTCTCAGAAGATGCGGACGTTACCAAAACAGTTGACATAGTCTACAAAACAGTTAAGACGGTATCAGAACAGCCGAAGAAGTCTCCAAAACAGTTGAAAAAGTCTCCAAAATAGCGGGGGAAGCCTTCAAAATATCTTAAAAATTCTCCAAAATAGCTGATATAGTCTCCAAAATAGCTGAGACATCAACTTTTCGTTATGATAGTTGAGTTAATCTATAAAACAGCCGAGGTAGTCAATATAACAGCTGAGGTTGTCCCAGAACACCTTAGGAAGTCTCTAAAGCAGCTGAGGAGATTTCATTTTCTTGAACAGCTGAGGTGGATTCCAAAGCGGCTGAGGTCGTCTAACAACTTTTGCGAAGATTTCATTCTACAAAACAGCTAAGACGGTCTCAGAACCGACAAGGTCTCCAAAACAGCTGAGCAAGTTGTGAAAATAGCTGAGGAAGCCTTCAAAACAGCTGAGACAGCAACATTTCATTTTGACAGTTGATATAGTTTGTACAACAGTTGCGTTTGTTTGAGTTTGTCTTACAAAAGCTATGGTTGTCTCAGAACAGGTTATTCAATCTTTAAAACAGCTGAGGAGATTTCATATTCTTATAACAGCTGAGGTGGTTTCGAAAGCAGGTGAGATAGTCTCCAAACCGTTCAGAAGCTGAGGAAGTTACCAAAACAGCTGAGATAGTCTACAAAACAGCTAAGACGGTTTCAGAACAGTCTCCAAAACAGCTGAAAAAGACTTAAAAATCGATCAGGATGTGTCAAAAACAGCGTAGACAACAACTTTTAATTATGATAGTTGAGTTTGTCCATACAACAGCCGATGTTCTCGTAGTCTGTTCAACAGCTGAGGTTGTCTCAGAGGAGCATAGATTTTTGTCTTAGAAAAAGCTTAGGTTGAGATTTCATACTCCAGAGCAGCTCCAAATATTTGCGAAGATTTTATAAGCTAGGGAAGTTACCAAAACAACTAATACAGTCTACAAAACAGCTAAGATGGTCTCAGCACATAAGGAGGAGTCTCCAAACCAGTAAATGGTTAAGTTTGTTTGGATGTTGCCGAAACAGCTGAGGTAGTTTCCAAACAGTAGCGAATATATCAGAAGCTGATGAAGTTACTAAAACTGCTGAGATAGCCTACAAAACACTTAAGACCGCCTCAGAACTCTTGTAAATTGCAGAGGAAGCCTTCAAACCATCTTAGGAAGTCTTCAAAATAGCTGAGGAAGTCTCCAAGACAGTTGCAATAAGTTGAAAGCTGAGGTAGTCTATTAAACAGCTGAGGTAGTCTGTACAACAGCTAAAGTTGTCTCAGAACAGCTTAGATTGTTTCAGAACAGCTAAAGTTATTTTAGAACTGCTTAGGTTTTTATCGGAACAGCTGAGATTAAGATTTCAAAAAGAGCTGACGTGGTTTCCCAAACAGCTAATGGACTGTCCAAACTGAGGTAGTTTCTAAAACAGCTGAGGTTTTTTAAGAACAGCTGATGTGCTTTCCTAAACAGCTGATGTAGTCTCCAAAAAAGAGTTGAGCTGGTTTCAGTTGAGGTAGTCTTCAAACTTCAAACCAAATGTTGGGAAGGTCTCAGACAAGCTGAGAAACGGCCAATTCCACAATCTCCGGTTATCCTACAATTACAGCTAACCTACAGTTATAGCAGATGTCAAATTGTATGAAATTTTTATTTTTTAACTGTGAGTTAGCTCTAACCGAATGTTGTGCAATTGGGGTTATTTTACCAAAATAGCTGGCATAGTCTAGAAACAGCTTAAAAGTCTCCAAAACAGTCGATGAATTCTCCAAAAACAGCTGAGGAAGTTTCTAAAACTGCTGCTGAAGTTTACAAAATTGCTGAAGAAGGCTCCAAAACAGCTGAGGAAGTCTCCAAAATAGTTCAAGCGACCATTTCTCCTTATGGCAGTTTCCCCAAATATGACAGTCAAAAAAGCTCATTTTTTTGGTTATCTTCACATAGCTGAAGTTATCTCAGAACTGCTGAGTTTGTCTAAGTATAGCTCAGGTTGTTTTAGAACAGCTGAGGTTGTCTCAGAACTGAGGTTGGCATTACAATAAAACCTCGACTATAATACATTCAACAGATTCTGTTGAAAATTATCTGTATTCCTATGGAGAAATCACTAACCATTGTCATTTTTTCAAAAACAATTAGAAAACGGTTTTCTGACCTTCTATGAATGACCGTTAGCATTTTAATATTTGAACAGTATAACAATAGACAAACATAATTATTAGCAAACAAAACTTTTGAACAAAGGCATAAGCTAAAATGCCAAACAAAGCAACTTACTTTTATTTTTTTTTGAGGTATAGGAAAATGAAATAAAATGGCTTTAGAAAATAAAATAATGTTTTTCTTTAAAATTTTCCATACTATCTCCAAATGACTTGCTTTTTTGGTATTTAAGTTATTTTGCTTTTCTGCTGACGTTACATTTAGTGAATACCTTGGGGGGTTTGACATACTCGTATCTATTGACAACATGATGATTGACAAACCTCATGATAATTGCTAACATTTCTATTATTTCCGTTTTTCATGTTTCGTTTCGTTTCCCTTTCCGCTTCCGCTCCCCTCTCCCTCTGTCCCTCTGTCCGTTTGCTGCTTTGTTGTTTCGTTCGTTTCAGCTACTTTTGGAATCATGACCACGTTAAAGGTTACTCGCTCGTCTACATCTGGGATGTGTTCATCATTTACTTTATCGCTTGTGCGGCGGTGAGCACCGAGAGTATGTTCTCATGGCTGGTGTGCAACATCATTGCTCAGTTTCGCATTCTGGCCCATCGCCTAGAGGTTGCATCGCACTTGGCCATAACGTCCCATGTCGTGTCGGCCGAAAGTCATCATTTTGATGATGACGATGATAATCCAAATATGGGCGAAGTGGACACGGAGGGACCGATGCTGGAAGCGATAATTGCCTGCATCAAATTTCATAGGCGTACGTTGCGCTTGACGCAAGAGTTGAATGGTCTCTATGGCGCCATCATATTTGTCAAGTTCATTGTTTCCGGTACACAGATATGTTGTTTGGCATTCCATTTGGTGCGCGGCAATAATTCCCTCTTCAATGTGGCCTATTTGTGTATGTTTTTGTCGGCAGCGGCTTTGCAGTTGATATTGTATTGCTACAATGGTCAGAGGCTTAAAGATGAGGTAAGTCGGGGGGCCGTATAGGATTAGCTTATGAGTGTTTGAGTAGATTTTACGACAAACTTTACAAATTAGTTAAGCAATGGATTTAAGTTACAGTGGAGTCAAAACAGCTGGCGTGGTCTCATCATAGTTTAGGAGATTTCCAAAACAGCTGAGATGATCTGAGAATAGGCGATTTCCAAAACAGCTGAGATGGTCAGAGAATAGCTGGGGTATAGGCTATTAAGTGTTCTGAAGAGCTGAGGTGGGTTTTGAAACCTTCTGAGAATGTCTCAGAATAGCTGAGATAGTTTTAAACACAGCTAAAATGGCCTAGAATAGTAGATGCCTAAGAATAGCTGTAATAGTCTTTAAGTGATTTCCAAAACATCTGAAATGGCCCAAGAATATCTGCGGTTTATAGTACGATGTTTTTTTGGAGAGCTGAGGTGTTTCCAGAATTACTGAGGAGGTGTTAATCACAGCTGAAAAGGTCTGAGATTAGCTGTGGTATAACATATGAAGTGTTCTGAAGATCTGAGTTGTTTTCAGAAAAACCGAGGTGCTCTTAAACACAACTGAGAAGGTCTGAGAATAACTGATACCTGCTATGATAGAAAAGCTATAATAGTCTTTAAGTTATATTCAAAACAGCTAAGATGGTCCGAGAATTTCTAAATGGCGTGAAAAGGGCTGGGGTATAGCAGATGAAGTGCCCTGAAGAGCTAAGGTGGTTTCAGAATAACTGAAGTCGTCTTAAACACAGCTACGAATGTCTGAGATTAACTGATACCTTAGAACAGCTATAATAGTCTTTAAGTGATAACCAAAACAGCTAAGATGGTCCGAGAATATCTGAATGGCCTGAAAATAACTGGAGCAGATGAAGTGCTCTGAATAGCTAAGGTGGTTTCAAAATAACGGAGTTGGTTTAATTACAGCTGAGAAGATCTGAGAAAAGCTGATATGGTTTCAAACACAACTGAGTTGGTCTGAGAATAGATGTTGCCTTAAAACAGCTGTAATAGTTTCTAAGCGATTTCTAAAACAGCTGAGATGGTCCGAGAAAATCTGAGGTATAGCATATGAAGTTTTCTCAGGAGGATTCAGTATAGCTTAGGCAATTTCAAATGGTCTGAGAATAGCTGATGTAGACTTAAACTCAGATGAGCTGATCTGAGAATAGCTGTTCCCCCTTAGAACAGCTGTAATAGTATCTAATCGATTAATAAAACAACTGAGGTGGTCTGAGAATATCTGAGGAATAGTGTATGACGTTTTCTGAAGAGCTGAGATGGTTCAGTGTAGCTAAGGTTGTTTTAAACACAACTGAAGTGGTCTGAGAATAGGTAAGGTGGTTTAAAACTCAGATGAGCTGAGGCAGTTTTAAACAAAGCTGAAGCATAGGGTGCGGCATTTAAAAAAAATTGAATCGGCAATAAAAAATTTACTGATAATTTTTTTAAAATTTCTGGTTTTATTGGAAAGGTTGAACTTTGTCATTGAGTAATAAGCATGTGACTACCACAACTGGATCAGCAGTACCTCATCCGATCAACCCAATTGTTCAATACATTATTGATTGTTTCGGGTCGAATCTCTTCAATGGCATTGTCTTTGGATGTTTGCGTAACATTTGTCCTTAAGGGCTCCAACAGAAAATAATCCAAAAGGCTAAAATCACAAAGTAAAAGTAATCGGTAGTTAAATTATAAATGGCCCACCCTTTAGTTTCAAAATATTCAAAGCGGTCATAGAACAGCTGTGGAAGTCTTAGCATAGCTGAAAAAGGTTTCTAGCAGTCCCAGAAGTGGTGAGGTGGTCTCAGAACAGTTCAGATGGACTTATAACATTTGAGATGGACACAGAACAGCTGCGGATCTCAAAAGATATGATGCAGGGCAGCTGAAGGAGTCCAAGCTGAGTTTGTATCAGTACAGCTGATATGGTTTCAAAACAGCTAAAATAGTCCAAACTGATATTTTGTCAGTACAACTGATGAGGTCTACAAATACCTTTGTTTGATTCAGATGAGCTGAGGTAGTCCACAAAGACTTCCAACTACGCCGAGGAGATTTAGACAAGGTGAGACGATCTCAGAACAGCTTAGACGGTTTCAACTCTACTGAAATGGGACCAGAACCGCTGAGGTGATTTCTCAAACATTTCAGATTGAAAAACTAGTATTTGTTGAATTACACTTCTGTGATTTTCTGGAATTTTCCGCCTATCTTATAAAATTAAAATGTTCTGGAAACACAAATCATCTGATGTTGTCTTAGTTAAGGTCATCTTTAAAACAGCTGAACTAGAAATTATTACAGAAAAACACAAATCCGCCGAGGAAGTTTTAGACGAGTTGAGACGGTCTCACAACTGCTGAGATTGTTTTCAACCCTATTGAAATTTAAAAACTTTTATTTGTTGAATTACACTTCTGTGCTTTTCTAGAATAACGCCTGTCTTTTAACATTAAAGTGTTCTGGAAACTCAAATCATCTAATGTTGTCTTAGTTAAGGTAATCTTTAAAACAGCTGTGGTAGTCTGCAAAATAGCTGATGTTGCCTTAGAACAGCCAAGGTAGTCCCTAAAACAGCTGAGCTAGAAATTATTACAGAAAACCACGGATTGAAAAATTTTGTTTTGATGTAGTCTTAGTACCGCTGATGAGGCCCCAGTACAACTGAAAAAGCTTCAGATATAGTCTCCAAAGGTGATCTGAGTTTATCTGATCTCTGAAACAGCTGAGGTAGTCTGCAGAACAGCAGATGTTGTTTTAGAATATCTGGTCTCTAAAACGGCTGAACTAGTCTGCAAAACAGCTTATATAGTTACTACTTAGTCCCTTATAACTAATGAGGCTTCGGAAATAATCTCCAAAACATCTGAGGCAATTTCCGCGATAGCTAAAATAATCTTAAAAAAAAAATTGCTGCCTCTAAAACAGCTGAGGTTTTTTAGAGATCAAAAACCACACATTTTCAATTTAGCTAAGATAGACTCATTACCGCTGGTAAGGTCCCAGAACAAAACATCTGGGGTAATCTCCACAATAGCTAAAATAGTCTAAAACAGTCGGCAAAGCATCTGTTGTTATCTTAGTTAAGGTAGTCTTTAAAACAACTGAGGTGGTCTGCAAAACAGCTGATTTTGTCTTAGAATAGCTGATGTAGTATATAAAACAGCTGATATAGTCTGCAAAACTGCTGATTTAGTTATTCAGAAAACCACAGATTTAAATACTTATCTGAGATAGTCCTAGTACCGCTGATGAAGTCTTAGAACAACTGAAAGGGCTTAAATAGTTCCCAAAGCAAATAGTTCCCAAAGCCTCCGAGATGGTCTCTAAAACAGCTTAGAATAGCTAGTCTCTGAAAGAGCCGATTTAGTATGCAAAACAGCTTAGATAGTTACTAATTAGTACCGCTGATGAGATCCCTTAACAACTGAAAATGCTTCAGAAATTGTCTCCAAAACATCGAAGGTCGTTTCTAAAACAGGTAAAATGGTCTCTAAATAGCTGAGCTAGTCTGCAAAATAAATGATGTTGCCTTAGCTAAGGAAGCCCTAAAACAGCGAAACTAACCTGCAAAGCAGTAAACAGCAAAACACAGATTTAAAAATGTATCTGACGTAGTCTTAGGACCACTGATGAGGTCCCAGATCAACTGAAAAGGCTTCAGAAATAGTCTCCAAAACAGCTGAGAAAGTCTCCAAAACATAAAAACACCTGATTTTGTCTTAGAACAGCTAAGAAAGTCTCTAAAATAGATGAGGTAGTCTTCAAAACAGCCGTTGTTGTCGTAGAACAGTTGAGAATGTCTCTAAAAGAGCTGAGGTCGTCTGCAAGACAGCTGATTTCGTTTTAGAACAACTAAGGTATTCCAACAACCATTTACAAATTAGACACCCAAAAGCCTTTGCAGAAGTACATTCGCATCTTCAAACTCTAGATGGCAACCGAAAAATCTTCTCTCTCGCATTCAACATACGCGAAATTGAGATGTCCCCCATCTTGTGGGAAAAATGTGCAAATACACTGGGGTGTCTATAATTTAAATTATCTTTGGGTAGCCTGAGAAACAGCTGAGTTAGTCTGCAAACGTAGAGGTTGTTTTAGAACAAATAGCTGCAATTCTTTTATAATAGCTGAGATTGTTTAGAACAGCGTATGTTTCTTTAGAATAGCTGAGGTTGTTTCAGAACAGCTGAGGTTTCCTTAGACAGCTAAGGTTGTCCTAAAATAGTTGATGTGATTTTCTGAACAGCTGAAATAATCCCCAAACCAGCTAAGGTACTATTCAAAGCAGTCTCCAAAAAAGCTGAGGTAGTTTCAAAATAAATGAGGTAGTTTTTATAAAATGCTGAAGTAGCCTCTTAAACATCTCTTGTGGTTTCCTAAGCAGTTGAAGAAGTCTCCAAACACTTGCGAAGCTTTCAGAACAGCTGAGGAAGTTGCCAAAAAATCTAAAATATTCTAAGGTGGTCTCATAACTGTTGAGGAAGTTTCCAAAATAGCTTAGGAAGTCTCTCAAATAGCTGGAAAAGTCTTCAAAGAGAAAGTCTCCAAAATAACATCTGATTTAAAGAACAAAAATTTTTCAAAACTGTTATCTACAAACCATATGGCCAAGTCTCTAAAACCGTCTCCAAAACAAAATAATTGAGGAAATCTCCAAAAAAGGAAAGAAAGTCTCCAAAATAACATCTGATTTCAACAAAAAATTGTCAACAGTTGAGGAAGTCCCCAAAAGAGCGAATAAAGTCTTCAAAACTGTCCCAAACCGTTGAGGAAGTCTTCAAAATAGTTGAGAAAATCTCCCAAACATTGGAGAAAGTCTCCAAAATTAAATTTGTTTTTAGCGACGACAAATTTTCAAAACTTTTGCTACAAACCAGCTGGCGGAGTCTCCAAAACCATTGAGGAAGTCTCCAAAATAGTTGAAGAAATCTCCAAAACAGTAGAGACGGTCTAAAAAATAACATCTGATTTTAACAACAAATTTCAAAACATTCGAGGAAGCTTCCAAAAGTGCTGGGAAGGTCTTCAAAGCAGCTGGTAAAGTTTCCAAAACTGTTGAGGAAGTCTTTAAAATAGTTGAGAAAATCTCAAAAACAGTAGAGAAAGCTTTCAAAACATCATCACAAAAACAAAATTTCAAAACAATTGCCTACAAACCAGCTGGCGGAGTCTACAAAACCTTGCTCATCGGTCTCCACAATAGTTGAGGAAATCTTCAAAACTGTAGAGAAAGTCTGATTTGAGCAACAACAAAATTTTCAAAACAAATCAGCTGGCCAAGTTCCTAAAACCTTTGAGGAAGTCTCCAAAATAATTGAGGAAATCTCCAAAGCATTAGACAAAGTCTCCAAAGTAATATCTGATTTCAACAACAAATTTTTAAAACAGTTGAGGAAGTCTCCAAAAAGCTGAGAAAGTCTTCAAAACAGCTGGCGAGGTCTCCAAAGCCGTGGAGAAAGTCTCTAAAATAGTTGAGAAAATCTCTAAAGCATTAGAGAAAGTTTCCAAAACAACATCTGATATTAACAACAAACAATTTTCAAAAGAAACCAGCCGGCGAAGTCTCCAAAACCGTTGAGGAAGTCTCCAAAATAATTGAGGAAATCTTCAAAACTGCAGAGTAAGTGTGATTTCAACAAATACAAAATAATTGAGGAAGTCTCCAAAATAATTGAGGAAATGTCCAAAGCAGTAGAGAAAGTCTCCAAAATAATATTTGATTTCAACAAAAGAGCTGAGAAAGTCTTCAAAACAGCTGGTGAGGTCTCCAAAGCCGTCGAGGAAGTCTCCAAAATAGTTGAGAAAATCTGAAAAACACTAGAGTCTCCAAAACAACATCTGATACCAGGAACAACAAATTTTCAAAACAATCCCGCTCGCGAAGTCTCCAAAACCGTTGAGGAAGTCTCCAAAATAATTGAGGAAATCTCCAAAACTGAAGAGTAAGTGCGATTTCAACAACAACAAAATATTCAAAACAATTGTCTACAAACCAGCAGGCCAAGTCTCTAAAACCGTTGAGAAAATCTCCAAAATAATTGAGGAAATGTGCAAATCTGTAGAGAAAGTCTCCAAAATAATATCTTATTTCAACAATAAATTTTAAAATAAATAGAGCTGAGAAAGTCTTCAAAACAGCTGGTGAGGTCACCAAAACCGTCGAGGAGGTCTACAAAATAGTTGAAAAAAAAACAAACTAGTTGAGGCAATTTCCAAAACTTAGGAGAAAATCTCTAAAACAACGTGTGATTTCAACAACAAAATTTTCAAAACAGTTTTCTAATCTTCAAAACCGTCGAGGAAGTCTCCAAAATAATTGAGGAAGTCTCCAAAATAATTGAGGAAATCTCCAAAATAATTGTGGTAATCTCCGAAACATTAGAGGAAGACTCCAAAACAACATCTGAATTCAACAACAAATTTTTAAAATAGTTGAGAAGTCTCCAAAAGAGCTGACAAAGGCTCCAAACCACCTGGTGAAGTCTCCAAAAATATTGAGGAAGTCTCCAAATCAGCTGAGGAAATATCCAAAATGCTGAGGAAGAAAAGTTTAGGTGAAAAGTTTATGTGGTTTTTCAGAAAAGTTTAGGTGGTTTCAAAAAAATCTATCAAATGTCAGGCTGAACAATATTATATTTATTTAAACATTAAATTTATCAATTTAGATATTAAAATATTGGTCTTTTTAATTTCTAAATCACTTTTTCTATTTTCTCTATCTTCTCTCCATTTCGTTAGAGTTTATTGGTGTCAACGAAAATCTATTCTACATTCGAATGGTCGAAATTGCCCAGATCCACCCAGAATATGCTTTTGGTGCCAATGATGCGTGCCCAACAATTCAGTGAACTGCGTGGAGTATTTTTTACAGTCGATTTGAGTTTATATTTATGGGTAATTGTTTGTTCTGTTCAGTTCTGTCGCTTTTGCGCTTTGAGTTTTCTTGCAGATGGCCATTTAATTTGCATATTACGGCAATATTTTCAAATATTTTAATGTAATGTAATTGTATTCTACTGGTAGGTTTTCCGGACAGCGGGCTCACTGATTGCGGCTTTGAAAACTTTGGAAGAAAAGGACGAATAAAGGAGAAGGAGAAAATAATTTCAAAAGAGGAATCTATGCTAACCGGCTGAGGTTGTGTTTAAATTGAGAGTATTTGCTAAACTTATTTTTGAATTATGTTTCTTTTTTGAAATAAGAGAAAAATTAAATAATAAATTGTGTTATTGTCGTAGTATTACAAAGATTTAATTTATCCTTGTTTTTCTAATTTAAGCTAAAGAATTCTTATCATGAACACATAATTTTTTTATTATTTTATACAAAGAAGGTATGCCATTTGTTGTAAAAATGATCTAGTGTTGGGTATGAAAATTAAAAAAAATTACTTCATTTTGATAATTACCGCATTTGTTCGAAACACATAAAAAATGCCCATTACAAAAATCAGCCAGTATATCCCAGGGAATTTGTCTAAGCTAAAATCGAGGATATGTTAATAAAAAAACTTTCGAATTTTTACATTGAACTGACCGCTGAAACAGACAACGATGAAAATAGCTTCGAGAAAACTGCAATAAAACTAGAGTGTAATAAAAAAAGAATATAGGAAATTATTTTTTATATTTACACACACGCAAACCCGATAACATACCTCAGAAACCCATCACCTGATCAAACCACAACCAAAAGTACACGAAGTGTAAAATAAAGAAACCGGAAACTGCACTCCCATAACGCTACAGAGTTTGTGTGAGTCTTGAGCTTTAGTGGTTTCGAACATCGCTTTTTAATTAAAAAACATTTATTCGCCAAAACTCTACGAAATTTACAGACAAACGCTCACCCACAAAAACCGCAATTCCCACACCTTTGCCATTTTCCCGAGATCCCTGGAAGTACGTAAAAGTACTATTCGCACCGCTTCCCAGAACTGTACAACACTTGCAATTTCTAAGGAGGGAAGGGAAGTCGGAAGCGTACGGAATGGCTGCCGTAATAGTTGTTGGCAAAATTAAATGTTATCAGAGTGGAAATACTAAAATAATTGTACATGTCCTTGTTGTTGTTGCATTTTGTTGCTGTTGGATTTTCCCTATTGTTGTATTAGTCACGTTGTCCTGACTGAGCATTAACACAAATGACCAAAAGTAGTTGACCATCGTTCTTTTTTTGCTGCATCCTTGGCTGAACAGAACAGATACAGAGAAATAGTAATGCATTTTTTTTTGGGGATATTTAAAAACTCATTTACAATTAACTTTGCAACGAAACGAAATATGCTGCAAAGTAATTTTTTAAATGTAATCTCTGTTGTGCTCTGTTTTTGTGTGGCTAAAATGGCTATAAAAGGATTGGCAAATTTATTTTTATAAAAGGACAACATTGGCAATTGTTATGGGAATGTAAGAGCAAAAGTTAGGGGGATTATTTGGAACAGTACAAAACTACAGAGAATATTTGGAATTGTAAAGTAATCTATTTAGATTACGAAATGATAATGGGAATATTAGATGATTTGTGAAAATAATTGATTATTTGCATTTCAGCATAAAAATGAAAATATATTAAGGAAAGTGCCATAAGATGTTGTATAACTTTGCTTATGTTTTATTGTCTGATATTTTAGTATTTTGTAATATACTTTAAGTATATTTTGGAATACTCGTACCATACCCAGTTTTTAATTTAATAAAACTTGGAAATATAGGTACATTTGTCTTTAGAATATATTTGATAACTTGTAATCTGTATTACCAATGGTCGAATGACACAAAAGAGATATTTCGTACGGTAAACCGAGAAAAAAAATATAGAAACATTGCTAAAAATCCATCTTGAGCAAAGATAAATCGTATGGCCATTAAATTATTAACGGAGCCAACTTGATTAAACAAATGATGCAGAAGTTCTTATTTTTGGGGCTTCCTTCACGTCCAATTCTCAGAATCGAGTCCCAAAATTATGTGTTGTACTGTGTAATTTATTACAAAATTAAATCTGTGGTTCTCACGAATAACATAATTTTTTTTGAAAGGATCATTTAAAAACAAAACTCAATGCACAATAAATAATTACAATATATTATAAAAACCGTTGATTTTCAATAAAAGTTTATTGTAGATGGATTTTTTACAAGGAATATTTTTGTCGAATATAACGCCCAAAAATTCATCGCTTTCTACTACTTGTGATTTATAGTTATTTTTGTTCGGAAATAATCAGGGGTAAGGGGATCAGCGGGGTGGCAGGTATTTTTGAAGAAATACTTCCTGAGGTGTCTCCTTTATTTTGATCTTTGACGTGGAACATCTATTCTGAAGCCCTCAGGGCCACAAGCACAGTGGATTGCAGCAAAATTTGTTTTAAACACTTATAAAAAATAAAAACAAGTAAGAAAGTTCAGTCGGGTAAACCGACATATAAATCCCCTCACCTTGAGTCCCAAAAAAATTTATTTTTTTTGTTTTAATTAAATTATTATCAATTTAAATTGCATTTAATAAGTTTAAAGTATGTTCTGGTATTAAAGTTAAAAGCTGTTAACTTTTGGTACAAAAGGTCCATTTGTGTGGAAGTTACCAAAAGGGGCGTGCCAATAGCACCCACTTTTCTCTGGGCTCTAGGTACTATAAAAGTATTACACTGTACAAAATTTCAAGTATTTTTATGAACTGGAATCAAAGTTATAAGCCGTTAACTTTTGGTGTACAATGGTCAATTTGTGTGGGAGGTACCAACAGGGGCGGGCCAATTACGGCCACTTTTCTCTAGATTCTAGGTACTATAGTATTACACTGTATACAATTTCAAGTATTTTTGTGAACTGGAATCAAAGTTATAAGCTGTTAACTTTGGGTGAAAAATTGTCCATTTGTGTGGGAGGTACACAAAATGGAGTGGCCTCCTCGCCCCTTTTTTGAGGTGTTAGCGACTAACAAACTAATACTATATGTGAAATTTTAGAAGATTCGAGTAAGTAATATAGAAGGTACTAAAGAATCAATATTTCACTAAAAGTTAACCCTTTGTGGGGGAGGTACTAGAAGGAGTGGACAAATATTGCCCATCTTCGAACTTAGCCGGAGATAGAGCAAAATATTACCGCATACCAAATTTGAAGTCCATCGGTTACTCCTTTCGAGAGTTATCCTGCGCACCATCCAGCAGACAGACACACAGACGGACAGACAGACGAACGGACGGGCATTTCTCAAACGACTTAAAATGACCCAAAATGGATTTCCGCCAAACATACTTAGGATCTTAGGTCACTCCTTGGATGTGTTACACTTTTGTCTCTTACCAAATGATATATACCCTCCTCTCTAAAGTGAGGGGATAAAAATATTAATAATTGTATGCCCACTTCCATCCAAAACTTATATGTTAGAGAATTAATAGAAGTTTAAAATGTAGAAAAATTCGCGAAAATCGGAGAGTACAAACAGTTTAAAAAATAACATTTAAATAACAAAACTTAAAAATACCAACATTTCCAAAAAAGAGTTTTCAAATCGGACAATAACTTAAGAAGTTATGATCAAAACCCGACATACAGAGTGATATCTTAACGATCTTTTAAATATCTATAACTTCTGAACGAGTTATCGGAAAAATTTCAAAAAATTCCACAGAGCATTTCTTCAGGTGTATTAAAATCGTAAGAAAATGGGAAAAATCAAAACGGAAATTTTTTGGAACCAGTCGGTTTGTCATGGTATACCCCATATATTAATATGTCTATTATCTACCAACTGATATCTCATCATCTTATAGCATTACAGCTCGGGGTGAGCTTTAGCTTGATCCGATATTTTGCTCCATTCTGGTTTATTTTTGGCTATCTGCCAACCTACTGATATCTACTATTTGCGAAAATAAGCGCTTCAGAGCATTTAATGCCGCATTTAAATTTGCCACTCCAATAAGAAATGCAATAGAATACAAAACATGTATACGCTCTCCTGATCATTGCGATTTTTTGCCTTATATTGTTGTTTGTGAAAGCCACAGAAATAAGTTATACCTTTTACACAATATTCATTTTACAGATAATAAAATGGATTTAGCGGAGGGACATCATGTATCATGTATCTAAATAAGGCTTAACGTATACATCATAGAAATCGTACACTGTGGGATAGTGTTCGTCCCAATGATATCGACATCGAAAGGAGTCATGTTAAAAATTTTGTCGACAGGCTTTGGAATAAGCCTTAACCATTTCTTTTTTTATGTGTGGAAATTCGTAATTACCATAAATAGGTGATTTTCCAGAAATCCAATTTTTTTGGAATGTAATTTATGTAAAACATGTGCTCTCATAGGAAAATTTGGAAACATTATACGGGTTATATGGGCGTATGATTTATACAAATTCATCTAATATTACTTATACGCTGCCAGGCCATTGAAAGACAATATATTATAGATTAAAATAAGAAGCAAATTATAACTTAGTTATTGCAGAAATCATGTCAATATGAAATTAGATTGGAGATAATGAAATGTGGGATATTTTTTATGACCATCCCAAAAATTTAATTTAAAGAAAAAATAAATTTTAATTTTAAAACACTCTGACACGAAGAACCTTCTATCTTAGTTATAAAAGGCAGGAGTTATATTTACTGTAATCATTTTATTTATGTCAAATGTCTGCTTTGAGAGGATAATATGAGAAATATTTACCAGATTTATTAGATGGCATGGTGTTTATGAATTCAAATAATAATAGTTGTACGCTACTGGGGTATTTTAAACTTAATCTATTAGGTTTAGGTTAGGGTGGTTGCCGTATTTTTTTTATACAAGCTCACATAGACCAGTTTAGGTCCCTAGTGTTACCACGGGCTGAAATGCCCCTCATCGAAACCAACCTGTTTGATATACAAATTTATCGATAGTACGTATGTCGGTACTGGAAAGATCTGTTAGGCTGCCTACAAAGGCCGACCCAGTATGTCCAGTCGTCGTTTACTCAGAGCGGGGCAGTCGCATAGCAAAAGCTCAATGCTCTCCACTTCTTCCTCATCTCCACAGCTTCTGCAGAAGTCTTTAAAGTCAATACCCAATCTTTTGGCGTGTTCACTTAATCTTAATCTATTACAATAGCTTAAAATAAGTAATTTCTTTCTAGTAAGAACTTAACGTGTACATCATAGAAATCGTACACTCTAGCATGTTTGTCCCAATTTTATCGGAATTTAATTTATGTAAAATTTGTGCTCTCATAGGATAATTTGGAAATATTCAACTGGGTTATTGGGGCAAAGAATTCAATTTTAAAATGTTACATAAAATGATACAAGCAACGATCTAGCTACGGGATAACATAGGTTGGAGTAATTCTATTTTACTTGAATCATTTAATTGATGTCAATAATCAGCTTTGACATGAAAATATGAGAAATATTTACCTGGGATCGTATGATTTATATATATTCTATTAATATTAATTATACGCTACATAGGTAGTTGAAATTCAAGCTATTATAAGTTTAAAAATAAGTAAATTTTATCTAATTGAGGCTTAAGGTATGCCTCATAGAAATTGTGCACTCTAGGGTATTGTTTGTTTCAATTTTATCGAAATCGGAGGGTGTCATGTAAAAAAGTCGGTCGACTGGTTTTGGAATAACCCGTAACCGTTATTTTATATGGTATTTAAAATGATTTCCAGACTTTTTTTTAACCAATTCAGAATGTTTTATGACATTTAACAAAAGTGCATTAGAAATATGCATTTAAATGCAATTTGTTTTCCTTTATCCCACGTACACTTATTTAAGTCTGCTAAATGCTTAGCTATAATAAAGTATTTTCATTGTCCTGTATACCTTTATTTGCGGCACTATTATTAAAGCATACTTTCAGGCAGAAAAGGAAGTCTGTTATTACATTTTGAATGATATCAAATTACAGGTGATATAACTAGCAATTTCACAAAAGTTCATTGAAAACTAAACTTTTGCAACAAATGGCATTGACCATTTGTTTGTTAGCTATTTGATACGTATATGTAATTGCAGTAAACTGATGATTATAGGGACTTGTCTCATCTTCAATTATAACAAGTTTGTGAAAGTAATGATTATATAAAGCTTTATAAGAAGCAATAGAAAAAACAAGGGAAGTAGGTTATTTTAAAAGACCACTTACGAGTGATTCTTCTCGACCTAACCTAACCTAACCTACGAGTAATTCTGCCCAGAAGACTATTTAAGTCGTATGCATTTCTGCACATTTAGTTAATAGTGACTGGGTTCTGTCTGAGTTATCAACAGACTTTTTGAGAAAAAGTATTTGCAAATATTGAAAAACGGAAAAATGAAAAAAGATTTAGTGAAACGTTATTTTTTCATACAACATTTAACATTGGTCGCCATTGGAATTGATCCCCAGGCCACTGCCCCGCTGGGTAGTCAACGCATTATAAAATATCCCTGGATACTGGTTATCATACTGTCTGTTCCCGCCCTCCACTACATTGCGATTGCCCATTTTGTTTATTTAAATTCCAACAATTACGTGAAAGCCGCTGATTCCTTTTCCCTTTTCTGCCAAGGCATCATTTCACTAACAAAACTCACAATTTTCCTGTATAAACGTCGGGAAATTTTTCAAATGGTCACCCATGTGCAGATGAATAATGAAACGGGTAATATCTCCCATCTCTCGCTGACTTTGAGTGCAATTTGTGAAAATTTTCATTTTAAATCGAATATTCAGCGAATTCGGACGATTTGCCCATTATAAGTCGTGAAAATGCCAAGGACGTATTATCCTGTACAATTTATTCGCTAACTGTTGCAACTACGGGTGTCTGGAGTCTTGTTGCACCAATTTTTAGTCTTTTCTATGTTTATGTTATGCGCGGAGAATTTCAGTTGACTCCACCTCATCCAGCCACGTAAGTTTTCAGTGACATTTTTGTTGTTGGTTATTTTAAACAAAATCATTTGTTTTAATTCTAAATTTCAAGAATATTAAACGAGCTAACTAGGTAATTGCATAGGCTGGAATTAGAGATAGTTAAATATGTTAGTAGAAACCAAATTGCTTCTCTTGTAGAGGCATTTTGCCAAATATTTATTTGGGACATTAGAGGGTATGATTTATATAAATTCAATTAATATGAATTATACAATTGCCGTTATAAATAAGATGTACATTTTTTCAAATGTTTACGTAAAAATTAGCCCAATCTTGGAGTAGATTTGAGATAATTAAATGTAGGACATTTCTTAAGATCACCTCATAAATTTTCAAACTTTAGGTGTTACATTCTGTCACGAAAAACGATCCAACTACGAGTATGTCATGGCTTCCCAACCCGTTCAAACATACGGCTCCCCACAACCACGTAACAACCTCTTTATGCCCTTGCAATTAAATCTTTTGGCAATTTTTTAGAAAATTTCCTCAAAATAACATTTATCTAAGTAATTTTGTTGGAATTTAATTTTTCTATAAAATTTACAAAAAATTGCAATTTTATAGAAAATTTTATTTTTACTAAAATTATTGAAATTGCATTTTTTAGAAAATTTCTTAGAATTTGAATTATTTCCAAAAAAAAAATGTATTTGATAACAAATTGTTCTACAAAATTTCGTTGAAATTTAATTTTTGAAATTAATTGAATTATTGAAATTGAATTTTTTGCAAAATGTTGTTGAAATAGCAATTTTCTAGAAAAATCGTTCAATTGCATTCCTCCAGAAATGTTTGTTATGACTACATTTCTTCGCAAAATTTATTGAATTAAATTTTTTGTAGAATTTTTTTGAAATTTCAAAGGATGATGAGCGGATTTAGGGCCACTGAAGTGATTACAAATCAATGAGTCGTTTAAAGGACTATGACCCCAGATTAAAAGCCGATGATGGACAATTTCTAGAAAATTAAATTTCGAAGAAATTTTAAAGAAAAATTCCGAAAATTAGTTTTAAAAATTAAATTTTGAAGAAACTTTCTTGAAATATGCAATTTCAACGAAATTTTCTAGAAAAGATGCATTTTGACATAATAACGAAATTTTGAACAAAAAATTTATTTTCGACAAAATTTCCTAAAATTTAATTTGAAAATATTTTTTTTTAGAAAAATAAAATTATAAATAAATTTCAGCATTTATTTTTAAAAAAAGGACATTTTGATAAAAAAAAATTTAAATTAAAATTTTTGATAAAATTTTCTATAAAAATCAGATTCCTATTAAACTTTTTATAAAAATTAAATTTTCTTTAAAAGCTAAATTTTCAATAAAAATATAATTTTGGAAAACTGTTTAGAAAATGTAATTTTGACAAAATTATCCAGAAAAAAGCAATTTAAAAAATAAATATTTGACGAAATATTAAATATGATGTTAATATTTTTTTTTATAAAAATGAAATTTTGAAAATGCGTGAGAAGATTTTCTAGAAAAATAAAATTTAATCAATTTTGAAAGATAGGAAATTATTAAAATCTATGAAATTGTCAATAATCAGTTCATTCGCGGTTCAGAGCTTATGATTTATAAAAAATTCAATTAATATTAATTATACGCTTCAGGGTCACTGAAAGTCACTCAATTGTGGTTATAAATGAGATGTAAATTTTACCAAATTTTTAAGTAAAAATTATCCCAATCTTGGGGTAGATTCGAGATAATTAAATGTAGGACATGTCTAAAGATCACCTCATAAATTGTCAAACTTTAAGTGTTACATTCTGTCACGAAAAACGATCTAACTAAGTCAGGGATTTGTGGAAAATTAAATGTCGAAGTAATTTTAAAAAAAGATGCGAACATTTTCTTGAAAAATTAAATTTCGAAGAAATTTTCTCGAAATGGGTAAGAATATTTAAGATCGACCTATGTATTTTATTTTTGGATAAAGTGTTTAAAAGTGTTACAAATAGGTCAAATAGGATCTCGGTATCATTTTTTTCAAAACATTTTTTTTTTAATTTTATGGGCGTTTGAAATTGTGATAAAAAGAGTTTCTGGTTTTACGAAATTTGTAATTGCTCTCGAACGGCTGAACCAATTTTTGCAAAGTTTACTTTGTTTTAAAGAGGAGAAACTGCCAAATTTTTGTAAAAAAAATCTCCTCAGAATATTCGTCATACTCTCACAAATACAGAACAGTAAAAACATTTTGTGAGGCTCAATATTTGTAAAAGTTATGGACGAAATACTAAGACTGGTCTAACAATTTTCGTCTGTTTTTGCAAATCACTGCACAGTGGTACGAATTCAAAAAGGGGACATAATCCGACCCTTTCTAACCAAACAACCGATTGCGACCAAACTTGGCATGGTAGATGAAGAGGTTTTAGAGAAGTTAAGTTTTATATTAGGGCCCCCTATGCCAGACAGGTGTTAGAGGGCCTCAAATTTGGCCACATTGGGTGAAGAAAATGTTCCACGCGTGTAATAGCGTTTTTACAAAAAAAATTGCATTTTGTCCTCTTTAAAACAAAGTAAACTATGCAAAACTTGATTCAGCCGTTCGAGAGCAATTAAAAATTTCGTAAAACCTAAAAACTAATTTTTTTAATTTTTTCAAAATTTCAAAATTTGACCTATTTGTAACTGCTTATAAACATTTTAGCCAAAAATAAACTACATAGGTCGATATTAAATATTCTTACACAATTACGAATTTTAACGAAATTTTCTAGAAAACATGGATATTGACACAATAACTAAATTTTCAACAAAAATTTATTTTGACAAAACTTTCAAAAAAAATTCAATTTTGAAGAAATTTTCAAAAATTTTTTCTAAAAAATTACATTTGATTAAATTTTTTAAAAATTAAATTTTTGATATAATTTTCTATAAAAATTTGATTTCTATTAAATTTTTTAAAAAATTTAATTCTGCTGAAATTTTTATATAAAAAATTAAATTTTGAATAAAAATATAATTTCGGAAATTTTTTGTAGAAAATTCACTTTTGACAAAATTTTTTATAACAACGCAATTTTCAAGAAGTTTTATAGAGAAGTGCAAATTTCAAAATGTTTTGTAGAAAAAAACAATTTGGCGACATATAAAATCTGATTTCTATAATTTTTTTTTATAAAAGTTAAATTTTGAAAAAAAGTTCCAGAAGATTTTCTAAAAAAATAAAATTGAATCAATTTTGAGAGACATGAAATTATTAAAATCTATGAAATTTTCTATAAACGACCGATTAGGAAGTGATAACATAGACTGGAGTTGTCTATCTTAAAATGTTAAATTTTTGCCTCAAAATCAATTTAATAAGAGATAAAGTAGACTGGAATTATAGAAGATGTATTAGGGAGATTTTCTGAAATAGAATTCTTGAGATGTCAGGACGTATGATCTATATAAATTCAATAAATATTAATTATACGCTATGGAGTAATTTTAAGTCAATGAGTATGAAATACGGTACAAATTATACAAAGTTGTATGCAGAACTCTCAGTGCAACCTAGGATTAGGTTGCAGATAAAGCAATAAAATTTTGAATTTTAAAATATTACACTTTTGGAGGAAAAACAATTAAGCTAAGATATAACATATGCTGGATTTGTAGAGACTTGCACATTTCTTTTATTTCAAAAATTTCTGTTGGATAATGCTGGGAAACATTTATGACGTATGGTTTATACACATTCGATTAATATTAATTATTAGCAGTGTACTTCTCCAAACAATGGTATTTTATTATAGCAATGCAATGAATTGAACACTAATTTAAAATTTTTATGTCTTACATGACTTTGTTAATTTTTTTTTTGGTTTCAAATTACAAAAAAAAAATATTTTATTTATCACTTTAATATTTTTAGCTTATGTATTTTATATCTATGTATTTATTTATCCGAATAATTTTATAGTGCAAATATTTGTTTTCTATAATGTTAAAGGCATAGCAATTTTTTAGTTAATTTTTAATAATCAAAACCATTTCACTTTGATTTCTAGTCATTGTTTTTTAACTCAACATCAGACAATAGAGTATTTAAGGTGTTATTAATTGTAAACCGTTGGCGAATTCCTGTAGGCTATGTTTAATGAAAATCTTTCCGAACGCGTTTGCAGTATTTTACTTGATTTGAATGCATATATGAATGCTTATAATCTGTATAGTTTTTTATAAGCAAAGTGAACCAAAACGGTGTAGGTAGGTATGTTCGTTGGTAGTCAAGATAGCAGGCATTTTACATGGAATTTATCCAAACTCATTTCTGTGAATTTTATTGTAAGTTGTTTCACTTTCAAAATAGAACTAGTACTAAAAATGGACTACGCCACGTATAAATAATATTAATAACCTAAAATCGATCAAACGTTGTAATTGATGGAAATCATAACAAGTTGAAAGCAATTTTGGTCATCAACGATGACCTTTTCGTATAGAAAGGTCATCAATGATGACCTCTTCGTATAAAAAGGTCATGGACGATGATCTTTTCGTATAGAAAGTCATCAACGATGATGTTTTCACATAGAATAGTCATCAACGATGACTTTTTCGTATTGGAAAGTCATCAACGATGATCTTTTCGTATAGAAAAGTCATCAACGATGATCTTTTCGTATAGAAAAGTCATCAACGATGATCTTTTCGTATAGAAAAGTCATCAACGATGATCTTTTCGTATAGAAAAGTCATCAACGATGATCTTTTCGTATAGAAAAGTCATCAACGATGATCTTTTCGTATAGAAAAGTCATCAACGATGATCTTTTCGTATAGAAAAGTCATCAACGATGATCTTTTCGTATAGAAAAGTCATCAACGATGATCTTTTCGTATAGAAAAGTTATCAACGATGATCTTTTCGTATAGGAAAGTCATCAACGATGATCCTTTCGTGTAGAAAAGTCATCAACGATGATCCTTTCGTGTAGAAAAGTCATCAACGATGATCTTTTCGTATAGAAAAGTCATCAGCGATGACCTTTTCGTATAGAAAAGTCATCAGCGATGACGTTTTCGTATAGAAAAGTCATCAACGATGATCTTTTCGTATAGAAAAGCCATCAACGATGATCTTTTCGTGTAGAAAAGTCATCAACGATGATCTTTTCGTATAGAAAAGCCATCAACGATGATCTTTTCGTGTAGAAAAGTCATCAACGATGATCTTTTCGTATAGAAAAGTCATCAACGATGATCTTTTCGTATAGAAAAGTCATCAACGATGATCTTTTCGTATAGAAAAGTCATCACCGATGATCTTTTCGTATAGAAAAGTCATCAGCGATGATCTTTTCGTATAGAAAAGTCATCAGCGATGATCTTTTCGTATAGAAAAGTCATCAGCGATGATCTTTTCGTATAGAAAAGTCATCAGCGATGATCTTTTCGTATAGAAAAGTCATCAGCGATGATCTTTTCGTATAGAAAGGTCATCAGCGATGATCTTTTCGTATATAAAGGTCATCAGCGATGATCTTTTCGTATATAAAGGTCATCACCGATAATGTTTTCGTATAGAAAGGTCATCAACTATAATCTTTTCGTATAGAAAAGTCATCAGCGATGAGCTTTTCGTATAGAAAAGTCATCAACGATGAGATTTTCGTGTAGAAAAGACATCAACGATGATCTTTTCGTATAGAAAAGTCATCAACGATGATCTTTTCGTATAGAAAAGTTATCAACGATGATCTTTTCGTATAGAAAAGTTATCAACGATGATCTTTTCGTATAGAAAAGTCATCAACGATGAGCTTTTCGTATAGAAAAGTCATCAACGATGTGCTTTTCGTATAGAAAAGACATCAACGATTTGCTTTTCGTATAGAAAAGTCATCAACGATGGCCTTTTCGTATAGAAAGGTCATCAACGATGGCCTTTTCGTAAAGAAAAGTCATCAACGATGGCCTTTTCGTATAGAAAAGTCATCAACGATGATCTTTTCATATAGAAAAATCATCAACGATGATCTTTTCGTATAGAAATGTCATCAACGATGATCTTTTCGTAAAGAAAAGTCATCAACGATGATCTTTTCGTAAAGAAAAGTCATCAACGATGATATTTTCGTAAAGAAAAGTCATCAACGATGATCATTGCGTATAGAAAAGTCATCAACGATGAGCATTTCGTACAGAAAAGTCATCAACGATGAGCATTTCGTATAGAAAAGTCATCAACGATGAGCTTTTCGTATAGGGAAGTCATCAACGATGAGCTTTTCGTATAGAAAAGTCATCAGCGATGACCTTTTCGTATGGAAAATTCATCAACGATGATCTTTTCGTATAGAAAAGTAGGTTGTTTAAGTTGTGGACGCTTGAATTAATTAATTGATTAATTTGAGTTAATTAATATTAGTTATACGCCATAAGGGGTTTTTAGTTTTACAGCAATTAGAAAAACAATTAGTAACGTGTGAATTTCAGCCGTATTAAATACTAATCTGCATTTTAATATAAATTTTTGTTAAATTTTCTGAAATGTCTCATATACTAATTACAAAATATTTTTTTCTCTCTCATTTTTTCTCTCTTAATTTTTCCTATTTCGCCTACTTTCTTTTGTCTGTTGGGTTGCTGGTGTGATGCTTTTGCCCCATTCTCTGGTGTGCACACGTGTGTGTACTTCCATTGACATTGGAATGACGCTGGAAATTTGCTGCAGTTACTTTTGGGAACATCAGCACATTCAAGGTTACTCACTCGTTTACTTGTGGAATGTAATCACCGTGTACTCGGTGGGATTTGGTTCGGTGGCCATTGACAGTTTGTTCTCGTGGATGGTGTGCAACATTGTGGCTCAATTTCGCATTCTGGTGCAGCGTTTCCAGCAGGCTGCAGCCGCTGGTAGCGATAGTGGGCAAGAGCAAGCCATAATCCATTGTATCAAGTTTCATACTCGTACGCTAGAGTTGGCAAAGGAGTTGACTGAGCTCTATGGCGCTATTATATTTGTGAAATTTGTAATATCTGGTATGCAGATTTGCAGTTTGGCATTTTGTTTGGTTCGCGGTACTCAGTCGCTGGCCACATTTGCCTATCAGAGTCTGTTTTTGGCCGCTGTAGCTCTACAATTGATCTTGTATTGTTACAATGGTCAACGCATAACGGATGAGGTAAGTAACTAGTCCTCTAAACTCTTCCAGCTTGCATGGCTGTGTACAATTTGGACTAGAATATTAAAAATTTTAAGGGACGTTTAAAATTTCCAAACGAATTTGTGTAGTTGTCACTTCTATCTGGTTTACAGTTGCAAACCAATAATTGAAGTGTGGCGCTGTGAAGTAATTACTCCAACTATTTTACTTGTGTACTGCTCAATTTATGATCGGCTTTTTTTAAAGAGTCGGTACTATAAAATATTCATTGGCCAAAATTTCGGTTGTCACAGCCAAACTTTTCACTTTGATATATAAATTTGTTTAAAAGTCCAATATTTTGTAGATCCACTGGGACGTATAATAAGTATATACTACATATACTTAATTACTATAAATCATACGCCATGAAGGATAGTGACCATAGACGTATGAGTTATTGCTATGTTTTGCAAGTAGGAAAAAATGTGTCTGTCAGCTCTTTTTATCCATGGATGCGGGTATGGGTCGAAGCTGTAGTGAAATAAAGTATTTAACATTAAACAGATCTGAATGTAATAATTTGTTGTGGCCCTGTGCTTCTCAATGGAGTAAAATAAATAATATATAATAAATATAAAATATAAATATAATAATAAAAATAATAGTAACAAGTAAGAATGTTCAGTCGGGTGAACCGACTTACGAATCCCCTTACCTTGAGTCCCAAAAAAATTCGTAATTTTTTTTATTTTCTTGTTTTTATTTAATTATTATCAATTTAAATCGCAATTAATAACTTTAAGGTATGTGTTGCTACCCAAGTTATAAGCTGTTAACTTTTGGTGAAAAGCGGTCCATTTGTGTGGAAGGTACGAAATATTGTATATACGCCCATTGTCAATAACGCCCATTTTTCTCTGGACTCTAGGTACTACAAAAGCATTACACTGTACTAAATTTCAAGTAGTTGTGTGCACTGGTGGTAATGTTACAAGCAGTTTATTTTTGGTGCAAAATTCCCCTTTTGGGGCGTGGCAACTTCGCCCATTTTTCTTGAAGTGTTAGCGACTAATAAGCTAATACTATGTGTGGAGTTTAGGTATATTGGAGTAAGGAGTATAGAAGCTATTAAAGAATAAATATTTCATTAAATGTTAACCCTTTGTGGGGGAGGTACTAGAAGGAGTGTGACCAATATGGCCCATCTTCGAACTTAGCCGGAGATAGAGCGAAATATTACCGCAGCAGAGAGACAGACGGACGGACATTGCTCAAAACGGATTTCCGCCGAACATACTTAGTGTCTTAGGTCACTCCTTCGATGTGTTACACTTTTGGCTCGTAGCAAATGATATATACCCTCCTCTCTAAGGTGAGGGGATAATAAAGCCTTTTTTTAATGTTGGTATATTTGGAGAAAATTTGTTTCAACACCATTTATGAAATTTTAGCTAAGTTAGTACGTCTGTTTGTCTATTTCGCTTGACAACAGCTATATTTTGAAAATATATGATGTATTTGAATTTAAATCATGTTAATCATACGCTACGAAGGTTTATGGTTTACGAGGGCGAAACAGGTATTTGGATCTTAAAAAAGTGCAAATATGTTTCAATCATTTCACTTAGATGAGATTTGGATTCAATTAACATCTATCACGTGGAGTGATATGATAATGCTTTGTTCGTTCCTTTGAACGTATAATTAATTTAAATTTAATTAAAATCAATCATACGTTCCCTGTTTGCGGTAACATGGTCTCTGTAGTGTGGTGTAAATAAAATTTATTTGGAAACGGAATATTTCAGCACAAAGAAGAGGACAGTACTAACTATATGTGTTGTTTTTTAACCCAGAAAAATATTCGATGAAGTTGGAAACGAAAAGAAATATCACGATATAAAGGAACGAACTTTTTAAATCTCGCAACATTCGAAGTGTCATTGTTTGACATTTGAATAATTGTTATTGTTTGTTAGTAGAAGGTACGAGGTTAGTAAAAATGGAGAAGGACAGCGAAGGGAGTTCGTTAATTGGGTATTGGAGAGACAACATGAAAATGCTGATTTTGCCGATAAAATCATCTTCAGTGACGAGGCCCATTTTCATCTTGATGGCTTCGTCAATAGGCAGAATTGTCGCATTTGGGGTGCGGAAAATCCTCGAGTGATTCACGAGAAGCAAATGCATCCTCAACGTGTCACTGTGTGGTGTGGTTTTTGGGCTGGAGGAATCATTGGACCTTTGAGGCAGGTCAAGCGCAAACAGTCAATGGTGTTCGGTATCGTGAAATGATAACCAATTTTTTCTTGCCTAGAATTGAAGAAATGAATGTGGAGGGCATGTGGTTCCAACAAGACGGCGCCACATGTCATACAGCCAGAGAAACAATTCAATTGCTGCATCAGTAATTAAAAAATTGCGCTCTTCTTGGGACACCCTTTAGTTATACCCTACACCACACTGTGGTACAGGGTATTAAAAGTTTGTTTCACGGCAGATGTTTGTAACACCTGAAAATAACACAGCTAGACCCACCTTAAAGTATACCGATCGACTCAGAATCACTAGCTGAGTCGAATTAACCATGTCTGTCCGTCCGTCCGTCTGTCCATGTAAAGTTGTTCGTCGACTACAGGTCGCAATTTCACTCCGATCGTTCTGAGTTGCAGTTTTGAATATTTCGCAGCTGTTAAGATCGCTATTGAATTTGGTTGAAATCGGTTAAGATTTAGCTATAGCTCCCATATATATGTTTCGTCCGATTTTGCTCTTTAGTCCTGTAGAAGCTGTATTTTACATCCAATCATTATGAAATTTAGAATGGTAGATTTTCTTGATCCATGAACCAACATTGCCGAATTTGAAGAAAATCGGTTAAGATTTAGCTATAGCTCCCATATATATGTTTCGTCCGATTTTGCTCTTTAGTCCTGTAGAAGCTGTATTTTACATCCAATCATTTTGAAATTTAGAATGGTAGAGTTTCTTGATCCATGAACCAACACTACCGAATTTGAAGAAAATCGGTTAAGATTTAGCTATAGCTCCCATATATATGTTTCGTCCGATTTGGCCATTTAGTCCTATAAAAGCTGTATTTTACATCCAATCGTTTTGAAATTTAGAATGGTAGAGTTTCTTGATCCATGAACCAACATTGCCGAATTTGAAGAAAATCGGTTAAGATTTAGCTATAGCTCCCATATATATGTTTCGTCCGATTTGGCCCTTTAGTTCTATAGAAGCTATATTTTACATCCAATCGTTTTGAAATTTAGAATGGTAGAGTTTCTTGATTCATGAACCAACATTGCCGAATTTGAAGAAAATCGGTAAAGATTTAGCTATAGCTCCCATATATATGTTTCATCCGATTTGGCTCTTTAGATCCAATCGTTTTTATACCCTACACCACACTGTGGTACAGGGTATTATTTAAGTATAAAATTTCTCAAAAGTAAATTTATGTAAACAATTTATACATGAATTACAAAATTTATATTTTAGAGTTATTCAATATTACGAGAGCGGTCTATGGTATTATATAGTCGGCCCCGCCCGACTTTAGCCTTTCCTTACTGGTTTTATTATATATTTTTATTTGTAGCCATTTATCGAGAAGCGAATATATAATTTAATAAGGACGAGAAAAGTGCAACACTCATCGAGGAGTTACACAAGATACAAGATACTAAAATCGATCTGGATTTATAATAATTTTTTAAGTAGTTTAAGCTATGTCCGTCCGTCTATCTGGACAACAAACAAAACAAACTATTTCAAACTTTGTGTGTTGAGAAATTTTTACCACAATTCTGCCATCTCCAACAGAATGCATCGAATTCTTTTTTTTTTGAGACTTACATATGTAGCACATCCACTAAACAGACAGCTGGACGTATTTCCATCGATTTGTTACTCCTACGGTCCGTATGAAATGATATATACACTCCTCCAGAAATGTGAGTTTCCCAAAAAATCTGATTTGTCACATACAATTACTATTAGAAATTCCCAAAATGTGCTGGTAGACTTTAGTTGGTTTACACCACTGACATTTTCTGCCTGTTTAAAAATCAATTATATTTTAATATCAATTATCTGTTATCTCTTTGTATATCTGTCCATCTGATAGCAGATTTATCAAATATTTTTGATATATTATTGTCTAAAGCCCATAGTGGCGTATGATGAATTTTAATACAATTAATAGCAATAATACGCTTAGACGTACTACAGACAGCTAACATGAATGTTCTTGTAAATATATTTAAATATTTTCATTTAGAAAGAAAATACAACAACAAAAAATACTATTTTCATTTTAGTGAAATAATCAAGCTGCTCTTCAAAGTTTTCTATTTATTAATCACATATTTTGCTGGGTTACACAATTGCTTTCTCATCAGGGGACTCCCCTAAGCCAATATACAAACATACCACACGGAGTATGGCTTGTTGATTCTGTAGTGAGTCTGTGAGATGGTTGAATATTTTGTATTTGAATTGAGATTGGTGCTTTGTGTATTTTGTTTCCGTCTTTTCTAAGAATCTATGAATTTTTATTTAATATTATTTTATTTCTTGCTTTGTTGGCTTTCCTCTCTCTCTCTCTCGCTCTCTAGGGGTATTTGAGGTTCCTTGGGTAAATAGTATCTGCTATTTAAAGCTGGGAATTTGTTGTGTCATGTTTATTATATCCCGTTATTTTATATTGCTTGGCTTTCCTTTTCTCTTTCTCTCTCTCTATGTACGTGTGTGTCTGTGTAGAGCTTACGAGTGGCGTCTGAAATCTATGCTGCATTCGAGTGGTCCCATTTGGCAAAATCAACCAAGAAATTACTCCTGATGCCAATGATGCGTTCGCTGAAATTCAGTGAATTGCGTGGCGTATTCTTTACTGTGGATTTGAGTTTATATTTATGGGTAATTGTTTGTAAATTTTTGTTGTTTCATTTTCTGTTGTTGTTTTCTTTAACTGGGGAAATCCCAGTACCCAGGAGTTTGTCAAGATTTATTTTAGGAATATTTAAAAATTGCAAAGAAATCTTCATTTAATTTATTTTGTCGTTTCTTTGAAGGTTTTCAAGACAGCCGGTTCCTTGATAGCAGCTTTGAAGACTTTGGATGAAAATCAGGATTAAGTAGATGGAGAGGAGAGATGGAGGCCGAGACCTGTCCAGCTTTTTTGCAGTTGTTTATTTTGTCTTATTCAGTTTAATGTATTTATGAATGTTAGCACAATAAATTAAATGTACTCTGGCTTATGTGTCATTAAATTGAGAATGTTCTATTAAAATTTGATTTATTTGGTATTTGTGGAATTTTGTCGGGGGAGTATTTGTTATCATTCAAAATGTACTTTATGGAATGCTTAGCTAATTGCATTTTGTTTCAGTATAAGTAAATAACCAAATTGTTTGGACATTTGGGCGTATGATAAATTTGAATATAATTAATGTTAGTCATACGCCGAGGGGTATCTGAAAGCTAAATAAATAAATGCAAAGTAAAATGTAATATATGTAAACTTTTTATATTTACGTATTTTACTTTTGTGAGAAGCGAAGGGTCATAATCAGAGGGATTTATTTTTCAGGTAATTTATGGGCAAATTTTGGAATTTATAGTGGAGGGTATATATAATTTTCAAAGCACCAAATGAGTAACAAATCGAATGTGAGAGACATTTTACCCTAATTATGATTGGTGAAAATCCATTTTAAAACATTTTTTTTACTTTTTGAAAACTACATTTAGGATTGCCAAAGTAATTGGATTTGTTCATGGCATGAAAAACATGCATATTGTTCGGACATTTAAGCGTATGATAAATTTCAATAGTACTAATGATATTCATACGTCACTGGTACCTGAAATAGAAATAAGCAAATCATTGGGTCAAAGTATCAAGGGGATTTTATTACCAAATAAGTTATTGTGGTCCCTTATTCTTACCGAGGAGCAAGAATAAGGAGACGAAATAAAAGCACACAAATCGAAGGTATGTCCTTATACCCTAAGTCCGTTTTAGAACTTTTGCAAATCATGTCTGCCCGTCTGTTTATCTAGAAAACTCTCGGAAGAAGTTTCAAATATTGTGTGTGTTAATATTTTCTTCACACTTCGTTTATTTTATTTTCATTTATTTTTCGTTTAAGTAAGAAGACGAGCCACATTGGTCCCCTCCATCAGGTACCGCTCCCACGCTTTCTTAACATTTTTTACAATATTGGATATATAGTCGATATCAAATCGTATCAAAATCTACGATAACTCGTATCAAATAATTCGGTTCAATGCTATCAATTGCCTCGACCATTTTGGCATCTCAATTAAAATATGTATATTAAATTGATAATGTTTTATTAAAATTTGATTTATTTGGCATTCGTGGAATTTTGACGGAGGGAAATTTGTAATCATTTGAAAACTACTTTGTGGAATGCTAAGTTAATTGGATTTGTTTTGCCATAAATAAATTGTTTGGACATTGGGACGTATGATAAATTTGATTATTATAAATGTAAGTCATACGCCGAACTAAAGATTGTTTGAACATTGGGGCGTATGATAAATTTGAATAGAACAAAAGTAAAGTAAGTCATAAAAGGCATTTATTTAAATGTATAATTTTTTTTCTACCAATTTTATGAGAATCATCCATTCATAATCACAAGGAACAATTTATGACCAAACTGTATATGATAAATCATATTTCTGGATCCTCACTTTTATGGAGGAGGAGGGTCTATATCATTTGCTATAGACCACAAGAGTAACAGATCGAATAATTACCCTTAGACTTGGTATTCCGTTTCAGACATTCATAGCACATTTTAAGTCGTTTGAGTTGTGTCCGTCCATCTGACTGGCTGATGCGCTAGATACCTCTCGAAAGAAGTAATCGAAAGATTTCAAATGTTGTATGTGTTAATATTTTCTTCAAAGTGTAAAATTTTATGAAATTAAATATTAAATATTTGATAACTTCTAAATCACTTATCTGAACTTTTGGCAATTTCACACAAAGTGTAGAGTGATTAATTAAAAGCTGTGGGTTTTGATTTAAAAAAAAGCACAAAAAATTAGAAAACTGTATAAAATCTTTATTTGAGTCGATGGAACGGTCTATATAATTCAATGTTTAAAGATGAAAAACAATGTTGAAAGATGAAGACGCGAAAACAGCTGAGCTGCCAAAAACAGTGTTGCCAAAAAGAAAGTTGCAAAAAATATATAAGCCGCACCTTCTCAACAAAATGGTAACAACACAGAATTTAGCAGTAGAGTATAAAACCTGATTAAAATTTTAAAACAAATCGTATTAACAGAAATATGTTGTTTTGGTATTTTTCACATCTTTTTATATAAATAATTTTAACGGAAACAGTTTTTGGACTCTACTGATTTTTATCCCCTCACCTTACATGGAAGAGGGTCTATATCATTTGCTACGGACCGAAGGAGTGACCTTACACTCTCAGTATGTTCGGCAGAAATCCTTTATAGGACATTTTAAGTCATTTGAGAAATGTCAGTCCGTCGGTCTGTCTGCTGTGTGGCTGGAGCGCAAGATAACTCTCGAAATATTTATATATTAATTCTATATTGGTCTAAGTTTGAAGATGGAACATATTGCTTCACTCCATCTAGAACCTCCCTCAAAAAGGGTTAACATTTAGTGAAATATTGATTCTCTAATAATTTCTATACTACTATCTTGCAGAACTCACAGTTCTTAAGAAAATATACATATTTGCCACATCCCTTTTGGTGCCTCCAACAAAAAGGCACGGACCTCAGTTTCAGGTGTTTTAAGGAAAATGAAGCATAAGCTACGGTAGGAAGAAGCAATCGTTTTGTTTCAATTGTATTTCTAACCATTTTTCCATTGCACAGTGCAGCATTTTTCAGCTCATTGATTTGGGACTCAATACTGAGAATTGGACGTTAAAGTAGTCCCATTTTAGCACCTTTTCTATATATTTTTTCTCGGTATACCATACGAAATACCTCTTTTGTGTCTGAAGCAAAGTTGTAGATATTGAATAGGAGAAAAAATGCGAAACAAACCTACCTACCCTACAGTAAAATATTGAAAAATACGTATACGTAATACGTAATATAAAACAGAACATTAAAACAAAATATTATAAAACAGAACAGAATTTTTTTGTGATTTTTAAGGCACTGTATGCAACCCGAAGGTTTGTTCCGCATTTTTTCTCCTATTCAATATCTACAACATTGCTTCGGACATAAAAGAGATATTCGGTACGGTTTATAGAGAAAAAAATATAGAAAAAGTGCGAGAAATCCACCTTGAGCAAAAAAATTCGTATGATCAATAAATTATTAAGTGAGCCAATTTGACTAAACGAATGATGCAGAAGTTCTTATTTGTGGCGCTACTTTCATGTGTTGTGCTGTGTAATGAAACGTAGTTTCTTAATATATATCTATTTTGTAAACCGATTTTTTGAAAAAAAAAATTTCAAATAAACTCTATGGGTTAATTTAATTTTTTTGTTTTTACCATTTTACATTGTATTTGAAAATGGAAATTATACATGGGGAATTCCACGACAAATCGACGGTTTCATCAAAATCATGAAGATATCACTCTGTGCATATGGTTTTTGGTCATAACTTCTTAACTTATGGTACGATTTGAAAAATCTTTTTTTTTAAATATAGGTATTTTTCGGTACTTTTCAGAAACAAATTTAGAAAAAATATAAAAAAAAATGTTGTGTGCGATTTTTAAGTTTTACAATTTAAATGTCATTTTTTAAATTGTTTGTACTCTCCGATTTTTGCGAATTTTTTATATTTTAAACTTCTATTAATTCTCTAACACGTTAGCTTTGGATGGAAATAGGCCTAAAATTATTTATATTTTTTTTTATTTTTTTAAAGATTTTAAAAAATGTTCGCTGCTAGCAACTATGCTTGTGACTTGAAGGCTTCGGACTAGATGTTCCACGCCAAAGAACAATATAAATGAGACACTTTAGGAAGTATTTCTTCCAAAACGGACAATAACTTAAGAAGTTATGACCAAAACCGCGATACATAGTGTGATATCTTTACGATTTTTTAACGAGTTATCGGAAAAATCTAAAAAAATGCCACAAAGCGTTTCTTAAGGTTGTCGTGGAATTCCCCATATATAATATATAAAATTAAGCATATTTTGTTAATACATATCGCACCTGTTCCACAAAAGGGTAACAACTCAAAATGTAAAAAATTTCAGTAGAGGCCAAAAAATGTTTCCGTTTATATTAATGGTATATTACAAAAAAAGAATATGTCGTTGCAATAAAATATTATAAAAAAAATAATAACGCTATTTTCCTTTTTGTTTTTTTATTGATTTCAGAAAAATAACACATTTTTTGAGTTGTTACTCTTTTCATGAAAAAAGTTTGTATATAAATAGTGGTATTATTTTGAGTTGTACCTGTTTAACTGAAAAATCTTACTCGGATTAGAAGTTGAAAAGGGCACAACTAATAATATTACTCTTTAGATGATAAATCAACGGTCCCATTTGCTTAAACACTTGGAGACAATTTAAAATGTAACTCTTTAGTTGAATCTAAAGACGTTATTCTGTAAACACAGAGAGAGAGTCATAACGTTTTTTTATTGTGAAAAAAAAAGAAAAATCAACGGACATTTTTTGCAGTGGGTAGAAATTGCCATTGTACGTTGTTTTCTTGCAAAAAGCAAAATCTAAAAATTTTCAGTTGTTACCCTTTTGTGGAACAGGTGCGATATGTACCATTTATGCATAAGATGACTTTAGGTAAACGACGTGGTAAAGTATTTGTATTAAATAATATCAATCATACGCTATAGTGTTCATTTGTTTGCATAATTATCTACATTCAAAAAATTTTGCTCCACTAAAACTATTTGTTTTTCATAGAAAATCAATTATCTTAAATGACTTTCAAGTGAATAAGACATTTTCCTTTCACATCAGTTGGCATTTGGCTTCACTATCATGCATCGCCACTCATCAATTTTATCTTGAATAACTGCTGAGAATTTCACTTCACACAAACAAACAAAAATTAATTATTTTTCTCTTTTACCTTTTATTGTATTAATTGAATATCATTATTAGACTTCTCACATACAATTGGAAAGAACAACCACCTATCAATTTCAGAATCATTCAATTTGGTTTAATTATTGTATTATTTCTCAGCCGAAGGCCAGGGCAGCCAACAAGAAGATAATGATATGTACGAGCTATGGACCAGTAAGTGAAACCATCAATTAACCACAAATAAATGCAATTGATCATTTCCCTGACCCCAGTTTCACACGAGACGAGCTATTAGTGTTCTGTTTTATTTAATTATAAACGAGAATATGTATGTGAAATTATAATGATACATTTGAGATTTTTTGTTAATTAATTCGTCATGGTTTTGCTTCCTTTGAAAAGGGTTAACAACAAAATGAAATAAATGTACGGAAATGTTCAACAGATGCAAGTCATGAGAATGTAATTACATAAATGAAAAGGCAGATATGATATATAAGTATGTAAATATGACACTGTGGTCTTAAGAAAATTATGGTTATATTTATTTTATAATGTGCGACATACCACACAGCCAATGAAACAATGAATTTCTTCAGAACGTAATTCCCGGTGACTTCTTCTGAAGGAAATGGGTCACTAATATCGTCTGATTTGACAGCCTTGGACTATTTTCTGTGGGGTCATATCAAGTTTATTAAGTAAACCAGAAAATAGGAGTGAAATTGCAGATATACAAGCCGAAATATCATTGAAAAATTCACTAAAAGAATTTACGTGTGTAAAAGAGGGACATTTTCCAAGGCTGTTACAACCGCTGTAAATTGAGAGTCACATGTGGCGAGCATTTGGCCAATATTCTGTTTCACATATAATTATCATATATCCTTCTATCATAATAACAAATATAAAGATACGAGTAATACTCTGAAAACTTTTTGTTTTATTTACAATTAACATCGTACGGTTAATATGAACCACCGTGGCAATTTTCAAAGAAATTTTCGTATTTGTGGATCACACATAATTGTAATACATCCTTCTATCATAATAAACCAGTAAGGAAAGACAGAAAATCGAGCGGGGCCGACTATACACACTTACACCGCCTTAACAATGCGAAAATGGGCATAGCGATAAGAATTTGGCAGTGTTATTACATGTAAAAAGAAAACGCTCTCTGCCGAACTGATCGGAATAAAATACGGTTTCTACAGAGCTTACATGTCAAATCGGGTGTAACATATATATGGGGACTATATCTAGATCTGAACCGATTTTCCCCGAATTTGGCAGTGTTCATTCATGTAAGAAGATAACTCTCTCTGCCGAATATTGTACTGATCTGATATAAAATACAGTTTCTACAGCGCTTACATGTCAAATCGAGTGTAACATATATATGGGGACTATATCTAGATCTGAACCGATTTTCCCCGAATTTGGCAGTGTTCATTCATGTAAGAAGATAACTCTCTCTGCCGAATATTGTACTGATCGGATGTAAAATACGGTTTCTACAGCGCTTACATGTCAAATCGGGTGTAACATATATATGGGGACTATATATAAATCTGAACCGGTTTTGACCAATTTCAATAGGGATCGTCCTTGGTTCAAAAAAGAGAACTGTGCTAAATTTCATCACAATCGGACCATAAATACGACCTGCACTTTGAGTAGAACGATACATCTACAGACGGACAGACGGACAGACGGACATGGTTAAATCTACTCAGGAAGTGATTCCAAGTCCATCGGTATAATAAACGATGGGTATATCTCTTCTCCTTCTGGGCGTTACAAACAAATGCAAAAACTCATAAGACCCTGGACCACAGTGTGGTGTAGGTTATAAAAATATTAAGATAATTCTCTAAAAACTTTTTGTTCTATTTACAAATAATGTTGTGCGTTTAATATTGACCACCCTGTACATATAACGTCGTTCCCTTCCTAAGAACGAGACTATATAGAAGTACAAATATAGGCCAACTGCATACTCAGTTTATTATTTCGTGATCGTTTGTACTTTTAACAGGAAATTTCAAGTATAACATTTTTGAAATATTTTTCATTGTACTTAGTACAATGTGATTTGATAAATATGCATATTGAATGAATGGGAAGAATTCCTGCTATTCATTAAAATTTTTGCAATTATTTTCCCAGGACGAAGGGTATTAAAAAATGTCCTTTTAGACTTTTATCCTTGAATATCCTGCAAAATATTGAGTACCATTTTTCACAGGGATATAGATACTTTAAAAACATTACACTGTGCAACATTTTGTAGTATTTTCGTGCATAGGTACTCACGCTATAAGCTGTTAACCTTTTGTACAAAATGGTACATCTGTGTGGGAGATACCAAAAGGGGCGTGGCCACTACCGTCACCACTGGATTGTAGGCACTATAAAAGCGTTACACTGTATACAATTTTAAGTATTTATGTGCACTGGTATTAAAGTTATTAGCAATTCACTTTTTGTATAAAGTGGTCCCCTTGTATGGCAGGTAACAAAAGGGGAGTGGCAATATTGCCCATTTTTTACAGGTCTGTAGCTACTATCAAAGCATTACAGTGGTAATTTTCAAGTATTTAAGTGTAGTGGTATTCAAGTTATTAACAGTTAAGTTTTTGTCCTATAATGGTCCCTTCGTGTGGGTACCAAAAGGGGCAGGACAACTACGCCCATATTTATCAAGGTGATAGAGGCAGATAAACTATTAACATGTGTGGAAGTACAGAAGATTTGGTTAAGAAATTATTATAGAATCAATATTTCACTAAATTTTAACCCTTTGTGAGGGAGGTACTAGAAGTATTGGACCAATATGGTCCATCTTCGAACTTAGACTGAGATAGAAACAAGTAAAAGCGTTAAGTTCGCCATGCCGAATCTTCTATACCCTCCAATATGGATTGCATACAATTTTATTACTGGAAAAATCTTTGGATATGGAGCAAGTCATGTTTTTGTTTAAATAAATTATTAAAACAAGTAAAAAGTTCAGTAGGGTAAACCGAATTATGAATCCCCTCACCTTGAGTCCCAAAACAATATTAGTAAATTTATTAATTTTTTGTTTTAATTAAATTATTGTCAATTTGAATTGCATTTAATAACTTTAAAGTATGTACTGGTATTAAAATCAAAAGATTGACCGATATGGCCCATTTGCAATCCCAAACAACCTGCAACTATAAGAAGTATTTCTACCAAATTTGATCAACCTAGCTCTATTATTAGAGACTGTAGCGTGATTACAACAGACGGACGGACGGACATGGCTATATCGTCTTAGAATTTTACGACGATTACGAATATATATACTTTATGGGGTATCTGATCAATATTAAGACGTGTTACAAACGGAGTGACAAAATGAATATACCCCCATCCTATGGTGGAGGGTATACAAATATTATCACATACCAAATTTGAAGTCAATCCGTTACTCCTTTCGAGAGTTATGGTGCTCTTCAGCCAGACAGACGGACGGACATTGTTCAAATGACTTAAATTGTCCTAAAATGGATTTAGCTGAACATTTTTGGGGTCTTAGGTCACTCCTTCGATGTGTTACACTTTTGGTCCGTAGCAAATGATAAAAAGTTATATCGAACTCAAACCTTCTCGGTCATTTTGGACCGCCCAGTATTACTTGCTCAATATTATTGGTCAGCTAAGTTAATATATACCATAAGCTACTAGGAAAATCAAAGTAAATTTTGTCGGGAGTGAAATAAAATCATCAGTTGATATTAATGTTTCGATTATTTTATGTTAATAATGCGTTTTATTTAAATTAATATCAATCATACCTCACGAGTTAAATAAAAGTATTTCTAGAAGTGACAATGATGTAAAAAGTTATTTGGGTGACGAGCTGTGGATCTATTTCTTAATATAAAGTGGGAGAGTCTAATGGAAACCTGAAGGAAAGTCCTTTATAGAAGCATTTCTCGTCTCGGTCAACATAAGCTAATACGCTGTGCGACAATTAAAATCGGTGGGAGTTCTGACTGCCGGGAAAATATCGGTGAAAAAATAGTTATTCGTGTCCCGGCGTTTCGCTGGATCACGTCTAGGAATCGAAATATATCGATTTGAAGTTAGTAAGTATCATATAGGGGAATAAAATTGTCACGGCTGGGGGTCTTTTGTTTGACATAACTCGAGAATGACTAGTCCAATTCAGCTGCAACAATTTTAGGAAAATTAAGAGGTGCAATATATTTTAACAATGGGACTTCCACGTAAAAAAAAGTTTAGTAACTGTTTTTAAAACTATTAGAAAAAATTTATTTTCTCAAAAAAAAACCTTTTTGTTGGCACAGAAAAACATAAAAAATAGATAAGAAAAATTGTAAAAATTTTGTTTGTTCCATATTTTGAAAGCTAGCATCATAACGAATAAAACAATGCATTTTTGCAAAAAGTATATGGATAAATTTATAAATTTTAGCCCATATTGTTAAAATAGCAAAATTCAAACTAACTAAATTTTTGCGATTTTCCCCCTATTTTTTGGATTTTTTTGTGCTAACAAAAAACTTTTTTTTGGGTCATAATTTATATTTATATATTTTTACAATATGGGCCATAATTTATATATAAGACTTACATATCCGTAGACTTTTTGCAAATAGGCATTACTCTCATAGTTTTTGAGATTTGTTTCCTATTTTTTTGTGTTTTATCGTGCCAACAAAAAACGTTGTTTGGAA
Organism: Eudasyphora cyanicolor; assembly: GCA_963930755.1. NCBI lineage: Eukaryota > Metazoa > Arthropoda > Insecta > Diptera > Muscidae > Eudasyphora > Eudasyphora cyanicolor. Next base: position 123,549,870 of record OZ005738.1, read on the forward strand.
AAAAATTAAAATCTTTTCTAATAGTTTTAACGACAGTTACTAAATTCTATTTCCACATGGATATTAAATTTGAAATTCTTAATTTTTCTAAATATTTTGCAGCAAATTTGGACTAGTACTTACTTCAAATCGATATATCTCGATTCACGTATCACACGAATACTTTTTTTTACCGATATTACTTTTCCCGGTAGTCAGAAGCCCTGCCGATGTAATAAATACAATTAAAATTGAAATTACTCATACGCTACCAGTTACACCAAAGTAATTGTTGGATTATGATTATTTTGGATTATTGTAAAAGAAATTTCGACCAACAGACTATCTCTTAATGAATCACAGACGGCCTAAAAGGCATAAACATGTTAACATTAGTGAAAAAAAATCCTATATACTTTACATGATTAACAGAAGCTGAACGAAAAGACTACGGCTACACTGTCCTGGTCTTCTTGAAAACACTGTGAAATACTCATAATCATTCTGCATGTTATGGTAGCATAATTAAAAGTTGGGCAGTGAAATTGACATTTCAGCACAATTTTCTACTTTTTTATAAATCCTCTACGTTTCCACTCAACATTCATTTCGTGCAAGAGGGTCACATCCCAGAATCCGGAAATTCACATATGGGTGATGTATTTTATTTCACGCCGAGAAAGAAATGACGTAAAATATCATTGGAAGTATATAAAATATATAAGTGGCCTCCTCAAGGATCAGTCCAATCCTAGATAAGTTGTAAGACTTTGAAGTGTGTTAATGATTTGTATAAACACTTAACATATTTTTAAATTTTGCATTGTGATGCTCTTGCACGAAATTAATGACAACATATAGCATTAAGTTCAATTAATTAAAATTCTTTACATTGTTATCTTATAATTTCAGCAAAATGATTACAGAGCCATCCATGCAACATGTGCCAGACATCACAAAAGCGCTGAGATAGAATTTCATTGCTATAAATTTCGATTTAATTGCTGCGATAAATATTGTAATTAAATATGATTGTGGCGATGGAGCATAAAAAGAATGGAAGGTGCGCAACAATTTATTAATTTCATTTGTTGTTTTTTTTTTGAATTATCTGAAAAATGAATGGCGGATTATTGGAATTGCATAATTATTATGTATTTTTTTTTTTGCATAAATATTTATCATACGCAGTAGGATCATTTGAACCAGTTCAACAGTGCACATGAGTGATATTTATTTTAAAGAATTATTTTTAATTTTTTCTGTGCGATATATATTGTTATACAATTAATAACAGCAATTGACCGTGAAAAGAAAGGAAGGTGTGTAAAAATTCATTGATATTGTTTATTCATTTATTTTTCAAGGAAAACTGTATTGAGGATTGCTGGGACTGAGAAAATGGTATGATTATTATGATTTTATATGTAAATATCATGGTGTTCATGGGTGAGTGTGAGTAATATTTACTCAAAATTATTCATATTTATTTTTAATGTGTATATATAAGCAGAATATATGTGTATATGTATATAAGCTAACGCCGCAATAGACCGGAGCCCAGAAGGAAGTCGAAGAAGATGCCGTCCTGAAAAACATGGCGAAGACTAGTTGAAACAGATGCGAATAAAGCAGAACATAAAATCATTGTCAAGGCTCTCTGTTCCAGCTCGAAATTTTTTGCAAATGTATTTGTAGAAGTGAATTGAAAATATTTAATCAAATCGTTCACAGGATGGAGAAGTACACTAATACTCATAATAATGAATTATCTGGAGCGTCAATTATCTATCTATTGTTCTAGGGTTTCGATTGCGGTCAGTTCGTTGTTGTTGTTGTAGCAGCTTGGAGACGCCGAGTTGACAATCCTTAAGTCTCTTTCTGTTACACACTTCGTTCCGGCATATATCCGATTAACGCGGGAACCTTGTTGTTGTTTTCATCTACTCAATGTTGTCAGGTTGTAAATTAACATTCGTCTGTTAATTTCAGGAAATGGATGTTATTTGAGTGTTACCGTTTCTATTCTCCACTATAGCGCTGCATTTCTGTTAATAGTCGTCATGGTGTTATGTTTTTTTTAGCCTTCCTGTTGACCTGGGCGATCAGGTGTTATTGTAGTGGTAGTGCCACCGGTGAGTTATTTTTAGCTGCAGAAACTCGAATTATGATGAAAACATGAAATGTTGCTGTTACATTTTTCCAGTGCTCTGGCTGTGAATTGAACCCAGCTCCTTCCGGATCAAAGTCTAATGCACTAACCACGGAGCTACCGAAGGCCAACAGTCGGTTCATCCATTCACCTGCCATATTTTTTGAATTATACTATTAAAACAATAGTGCATATGATTGTTATTAATTATAGAAAATGATCCCCTTAAGCCATTGGTGCGTATAATTGACATTAATAATATTTAAAATATTGAGCATAGGACTCTGTAGAACTCTGTAGAACTCTTTATTGTTTTAAATTCCATAAATTATATCTTTTGTTTTCAATTAAAAATTTCTTTAAAACAAGCATTTAAATTCTTCTATAAAATGCTCTTTGTTCTGCTCCCCTTGATGAATATCTAACAAATGTTAACCGACCACAGAATTTAATGCAACTGTGATTTTGTCCATTTATATTCTTTTGTGGCTTTACATTTTTTGTTTGCTTCTCCATGATGACCATTAAAAGTGCTGGACAACCATTTCACATTCAAATTCACACCCATTCATTCATTCGTTCATTCCATTCGAGCAGAAGTGTCAGACTTTGGGCGGTTTTGTCCCTGTGAAATTACTGCTCCTTTTGTTGATTTTGTCAGTGTGGTTGGTGTTGGGGGGATTTCACTGAAATCTAACCATATTTTGTTGGTCATATTGTGGCAAGAAGTCATAAAAGGGTTGGGAAATTATATTAGGGTTTACCCAAAAAGAATAAACAAAAGAAATGCTGGAACAGTTTTTGACAGCTCTGCTAAAGGTTGGAGGGTTATGGCAATAGAATGTCAGCATTTTTTAGGGATTTGTATAGATCTTATGTTAATATTTGGAATAATTAATACTAATCATACGCACCCTTGAACTATGGGCACTATTTAATGAATAGCTCTTGGGAGCGTATGCGTAATTGTTCCGTTTGTAACACCTCGAAATATTGATCAGAGACCCCATAACGTTTATATATTATTAATCTCGTAAAATTCTAAGACTATTGGGAGGAATTACATTTTTTTTCCAATTCATTAAATTTTTTATTGAATCTTTCATTATTATACAATGAAAATAACAATAAGTGGACAAATCTTAACCTAAAATACTATTCTCTGGGTTATTGCCATTGCGAATAAACCATTGAGACTTTACACGATTTTTTACTTAAACAAAAAGGTTAACATTTCAAATTTAGGAATTCATAATTTCATTTCATTTTTTTGTTTTTGATTTTGATTAGGATTTGTTTTAATTTATATCATGTCCAGCGTATCTCTCCTTCTAAGGCGGTCATGACCTTCAAAATTTAGTAGTTCTCGAGCCAGGATGTTTGGATGATTGAATAGTTTACCCACGTAACACCGGCAATATTTTTCAATTTCCTCTTTTACTGTTGGCATCTTGAGATCCTTATGGATGTTAGCGTTTCTTATATACCATGGTGCACCTGTAATTAAACGAAGAATATTCGATTGTTTTCTTTGTAATTTGCATACATTCGAAGCGCACGCTGTACCCCAGGAATTAAATGGGAAATAATTAGGACGTTTCCAAACCAGAAAACCGATTGTAACAAAACTTGCCATGTTTATAGAAGAGATATTAGAGAAGTTAAGTCTTAAATTAGGCACCCAAAGGGTATACAGGGGCGTAGCTATAGGGCCCCAAAGGTGGTCACCTCGGGTGAACAGAATGTTTTAGTCTTGTTGGTCTTATTTGCCTGTATTCTACTAATCGAAGCCTACAAAAGTCTTTTTACACATAAGTGTTATCTCATATAGTTACCGAGATATCTGCAAAATTTAATTTCAGATTTTTCCCTATCCTATTCTAGTATTTTATGAGTATCAAAACAGAATATGAACAGATATCCTCTACATCAACTTTTCTGAATTAGTCACAAAATGTGCAGTATGATGAAAGAAACAAGTAAGAATGTTCAGTCGGGTAAACCGACTTATGAATCCCCTCACCTTGACTACCAAAAAAATATTCGAAAATTATGTTTTTTTGGTTTTCATTAAATTATTAAAAATTTAAATTGCATTTAATAGCTTTAAAGTATGTACTGGCATTAAAGTTAAAAGCTGTTTGCATTTGGTACAAAATGGACCATTTGAGGTAGGTACAAAAAGGGCTCGCCAATAACGCCCACTTTTCTCTGGACTCTAGGAACAATAAAATCATTACACTGTACAAAATATAAAGTATTTGTATTAACTGATACTGATAAAGGCATAAGCAGATAACCTTTGCTGCAAGATGGTCCATTTGTGTGGGAGGTACCAAATAGGGGTGGCCACCCATTTAGCGACTAACAAACTAATACTATGTGTGAAATTTCAGAAGATTCGAGTAAGTAGTATAGAAGGTAATAAAGAATCAATATTTCACTAAAAGTGAACCCCTTGTGGGGGAGTACTAGAAGGAGTGGACAAATATGGCCCATCATCGAACATAGCCGGAGATCGAGAGTTATTGTGCGCACCAGCCAGCAGACAGACGGACGGATGGACATTGCTCAAATGACTTAAAATGACCCAAAACGGACCTTCGCCTAACATACTTAGGGTCTTAGGCCGCTCCTTCGATATGCTACACTTTTGGCTAAATGATATATACCCTACTCTCTAAGGTGATGGGTGAATCGATCCGATATACTCAGTAAGACAAAAGTTATGGCTATTTGTAGTTATATTTTCAAAAAGGTGATTTTTGTCATTTATTATGAAAAAAAGTATGTGTGGTATCTTGGAGTTATAGAAGAATTTTTTTTACAAAAAGTTTAACATATTTATGTTCATTTTTAAGGAAACTTCTCCAATTTACACAATTGTTTACACAAATTCACAAATTTCAAAAGTAAGCCACATTTTCTCCAATCGCAAAGGTAGAATATTAAAACCTTTACTATTTATACCCTACACCACACTGTGGTACAGGGTATTATAAGTTTGTTTCACGGCAGATGTTTGTAACACCTGAAAATAACACAGCTAGACCCACCTTAAAGTATACCGATCGACTCAGAATCACTAGCTGAGTCGATTTAAGCATGTCTGTCCGTCCGTCCGTCCGTCTGTCCATGTAAAGTTGTTCGTCGACTACAGGTCGCAATTTCACTCCGATCGTTCTGAAATTTTGCAGTTTAGAGTATTTCGCAAGTGTTAAGATCGCTATTGAATTTGGTTGAAATCGGTTCAGATTTAGATATAGCTCCCATATATATCTTTCGTCCGATTTTGCCCTTTAGTCATATAGAAACTGCATTTTACATGCAATCGTTTTGAAATTTAGAATGGAAGAGTTTCTTGATCCATGAACCAACATTGCCGAATTTGAAGAAAATCGGTTAAGATTTAGCTATAGCTCCCATATATATGTTTCGTCCGATTTGGACCTTTAGTCCTATAGAAGCTGTATTTTACATCCAATCGTTTTGAAATTTAGAATGGTAAAGTTTCTTGATCCGTGAACCAACATTGCTGAATTTGAAGAAAATCGGTTAAGATTTATCTATAGCTCTCATATATATGTTTCGTTCGATTTTGCTCTTTAGTCCTGTAGAAGCTGTATTTTACATCCAATCATTTTGAAATTTAGAATGGTAAAGTTTCTTGATCCATGAACCAACGCTACCGAATTTGAAGAAAATCGGTTAAGATTTAGCTATAGCTCCCATATATATGTTTCGTCCGATTTGGCCCTTTAGTCCTATAAAAGCTGTATTTTACATCCAACCGTTTTGAAATTTAGAATGGTAGAGTTTCTTGATCCATGAACCAACATTGCCGAATTTGAAGAAAATCGGTTAAGATTTAGCTTTAGCTCCCATATATATGTTTCGTCCGATTTTGCTCTTTAGTCCAGCAGAAGCTGTATTTTACATCCAATCATTTTGAAATTTAGAATGGTAGAGTTTCTTGATCCATGAACCAACACTACCGAATTTGAAGAAAATCGGTTGAGATTTAGCTATAGCTCCCATATATATGTTTCGTCCGATTTGGCCCTTTACTCCTATATAATCTGTATTTTACATCCAATCGTTTTGAAATTTAGAATGGTAGAGTTTCATAATCCATGAACCAACATTGCTGAATTTGAAGAAAATCGGTTAAGATTTAGCTATAGCTCCCATATATATGTTTCGTCCGATTTTCCTCTTTAGTCCTGTAGAAGTTGTATTTTACACCCAATCATTTTGAAATTTAGAATGGTAGATTTTCTTGATCCATGAACCAACATTGCCGAATTTGAAGAAAATCGGTAAAGATTTAGCTATAGCTCCCATATATATGTTTCATCCGATTTGTCTCTTTAGATCCAATCGTTTTTATACCCTACACCACACTGTGGTACAGGATATTATTTAAGTATAATTAAGTATATTATTTAAGTATAAAATGTCCCAAAAGTAAATTTATGTAAACAATTTATACATGAATTACTAAATTTATATATCAGAGTTATTCAATATTACGAGAGTGGTGTAGGGTATTATATAGTCGGCCCCGCCCGACTTTAGCCTTTCCTTACTGGTTTTATATGTTGTAAGGTGTTGTACGTTGAACTTCAACGGGAATTTGTTGCCCGGCTTTTAGTATAGTAGATATGGGGAAAAACACAAAAATCCCATTTTTGGGAATTTTCTTAAAAGGTAAAAATTATAAAAAGTAATTATAAAATATTTATATTCGTCTTAAAGGAAACTTCCTGAAGGAGGTTTTCGAGAAAAAAATGGACCAAAAAAATCAATAGTGAGAATGTTTCAAAATTTGGCCACTTTTTCGACAATCGAAAAGTTTGAATATGGAAACCTCTGCCTTTTTATATGTAGTAATGTGATACAATATAAACTGCAAAAGATATTATGAGCCCGTCCTTTAGTATAATAGATTTTGAGTAAAACCTAAAAAAATAGTTTTTGGGGATTTTCGAAGTTATTTTGGGAATTGTGGGATTTTCCTTTACAAATATAATGGTGTTAGAATTAGCATCGAGTTCTGGTGTCATAATGTACAAATTACGAAAAAAAATTGAAATATATAACTTTTCACATATTTTTTGGATTCACTAATTTTCCATCTGCATTTGAAAACATTTTTTTTAATTTTTTCCAGATCTTTTCCTTTGAATCAACTCAAAACTTAATACAACTCATATGCACCTTATGGTATTACTTGGAATAATTACCCTGTGCTTGAAATGGGCACTTTAAATAAGTAACAACAAGTTGTATTAACCGTTTTTCTAGGTTAGCTCTTGTTTGCGCGATATTCGACAACAAAGTTTACTTGCAAATCAGAAAGGTTAGTTGCATTACTGATGATTTTGAAATGGAATACTGCGGAACACATGCTTCAGTCCAACAAAAACTAAATAAAGAGAATCTTTGAAGAATTATTTCTCTCAAAATAGTCGTCAACGCTTCTCGCCCCCTTACCACTGACAAATTGCAATGAAATCTTACCATATGTCAAACGTCATACAAATCGTCAACATTTTTGGATGGTGTCATCGAGAAAAAAATTCCTCGCAAAATATTATTATGAGTCCCCTGTCAATATATATATGAAAAATTAACAGTTTTCATAATTTCATAGTTTTTGTCAGTAAGCTTTGTAATATCAATAGACTCTAAAAAAAATATAATTTACAAAAATTTAATTAAAAAACTAATATCAATAAATGATTTCTGCTATGAGTGCAAAAATACACAAATTATGTTATAACTCGAAATCTGCTTATTTCTCAAGAAAGCGTTGAGAAAGGACGCATGGTATTTTTTGCGAGGAATATTTTTTCTAAGACGCCAACTTAAAATTTCGACAATGTTTATGACTTTTGACTTTTAACATATGATTATATTTAAATGCAATTTCTTAAGGGTAAGGGTGAGAGAAGCGGGGACCACTGTTGAGAGACAAATAATAACCCAAATAATTCCCCAAGGGTGCTCTTTATTTCTCCCTTGGGCTGAAGACTGTGTTACGAAGTTTTAAACTTCAAAATCTTCAAGTTAACTATCCTCTCAGATTTCCTAGCTAACTTTTTTTTATCGAATGTCGCGAAAACCAGAGCTAACTTAGAAAAACGCCTAATAATACCACTGCATTCAGCGCGGCCGAAATAGGTCTGTCCATAGGGTCTACTTTATGTTACATTTTTGGACTAGCATAATGTTATTATTATTCATACGTACCCTTGAATTTGAGGTCCATTTTAATAACAGACAAATATTAAATTTTAGTTCTTGTCTTCATTAAAGTATTAAGCGTCATTATTATCTTTTGCTATTTTACTAATAATGCTCATGCGAAACTTTTATTACGGAAGACCAACTATCCTTGGGGTCGTATGATTAGTATATGCTATGACATATGACAACTGTTTAAAAAATTAACCACTTGAGAGTAGTTTATATGTTTTGTTATTTCATAAAAGTATAACACATCGAGTGAGTGGTGTACGACCCTAAGTATGATTGGCGGAAATCAAATTTATGGCATTTTAAGTCATTTGAGCTGTGTCCAATCGTCCGTTTGTCTATATGGCTGGTGCGCCCGATACCTCTCGAAAGGAAAGGCCGATTGACTTACAATTTTGTATGTGTTAATAGTTTTTTTCTTTTTCAGGGTAAGTTTGAAGATGGTCCATATTGATCCAATCCTTCTTGTACTCCCTCACAAAGCTTTTAAATATTCTTCTATACTATTTATCCGAACCTGTTGTAGTTCCACATATTGTAATAGTTTATTTGTCTCTACCGCCAGCAGAAAAATGGGCCTTTTCGCACCCCTCCACACAAAAGAGTAAAATCTATCCAAAATTGAATAGTTTAGCTTATTATTTGTTTCAATTTTATCGGCCATCGGGGCGTATGATATATTTTATTTATTTTTTTCTTAATCATGCGCTATGGTGGAATTTAAAGATTATTCTGGTCCATGATTAATTTTGAACAAAACAGAAATGTAAATCATGCAATTTTATAGAAATTCTCATTTTAAAATTTCGTTACTATTTGCAGATTTTTCCTCAATATTTTATTACTTCTAAATACGGTCCCAAAATTAGGGAAATTTTTTCTAGGTCCTGAAAATAGCCATCAAACGCAACCTCCACCTCGTCATTGTTTGCAAATCTTTTCGCGCCGAGCGACTTTTTCATGTTTGGAAACAAAACATAATCTCCGTTTAGCTCCATACACTTTTTCACCGATTTTTTAAGGCTTCGATACCTTTTATATAATAAGAATTGTCTAGCTCCTGAAAATAGCCATCAACCGCAACTTCCATCTCTTCATTGCTGGCACATCATTTTCAGCAGAGCGATTTTTTCAAGTTTGAAAACAAAACATAATCCGAGGGCGCTAGCGAATAAAGTGCGTGCTGAAGCATTTCGAACTTTAATTCATTGAATTTGGCCATCGTAATAGCGGATGTGTGAAATGGTGCGTTGTCTTGATTGTGCGCAAACGCGGCACCCATCCTGCGCACAACTTTCTCATTATCAAAGTTTCCGTCAATATGCGATGTATAGCACTTTTCTAAATGCCTATTTTTTCTAGTTCCGAATTAACAACCCTTTACGGTATATTCCCAAAACTTTCCGCACAAAGTTGTATCAACGTCAAACAATTTCCAGCATATTTTCTTTGCTCAAAAAGTCAAATGGAGTGTTGCACGTATATATCTTGTTTAGTCTTTTTGTTGTCGCTTTTAGTTTTTGTTGTTTGACAAGAATGTTACAGCTATGAATGGCCAGCAGTGAAACCACTAAAGAAGAGAAGAGAAGAGCACATTCTGGCAGAGAAATTTGTTTATGAAGAATTTTGGAAGAAACAAAATTTCCAAAGGCAAAATTCAAATGTTTCTGTCCATGAAGCACGTTAACCTGAAGCACATTAATATACGAGGGAAGGAAAAAGATGAAGGGTTGAGATTGGATGAGGATAATTATTATAATACCCTCCACCAGTGGAGAGGGCAATACTCATTGCGTCACTTCGTTTGGCGCCGAAATATTGATCAGGGACCTCATTAAATTTAAAATTCATATTTTCGGCCCTTCGGAGCGTATGATGCATTTTATTAATATCAATCATGCGCTACGGTGTACTCAGCTATTTATTCTCTGAGTCAAACATAATAGAAATATTAATTATTAAATTTTGAACAAATAATTTTTAATAAATGTTCATAATCTTTTTTCAAGATTCTCTCCACATGTATCTCTTAAAGAATCTACAAACCCCTACATCCCTATGTATGAAATTTTCTCCTTTCTTTGCCCCTCCCACACCAAACTGAATGCACATGGACAAACCAAAAAGTCTTACTTAAATGTTTGCCCACTGTGAACAACGACAGTAAATCATGACACTAGTTTACATTTCAGCAACACGCTTTTAACGTTCAAAAATTGTCCATAAGAAAAATAAAACACGAACTCAAACATTTAGGGTAACAGCAGTACATTTAAGCTAGCATACATTTAGGGGGTAAACGTGTAGAAATAAACGGAAGTCATAAGAATTTTTGCAAAAAAGCAATTATGGTTGGATGTGGTCAAATGTTGATATGCACTGCTCTTCCTCCCTCACTACCTCCCGCCAAACCGTTGTGTCCTTGTGTTGCATTGCATAGCCAACTCAAGGAGAATGTTTTTCAAGTGGAAATTTTTTGTTAACCCTTCGAACATGACCGTTAGGAAAACGACAATATGTGGTCTCGAACCAGAACATATGAGACATGTGAGGTTTCCTCATAATAGAAGGAAAATGCAATTAAAAATTTGGTATTTTTGTGAGTGAGAATGTAACAATTATTTGTCAAAAGATAAAGGAGGTGAAATATGCATATCAAAAGAAGCACTCGGCAGGAAACCAAAGGGGCAAAATGGGGGAACAATTAAAATTTACTGAAAACATTGCTTGAATGTTGTTCTAAACATTTCAATGTCATTATTTGAATTGAATTATGTTTTAAAATTATTTATTTAGTAATTATATATTTGTAATTAGGAGTACATATATCCATTTCTATACGGATGATTCGAAGCTTGACGAAAAGGGTGGCTTCGGTGTATACTGTGAAGAACTTAGTTTGGATATAGCCATAGTTTGGATATACCATAGAACTTAGAACTTAGTTTGGATATACCAGATACCTGGCATTAGGGGAAGTCGCCAAGTGGCTGAGTCGTAACATAGTAACCAACACAGGCGTTGTCAGTTACTCGGACAGGCAGGCTGCCATCAATTCTCTTGAGGCCACATCCCTAAATTCACAAACAGCCCTCGACTGCCGCAGATCTCTTAACGAGATGGCTGAGCAGTTTAATATACGCTTCATATGGATGCCTGGGGGATATCCCGGGGAACTGCAAAGCCGATGAACTTGCTAAGAAAGGGACGACACTACAAATTCTCGAAGAATTTGCATATATTGGTGCGTCACTATCCACGTTCACGCTTTGGCCTAGGCAAGCGGCTGTCCAACGAAAGATGGACAGAAATCGGCACCTGTGAAGGTCATAATCTCTCCTCGCACTACAGAGGAAAAGATCTTCTACGTTAGTTTCAGTTCTGACGCGATTGTTTATTGACTCCAATGACTTCTGCAGAAGCTTCGGAGATGAGGAAGAAGTGGAGATCATTGAGCACTTGCTGTGCGACTGCCCCGCACTGAGTAAACGACGACTGGACATACTGGGGTCGGCTCTTCTAGGCAGCCTAACAGATCTTTCCAGTACCGATATTCGTACTATCGACAAATTTGTATATCAAACAGGTTGGTTTCGATGAGGGGGAGGATGGTAACACTAGGGACCTATATATTGGTGCGCCACTATCCACGTGCAAGCTTTGGCCTATGCAAGAGACAATCAGGCAGTCCAACGAAAGATGGACAGCATTCGGCAGCTGTAGGGCAGCCAGACAAATCTGGCCAAGGACCTGAGAAGGTCAAAATATCTCCTCGCACTAGAGACGAAAACATTGTCTACGTTAGTTTCAGTTCTGTCGGGACACTGCCTGATCGGCGAACACGCCAGGGGATTGGGTATTGACTACAATGGCTTCTCCAGAAGCTTCGAAGATGGGGAAGAAGTGGAGAGCATTGAACACTTGCTATGCGACTGTCCCGCTTTGAGTAAACGACGACTGCACATACTGGGGTCGGCCTTTCTACCAGCAGACAGACACACAGACAGACAGACAGACAGACGGACGTACGGACGAACATTGCAATGTCCGTCTATCCGTCTGTTGTAATCACGCTACAGTCCGTAATAATAGAGCTAGGATGATCAAATTTGGTAGAAATGTTTCTTATAGATGCAGGTTGTTTGGAATTGCAAATGCGCCATATCGGTCAATGTTTTGATATAGCTCCCCTATACAGGTCGCTCCAAAATACGGGTTTTGAGCCATAGATACCACATTTTTAAAGCAATGCAGTTTGTATTCTATTTTGACAAGAATTCATCACAGCAAAAATTTTACAAATAGGTTTGTATTTTGTTATAGTTACCCTATAGAGGTCGCTCCAAAATATACGTATTTAAGCCATAAATTCCATATTTTCTAAGCATTTAAACTGAATCTTTGCAGTTTGTATTTAATTAAGACAAGAATGCATCCTAGTAAAAATTGTGTAAATCAGTTCATATAATAAATATAGTCACCCTGTAGATGTCGCTCCTAAAAAGGCTTATTTAAGCCATTTACACCACATTTTCTAAGAAATTTTGCTGGAACTTTGTAGTTTATATTCTAGTTTGGCAAGAAATCATCTCAATAAAATTTGTACAAATAAAATTTTATTTTGTTGTAGTCCCCGGGTAGATGTTCCTTTAAAAAAAACTGTTTTAAGCCAAAAAATACCACATTATTCAGGTGAAGAGAATTTGCGGCCTAAAAATTGCAGCGTTCTTTTTTTTTTAATAATTTACTTAAACAAAAAGGATCGTTTTATGATTTGCTCCATATCCAAAGATTTTTCCAGTAATAAAATTGAATGCAGTCCTTGGTGGAGGGTATATGAGATTCGGCATGGCCGAACTTAACGCTTTTACTGGTTTTCAAATAGGAATTGCGATCTAGCTTTCAAAAATTGGAACAAAAACTTTTTTGGCAAATTTTTTAATATTTTTTTTTTTGGAAAAAAAAAATTAAATTTTTTTCTGATTGTTTTAACGGCAATAACTAAAATTCTTTTTCTACATAAAAGTGTCATTATTAACATGTGTAGCCCTTCTAATTTCCATTAATTTGACGTATTATCAAGCATATACTTCGAAAAATATGGTCAAAATACCAAAAAATGGTAGAAAATTAAAAAAATATTTAACAAAAAATTATTTTTAATATTTTTTTCGTATTAAGGAAACCATATTACATTAGAAAATGATATGTGACCCTTTTGGTACCTCCCACACAAAGGGACCATTTTGTACCAAAATTAAAAATAATTGAAATTTTGTTCAATGTAATAGTACCTACAGTGCAGTAAGAAATGGACGTTATTGCCACGCCCCTTTCGGCAAAATCGTACACAAAAAAATTTTCTTGTGTTGCATAGTGTTATTATTTTTTAATATTATTGATAATCTATTAATTTTTTATTATAATCTATTTATTTTTAATTTAATATTTATAATTTTGGTTTATTTGAAGTTAAGTAATAATATTGTTTATAATTTGATTCTGATATTTTCATTAGTTATGTTTTTTCCTTGTATTACCTTTTACTTCTCTCTTCTTGTTTTTCTTTTACCATTTTTCTGTTAAATTTTTGCTCATTTTCAAACAATTATATATAATTGTGTTAAATTAAAATTAAATTGTAAACATTAAAAGAGAACCGAAAAATGGAGAAAAACGTTGTGGTTTCAGTCGCAAAAGCTCAGATGCGCTCAAAAACACACACACACACACACTCCCACTGAGAAATACATAGTCGTTGCTTTTTAACATTCCTACAAACACTTAAAGCCATTTCGATTCCGTTTCCGCTTTTTAGTGTTTACTTACGAACGCAGTGAATGAGTGAGTGAGCGTTGCTTGTTTGTTCTGCTCTGCTCAGCTCCGCTCCGCTTTGTTCTGTTTTTTTTTTTGGTTTCTTTTGTTTGTGGTTTGTTAAAAAAGGGGGCGTTTTGCTGTTTGCCTTCGCCTTCATTTATGTTTGTGCGAAAAAGTGAACTTTTCTGACACCGAAATAGGAGCTCTGTGAGTGTTTATAATGTAGAGAACTTTTAAATTTAAGAAAGGTGGAAGTGCGGGGGTGTTGAGAGTGAGATGGTTTGTGGGCAACACGTGTTGAAAATCCTCTCGAGGCTTTGAGCTGCTTCTTCAGCTGCTATTTGAGATTTGCTTTCATATTTTAATGATGCCAATAATTTTGTTATGGTAATGTTGAGTCAAAGCAAGTCGAAAAGTAAGGAGGACATATGAGAAGGGTTGAGAAAATTATCTCGATTTGTTTTTAATTATATTGCTTAACATTATTATTATTAAATGACTGAAGTATCTTCATTTACATGCAGAGCATCCTTTTAATCTGAGTGTAAGATGATGATCTTAAAGTGCGTGTGATTTTATGTTAATTTTCATGGTTAAAATGACTATAGGAATAAGAAGGAAGATTTCAGCGGAGTGAACCGACTAAAGTAAAGATTCTCTTTCTGAGGAATCTAATATGGGACTTGTTACTTAGTATGACAGATCCAATGAATGGTGGAACATTTTTCTTCAGGCTTAATCAGAAATTAGGAAAGAAATCTACAATGCAGAATTTGAGGACATTTAGTTGCTTACTGAAGATGTTATAGGGAAATAATATTCGTATGAAATTACCACTTTGTCTGGGGTATCAGAAGAGTCGTGACATACGGGGTTTGTTCAACAGAAAAGGTGAATTTTGAATTTTCTCGGGCTAGTAGAAAGTGAAGAAAATTGTTATGGAGATTCGTCGAATCACTACACTATGCAAAGAAATTGACACTTTTTGAAAAATATAAGGATTTGACAGTATAGTTTGGATTCTACTACTAACCCTATACTCGGTTTGGCGAAATTGGTAACCAATTTTTTTTATGGGCATCCAAAGTTTTCTGAAAATCAGTGGGCCCCTCGAAAAAGGTGACATCAGCTTTTGTCCAACAACTAATTCAGACTTGGTGATACCTCTTGGCAATAATGTAGCTAAGAATATGCTGAAAAAAGCTTATTAACATTTTATGCGAAAAAAAATGTTCCGGAAAACTATATTTTTTTACTTTTTTATTAGATTTATTGAATGTTTTCACATTCGAATTGTTCAGCTTTTTCGATCAACTCTTCCTTTCGAAAGAGAGGTTTTTGTGGTGTACTGGAAAAGATAAGACACTGCTCTATGAAAGCCATGTAAACACAAACCCTTATATGTATTTCAATCCTGTGCGGGGCTATCATCAGAGGGACTTATACATGACACAGTGTGAGCTTTTAGTTGTGGCGATCATCACTTGTATATATACACGGGGCAAAATCGCCTTTTTTGATATGTTTGAATCGAAAGAAAATATATTTGGAACACAAATTTTTAAATATTATATATTTCTGTGTAAATAAATTTTATTTGAAAATCAATAAAATACATTTGGAACTCGTATATTAATATGTTACAATACATAATATTTGCAAACTAAATTTCTCAAATAAAATATGTGTTTGAATACAAATTAAATTATTGTTTAGAATTTCTCTTTTGTTGAATATTTCGAATTTCAGTTTTAATTTTTCCTTGGTTTCGATTTTAACCTACCAAATGCAGCATTAACTTCTGTTTTAAATCAATCTTCTAAAATTTCTGAGTATTCCAAGCCATCATTAGTTGTCAATCCTCAAAGTAATTTATTTCGATCCAAGATTATACGATTTCAATTATTATTAATTATTATTTTTACGAACATGAAAAATGTTTACAAAATTATATTGGAATTACTGAAAATTTAACACAATTTAGGTTTTTCTGAATAACAATTGCTAACAAATATTTGTTTCGGAAATAATAGTTCCAAATAAAAACATATTCAGCCCTGTTCTGGCTCTCACCAAATATTCAATTCACTTCACAAATTCACTTCACCCAACGAATGGAGAGGTGTTCTGGTTCTCACGTGAATTCTCTTTTTCGAACTTCTGCTCAAAAAAATCGAAACATGTTTTTGTCTGCAAAGCCATAATTTGCAGACAAAAACGTAAACAAAACAATTTATTCTCGCGAAGAATCAGACAAGAAATTAAAAAAGAAAATCTGAAGATTTATTAATCATATTTTATAAAAAACACAACAAAAAATATGCCACTAGCTTTTCTCTTAGCCATTAGGGATTTAAGTTTTAAGAAATGAAGTTCTTGAGGAACGTATCAAGGCGGCACTTGCGTGACTACTCAAATCCAATGGATATTCCAAATTCGTGGTAAGTTAAGTGTCGTTAATCTGTTTAACATAATAATTTATGCCTTTAAATGTTTTATAGCTTTTTACCGGCTTAATAAAGACGGATTTTCAATGATCCTTGATCAAATTGCACCCTTCATTAGCACAGGATCAATACCACAAAAAATACAATTGGCGGCAGCTTTGAGATTTCTTGCGGTGAGCGCTTTTCAAGGTATTGTAGCAAACGACATAAATATAAGCATGGGAAGGACTACATTGTGCAAAATATTGTGGAAAGTGGTAAATGGAAATGAGTCAGGCGGAAGTCAGTGCTTCAAAAATGCATTTTTACCAAAAGCATGGAATTCCCGGGGTTGTTGGTTGTGTCGACGGTACTCACGTTCGACTCATAAAACCTCCAGATGGAGATTTATAACCGAAAGGGATATTTTAGCATAAATACCATGATTGTAAGTAAAAAATGAAAATACGGGCCGTTGACAGGACTAGACCTGGATCGTGTCATGATTCATATATATGGAAATCAGGTATAGCAGAGAATCATTACGCCGAGATGTATGCACGTTCCCGAAATTGCTGGCTTTTAGCTGACGGAGGTTACGCTTTGGAACCATACCTTATCACGCCATATAGAAATCCTACATATAACTCCAGTGAACACAAATTCAACAAAGTACACTGCTCAGCACGGAACATTGTTGAGAGGACTATAGGCAACATAAAATCTCGTTTCCGATGCCTACAAGCGACCCTCCACTACGAACCAGCAAAAGTAAGCAGAATTATTAATGCGTGCTGCGCACTGCACAATATTTGCAAGCATTTTAATTTACCTATGGATGCTGAAGTTCCGATACCTGACGATGACAACATTGAAGATGTGGAACAATTAAGTAGTGGTACCGATGGCACACGAGTAAGAGACGAAATTGCACGTTCAATAGTTCAATAAAACACAGTCTTTAGAATGAATAAACTAAAAATACAAAACAAATTTTATTTGCTGCAGTCTTTTATGAGATCAATTAGATATATATGTATTTATTAACTATATTGTCAATTTAAAGTCCCATCTTCAATTGTTCCAGCTCGATGGACTTCAATTTCAGCTCATTTCGGGTGAGCAAATGCTTCTCCATTTGTATGTGGTGCCTTTTGTTTTCTTTTATTTCCTCCTTTTTTAATGAGACTAGTTCATCTAGCTTATTTTCAATGCTTATTAATGTTTGACTATTGGCAACCATCACTTCCTTTATTGTTATATATTAATGTATGCCTTTAAAAGTCTTATAGCTTTTTACCGGCTTAATAAAGACGGATTTTCAATGATCCTTGATCAAATTGCACCCTACATTAGCACGGGCTCAATACCACAAAAAATACAATTGGCGAATCGGGTATATCGCCGAAATCAGGAGAGTGGCTGCGTACACGCTTTGATGCAGTCACTGTATTTGCAGCTGATGATGTGGCAAGTTTTTCTGCTTGTTTTGCACTTGACGTTTCTTTGGGCCTAATACGACTTGCATGCGATGTAGGGGGCCACCTAATTTCTGGGTGTTCTTTATCCCATCCGCGCACATATAAAGGTCCACAAAACAGCAACACGTTCTTCCAAAGGTGTCATTACATATTTATTATATTGGCCACCACCTGTTGCCCGACATTCCCTTTTGTTATGTGTAAGCTTGGATTTAATGTTCCGTTCTTGTTTGAGGTCCGCATGAATTAAGGTTTGTTGCCAGGTCTGACCACAGTTTATCCTGCTCTGCTTTATCCATCTTTGAGTAGCCCATGGCCAAGTCTGGGTGTAACTCCATGAACTGGACGAAAATCTCATTGTGAGAACTATTTTTTCGTGGGGACCTGTAGGATAGTAATGCAATGAATTTGAACAAATAGCTTCAGCAAAAAGCTCAGCATACTTACATCTTGTAAAATCTAAATCCTTTGGTTATTTTCCGTCCAACTTTTGTTTTATGTTTTTTTGTTTTGTCAAGTTGGTGTTGATTGTTTTATGTTTTTGTTGTTCGTCGACTACAGGTCGCAATTTCACTCCGATCGTTCCGAAATTTTGCAGTTTAGAGTATTTCGCAGCTGTAAAGATCCCTACTGAATTTGGTTGAAATCGGTTTAGATTTAGATATAGCTCCCACATATATCTTTCGTCCGATTTGGCCCTTTAGTCCTATAGAAGCTGTATTTTACATCCAATCGTTTTGAAATTTAGAATGGTAGAGTTTCTTGATCCATGAACCAACACTACCGAATTTTAAGAAAATCGGTTAAGATTTAGCTATAGCTCCCATATATATGTTTCGTCCGATTTTGCTCTTTAGTCCTGTAGAATCTGTATTTAACATCCAATCATTTTGAAATTTAGAATGGTAGAGTTTCTTGATCCATGGACCAACATTGCCGAATTTGAAGAAAATCGGTTAAGATTTGGCTATAGCTCCCATATATACGTTTCGTCCGATTTTGCTCTTTAGTCCTGTAGAAGCTGTATTTTATATCCAATCATTTTGAAATTTAGAATGGTGGAGTTTCTTGATCCATGAACCAACACTACCGAATTTGAAGAAAATCGGTTAAGATTTAGCTATAGCTCCCATATATATCTTTCGTCCGATTTGGCGCTTTAGTCCTATAGAAGCTGCATTTTACATCCAATCGTTTTGAAATTTAGAATGATAGAGTTTCTTGATCCATGAACCAACATTGCCGAATTTGAAGAAAATCGGTTAAGATTTAGCTATAGCTCCCATATATATGTTTCGTCCGATTTTGCTCTTTAGTCCTGTAGAATCTGTATTTAACATCCAATCATTTTGAAATTTAGAATGGTAGAGTTTCTTGATCCATGAACCAACATTGCCGAATTTTAAGAAAATCGGTTGAGATTTAGCTATAGCTCCCATATATATGTTTCGTCCGATTTTGCTCTTTAGACCTGTAGAAGCTGTATTTTACATCCAATCATTTTGAAATTTAGAATGGTAGAGTTTCTTGATCCATGAACCAACACTACCGAATTTGAAGAAAATCGGTTAAGATTTAGCTATAGCTCCCATATATATGTTTCGTCCGATTTGGCCCTTTAGTTCCATAGAAGCTGTATTTTACATCCAATCGTTTTGAAACTTAGAATGGTAGAGTTTCTTGATCCATGAACCAACATTGCCGAATTTGAAGAAAATCGGTAAAGATTTAGCTATAGTCCCATATATATGTTTCGTCCGATTTTGCTCTTTAGTCCTGTAGAAGCTGTATTTTACATCCAATTATTTTGAAATTTAGAATGGTAGAGTTTCTTGATCCATGAACCAACATTGCCGAATTTGAAGAAAATCGGCTAAGATTTAGCTATAGCTCCCATATATATGTTTCGTCCGATTTGGCCTTTTAGTTCTATAGAAGCTATATTTTACATCCAATCATTTTGAAATTTAGAATGGTAGAGTTTCTTGATCCATGAACCAACACTACCGAATTTGAAGAAAATCGGTTAAGATTTAGCTATAGCTCCCATATATATGTTTCGTCCGATTTGGCCCTTTAGTTCTGTAGAAGCTATATTTTACATCCAATCATTTTCAAATTTAGAATGGTGGAGTTTCTTGATCCATGAACCAACACTACCGAATTTGAAGAAAATCGGTTAAGATTTAGCTATAGCTCCCATATACATATATGTTTCGTCCGATTTGGCCCTTTAGTTCTATAGAAGCCGTACATTTACATCCAATCGTTTTGAAATTTAGAATAAACAATTTATACATGAATTACAAAATTTATATTTCAGAGTTTTTCAATATTACGAGAGTGGTGTAGGGTATTATATAGTCGGCCCCACCCGACTTTAGCCTTTTCTTACTGGTTTATTATTTAGAGTTCATTAACACTACGTGTTGAAGATGAGCAGCTTCTTTCTTATTGTATTAGGCGGGCTGATCCTATTAATTAAATGTTTTTAGAAGTTTTTTTGTTAATGAGCGATTAATTCATCACATTTTTCAGCATAACTTTCAGAGACTCGTAATTTTTTACTAACAATCTTTGGCAAAATTGTAGCCAACGTAAATCTGCACAACTTTTGTGAACATATTAATAAAATATGAACTTGTTTAGGCAAAAAAAGCTCAAAAAACCACATTATACCTCAAAAATTTTATTTATTTATTTATTTATATGAATTACAATACAAAGTAAATTTATATTCTAATTATAAGGTCCAGGGAAAGGCCGGGTTACAAAGACCATATGGCTAAATTTTTGCAGCGACAGACCAGAGCCTCTGGTGGGATCGAACCCACGACCTCCAAACTCATAGGCGAGTACGCTACCAACTCACCTACTGGGGCGCTCGCAAAAATTTTAGTATTTCGGTATTATGTAACAAAAATATTTTTTTTTTGGTGTGGGGCATGTTCAGCAACTTTATAGAAAATATTAAGGCCAACAGTTTTGTGGAACATATTAATCTTCTAACTCCCCCCCACATAACTGTAAGTTTTGGTCCCATTTT
The DNA here is from genome assembly GCA_963930755.1 of Eudasyphora cyanicolor. NCBI lineage: Eukaryota > Metazoa > Arthropoda > Insecta > Diptera > Muscidae > Eudasyphora > Eudasyphora cyanicolor. The sequence goes on from OZ005738.1 coordinate 123,571,032, forward strand.
AACAAATCGTAAAAAGCACCCCTTAAAATAGGGAGGGTGGGGATGAAATGTTCTACAAACGTGTCAGAACACACCAAAGTCCTAAACTTAACACAGAAACCGAAAAAGCGGTCATATTCCTGTCAAAAACGCTCTTTCCTGGTATCGTTATTGCTTCGACAACTAGATCGTATGACTAACATTGCTGCACGAACAGGAACCTGACCTTTTTTGGTGTTTGAGTTAAGTTTAGAGCTTTGGTGTGTTTTGACACATATAGTAAAAATTTATGGCCAACATCATTGTTAGTGAAAAATTACGAGTCTCTGACAGTAATGCTGAAAAAAGTGAAAAAAAAATATTTTTTCCTTCACTTTAAAAAAAAAAAGTAACGGAAACAATTTGTTCGCCTAAAATGTTAAGAAACTTTGTTCCGCATATTCTTAGCTACATTATTGCCAAATATAGTTAAGCGGTATCACCAAGTCTGAATTAGTTGTTGGACAAAATCTGATGACACCTTTTTCGAAGGGGCCCACTGATTTTTAGAAACTTTGGACGCCCATACAAAAAAAAATTGGTCACCAATTTCGCCAAACCAAGTATAGGGTTATACCACCCTTTGGCAGTAGAATAAAACCTATAGTGTCCAGTCCGTTTATTTTTTCACTGTTGCACATTGCTTTTAGAAAAGTTGCAGAGAATGTCTTACGATGATTGAGGAGATAAATACCAAAAAAGCAAAACACGTCTAACTGTTACGTCTCGCGCAAACAAAATAAACAAAATACAGAAAACTCAACTAAGAAAATGCGCACTAGTGCCAACATTAAAAAAAAGCTAATCGAATGCAGGTAGCCCGAGAAATTTCAAAATTCACCTTTTCTACTGTACAGACCTCGTATGTCATATAGACGGCTCAGCCCAACTTTAGCCTTTCCCACAGACCTTTAATTATACAGATGTTCCGTCCGGACGAAACGTCAAAATCTATCAGTTACGAGCGGATAGGAATGAACTGTCACACGCGAATAAACAGTTTTCCGCGAACATAGTGTGAACATTTTTTGCACTAAACGATTAATATTAATTTTTTAACTATTTATAATTCCGAAATGTGGTATTGTCTCCTTCCAATCACTCTTTTCATGACGTGTGTAAGGTGGTGTCACCACACTGACTAATCCTGTATACGCCCTTGAATTCTCTTAAGCTTAATCCTTTTCAAAATTCATTTAAGTTCTAAGGAGAGACATGACACAGAAGATAATATGATATCACACATTGTATATCAGCTTATAAGTTCTGGGTGGAAGAGACTGGTTGGGTGGGCGGTTTACTCCTCCTTTCATTACCTTTATCATTACCAGCAGTCGCATTGGCTGTCTGCCTTCTCGGTGATATAAGAATAATTGTAAGAGATTATGTGAGCTAAAGAAGGATACACATTTCTATGTAGGTGTCTCTATTTATACATGTCATTTGTCAACTTTAAGAAGTTTGTCTTAAGTTTAATTCAATATATCTTAGAAGAGTGCATTGTCCTTCCGACGAATTTGACTTGTTTCCTATTCCTGACATTGTCGGTGTCTGTTTTGCTTGTATTCATCTTGTCTATGTGATTTTTGTGGTATCCTTTCTTTTTGCTTGGTTTGTGGCCAAAGTCGTTATTAGAGTTTTATCCTTTGGAAAAGACGCACGTTCACATCCAGACATTCGCACTTCAACATTATTGGCTAGGGAGTAGATGATTATATTGGTAACAAACCTGTTGTTCGTACTCAGATCTTAAAGATGATGGAAAGTAACTGAGATTTTCACACAGAGTATTGATTGCAATCTTGTTGCTCGGGGGAAAGAAGGTGCAAATTTTGAGATAAACTTATGTAATTCTTATATTTTCCTAGAAATTTGGAAAGTTGGCAATTTTGAATGAAATGTGAAAACAAGTAATAAAATTGCAATACACTGCACACAATTTCAGGTATTTATATGCAGTAGTCTGCTATGGCCCATCTTCAAACATAGGCTGGGATAGAAAAACAAGTAAACAAGTAAGAAAGTTTCAGTCGGGTAAACCGACTAAGGTATACCCTCACTTTGTAAGTAATGTAATATTGAATATTACACGAATTATTCTGTCAATTTGTGTGGGTGGTACCAGAAGAGGTTGAACTTTAAATTCATTGCACTGTGCCGAATTATAAGCGTTTATGTGCACTGGTATATTAACCTTGTGAGATATTAAATTTGGGTATGATTTGGCCATTTTGTGTGGGAGGTACAAGAATGGGCGTGGCGATAACGCCCATTTTTCACTTAAAATGACCCAAAACGGATTTCCTCCGAACATACTTGGGGTCTTAGGTCACTCCTTCTATGTGTTACACTTTTTTCCGTAGCAAATGATATATACCGTCGTCCCACTAAAGTGAGGGTATAAAAAGTTCAGTCGGGTAAACCGATTTATGAATCCCCTCACCTTGAGTCCAAAGAAATATTGGAATTTTTTTTTTGTTTTAATTAAATTATTATCAATTTAAGTTGCATTTAATAACTTTAAAGTATGTACTGGTATTAAAGTTAAAAGCTGTTTACTTTTGGTACAAAACGGTCCATTTGTGTGAGAGGTACTAAAAGCGGCGTCCCAATAACGTTCACTTTTCTCTGGACTCTATGTACTATAAAAACATTACACTGTACACAATTTCAAGTATTTGTATGCACTGGTATTAAAGATATAAGCTGGTAACATTTGGTACAAAATGGACCTTTTCTGTGGGAGGTACCAAAAGGATCGTGGCGACTTCGCCTATTTCTCTAAAGGTAATAGTAATTAATAAACTAATACTATGTGTAGAATTTCAGAGGATTCAAATAAGTAGTATAGGAGTTATTAAATAATCAATATTTCACTAAATGTTAACCCTGTCTGGGGGAGGTACTAGAAGGAGTGGACCAATATGGCCCATCTTCGAACTTAGCCGGAGATAGAAGAAAATATTACCACATACCAAATTTGAAGTCAATCGGTTACTCCTTTCGAAAGTTATCGTGGGCACCAGCCAGCAGACAGACAGACGGACATTGCTCATTCGACTTGAAATGACCCAAAACGGATATCCGCCGATCATACTTAGGGTTTTAATTTACTCCTTCGACGTGTTACACTTTTGGTTCGTAGCAAATGATATACAGGGTGGCTGATATGTAATGCAACAAAGTAAAGCCCTATATATTTTTTAATTTTTTTTTAAATTTTATTGTTCAAAAGCAAAAAATGTCGGAAATAACATAACATTTTAGAAACAGTTTAGATTTGTTCGAATTGGCCTCCTTTGTCGCGAATTATGGCCTTCAAACGGCTGACAAAGCCATCACACGCTGCACGAAAGTGGCTCTGCGGTATTTTGGCTCATTCCCGGCGAAGCGCCGTCTTGAGATGATCGATACTTTGGTATTTTTTAGTGCGAACCTTAGTCTCTAAAATGCCCCAGGCGCCAAAGTCCAACGGATTGAGTTCCGGAGATCTTGGTGGCCATTGTGCGGTAGAAATGAAGCGAGGAACCTCCTTTTTAAGCCATTCTTGCTTGACGCGTGCTGAGTGCGATGGTGCTGAGTCCTGTTGGAATGTCCATGGTCTGCGGCCGAAATGTTTGTCTGCCCAGGGCTTCAATACTGTGTTTAGGACATTTTCCCGATAATATTCGGCATTTATTTTGACCCCATGGTCGATGAATACGAGCGGGGAGCGACCATCGGCCGTTACGGCGGCCCACACCATTACCATCGGCGGCGCTTGAGTTCTTGTGGCCAATCGAAGGTGTAAATTTTCAGCTGACCTCTTTCGATCAAATCTGGCCTTCACTTTTCGGATCATTTCTGGAAACAAAAGATTTATTCACATTTAAATGCTGGAGGGCTCTAACGATAGCCACTTGTGTTTTTCCACCCAAATATAAAGCAATCACACTATCACGCTTGAATTCCATCACGAATAACTTTTTTCTGAATGCAATAGATCAAAATGCTTTTGTAAGCTTGTAAACAATAAAATTAACTGTCACTGAAATAAATCTGTCAGCTATCAGATTAGCGGTTTAGAAATGATAGCAACCTGAAGTTGGTTGCAATACATATCAGCCACCCTGTATACCCCCCTCTCTAAGGTGAGGGGATAAAAATAAATTTACTAATATTTTTTTGGGACTCAAGGTTAGGGGGTTCATATGTCGGTTTACCCGACTGAACTTTTTTACTTGTTTTTTTAATATTTCTTAAAAAACAACTTTTAGCATTTCCGCTATGACACGTCCTTGTAATAGTTTATTATTTCCCGGACTTTTGCAATTCCCTTGAAAGCGGGATTTATATTAACCTTTCCCGGGATACCGCTAAATGAGGTTACGAAATATATATTACATATATATAAAATTATATATATTCAAAACATACATAAAAATTCGAAAAATGTTAAAATTGTTACACCTTTTTTACATTTTTAAATTCATTTCAATATAAGATGAAAATTGTATCATTGTTTTTGTTTTTTGTTATTCGATCTGTTGTGACTTTTCATAGTTTTGTATTTGACTATTGAGTTCGAGATCGTTGTTTTTGTTTTCTGTTAAACAGAAAAACAAACCTTCTTTAAATAAGAAGAATAAGATTGTATGTATGAATAAAATTCGTTGTTAAATTAAAATCAAGTACTTCGTATAATATAATTTTTCAGCGGATTTGACAATATCCTGCAAGATATTGCAAAAAAATTAATTTTTTTGAGAAAATTTTAACAATTTTTAAATAAAAATATCGAAAAAGGCATAATTATAAATCAATAATAAATAAAATAATTTAAAATATGTTTTGGGGATTCCGATAACTTATTCAGAAGTTATCGATATTTAAAAAATCGTTAAGATATCACTCTGTGTATCGTGTTTTTGGTCATAACTTCTTAAGTTATGGTCCGATTTGAAAAATCTTGTTTTTGAAATGTTGGTATATTTTGCTACTTTGCAGAAAAAAAATTAGAAAAAATATTTAACAAAATGTTGTGTGCGATTTTTAAGTTTTACAATTTAAATGTCAATTTTTAAATTGTTTGTACTCTCCGATTTTTTTATATTTTAAACTTCTATTAATTCTCTAACATATTAGCTTTGGATGGAAATGGGCCTAAAATTATTTATATATTTTTTTTTTAATTTTTAAAAGTCGCTGCTAGCCACTTTGCTTGTGACTTGAAGGCTTCGGAGTAGACGTTCTACGGCAAAGAACAAAATAAAGGAGGACAATATAAAGGACTTCAGGAAGTATTTCTTCCAAAATACCCGACACTCTCGCTGATCCCCTTACCCATGACTATCTCCATACAAAATAACTATATATCAAAAGTAGTAGAAATCGATGGATTTTTTAGGTGAAGTATTCGACAAAAAGATTCCTTGTAAAAAATCACCATAGGTACCCACTGTTCTACAAAATATTTGCCATAAAATTCTACTATAAATCTGTGAATACACCAAAAGTAAAGACTGAACTTAAATGCCAGAAATAAGTCAAAACATAAAATGAATTTTAATGTTAATTTCTTACATTTTTGAATTGGTGCTAAACCTAAAAATGGATTTTAAGTTTTGACTTATTTTTGGCATTTAAGTTGGGCTTTGAGTTTTATTGTATTCAGAGACTTATAGAAGAATTATATTGCAAATGTTTTTGTAGAAAATTTTAACCCGTGAAACACCTGTTTTAGGGGTGATATTTACCCTTATCCACAAAAGGAACCAAAAACACAAATAGATTGCGGAGCTAGAGTGTTAAAATGTTAAATAAAAATGTTCCGCGAAGTGTTCTAAGTAATGGCACGCAACACATCATATACCTAAAATGTTAGGATCACACCGTATCCTATGCCGATTTGTCATAAGAATGTGCAAAATGGGAAAATATAGAGCCCCTCTAAAATGAACACCATACGTAAACTTTCAAAACGCCGATACACTTTTTCTATTCTATTCTTTTTTTTACCCCTCTATCAGAATTCGTTGTCAGAACCCTGTTATTTTCGAAAAAGTTAGGTTCAAGAATATACACCTCGACCTAAGAGTGAAAAGGCGCTAAATCCACTTTTTCCTAAATGTAGGGAACGTAAGATAAGTTGGGAATACGAGTACATCGATTTGAAGACAAAAAGCCAAAAAAATCATGCTTTGTCATCTTTAAAAGCTGAATCGTTAAACCGCTAAGTCCATAATCCCTTTATTTATAAAAACATTCATATACAATAAGTATTTTGCCTCTCCTGTACAATTTTAAATATTGAACGTAGCGCTTTTACACTCTTAGGTCGCGATACACTTGATAGGGTATCCAATATTTTTTTAATGCATCTGCAATCTGTTTTTCAAGGTATTTCAGCCAAAATGACCATCTATATTTCAAGATATTTCAAAAAGAACTAAAAGTATACCCCCATTTTATGCAAATACCAATATATACATTGTTTTCGTTACACCCTTTTATTAATACAGACATCTTTGTATGTCTACGTGTTTCTCTTGTATCCTCGAAAGCTTTCAGCAGACACGTCTCTCGGAGTGTTTGTGTTAACATATGCTCATGTATTTGAGAGTATGTATTCCAGAACGGATATTAAATTAGTTTCCATTTCTCCCAATTTTACTTCCTTTGTCGCTGACAGACATATTCTCTGCAAATGAATGAATAGTGTCAAACAAACATATACTCGTATACACACACAGAGAGGGACATATATGCTTAGTGTCTTTGCTTTAGAGTTTGACTTGCAAATCTAAGTAAATAATTGAAGGACTTCCTTTGTCAAAAGGAAATTAATTAGGCAAACATAAGGAATTAGTTTGAAATTGAAAATGACCACGGAAGGAAGTGAGGAGGAGGAATGTCTTAAAATAATTGGTGGAATAATTTTGGTTATAATACCGACCATTGTAGGAGAGCGATATCAAAATAGGTATCGATATTAAAATATTAAATAGATATGGAACTCAAACTGCAGACTTGATTTAGATAATTTCTCTTGTAATGAATTCATGTACAAATGGAATACAAACTGAAAAGTGCAGCTAAATTGCTTAGAAAATTAGGATTTTTTAGCTTAAAGAAACATATTTGGCAGCTATATCAAAACATTAACCGTTACCGCTTATTTTCAATCACAAACGACCTGCAACTATAGGAAATATTTCTGCCAAATTTGGTGTAGCTAGCTGCTCTATTATTAAGGATTGTTGAGTGATTTCAATAGACGGATGGACCTGGTAGAATCGTCTTAGATTTTTACGACGATTAAGAATACATATATTTTATATGGTCTCAGATCTATAATTTAAAGTTTTGCAAACGGAGTATCAGCTACACAATCAAAAAGTCGTAAAAATAAGATAGGAAATTTCAATGGAGTAAACCGACTATGGAATATGTTAGTTTATTTGGGGCCCAGAATGGTGGCAACATCTAGCTCATTGGAAATGTTGCTTAAATACAGAATATGAAGATCAGACCTACCCAAAAGAGGAGCCGCGTCTCCCCAGGCAAACGTAGCGGTCTTCCAGAATAGCCGTGATTACGTATAGATATAACTTCTTTCCATTCCTATGGATTTCTTGTTAAGATCTGCTATCTAACTTGATTACATTGTCGCACATATTGCTGGGCTAAGACATGCTGTAGAAAAGTTCGACGACATATGAATTTATTGGAAATTTCATATAATTAGAAATATTTATCGAAAATTTCTTAGAAATTGCAATTTTATATTTATGTTTTTCAAAATTTACAATATTGAATTTTTCTAGCAAATTTGTAAAAATTGATATTTTCCTGCAAATTTCTTCAAAATTACAGTTTTGTAAAAAAATTTTTTATAAAAAATTAATAGAAATCTAGATTTTATAATAAATTTTGTCATCATTGGTACTTTTAAAAAATCTTGTCAAAATTTGAATTTTCTAAAAAGTTTCGTTGAAAATTGGATTTTTGAAATTCTATTTTTATGTCTTTCAAAATTTACGATTTAGCTATTTTCTAGAAAATTATGTCTACGTTAATATGATCTTGCAAATTTGCGCAAAATATAATTTTTAAAAAATCTATTTTTTTTATAAGAAATTTTTTCAAAATTGGTACTTTTGAAAAGTGTTGTCACAATTTATTTTTTCTAAAATTTGGATTTTTGCAATTTTATATTTATGTCTTTCAAAATTTACGATATTTGATTTTTGAAATTTTATTTTTATGTCATTAAAAATTTACGATTTTGCAATTTTCTATAAAATTATGTCTATTATCCTGCAAACTTACGCAAAATATAATTTTAAAAAAATCTATTTTTTTATAAAAATCGAATTTTTATAAGAAATTTTGTCAAAATTGGTACTTTTGAAAAATTTTGTCAAAATTTAATTTTTCTAAAAGTTGGATTTTTGCCATTTTATATTTATGTCTTTCAAAATTTACGATATTTAATTTTCTACAAAATAAGGTCTACATTAATATTTTCTTGCAAATTTCTGCAAAATATAATTTTTTAAAAAATCTTATTTTTTATAAAAAATTTAATAGAAATAGAATTTTTTATCAGGCTGGAAAAAATTCACTTCTGTAGTATATTGTCCCAAAAATATTCTGCTTGAAATATACATATGTTTAGGGTTTACTCCAAATATATAATATTTGACAAACACAAATACAATGTGTTTGGGAAGATATTGTTCTAAACAAAACTAAGTTACCATCCTAATATTTATACCCTACACCACACTGTGGTAGGGTATGACTTTGTGCAATTGTTTGTAACACCCAAAAGGAGAAGAAATAGACCCATCGTTTATTATACCGATCGACTTAAAATCACTTTCTGAGTCGATTTAGCTATGTCCGTCTGTCCGTCTGTCTGTCCGTCTGTCCGTCTGTCTGTCCATATATTCTTGTAATCAAAGTGCAGGTCGTATTTATGGTCCGATTGTGATGAAATTTAGCATAGTGTTCTTTTTTGGCCCAAGGACAATTCCTATTGAAATTGGTTAAAATCGGTTCAGATTTGGATATAGTCCCCATATATATGTTTCACCCGATTTGACATGTAAGCGCTGTAGAAACCACATTTTACATCCGATCTTTATGAAATTCGGCAAAGAGAGTTATCTTATTACATCAATAAACAGTGCCAAATTCGGGGAAAATCGGTTCAGATTTAGATATAGTCCCCATATATATGTTTCACCCGATTTGACATGAAAGCGCTGTAGAAACCGTATTTTACATCCGACCTGTACGAAATTCGGCAGAGAAAGTTCTCTTATCACATGAAAAAACACTGCGCAATTCGGGGAAAATCGGTTCAGATTTAGATATAGCCCCTATATATATGTTCCACCCGATTTAACATTTCAGCGCTGTAGAAATTGTGTTTTATATCCGATCAGTACGAAATTTAATAGAGAGAGTTTTTTTTATTTGGAACTAATATTTGCGAAACAAATATTAATTTGTATTTAAGTATTTTGGAAAAAGTAACTAAAATTCGAAAAGGTTAGCAAAGTTTTAAAAATCTTTTTTAAGTAAAAGATATTTGGAAAAAATCTTCAATAATATCGTTGTTTATTTGCAAACACATATTTTATTTGTGAGAGTCTGCTCGCAAATATATTTTGTTCTAATATATCAATATATGTGTTCCAAACAAAATTTCTTGTTTTTTTAAATAAAACGTATTTGTTAACAAATGTATAGTATTTAAAAAAATTGTTGCCAAGCATATTTTCTTTCAATTCAAACAAATCAAAAATGGCGATTTTCCAATAAGATATTTGGTCTAAATTGGTATTTTTGATAAATTTCGTCAAAATTTAGTTTTTCTAAAAAGTTTCGTTGAAAATTGGATATTTCTATCAAACTTCCACAAAATTTATTTTTTCTAGAAAATTTCGCCAAATTCTACAAAAATATTTGCCATAAAATTCTACTATAAGTCTCTGAATACACCAAAACTCAAAACCCAACTGAAATGCCAGAAATAAATTAAAACTTGAAGCACATTTTTAGGTTTACTACTAATTCGAAAAACTACGAAATTAACCTAAAAATGCATTTTATGTTGTGACTTATTTCTGACATTTAAGTTGAGTCTTGAGTTTTGGTATATACAGAGACAATTTTATGGCAAATATTTTGGTAGAACAGTTTGACCCGTCAAACACTGGTTTGGGGGTGATCTTCACCCTTCTTAAAAAAATTGACCAAAAAGACACCTAAATTGAACTACTGGAGGGTTAAACTGTTCAAGAAAAATATTTACCATAAAATTCTACTATTAGTCTCTGAATACACCATAACTCAAGACTCAACTAAAATGGCAGAAATAAGTCAAAACTCTAAATGAATTTATAGTTTAAATTGAGTCTCAGCTTTGACATATTTTTGGCATTTAAGTTGGGTAAACATTTTTGTTTTATTGTAAACATTTTTGGTGAACATTCAATCTAGTGGTTTTTGGTCCATTTTTTGGAGAAGGGTAAATATCACCCCTAAAGCAGGTGTTTAACGGGTCAAACTGTTCTCCAAAAATATTTGTTGTAAAATTCTACTATAAGTCTCTGAATACACCAAAAGTCAAAACCCAACTTAAATGCGAGAAATAAATCGAAACTTAAAGTCCATTTTTAGGTTTAGCACCAATTCGAAAAAGTAGGAAATTAACCTAAAAATGCAATTTATGTTTTGACTTGTTTCTGGCATTTGAATTGAGTGTTGTTTTGGTATACTCAGAGACTAATAGTAGAATTTTTTTGGCAAATATTTTTGTAGAACAGTTTGACCCGTCAAACACCGGTTTAGAGGTGATCTTCACCCTTCTTAAAAAAATTGACCAAAAAGACACGTAAATTGAACTACTAGAGGATTAAACTCTCCAAGAAAAATATTTACAATAAAATTCTACTATTAGTCTCTGAATACACCAAAACTCAAGACTCAACCAAAAATGCCAGAAATAAGTCAAAACACTAAATAAATTTATAGTTTAATTGACTTTAAGTTTTGTCTTATTTTTGGGATTTAAGTCGGGTTTTGAGTGTAGAGTATTCCGAGTAGAATTTTATGGTAAATATTTTTGTTGAACAGTTTAACCCTCTAGTAGTTCAATCTAGGGGTCTTTTTGGGCCATTTTTTGTTAAGGAGGGTCAAGATCACCCCTAAAACCGGTGTTTGACGAGTCAAACTGGTGTATAAAATCAGTTGTCATAAAATTCTACTATAAGTCTCTGAATACGCCAAAACTCAAAATCCAATCTAAATGCGAGAAATAAATCAAAACTTAATGTTTTGACTTATTTGTGGCATTTAAGTTGATTCTTGAGTTTTGGTGTATTCAGAGACTTATAGTAGAATTGTATGGTTAAGATTTTTGTTGAACTTTTTAACTCTCTAGCTCGTCAATCTAGAGGTCTTTTTGGTCCACTTTTTGGAGAAAGGTAAAAATCACCCCTAAAACTTTTGTTTGATGGGTTAAACTGTTCTACAAAAATTTTTGCCGTAAAATGGTACTATAAGTCTCTGAATACACTAAATCTTACGGCTCAACTTAAATGCCAGAAATAAGTCAAAACATAAATTGCATTTTTAAGTTAATTTCGTACTTTTCGAATTGGTGCTAGACCTAATACAGGGTTTTAAGTTTTGACTTATTTCTGGCATTCAAGTTGAGTCTTGAGTTTTGGCGTATTCAGAGACTTATAGTAAAAGTTTATGGTCAACATTGTTGTTTAAAATGTTAACCCTCTAGCTCTAAGAGTCTTTTGCCAGAAATAAATCAAAATTCAAACTAATTGCTTTACGATAATTGTTATTGTGTGTTGATCATTGATATATCTTTTGTTTAATTAAGGATTCCTTAAGATTTTCTTAATAAGCAAGTTTAACTAAAGTTTTGCCTTTTCACAATGATTTTGTAACAAAAATGTTGTTAGTCGCTGTGGCAATTGATTGTTTAAGCCAAATATTGTAAAACGAAACTTGATGCTAATGTAATAGTAGATCTCAGTGGAATCTTTAAGTTAAACAAAAATTGATTAATTTTGATGTTTCCCTATGCGGGGTTGATCTGTTATTGATGTTATTTTATGGTTTTCTCACGGTGGAGTTGAGCTGAAGATCAAAGAGCTCCTTCAAAGTGAAAGTGAACAAGAAAACGACCTTGAAATCCAACATCAAGCAATGCATGATTCGTTTCGTTGGGGTTAGTCAACACTTCGGATGCAGCAATGTAGTTTTTGGCCTGCGATCCACTTGTCATTACTTCTACGTATACGAAAGTTATTCCAAATTTACATATATGAATTACTTTCAAGTAAGATCAATCTCAAGTCAATCGCCTGCCGCCGTAGTTCTTTTTCCCTCGACCATTCAATGTTGTTTTTGTTGTTGGTAAATGATATGTTTACACGAACAACCGCTTTTTTTAAAGTTACAAAATTTTTATTAAAGTTACAAAATTCTGATTATTTTGCAAAAAATCATTATGAAATTAAAGCGATTAAATCACAGTTTCTTTCAACATCGAGTTTCTTTTTCAAATGCAAAGTATAGACACAGTTTGAATGAAAATTTATTATCTGTTATATAATATAAAATATTATCTGTTATATAATAAAATAAATATAAACTCAAAATTTTAAGTCATTCGGTCGTTGCTTACGAAAGCTTTAGGGTACACACAACAACTAGACGGACTAAAATGCAAATGTATTCAACACATACTCCCGTAATTACCACTATATTCGATTATGCACTGCGTTTGTTAGTTTGGATATATATGTATATGTATATTTTTAATTTACATATAAATTCCCTCTGTTCTAAAGTAAAACCAAAAATATTTGAAAAAAAAACGAACAAACAAACAACAAAGTATTACGGAAATCAATTAAACCTGTAATTAATTATGCAAAAGTACACCAAAACAACAATTGCGCATAATACTCACTGTATAAATACTTGTGAACATGTGCTGGCGTTAAATTGTATTTTATAAATATTTTAATGTAATACAATATATAAATAATTTGTATTTTATTTTTCCCTACATGTGCAGCAGTAAATGGAGAATTCAGTAATTCGGGAGAATTCATTAATTCTGATGACAGATGACAAATTTATGTAAAATGTTTTATTTCAATTGCGGAAAGCGGGGCAAAAATGCGGTATTAATTATATTTTGGGAAATGATTTAAATTCGCCGAATAGGTTTGACAATGACAATGGAAAACTATTTAAATTAAAAATTCCAAAAATATGATTATATGTAGAGTGGCCCAGTAGGTGAGCGTGCTGGCCTACGAGTTTGGGGGTCGTGTGTTCGATTTCCACCAGAGGCTCTGGTCTGTCGCTACAAAGTATAACAAGCAACATGGGCTTAGTCACCCGGGTTATCCCTGGACCGTAAAAGTAGATTATAAAAATTGGCAAAATTATACATTGTATTGTAATTCATATAAATAAATAATGTAGCAATTTCATATTGGTCGCCCTTTTCACGAAGAAGCTTAAATTGTACTAAAGAACGTCCAGAGATTTAAGAAAAATATTGCCGTTTTAATTTCCTCGAAGTTGCGAATATAGAAAGTGTAAAAAGAAGGGACTTGGCAAATACACATATTTTCCGGTGACCAATATATACTTCGAAGATATGCACTTGCATTAAAATTATTCAGTTGATTGAGCCATTTTGTGTAGGAGGTACCAAAAGGGGCGCGGCAATAACATCAATTTGTTTACCGACCTAAAGGCACCACTGCAAAAACTTTCAAGTATTTATATACACTGGTGTTAAAAGTTATTATCAGTTAACTATTTGCACAAAATGGGAGGGAGATACAAAAAAGGGCGGGGCCATTTTGACCATTTTTTAAGCAGATAGCGACAGCTAAAATAATAGTATGCGTGGAATTACACAAGATTCGGATAAGTAGTATAGAAGTTATTAGAGAATCAATATTTCAATAAATTTTAACCCTTTGAGGGGGAACCGACATGGTAGATCTGCGATCTTAGCCTTGTATAGAGAAAAAAATTAAAATGTATGAAAATTGAAGTCAATCGGTTACTCCTATCGAGAGTAATCATGGGCACCAGCCAGACAGACGGACGGATGGACATTACTCAAATGACTTAAAATGACCCAAAGCTGATTTCCGCCAAATATACTTGAGGTTTTAGGTCACTCATTCGATGTGTTACAGTTTTGGCCCGTAGCACATGACAGAAGAGGTTATAAAAACTAGATTTTGCTGAAATTCTCTTATTTCTACCAAAGAGGCTATAATTTCTACTTTTATCCATAGATTTTTTCCAAGTTGGCTTTCTTTGTTCGTTAGAATGCTGGGCATTGAATAAAATAATTTTTGGTGATTTTGTTCTATTTTTATACCCTACACCACACTGTGATACAGGGTATTATAAGTTTGTTTCACGGCAGATGTTTGTAACACCTAAAAACAACACAGCTAGACCCTCCTTAAAGTATACCGATCGACTCAGAATCACTAGCTGAGTGGATTTAACGATGTCCGTCCGTCTGTCCGTCCGTCTGTCCGTCCGTCCGTCTGTCCATGTAAAGTTGTTCGTCGACTACAGGTCGCAATTTCACTCCGATCGTTCTGAAATTTTGCAGTTTAGAGTATTTCGCGGCTGTTAAGATCGCTATTGAATTTGGTTGAAATCGGTTCAGATTTAGATATAGCTCCCATATATATCTTTCGTCCGATTTGGCCCTTTAGCCCTATAGAAGCTGTATTTTACATCCAATCGTTTTGAAATTTAGAATGGTAGAGTTTCTTGATCCATGAACCAACATTGCCAAATTTGAAGAAAATCCGTTAAGATTTAGCTATAGCTCCCATATATATGTTTCGTCCGATTTTGCTCTTTAGTCCTGTAGAAGCTGTATTTTACATCCAATCATTTTGAAATTTAGAATGGTGGAGTTTCTTGATCCATGAACCAACACTACCGAATTTGAAGAAAATCGGTTAAGATTTAGCTATATCTCCCATATATATGTTTCGTCCGATTTGGCCATTTAGTCCTATAAAAGCTGTATTTTACATCCAATCGTTTTGAAATTTAGAATGGTAGAGTTTCTTGATCCATGAACCAACATTGCCGAATTTGAAGAAAATCGGTTAAGATTTAGCTATAGCTCCCATATATATGTTTCGTCCGATTTGGCCCTTTAGTCCTATAAAAGCTGTATTTTACATCCAATCGTTTTGAAATTTAGAATGGTAGAGTTTCTTGATCCATGAACCAACACTACCGAATTTGAAGAAAATCGGTTAAGATTTAGCTATATCTCCCATATATATGTTTCGTCCGATTTGGCCATTTAGTCCTATAAAAGCTGTATTTTACATCCAATCGTTTTGAAATTTAGAATGGTAGAGTTTCTTGATCCATGAACCAACACTACCGAATTTGAAGAAAATCGATTAATATTTAGCTATATCTCCCATATATATGTTTCGTCCGATTTGGCCCTTTAGTTCTATAGAAGCTATATTTTACATCCAATCATTTTGAAATTTAGAATGGTAGAGTTTCTTGATTCATGAACCAACATTGCCGAATTTGAAGAAAATCGGTAAAGATTTAGCTATAGCTCCCATATATTTGTTTCATCCGATTTGGCTCTTTAGATCCAATCGTTTTTATACCCTACACCACACTGTGGTACAGGGTATTATTTAAGTATAAAATGTCCCAAAAGTAAATTTATGTAAACAATTTATACATGAATTACAAAATTTATATATCAGAGTTATTCAATATTACGAGAGTGGTGTAGGGTATTATATAGTCGGCCCCGCCCGACTTTAGCCTTTCCTTACTGGTTATACGCTCACTTTAGTGATACGAGGGTATATACCATTTGCTACGGGACAAAAGTGTAACACATCGAAGGAGTGACCTAAGACCCTATGTATGTTCGGCGGATATCCGTTTTGGGCCATTTTAAGTCGAATTAGCAATGTCCGTCCGTCTGTCTGTCTGGTGGCTGGTGCGCACGATAACTCTCGAAAGGAGTAACCGATTGACTTCAAATGTGGTATGTGGTAATATTTTCCTCTATCTCCGGCTAAGTTCGAATATGGGCCATATTGGTCCACTCCTTCTAGTACCTCCCCCACAAAGGGTTAACATTTAGTGAAATATTGATTATTTGATAACTTCTATACTACTTATTTGAATCCTCTGAAATTCTACACATAGTATTGGTTTATCAGTCACAATCACTTCGGGAAAAATGGTAGAAGATGCAAAATACTTAAAATTTTGTACAGTGTAATGCTTTTATAATACCTAGAGTCTAGGAAAAATTGGCCTTTATTGGCACGCCCCTTTTGGTACCTCCCACACAAATTGACATTTTTGTACCAAAAGTTAACAGCTTTTGCTTTAATACCAGTGCATACACATACTTGAAATTTCGTATAGTGCATTGCTTTTATAGTACCTAGAGTCTAGAGAATAGTGGCCGCTACTGGCACGTCCCTTTTGGTACCCCCCACACAAGTGGGAAATTTTGGACATAAGTCGGTTTACTCGACTGAACTTTCTTACTTGTTTGTTTTCCAATATCCATTAAAGGAAAATTTTTCAAATATATTTGACTTCTGATTCGATTTTCTTATCTTTTCCTACCTCAAAAATAAATAATTATTTCTCTACAAAAATTGAAAAAGAAAAATCTGCCCGTAGAATAGTTACAGAAGTATAATAAAACTGCACTTAAAAACGGGTCCATACTAAGTTTGAAATTATACAAACAGATCAGTCTTTAGTCGAGAGTGTATCTCAGTTTCAATCATAACGATTAGAGATTGAATAAATCGGAAAACCGACATCGTTCAGGCACATATACATGTGTATATATTATTTAAACTACCCCTCCATCCGAAAATATGCAACTAAATGGCTTATTTGCCATAAAATTCCATTTTGATAAAAATAAATTTGGTTCAAATCCTGGATTATGTTGTCATTCCATAACAAATGAAATTGTGTATAACATACATACATATTTTTCACCTTTCCCCAATAACTCAATGCATTACTAAATATAGATATCTTTAATACATTTCCTAATTATCATTAATACCCTTTGGATATTTTCTCTCATTTGTATCTACATGATATCCATACATTCATTCGAAAATATCTTGTCTAATTGCTTCATTGAATTTGATTATTATAAGCCTGTGGCTATTACCTTTTAATCAAACTTTTGCAAATTGCAATCTTTCGGCAGGAGATTAAGATAACATTATCAACACATCATTTTGCACGATACCTGAACCATTTATACAAAATTACTTACACCTATCTCCTCATTTATTAATTAAAGCTATTCATGTTAATGGTAGTTAAATTTTTTTTTGCTACATTTGGTTCTACTAATATTTCACACATATTTAAGCAGAGTGTGCGAGAAAATCAGCAGCTGCTGCCAAAAGGATATTGACAAATATTTAATAAATTCACAAATATGACTTTTCAATAGGGGTTGGGAGTTGGTTGCCCTCCAATGTCTATGATAATCAGATGCCTGTGCCCATGTGGAAATAATCTATCGTTCGGTCGGTCCCTTCTAGGCACGTGTTTTCATGTCAAAGAAGCCCCGGTCACTGTCACCTGATCTTTATAGTCAAAAACAAACTAATCAACGTAGAATGCTAATAGCATAACAGTAAGATCGGCAAAATATATTTTTTTCGAATTTTTCTACTATGGATCTTTTTGAAACTTTTTAGTTCCACTTTCTAAAAAAAATAGTATTTAGATAGCCCAAAATGGTCCCTTTCATTTGACACTCATATCGTCTTACTAGGGCTTTCAGAAAAATTTACCAAATTTTTTGGAATATTTATATGCTTTAAAAATGTCAAGTCCTTTTAAACGCGAACTCGACCAGAAAATAAAAAACTGAGTATACAGCTTTGTTTTGTTTCTAGTCAGATTTCGGAATTATATAAACAATTCCGTGACCATTAATTTTTGTTAAATTTTGTCGAACGGTACAATAAAATCTGAAATAATAAAATATTGTTTTTTTTTTAAATATGATAAAATAAGAAATTCTAAAAAAATAAATCCGACAATAGGTTTTTTATAATTCCAAAAACTGCTTTCATATCATTTGGGAATTATTATATTTTTATTCAACGCCCCTCTTGGTACCCACCAAACAAAATGGCAAAAATAAAAAATATGAAAATAATTTCTTGAGTTTCCCTTACTTTTGCAATATGGATCATAACTTTTACATTTATCCTTAGATTTTTTCAAAAAGGCATTGTTTTCTTTTTTTGCAATTTTTTTTTTCTATTTCTTTTGTTTATTTTTTTCGTGACAGCAAAAAACACATTATTTATTGAAAAAAAATCAAATTTTTTCTAGTTGTTTGAACAACACTTGCAAAACTACCATTATTACATGAAAATTTAGTTTTTAGCATTTCTATCCCACATAATTTCCTTTAATGTTATGTTAGGTTAGGTCGAAGAGAGGCGACGTTTAAACGTCTCATGTCCATGGACATAGACTTAAGCCAGTGGTACGGCCTGTTGTGCGCTCCTTATTTATGATCTTTTTATACCTCACGGTACCAGACATGCCCTGCAGTCGTCGTTTTCTGATAGTCCGTTAGAACACTCATTATCTTACTAATCTCCATCTTGTTTAGATTCACACACTCCGTGATTGCTCGAACTTCTGCTTAAAATACCGTATTATGGTCAGGAAGGCGGAAGTGAAGTTCGACTTCTGGTTCATTAATAAAAAGTCCCAGACCCGTCCTTCCTCCTAGCTTGGACCCATCCGTGTAGCAGCTGGTTACCACTGGCGCATGGGCCAGTGTTCCGTTTTCCCAGGAGCGTCTGTGTGGCACAAACGAATCACAGGTAGCTGTAAGCCGCACTTCAGGAATGCGGCCTGAGATTTCTGGCCTTTGAATGTGACCAACTAGAGATTCTTAAATCTTCTGATGGTACGACTTGTGGTCTCGATTTATCCATTCACCCATCTCTTGTAGACGTCTTGCTGTGAGGGCTGCCCTCCAGGGGTATACCACGATTTACCATGTCTCTAATTGTTTCGTCATATGACCCACAAATAATCCACCTATTCCTTATCATATTGTTGATCCTGTTTTTCAGCGTCTGGTCAACCTGAAACTCGTCTAAGGACTGGATAAGAGTATCGGTCTGCACATTGTTAAATGCGCCGTCAATATCTAACCAAACAGCAAGTGTGTAAATTTCTTTTCTGAAAGACTCTTCTTTGTGGTGCACTACCTCATGCAGAGCTGTTTCAACTGATCTTCCTTTGACATATGCGTGCTGTTTGAATTTTAGCCTGTCATCCGATATTTTACTTTTGACAAAGTCACCAATTATTCCCTCCATTGTTTTTAACTGGAAAGAAGTTAGGCTAGTGGGTCGATAAGCTTTTGGGGTCGTATAACTCGCCTTGCCAGGCTTGGGTATGAAGACCACCCTTGATTCCTGCCAGTATTTTGGGGTATAAGCATGGGTTAGGCATGAAGTGAACACTCCAGCCAGATGAGTTGATACCAGAAGTCCTAGAAATATTCCATCCGTTCCCGCAGCCTTGAAGGGATGAAAGCTTTTTATCGCTTCTTTAACCATACCATCTGTTATATCCGTAATAGGAACTTGATGCAATACATTTTCATTCTGTAACTGTTCCTCTGTTGGTCCAGCATTACCAGTCGGAAAATTAGTTTTCATCAAGAGGTATCCTCTATAGTTTCCATCCTTTTACCCGAGTCATCCACTAGTGTTTCGGTCTGGACATGCGTTTTTCAGAGGAACTTTTTCATTTTAGACATGCTGTTAACGCTGTCACAGAAAAGCCTCCAGGAGTTACGTTTCGCCGATCTAATGGCTTTATTGTATTCTTTGAGTCTTCAGTGGTAGTCTTCCCAATATACTGATTGTTTTTTACGTCGAGCTCTGTTGTAAAGTCTGCGGACATCTTTGCCAATCGAGCGAATTTGTGGCCGTGCAATTTTAAACCGTATATAACGGTGGTCCGAATAGGAATGTTCATCCGAAACCCTCCACTCATCCCATCAATAAGATTTTCTGAACATATCGTTATATCTAATAATTCTTCCGGCGGCGCATCGAATGACAAATATATTGACGCCAGGTACATATTTCCATTACGTCCGATTGCGTCCGATGTTGACAACTCTGGAGAGAAAAGAGAACATAAGTTTTTATGGCACAAAATACAAGTACAGGGACGAGTACCTTTGTTAGTGTAGAAAATGCTGTAGTTCATATGGTTTAATCCTGTAACCTTGTTGTTAGTTGTCCATGGTTCCAGGATCAAAACAATATGAACCTGCCTTTATTTATGTTGTCCATCAGAGCGTTAGATGCTGTCTCGCTCCGGTGGAGGTTTATCTGGATAACCTCATTGTCTTTCCAGTAAAAGTTTCTTTTGGGAGTCTATCCTATCTGGTGGCACACCCTCGTTATTTGGTAGTGGGTCATTCTCCTCCTTTCGTTCACTACCTATTACACCATCTTCCAGTAGACATTCTTGGGAGGCGGTGTAATTTTTTTCGCTCCCTCATTGTTTTGAACCGTTGTGTGGCTCTTTTTATTTTCATCACCACCTTTGCTGGGAACTTCCTGCAAAAGTGGCGGTACTATTGGTAAACTGGTGGTGTTATCGACTACTTCCACATCTGATTTTGGCAGTATATTACTTGTCTCCATCCGTTCTCTACCAGTGTTTGCCTCTTCAGCCAGCATATTTGGTCTCGATTCATCTGTCCTGTCGATCGGGACCTTTCCAATTTTGAAAAAGACTGTGCAGATCAAGAAGTACGTCATGCCCTTCTCCATGACATGATTGTTTTTGGATTCTGGGTCTATGCCCAACACGAGGAGAGTACCCTCGTTTTCATCCTTCCTATAGAAGACTTCCCACTTTCTCACGGAAAGTTTTGAATTCTGTTTGCCAATGATGTCGAGTATGTACTCTGGTGAGAACTTACTGGGACATCCCTTGACATATAGAGTCGATTTTATAAGTTCAGGAATGTCACTTTTCCTTACAAATTTTAGCTTTGCGGCGTCCCAAGGAGACGGGAAGCTATCCACAAGGACACGAGCGCAACGTTGTGATGCCAGCAAAACGCCCCTCTCAAACTTGCAACTCATTACTTCGATTCGATTCATCGATTCGATTGGTGGTTCATGCTTAGATTCGAGGACGCACTTCGCTATACTCGTATAGACCAAATACTTGAAGTTACTCTATTGGTCTTCGGGGATTCTGCCAGATGCACAATTATGGCATAGCATATATCGTCTCGGAAATGTTGTTTAGCTATTTTAGAATAAGATGGTAGCTTCTTAACCTTCTTTATGTCCAATTCATGTTTCCGTGTCTGTAGAGTCTTTTTGTTTAAAGCCACATCTTTAACGGATGATTTGGTTGACTTGATCTACTACTTACTGGATCAACTTTACCGCCCACGATCGAAGGACCCCGACTAGAGATTTCCTTTTGTGTGTTTACGTTAGGCTTCTCCGAAATACTGAAAGATGGCGAGCCCTTTTTCTTCTTAGTCATTTAGTCACAGCGCTATGTCCTTCGGGAGACCTGACTCTTTTAGCGGCCTCCATGTTTGTATTGGAGGTAGAATTGTCAGTTTCATCCCGTAATAGGTTCTGTCGGTTCAACTTATTCAGTTTCCTTCTTTGTGCCCCTGACAGTCTCTATGGGTTAGCAACAATAGTGATATTGTTTTCATTTGATGATTCAGTGTCAGAGTCCCCATTGGCTTTTAAAGCCTGGGGTTGCTCTGAGACATTAACTAACTTAGGAGAAAAAATGCCGAAAAAACTTACCTGAATTACACTTTTTTGGGTAGGTTTGTTCCGCATTTTTTTTCCTATTCAATATCTACAATTTTGCTTCAAACACAAAAAATGCAAAAATTGCTCTTTGAGCAAAAAAAGTCGTATGGCCATTAAATTATTAATTGAGCAAACTTCTTAGTTATTTTTCCCAAACATACCATGAGACTTATAAATACTATTATTTGCTTACATATTAGTTATAAGTTACGACATTTTTTACGAATATAATTAATTGCTTAGAGGATCGCAATTGATTTTAATTATATCTGTTATTATTATTTAATTAAAAATCTTCTTGTTTTAATCCCTACTCTATCGTATAGGATTTTGGAAAGACTTTGATTGTTGTTTTTGCAAATAAGCTCTTATATGTATGTTGTATATTTTGTCTTCGATTTGTAAATTTGTCATAAAAATCCTTAATGGTTTATCAGCAATTTTTATTTAATTTAAAATATTCATACTTGTGGGTGTTTTCTTAAATTACAAACAAATTGCTTGCTTCATTATAATTGTCAATATTTTTATTTGATTTTTATTCTTTTTAACTTGTAATTCCAATCCTATCATTTCCCAGTTGTAGGAGTGTATATGCTGTTGCTTTCTCCGCAAAGGATTTATTGCAAAATGTTTATTTAAGAATCAAAAGTCATGATGGGAAATTATTGCTGATTGTCGTATAAAAATGTTCTCGACAATGCCAAGAGAATTGTAATTGACATAGTCGTTTTAAAGAAAATAAAGCACAATACTCATATGTGTATGTTCAAGGAAATATGTCAATATTTTGAAAAGCCATATTGGGGTAAAAAGTTAATTGCAATATTCATTTATATATTTGCTATTTTAATTATCAGAGGACACTACTTGAGGCTAAAGAAGATAATTGGACAAGCATGGAGCTATGAAATCTGCACAAAGAAGCATATTTTAAATTTGAAAAAATTAAAAAGTTTTTATAATTACTCTTACTTCTTTATCTATAAATAGAATACAAATTAGGAAAAAACATTTTAAAGTTATCAGATTTGTATTGAAATTTTATTCAAAGGAAAAAGCCTTCCGGAAACTTTATGTAAACTATTATGAATACGATTTTTTAAGTTTGTTTCAAATCATAATTTTATATTTGTCTCTGGATTACAATAATTATAAAAATTTTTATATTTTTTAAATCATATTTTTATTCCTTTCTTATTAGAAATTTGTGCAGGTTTGTTGCATATTCCAAATAAGGCGTACAAGTAATATGATATTACATACGTACAATTGCTAATGATTGTACGTTTAAGCATTATTAACTGCTATTGATATTACTTATAGGCCTTGTGGAAATGAACTTTTGGTATTACTCATACGTTTGGGTGTTTGCACAAATTGAAGATACATATTCCCTGGCATCATTTATGCATTATGCTGACATTTTCATTTTCCCAGCAATGGATTCATTGCCACATATTTGGTATCAAATATTTATTTTCATCATGGAATATGGTTTCCGTTTGTAGTCAAACAAAACTTCCCTCGTGAATGCAATGCGATAGATAGATTTCTAGCGTCATTTCCAAATAAATGTGAGGCCAAAAATGCGGTGAAAGGTTAATTACAATATTGGTTTAGAAAGATAAATGCATTTGAGTACTTGCTTAGAAATTGACTTCAATTTAAATTTTCGGTGCAAATTATTGAGACGGTATAAAGTCAAATGATAGCGACTACAAATGTATGAAGGCAGCTTAGGATTGCAACACATATAAACTCTCAGACGAGTGCATCCTCAGAAAAATATTGTTCTAAACTTGGTATTTTGAGGAAATGAACCGTCCCATCGTCTAGGGTCCATATTTTCGTCTGATCCTTAGTAGATGACCCATCTGCTCTTCTACTATGGAGTGTATGACATATCTAGTTGTCTACTGTAAAGTGGGTGACCCACCTAGTCCTCTACTATTGAGTAGATGACCCTCTTGGTCGTCAACTATGGAGTGTATAACCTATCTATGAACGTCCAATATTTTCGTCTACCATTGACTAGATGGCCCATCTGGTCGTCTACTATTGAGTGGGTGATTCATCTGGTCATCTACTCATGAGTAGCTGTCCCATTTGGTCTTCTACTAAGTGAGTGACTCACCAAGTCGTCTACTATTGAGTAGATGACCCACCTGGTCGTCAACTATGGAGTGTATGGCCTATCTGGTAATCTACTGTAGTGTGGGTTACCTATATGGTAACCTACTGTAGATTAGATGTGCTATCTGGTCATCTGCTGTAGAGTAGATTTCCTATCTGGACATCTGCTAAAGAGTAGATGCTTAATCTGGTTGTGTACTATAGATTAGATGACCAATCTGGTCGTCTACACTAAAGCAGGTGACCTATACTATATACCATTGAGTAGATGACCCATCTGGTCGTCTACTATTAAGTAGATTACCAATCTGATTATCTACAATAGAGTAGATGACCCATATGGTCGTCAACTATGCAGTGTATGATCTATCTGACCCTCGACTGTGGAGTAGATGACCATCTGGTCGTCTACAATAGATTAGATGACCAATCTGTTCGTCTACAAAAGAGTACCTGTCTATACCGTATACTATTGAGTATATGACCTATCTGGTCGTCTTCTATTGGTCATCTACAATAGAGTAGATGCCAAATCTGGTGATGTACTATAGAGTAGATGGCCAATCTGGTCGTCTACAATAGAGTAGATGATCTATCTGGTCGTTTCCTATTGAGTATTTGACCTATCTGATTGTCTACAATAGAGCAGATGATCTAATCTATTAAATAAATGACCTATCTGGTCGTCTAATATTAAGAAGATGACCTATCTGGTCGTCTAATATTAAGAAGATGTCCTATCTTATCATCTACTACAGAGTAGATGACCAATCTGGTCGTCTTTTTTAGTATTGAATTAATACGAATCTTGTCGCCTTTTATGGAGTACATGACCATCTCGTTTTCTACTATAGAGTAGCTGATATATCTAGCCGTCTATAACAGAGTAGATGACCAATCTGGTCGTCTACTATGTAATAAAAGTCCTATCTGTAATCTTCTCTAGAGAATATGACCTATCTTGTCGTCTTCTATAGAGTGGATGACCTATCTTGTAGTCTACTATGGAGTAGATGACCTATCTGATCGTCCAATATAGAGTATATGACCTATATGGTCGTCTGCTATAGAGTAGATTACCTAACTGATCGTCTACTATACAGTAGATGACATATCTGATAATCTACTATAAAGTTGATGATCGTCTACTATTGAGTAAATGACCTATACTGTCGTCTGCTTTAGAATAAATGACCTTTCTGGTCGTCTGCTTTAGAATAAATGACCTTTATGGTCCTCTACTATAGACCTATCTGATCGTCTACTATAGAGTAGATGGCCTATCTGGTCGACTACGTTAGAGTATATGGTCGTCTACTTTAGAGTAGATGACCTATCTATAGAGTAGATGACCTATCTGATCGTCTACTATAGAATAGACGACCTATCTATTCGTCTACTATAGTACATGTTCGATTCGCGGAAAAATAACGGTTTTATAGGCCATTCAAAAAAGGCGTAACTCATTAAAAAATATATATAAAAGAAAAAGCCCTAAATAACTAAACATATAATCACACACTAGTAGTATTCATTGCGTTTTTTATGTCGATTGGAAAAATATGATATGCGTACATGCATTTTACAATTAGAATAATTAAAAAACCTATCATTTATAAAAAGGTGTATTGCGCGAAAAATAGCGGTATTAAAGTAATCTATAGTTTACTATAGAGTATATGACCTATATGGTCGTCTACTTTAGAGTATATGACCTACTTGGTCGTCTACATTGTAACACTAATTGTAAATATTTAAGAATTATCAAAAAATATTAATTAAATTATTAATTAAAGTAGATGACATCTCTGATCGTCTACTATAGAGTAGATGACCTATTTTATCCTCTGCTACAGAGAAGGTGGCCTATGTGATCGTCTACTGTAGAATAAAATCGTGTACTATAGATGGCATATGTGGTCGTCAATTATAGAGTAGCTGGCCTATCTGGTCTTCTACTATAAGGTAGATGACCCATCAGGTCGTCTACAATCGAGTAGATGACCCATCAGGTCGTCTACTATAGAGTAGATGACTTATCTGGTCGTCTACTGTAGTTTAGATGACCTAACTGGTCCTCTACGATACAGTGTATGACCTATCTGGTCGTCTACTGCTGAGTAGATCTCGTCAACTATAGCTTGTACTGTCTGTTCGTCTACTGTAGATTATATGGAGTCTACAACAATTCTTATAATATAGATGACTCATACGATCGACTACAAAAGAAATTTTTGCTAACAATTACTGACAACGCTCTAAATTTGTGGCAAGCATCTGTCTGTTATATTGCTTACTACACCATTTTCAACTGTAATTCGAAAAAAATCAATTCAATTTCGAATAAGATCAATTGAAATTCGAAAAAGGTCAATTGAAATTCGAAAAAAATCAATTGAAATTCGAAAAAAATAAATTGAAATTCGAAAAAAATAAATTGAAATTCGAACACATCAATTGGATTTCGAAACAAATCAATTGAAATTCGAAATACATCAATTGAAATTCGAAACACATCAATTGAAATTCGAAAAACATCAATTGATATTTGAAATACATCAATTGAAATTTGAAATACATCAATTGAAATTCGAATTTTTCCATTTGAAATTCGTAATACACCAATTGAAATTCGGAAAACATCAATTCATATTCGAAATACATCAATTGAAATTCGAAAATGTAAACAAATCTGCACATTAGATTGGGTAGAATTTATTTAAACACATTTGCTGACTAAATCTTAACATATAATGTGATGATCTTATCTTTTATGAATATTTATTCAAAATTAGTTGAAACAAAACATTTTTAAATATTTTAATATTAAAGGTTTTACACAGACAAATTGTATCACTTAAATACTATCCTATCTAATACACAGCATTGATTTTGTTTACATTTTTCGAATTTCAATGGAAAAATTCGAATTTCAATTGACGTATTCCGAATTTCAATTGCAATTTTACGTATTTCAAATGATGTGTTTCAAATTTGAATTGACGTGTATCGAATTTCAATGGATGTTTTTCGAATTTCAATTGATGTTCTTCATATACCAAGAGATGTTTTTCGAATTTCAATTGACCTTTTTCGAATTTCAAATGGAATATTGGAATTTCAATTGACCTTTTTCGAATTTCAAATGGAATATTCGAATTTCAATTGATATTTTTCGAATTTCAAATGGAATCTTCGAATTTCAATTGACTTTTTTCGAATTACAATTGAAAATGGTGTAGTCAATTGAAGCATGACGTTTTACGTTGCAGGTAAAAACCGTTATCGAGATTTAATTCAAACTCATCATTGTTATTGATTTGTAATTGGCTGGAAAATTAAACCAGCATCTATTAAAGAGCTATGAAATATACGTTTGTTTATTGGTCCATTACACGCTAAAATTATACTGTTATTTTTGGAAAATATTATAAAGATGAAAATGTTATATAATGCCTACCGCGGACACGGAAGCAATTCGACAGACACCATCTGACGTTTCAACATGACTCGGCAACAACCCATAAAGTCATTGAAACGCAACTTTTTTTATTAATATGTGTGCTCACAAACATCTCTTTTCTTCAGCGGTCTGGCCAATAATTGGTCAGTCCTTTCTGGACTCAAATATTTGAAACCAATGTTTCTTTTAATTTACGTAGGACCTTAAATCCTACCTTGATATATTATTCTTTTTGGTAGTAAATTGTTTGTACTGCCCTCCCTGTATGTTAGCATAACCAGGACTCCTTACATTAGTGTCATAACAAAATTACCGGTTAAATGCCTAGATTAAAAGGTTCATATTTTGTCAATCTTAATTTAGAAATCCATTAAATTACACTTATCTTGCAGGACTTTGGCCTGTATCACAGTCCTTTGTTTATTTTCAGTTGTCATCTTTTGCCATTTTTTCTGTCCTGAAATCCGTAATCCAATTTCTTTGGCCAAGACCTCTATTTGTCAGAGAATTACAAATGAAAGTAATTTATCACTTGAACAATTTTATTGTTTAGCCATTATTTTGTATTCTTTTTGTGAACATTTCTTGTGATCCAAAACGCTGTTTGTGTCACTTTTCAAAGGTTTCCATTACAGATTTTCTTTTGTCATAATTTCTTTACGGATTTTCTTAGGGAATTGCTTTTGGTCCGCATTTTGTTCATATTTAATGTAAATTCTAAAATACACAAATGCAAATGAAAGAATGTGAGATAAGAAAAGGGAAATTAAAGTGGATTTTTGTCTAAAAATAGCATCATTAAAAAGACAGAGGTTGTGTTTGAATCGAAAGAGGCTAATTTTGTTTTTTCTAAGATAATTTCTCTAGAAGCTGTGATATTATCTTTATTAAATTAAAAAATTTCAATTTAACTTTAAAGAAAAAATTTAAAAGAAAAATTATTTTTGCTGGAATGACATTTTGGGACTACTACTCTGTTTTTTTTCTTAGAGCATACATATCTATTGATACATATTTTTTTTAAAAACATTTAAACATTTTATTTAATTTTTTTGGTTTACTTTAAAAAAAAGTTTTCATAACCTATTTCATGTTTTTTTTGTGGTTCACTTAATGAAAAATATTTTTCATAATTTATTTAATATTTTTTTTTAGTTAGCTTTTAGCACTGTATATACATTTACAAATTCAAAGTATCCTTATGAGTATCTTTTATCTGTAAGTAATTTACAAATTCAAAGTATCTTTTAAGTATATCGGAATTGAAACTATTATTGAACATTTTTATTCTTGACTATTTGTATATATTTATTTTAATTTTAGCAATAAAAGGAAGTCTTTGCTGATTATTCACTTTTGACGCCCACCACTTTGAATTCACAAACTCAATTTGTCTTTTCTGCGTGTTTCAATTGAAGCTATTATTGAATAGTTGAATTCTTGATTATTTGCATTTATGTCAATACCATTGCGTCCCAGTCTTGGCGTCTCTCCTCTCTTTCCTTTATGGCACTATTGTGCATAGTGAATATCCCACTATTCTGCATAGCTGAAACTGAGAGCGATTGTCTGTCGTGTCGTCGTTTTGCAGAATAAATAATAGAATAAATATTTGCCAGCAACAAACTCGTGGAAACGCCTTTTAAAATGTCATTAAAACTGTGAATATAAAGGCAATGGTTACGATAACTGTGGGCATTAGTGCAAAGCATTGCTCTATTGTCGCATTGTCTCATGCTGGCCATGATTGGAAACAGGATTGCAAGTATTTTTATAAACCTACATTATTGAGGGCGGGTATATATTATTTGGCACGGATCAAAATTTTATCTCTTCGTGGTAGAGTACTAAAACCCTAGAAAATGCGTTTCAGAACAGTTTACGTCACTTAAGCTATATCCGTCCGTCTGTCTGTCTGGTTGTTGCACTCTATAACTCTCAAAAAGAGTGGCCGAATATCTTAAAATTTTGCTTGCGGTAATATTTTTGTCTATCTCATACTATGTTCGAAAATCGGGTAGATGGATCCACTTTATCTGGTACCTCCTGCACAATTATATAACTAATTTACTTACAAAAAATATTGACACAAATTTATTATAACTATTTTATTATAAAAAATTTCTGTGTCCAGGCCTAAAAACTTTATTGAGGCATACTATTTTATGAAAACAAAACAAACACTTTTTATGGTAAAGATATTTATACCCTACACCACACTGTGGTACAGGGTATTATAAGTTTGTTTCACGGCAGATGTTTGTAACACCTGAAAATAACACAGCTAGACCCACCTTAAAGTATACCGCTCGACTCAGAATCACTAGCAGAGTCGATTTAAGCATGTCTGTCCGTCCGTCCGTCTGTCCATGTAAAGTTGTTCGTCGACTACAGGTCGCAATTTCACTCCGATCGTTCTGAAATTTTGCAGTTTAGAGTATTTCGCAGCTGTTAAGATCGCTATTGAATTTGGTTGAAATCGGTTCAGATTTAGATATAGCTCCCATATATATATTTCGTCAGATTTGGCCCTTTAGTCCTATAGAAGCTGTATTTTACATCCAATCATTTTGAAATTAAGAATGGTAGAGTTTCTTGATCCATGAACCAACACTACCGAATTTGAAGAAAATCGGTTAAGATATAGCTATAGCTCCCATATATATGTTTCGTCCGATTTGGCCTTTAGTTCTATAGAAGCTGTATTTTACATCCAATCGTTTTGAAATTTAGAATGGTAGAGCTTCTTGATCCATGAACCAACATTGCCGAATTTGAAGAAAATCGGTTAAGATTTAGCTATAGCTCCCATATATATGTTTCGTCCGATTTGGCCTTTAGTTCTATAGAAGCTGTATTTTACATCCAATCGTTTTGAAATTTAGAATGGTAGAGCTTCTTGATCCATGAACCAACATTGCCGAATTTGAAGAAAATCGGTTAAGATTTAGCTATAGCTCCCATATATACATATGTTTCATCCGATTTGGCTCTTTAGATCCAATCGTTTTTATACCCTATACCACTCTGTGGTACAGGGTATTATTTAAGTATAAAATGTCCCAAAAGTAAATTTATGTAAACAATTTATACATGAATTACAAAATTTATATATCAGAGTTATTTAATATTACGAGAGTGGTGTAGGGTATTATATAGTCGGCCCCGCCCGACTTTAGCCTTTCCTTACTGATTTTTTAAATAATTTTTTGCTGGCAGGAAAAAAACCATAAAAATAGAAAAAAAATCGCAAAAAAATAGTTTCTTTCATGTCTTAAAGCTATCATCCTAACGAAGAAAACAATGCCTTTTTGCAAAGTAGCTGTGGATAAATGTATAAATTATGACCCATATTGTAAAAATAGGGAAATTCAAAAAAATAATTTTTAATTTTTTTTATTTTGGTAATTTTGCTTGGGAGGCACCAAAAGGGGAGTGGCAATAACGCCCATTTTATAATATAATATGTGTATTATAAAATCATTACACCGTACAAAATTTAGGTATTTGTATGTGCATTAAACTAACTTATAAGCCGTTAACTTTTTGTGCAAAATGGGAGGTACCAAAAGGGGCGTGATAATATCGCCCATTTTGCACGGGACTATAGGTATTGTAAAGGCATTACACATTATTCACGGGACTATAGGTACTACAAAAGCATTATACTGTACGAAATTTCAAGTATTTCTATGCACTGGTATTAATGTTATAAGCTCTTAACTTTTAGTGCAAAATGGTCCATTTGTGTGGGAGGTACCAAAAGGGGCGTGGAAACTTCGCCCTTTTTTCTCAAGATGATAGCGACCAAGAAACTACTACTATGTGGGAAATTGTGAAATATTCTGAGTAGTAGTATAGAAGTAATGAGATAATCAATATTTCACTACATTTTGTTCCTTCGTGGGGGAGGAACTCGAAGGATTGGGCCGACATAGTAAATCTTTGACCTTAGCCTGCGACAGAAAAAATATTGACACGCACCAAATTTGATGTCAATCGGTTAATCCTGCCGAAAGTTATCGAGTGCACAAACCAGACAGACAGACGGACAGGCTGACGGACATTGCTGAACTGTTTTAAGATTGCCCAAAACGGTGTTACACTTTTGTCCCGCATCATGTGATATATACCCTTGTTCACAATAGTGGGGGTATAAAAACCGGATTACGTTGAAATTCTCTTATTTCTACCAAAAGTATTATAATTTCTACATTTATCTATAGATTTTCTTCAAATAAGCACTGTTTTCTTGGTTAGGATTCTAGCTTTCAAAAAGTGGTGCAAACATTTTTTCTGCGAATTTTTGTCCCCAGTTTTATGTTTTTTTTCGTGTCAGCACAAAACGAATTTAAAAAAAAAATCAATTTTTTTTAATTGTTTTAACTGTAGTTACTAACGAGTTTTCCAATAGGAATGATATAATTTTGAAGTGACTTTTCGGCCATTTGTAATATGTCATGATTTTTCATTTGTTTTTCTTTGTATTCAATAGTGTTTACAATTTCATCATGGAGAGATATAGCTCTCGTTAAGAGCTATCTTTTTGCCATTGACCGATTCCCGATCCGACGTACCGTTAAGGAGCTAGAGCAAAAATATACTTTCAATCCAAAAAAAACCTGTAAGGAAAGGCTAATGTCGGGCGGGGCCGACTATATAATACCCTACACCACTCTCGTAATATTGAATAACTCTGATACATAAATTTTGTAATTCATGTATAAATGGTTTACATAAATTTACTTTTGGGACATTTTATACTTAAATAATACCCTGTACCACAGTGTGGTGTAGGGTATAAAAACGATTGGATCTAAAGAGCCAAATCGGATAAAACATATATATGGGAGCTATAGCTAAATCTTAACCGATTTTTTTCAAATTCGGCAATGTTGGTTCATGGATCAAGAAACTCTACCATTCTAAATTTCAAAACGATTGGGTGTAAAAAATAACTTCTACAGGACTAAAGAGCAAAATCGGACGAAACATATATATGGGAGCTATAACAAAATCTTAACCGATTTTCTTCAAATGTTGGTTCATGGATCAAGAAATTCTACCATTCTAAATTTCAAAACGATTGGATGTAAAATACAGCTTCTATAGAACTAAAGGGCCAAATCGGACGAAACATATATATGGGAGCTATATCTAAATCTGAACCGATTTCTTCCAAATTTAACAGTATTCATTAATATAATAAGAGACCTCTTTCTGCTGAATTTCATACTGATCGGATATAAAATAAAGTTTTTACAGCGCTTACATGTCAAATAGGGGCTAACATATTTATGGGGGCTATATCCAAATCTGAACCGATTTTAACCAAATTAAATAGGGATCGTCCTTGGGCCAAAAAAAAAGATATGTGTAAAGTTTCGTCAAGATCGGTCCATAATTGCGACCTGTACTTTGATTACAAGAATACATCTACAGACGGACAGACGGACAGACAGACGGACATAGCTAAATCGACTCAGAAAGTGATTACAAGTCGATCGGTATTATAAACAATGGATCTATCTCTTCTCCTTTTGGGTGTTACAAACAAATGCACAAAGTCATAATACCCTGTATCACAGTGTGGTGTAGGGTATAAAAACACTTT
This sequence comes from Eudasyphora cyanicolor, assembly GCA_963930755.1. Lineage (NCBI taxonomy): Eukaryota > Metazoa > Arthropoda > Insecta > Diptera > Muscidae > Eudasyphora > Eudasyphora cyanicolor. Next base: position 123,604,228 of record OZ005738.1, read on the forward strand.
CCATTCGACCTACGACCTTGACACCCATGAGCAATATTTTAGCTCTCGTTAAGAGCTATTTTTTTGCCATTGACCGATTGTGGCTACGTGCCACACAGCAAATGAAACATTTGAATTGTCGAAAAGTTTGGAGATTCGATTATTTCAAGAAATTGTGATATTGAATGGCCTCCAAGAAGTTGTGATTTAACACCATGAGACTATTTCTTGTGGGGTTATTTGAAGCCATGGGTCTTTAGAAATAAACCAGACTCTCTTCAAGCTTTACAAGTCAATATTCATGACATACTATTTGATTTAGTGGAAAGAGTGCTCGAAAATTTTGATTCATCGAATTCGTTCCTGCAGAAGAAGTCGTGTAGGCCATTTGAATGACGTTTTATTTAGAACTTAATGGTATCGATTGTACTTCACATTAAATAAAAAACTTTTGAATTTTCTTAACAATAAGTGTGTTTTTTTTCAATGTCATTTACCAAAATCATTGCCTTTAACACAAAAAGTTGAAAAATTGGTTCTTAGTGGGTTAAGAAAACATATATTAGGAAGCAAGGTATGAAAGTGACTTTTCTCACGTCTCTTTTGTCTTTGATTTTGTGCAGATTGATTAAGAATTGACGGGGATGTTGCAATTTATATATCCATAGTTTGGAGGCTCGTGATACTGCGAACTTGATCCGCCGAAAAAAATAATGCGTTTTTGGACAACTAATGGATTTAGCTATTGTGTAAATTTGGGCAAAATTGGTAAGGTCCTTGAGGTGATGTAATCATGAACCAAAAATATTTTCAAAAAGGTAGTGTCCGTAAATTTCCTATAACTTTTTACAAAGCGCAATCTACAAAATGTTTTTTCTGATTCTGGTGGACGTCAAAATAGGACGCACTCTAAATACAAAATATTTCAATTCACTGCTCCAGAAAGTGAATTTATTCGCATATGCAAAAAATATTTTGCAATATTTTTCATATGGTCATTTGGTAATTAAAGTTCATGATATATTTAGATTTTAGCAAGTGTTTCAGTTTTAACTGCAAAAATTTCAGTCGAATCCGTTCAATATTTCCAGAGAAAATTGCAGTTTTCTAAACACACTCGGAAAAATGTAATAGGTCATATCTCGCGAAAAAATGAAAATTTTACTAAACGGTTCAAATTGTTTTATTTTTTTTTTCAAATTCTCAACCAGATTATTAACAAATTTCAAAAAAATCTAGACCTTCCAAAAAATGGACCTAACAAACTTGTTTACCCAAGAATAATTTAAAAAAAATATTTACATACAAATTTTTTTTACTATTTTTTTCTTGGTTAGGAATTCATATTACACCAGAAAATGTTATGCACCGCCCCTGGAAAAAATTTTCTTGCATAGTGTCATTATTTGGTAGAGAGTGGTGTCTGAATTCATGAACATCCGTTCCCAATTAGAAACAGGCCAAATTTAGATATAGAAGAATATGCCCCACTTTTCATCCATATTCTTTAAAAATAATTTTTCTAACGGGAGAAGCAACAATACGCCTCGTCTCCGCCAGACTTTTGCCTTTCCTTCTGGTTTTTTCCTACTTTCCTCTAGCAATTGTCTGAAAAAGAATTGGGCAAATATTTCCACCGTTTTGTATTTCGCACAGAAAGAACCAAATTGCATATTACAAGTTTAGTCGATTTACTTGACCGAAATTTTCTCAGTTGTTCTGTGCAGAAAATATTTGAAAATATATGCACAGCTATATAAAATCTTATGTTTCCATTCCATATTCTCTGCTCAAACCTATAAAATCTGTTATCACAATTGAATAAACAATTAAATGATTCGATTTTCGCTCACCGGTGTAATCTGCTCCAACATTACGCCTCTAAGCCTTTTTCCTCTCTGTACTGCAAAGAAATTGCTGGCATTGCTGCGAAAGAATTTTCCCACCACCTCCACTATAAGTTATTTTCTTGTTTCCTCAGGTCTTTTTGCGTTACTCCATGTCATTGTATTTTCTTTGCTCCAGATAATAAATAAAGAAATTTAAAGCAAAGTCATTGTACACAGTCAGTCGATGTTAGATGAGATATAGATCGTTTATATATTTTATAAACGCGTACATTACAGTCGTTGATATATATCAGTGTCGGTTTTAAAAGAGAACTTATTAGAATGCTTTTGCTTCGCTTCACTTGGTTCGGTTGTGTGTGTGAGTTTTGGCAAGGCAATCGTTTTTGTCCCCATTGAGTTGGGTGAGAGAGAGAGAGCATCGAAGAGGAAATCAAATCAATGTTATTTTTTATGGCATACTTTAAGGGAGTGAACGTGATTTTCATACAAAGCTCATGTATTCATTGAGTTCAGTGGGCGGCTAATGTGAAGGAATTTATTTGTGGGTGTGTGTATGTTTACAAATGGGTGTGCTTTGTTGCTCTTGTTGTCATTGTTATTTTTTGTACGAGAGTATTGAGTATTGATGTTTTTGTCATTGCGTTGATGTGTGTTGTTGCTGCTGGTGCTTTGCGAGCAGAACAAACATGTTAACTGCCTTTTAAGAGTTATGTTAAATAAACATAAATATGATATACGACACAATGAATATATAGCCTAATATAACATGAAATGAGAGATGGTTGGAAGGAGGTAGCGGTGGGAGAGATGTTCTTCATTGTTTGTGCTCTTTGCTTTAACGTTCTATGCTTATTTATACTCTAGTTTCCTGTGTGAAAAAAGGGAGGCAAAGTTTATTTGTTTAATATTGTGGAAAAGTTAAAAAAAGAGAGAAAAATTGCCACCTAGTGTTTGCGTTTATGTCTCCTTTCTTCGGCTTTACCCTAATTTGCCACCAGTAAAAAAAAGCAGTCAACTGTTTTATAGGTAAACTGTTTGTGGAATTTTTAATTTAAAATTGTATTCTGTTGTTCCGCCGTACAACGTGAAACATTTTTGCATAGTTTTACAAAAATTTAATAAATTCATTGTACATGACTAAGTGATATTGGATTTTTGCAGAGGTGTTTTAAATATGAGGAATTTCTAAACATGAATTTTATGACAAAATACAAATTTGAGTGAAACAAAAAGTCGGTCGGAGCCGATTATATGATACGATGGACCTTCTTCATAGAGCAGAATAAGCACGCACATATTTGATCGAAAATTGCAAAGATTACTTTGAAACTAGTACTATCAGCCAATGGATCAATAACACACTCTTTTTTAAATTGCATAAAAATTGTTTGGAAAATTTAGTTCTGCCAATCCTAAAATTCATAACCGAAATCTAAGTCTGATAAGTTTTTGATGTGTTCTGACGAACGTATGTACATATATAGTAAAATTGTATGGTTAACATTTTTGTAGAACATTTTTCCACGCCCTTTCGATTTTTAGGCATGTTTTTTACGATTTATTTAAATAGGGTCAAAAATAACCTTAATGGGCGGAGCTACAGGGTTAATGTGTTCCACAAAAATATTGGCCTTAATATTTGAGGCAAAGTTGATAAATATACGCTACACTTGAGATGTAAAGAACGCATAGCATACCGATATGCTGCACAATCTGCCCAAAGGGGACACTTTAACCCCCTTAAAATAAAATTCCGGTGTGATATTTCAAAATGCCGACACACGTACATTTATTTGTCTACTGCACCAGAATACATTTTCAGAAAAATTAAAAAAATCTCTACAGCATAGAAAGAACTACAACGATCCATGTTTTGATATATTCACCACATGTGAGTCATTCCATGCCAAACGGGACGATGTTTATATACCGATTTAGTTTTAATGAAAATTTAATAACTCCGTCAGTTGCCAACGGATTTTTAAGAGACTAGTTGCATTTTTTCCTTATAAAATATACTATATATGTGAAATAATTAATCGTACGGTTATCTCAAAATATAATTGTTAAAATCATTGCCTAAACTAGAAAATGACGGACAAAAGTGAAAAAATGTATTTGTAGGACAAATAAACCTATATTCCTACAGCTTCAAATAAACAAAATATACATCGTTCGAAAGGTCTAATTCTCTTCTTTCCAAATTCTTTTAGAGATTGAAAATCGGCTTACAATTAAGATCGGTTAAGATTTAGCTATAGCTAAATCTTAACCGATTTTCTCCAAATACGGTAGTGTTGGTTCATGGATCAAGAAACTCTACCATTCTAAATTTCAAAACGATTGGATGTAAAATACAGCTTCCACAGGACTAAAGAGCAAAATCGGACGAAACATATATATGGGAGCTATAGCTAAATCTTAACCGATTTTCTTCAAATTCGGCAATGTTGGTTCACGGACCAAGAAACTCTACCATTCTAAATTTCAAAACGATTGGATGTAAAATACAGCTTCTATAGAACTAAAGGGCCAAATCGGACGAAACATATATATGGGAGCTATAGCTAAATCTTAACCGATTTCAAAATGATTGGATGTAAAATACAACTTCTACAGGACTAAAGAACAAAATCGGACGAAACATATATATGGGAGCTATAGCTAAATCTTAACCGATTTTCTTCAATTTCGGTAGTGTTGGTTCATAGATCAAGAAACTCTACCATTCTAAATTTCAAAACGATTGGATGTAAAATGCAGCTTCTATAGGACTAAAGGGCCAAATCGGACGAAAGATATATATGGGAGCTATATCTAAATCTGAACCGATTTCAACCAAATTCAATAGCGATCTTAACAGTTGCGTAATACTCTAAACTGCAAAATTTCAGAACGATCGGAGTGAAATTGCGACCAGTAGTCGACGAACAACTTTACATGGACGGACGGACGGACGGACGGACGGACAGACATGGTTAAATCGACTCAGCTAGTGATTCTGAGTCGATCGGTATACTTTAAGGTGGGTCTAGCTGTGTTATTTTCAGGTGTTACAAACATCTGCCGTGAAACAAACTTATAATACCCTGTACCACAGTGTGGTGTAAGGTATAAATATTACATATGTTGCAGTGCCGACTCCAGTTAATTGTAGTAGTTGAAATTACCTTCAAAACGAGGTAAAGCACTTTAAAATCGGCCACGTATTTCAGGAGATACAAGCTATAGAATGAACACACCTTTTAGAAAATAACGTAATTTCGTCAAATTTTAATTGCTCATAACTCTTAAAGAATTTTTTTTAAAATTTTTTGAACTACGTATAAGATAAGTTTAGGTAAATGATACATACACAAAATTTCGAAGCAATCAAAAATAGTGATGTCAAAATCTCATATAGGTCAACCAAGAGTTCCTTCTTTAGGACTACAGTCTTTAGGACTACAGTCCGGCAAACAATAGGCCCTATTGTCACGCCTCTTTTGGTATCTCCAACACGAAATGGGGTAATCATACAAACTCATATCGTTATGCCAGGGCACAAAAAAAAACTCATACTTTTGTATAGTGCAATGTCTGTGAATATCTACTGTTCGGCGCAAAATAATCGTATTTGTAAAGACACTTCTGGTGCCGCCCACACAAATTGACAGATTCATTCGAACACAATATTCCCATAACTTCTGCAGCAATCTTCCAAATATTTTCATATTGTGTATTTTAGACAACATATGCAGTGACTATAAACTGACAAAGAATGAACAATTTTCTTCAACGTTCTGGCATCTCCCACCTGAAATACTCTATTTCGTTACTCAGAATGTGAGGGCATGCAGTCGAGGAAATCCGGTGTACCCGACTGAAATTTTCCTACTTGTTTTTGTTCTTTTTTAATTTGGGCCACCTTTTATGTTCTCTTCTCAAACATTTTTATTGTCTTTCCCATAATAATTGAACTTATCTTGTACATTTCACACTATCTATAGCTGTTGATGTGTCAACTGCTGATCTTCAACACCAGCGCCCCCAAGATATAATTTGATTCACGTTTAACAACATCGCCACCTATCGACACCGATTAAAACAGAAAACTCAGTGATGGTAACGCCGTCGCTGTGACATTTTTTAGTAATCAGTTGTCAACTCACCCGCTTTCGGCACACCGAAAAACATACGGCTCACGGCCAAAATAAATATAAAATTTAAAAAATAAATTAATTGTTTGTGTTTTATTTTTTTAACTCCCGCCACTCTGGCGCGGAGTTAGACATGGTCCCTCGTAACCAAATTTGATCCGGTGATTTTTGTGTTCGCGTTCTATTTATCGATACCTTCATTCCAAAGTGTGCCCGGTCGAAACAGTCTCCGTCGCTACAACATTGTTTCATTACGTGAAACAAGGCTTCACGAGCCAGCGACGGACGACAAAAGACAGTGAAACAAGGCTTCACGAGCCACTGACGGACGATAATACACCAAACAATCATCTTTAAATAAGGAGCAGCCGAAGTCGATATACGGGTATATGCAGCGGCCACATCACTACAAGCAGTAAACAACATCGGCATCAAACAACAACAAACTGTCGAATCATTTTGCATGATATTGCACTTGTGCAAGGGAGGCGGTATGTTGATGTGTCAACTGCTGATCTTCAACACCAGCGCCCCCAAGATATAATTTGATTCACGTTTAACAACATCGCCACCTATCGACACCGATTAAAACAGAAAACTCAGTGATGGTAACGCCGTCGCTGTGACATTTTTTAGTAATCAGTTGTCAACTCACCCGCTTTCGGCACACCGAAAAACATACGGCTCACGGCCAAAATAAATATAAAATTTAAAAAATAAATTAATTGTTTGTGTTTTATTTTTTTAACTCCCGCCACTCTGGCGCGGAGTTAAACAATAGCCATCATAATCCCACCATAATTTTCTAATATTAAACATTTAGTGCCTATTAAGTAATGTGAAGTTCTGTCCGACGAAAACGCCTACGGGCAAAAAATCGAAAAACTATTTTAGCTTCATTAAAAATTTCAACACACATTTGAGTGCAGCATGTTAATACTTAATATTTTGAAAGTATGCTAATGTAACTCATATGCCACAGGGCCCTAATGTAAAGTGAGCATTTCTGGTCATTGACTTTCAATTAAGTAATTTGTTAGCATAGTTTTGCCACTGCAACTGAAACTGCATCTGCATATGGATGAAAAATGTGATATGTGTAATATTAGTAGAAAATAAATAATTTATTTGTATAATAAGTACAAAGTACTCAACTGTATGTTAATGAGTCCCATGTCGGAAAATGTGGAAATGCAGAGTAATTATACGAGTTGAGTGACATTTTAAACTGGTTTACATTTTTATATGTTTATCTCCAATAGCCTTAAATTTGCTGCTCTACTTTAGGTATACAATAAAACAAAAAGCCGAGTGGACCTTAGGGCAATTATAATTAAAATTTGCTTTTTCGAAAATGCTAGAGATACGTATACAGTAATTAAAGTTACTAAGTTTTATAAATGTAAATATTTGCTTTTGTTTATTGGTGGTCTGTTGGTTTTTCTTATTTAGTCATTTGAGATACACACGTCCGCCTGGCAGAATGGTTCGCACGGCCGAATGATCTTTATACCGTATTAGTTCCCCTCCTTATAATACCACCCCCACAAAGGGTTAACAATTAGTGAAATATTGCTTCTTAATAAATTCTCTACTTTATATAAGTATATATATTTTGTATACCCTCCACCATAGGATGGGGGGTTTATTCATTTTGTTACTCCGTTTGCAACATCATATTTCACACTATTTCTAAAAATAAATTATAAATCATGTTTGTGTGAACTAATAAAGTTTAGAGTGGCGTCAAAAAAAGTTCGCTTTGTTCAAAGCATATATGAAAATGTGGTTTGTTTTAAGTATATTCGCAAAATATGGCGAAATTATAGGCTCTTTGTGGGTTAAATGACCTCTTTTCCCTTAATAAAATTAAAATTTTTTTCTTTTATGAATTGACCACTGGAAAGTATTTTTTTAAAAATCTGAAATAATTTCTAAAATTTTGATTTTCTCTTTTCATGGCTCGTTACAGAACTGATGATATCTAGATTTAATTTGTATACCACTATTTATAGAAAGATGTGACTTCTTTAAAAAAAAAATGCTATATAATGTCGCTAATTTCTAAATTTTAGTGAAATTTTTAGTAAATTTTTTAGAAAATCGGAAATAAATTTTACAACTTGGTCAGATTTTCCCTTTTCATGACTCGTTATAGAACTGCAGATCTCTAGATTTGATTTTTAGAAAAAAATAATCCTTTCAAGGCCATCAACTTTTTATCTGTTTGTTGATCCCAAATGGGTTAAAGCGAATTAAATGCCATACAACATTATTTAATTATTTATTATTATTATTGATTTTTTTATTACTATATTAAGCTCAAAAGCTGAAATTTTTAAGAAGTTTGACATTTTGTAAATTTTTATATAAAATTGCTCAAATTTGAGTGAAAATGTTTTTGATTTGGGCACATATTTCGATTAATATTTACAAAATGGCTATTTTCGAGATAATTTCAGCTTTTGAGGTTGAAATAATGCAATCAATTCGCTATAAACCATTTGGGGCCAACAACCAAATAGAAAGATTATGGAGATGAAAGGGTTAATTTTTTATAAAAATTAAATCTAGTAATCAGCAGTTCTATAACGACCCATGAAAAAAGAAAACCAGATCAAGTTGTAGAAGTTCAGTTCTTGTCTAACTGCGAAAACAGAAAGACGTATTGTGAGGAGTTTCAGTAGTGAAATATTTTTCGTGCCTTCGACCAAAAAAAAAGCAAAAACAATTATATTGAAAACATAAAAAGTTGTTTTGAAACTTGCATTCTAAGCAACAACAATTTGCATCAACAAACTCAAAACCTCAAGTGAGTGCATCAATTGCGTGCACAATTGATGCACTTTGCCCGTGCACATTCGTTTGGACAACAACAACACTCATGATGACCACCGCTACAACAGAAGAAGTCAACCTCAGTGAAGACAGCAATGCAGATGGAAGTGATGAAGCAGACTGGCAACAGGTACCCAGCAAGAGAAAGAACTGTGGATCGCCAAATATTTTTAAACAAAAGCGCCCTCATCATGATGACGAACCCAGTACATCAAATCGATTTAGCAGCCTTGCCAATGATGACAGCAGAGGAGATGCAACCAAAGCAGCAGAGGTTCAACCGAAACCGCCACCAATATTCGTTCCTTATGTAGGTGATATTGATAAAATGATAATTCAGATAAGTAAATGTATACAAACATCAGAATTCAATTACAAATCCTTGAGAGATGGTCAGGTTAAGCTAAGCATTAAAACTGTAGATAGTTATAGAAAGGTTGTTAAACTTCTTGAGTCTGAGGGAAAAAGTTACCATACATTTCAACTTAAGCCTGATCGTGCGTTTAGAGTTGTGATTAAGGGACTTCATCACTCAACCAATATTTCTGACATTAAGGCACATTTGTTATCTCTCGGTCATCAAGTACGCAGTGTACGTAATATTATCAGCCGTAATACAAAAATCCCCCTTCCAATGTTCTACGTTGACATTGACCCAAGCCCGAATAACACGGAGATCTTCAATATACGATCATTTGATAACGCCGTAATAAATATTGTGGAACCAAAAAAGTACGACGATATTGTACAATGCTTCAGGTGTCAAGAATTTGGACATACAAAATCGTACTGTAGAAAGCCTTATAGGTGTGTAAAATGCGGTCTTGAACACTCTACAACAGTATGCAATAAAGCACCTAGCACCCCCCCTAAATGTGTCCACTGCAACGAGAACCACACATCCAGTTATAAGGGTTGTAAATATTACCAAAATCTCATTAATAGAAGAACTACACGAATCCCAAGAAATAATGTACCTGTTAATTTTGCCAATAATGCTTTTTCTCAAGTAAATTCCACCAATCTACAAAACACAATGTCATATTCACAGGCACTAAAAGGTGATGAAAATATACTTCTCAAAAAAATTGAGGTAATGCTTGAAAAACAGATCGAGTTGACAAACACTTTAATAAACATGATGTCAATGTTAATCTCTAAAATATGCAATTAGATGTAATAATTGCAGAATGGAATGCCAATGGCATCTCCAACCATTTAAATGAAATAGAAGTGTTTTTAAATCTCTATCACATAGATATATGTTTGGTTTCTGAAACTCATTTAACATCGAAATCCTTTCTGCGTGTAAAAGGGTATGACGCAATTATATCTAATCATCCGGATGACAGAGCGCATGGTGGAGCTGCAATTCTTATTAAAAGTGGACTGAAATATGAGCCTCTAGATAATGTGTCAGAAAATTTCCTTCAAGCAGCTGGAGTTAAGCTATTAATAGAAAACAATAGCAGCATAACAATATACTCTGTTTATTTTCCACCCAGATTTAGTATTAACTGTTTAATGTACGAGCATTTTTTCAGTCAGCTCGGTAATAAATTTATTGTTGGAGGTGATTTTAACGCCAAACATATTTGGTTGGGATCTCGGCTAAATAACCCAAAAGGGAAACAACTCTACGAGTGTATCACAAAAAATAACTACAAATCAATATCCACGGGAAGGCCTACGTACTGGCCCACTGACGTTGGTAAAATACCCGATTTGTTAGATTTCTTTGTTTACTTTGGATTACCTCAACATCATCTTAGTATTAGCGACTGTGAAGATTTAAGCTCGGATCACACACCAATTATTCTAAGCGTCAAAACTAGACCCAGCAGAGTTAATGTTGAAAAACCTCTATTTTCTCCTAAAACCAATATAAAATGCTATCAAAATTGTATTGATAGACATTTAAACCTTCATATATCTCTCAAAACTGGAGACGAAATTGATGATGCTGTGGAAAATTTTACCAAGTTAATCCATGAAGCTGTATTTTTAGCTACTCCATCAGAAGCGGATAGAAATACTTCTAACATAAGAGTATCAATTGATATAAGAAGGCTCATTAAAGAAAAGAGAAAACTGCGGAAAGTGTGGCAAAGAACAAGGCTTCCATCAGATAAAACAAATTTAAACCGAGCGGCTCAATATCTCTCTAAACGGTTAAAACAAATGAAAAACGACAGTTTGAGAAGATATCTCTTTGAACTTAGTCCTTCAAAAAACGGCGAACATAATTTATTTAAAGCCACAAAGTATTTAAAACGACCACAAAAAAGGATAATTCCAATTAAAAAAATGGACGGAACATGGTGCAAATCTGACTTTGAAATAGCCCAGGCATATAAGACATTTTTAGAAGATACTTTTACGCCATTTAACTTTTGTAGCAGCAACGAATATCAAGAAGTAATTGACTTCATTGACACACCATGTCAAATGTCTAAACCCATCAAACCTTTTACTTTTCGAGAAGTTCTACAGGAAATTAATAAACTAAAAATGAAGAAATCGCCGGGATATGATAAAATCGATGCTAAAGCTGTGAAGTTTCTGCCTAAAAAAGGAATTGTATTTCTTACCACATTATTCAATTCAGTTATAAGATTGTCTCATTTTCCATCTCAATGGAAGTACGCTAAAATCATCATGGTTAGGAAGCCTAACAAACCTGAACATTTGCTGAGCTCTTATCGTCCAATAAGTTTGCTGCCCATATTTTCAAAATTGTTTGAAAGACTGTTTCAAAGAAGACTTCTTCCTATTCTAGATGACATAAATATCATTCCAGATCATCAATTTGGCTTTAGGCATAACCACGGAACTCCTGAACAATGCCATAGAGTTGTGAAATTTATAAGAGAATCGTTGGAAAAGAAGATGTACTGTTCATCTGTATTTTTGGACGTCAAACAAGCTTTTGACCGAGTCTGGCATTATGGTTTGCTGTTCAAACTTAAAAATCTATTACCTACTCCGTATTACTTATTACTGAAAGCATACTTAAGCAGCAGAAATTTCTATGTTTCTGTAAATGGTAATGAGTCCGATATAGGAAGTATAAATTCCGGAGTGCCACAAGGAAGCGTATTGGGTCCAGTGCTTTATACTATATACACATCCAACATACCCGTCAACACGGATATTACAATTGCCACGTACGCTGATGACACGGCCATTTTGGCAGCAAGTGAAGATCCTGTCGAAGCATCGCATATAGTTCAAAGACAACTTAATGTCCTTCAAAAATGGTTTAATATGTGGAACATAAAAGTCAACCCTGATAAGTCCGTTCAAGTAACATTTACCCTTCGGAAAGAAGACTGTCCACCTCTTACGCTTAATGGCGCAATGATTCCAAAATCGAATTGCGTAAAATATCTTGGACTTAGATTGGATCGCCGTCTTACTTGGAAAGATCATATCAAATCAAAAAGGAAGGAAGTTGATGTTAAAACTAAAAAAATGTATTGGTTAATTGGTCCTAGATCCGAACTCAGCCTAGAAAATAAAGTTGTACTTTATAAAACTATTTTGAAACCAGTTTGGTCCTACGGGATCGAACTTTGGGGAACGGCAAGCAACTCGAACTTAGAAATTCTGCAGAGATATCAGTCCAAGACTCTTAGATTAATAACAAGTGCACCTTGGTTTGTGAAGAACAGCTGTATTCACAACGACCTTGGTATAAGAAATATCAGAGATGAAATAGTAAAGTTTAGCAGTATATACCTCACTAGGCTAAGTAATCACACAAATGCACTAGCTATATCCCTTTTAGATGACAGTGATGAAATCAGAAGATTAAAAAGAAACCATATACTAGATCTTCCCTTTCTAAAATAAATTATCTACATTCTTTGTTAATATATTTTTATTTATAAGTTAACCATACAATATAACTAACTGCTAAGATCAATGGACTTTAGCAACCCTGTCATAATTTTATATACCAACAAATTTGCTTATTATTTTGTACGTATAAATAGATCGCAAATAAATATATGAAAAAAAAAAAAAAAAAAAAAAAAAAAAAAGTTGTAGAAGTTAATTCAGATTTTGTAAAAAATGTACTAAAAATTGAGAAAAAGGAGACTTTACATTGCCATTTTTTTTTTAAAGAAGTCACATCGTCCTATAAATAATGGTATTAAAATTAAATCTAGAGATCATCAGTTCTGTAACGAGCCAAGAAAAGAGAAAATCGGACCGAAATTTTAGAAACTATTTCCGATTTTGAAAAAAAATGCTCTACAAATTTTACTAACATTGAGAAAAAAAGTGACTTTTTATTGCAATTTTTCTTAAAGGAAGTCAAGTCATCCTACAAATAATGGTCCAGATTTTAATGTCCAGTGGTCAGTTCATAAAAGTAATAAAAATTGACAATTTTATTAAGGGAAAATCGGATTTTTAGATGTTATTAAAACCGCAAATAGCTCCTAATTTCGCGATCGCAGAAGCGATGTGTTTTGCGAATATAAATAAAATAAACCATATTTTCATATAAGCTTTGAACAACGCGAATTTCTTTTCGTCCTCACAAATGAAGCCGGTCTAATATATATCATTACTCAGTAAACACATAATTTTAGGTCTAAATTCTAAGAATTGGAAGTGAAAGTAGCCCCAAAAAAATTGAATTTCTGCATCATTTGTTTAGTCAAGTTGACTCAATTAATAATTTAATGGCCATACGATTTTTTTTCTCAAGGTGGATTTTTTGCACTTTTTCTATATATTTCTCGGAATACCGTACGGAATATCTCTTTTTTTTTGTCTGAAGCAAAGTTGTAGATATTGAATAGGAGAAAAAATGCGAAACAAACCTACCCGAAAAAAGTGCAACCAGTGCCTTAAAAAACGCAAAAATGCCCACAAAGTCATAAAATATCCGTCAATAAAATATTGTATAAAACAGAATATTATTAAACAGAACAGAACATTTTTCCGAATTTTACTATTCAATATCCACAAGTTTGCTTCAGATACAAAAGAGATATTCCGTATGCTAAACCGAGAAAATATATAGAAAATTTGCAAAATAATCCATCCTGAGCAATTCGTATGGCCATTAAATTATTAATTGAGCCAACTTGACTAAACGAATGGTGCAGAAGTTCTTATTTTTGGGGCTACTATCACGTCCAATTCTCCGAATTGAGTCCTAAATCAATGAGCTGAATAATTCTGTACTGTGTTGTGTTTAGGTATTTGCCTTTATTTAGTTTTTTGCTTGTCCGGTAAAATTTTGAAAAATTATGATTGTCCCTTTTTTTTTCGTTTCTTATGATATGTACCTCCGATTTTGGATTTAAGCTCTGTAAAATCTGTCTGTTTTTTTCCGATCTCTTTGAAGCTTAGCAGAAGTAATTATATGTCTTATTGCAGAAATAATTGCTACCAAATTTGGAGTAAATCGATTCATATTTAAATATAACCTCTATATATATTGCCTCTCTGATTTATCATAAAAGGGCCATAGAAGCTACGTTTTGCATTCGATTATTATGGGGGTCTATTGAACGCCAAATTTAAAGAAAATCGGTGCAAGATTTAGATAATGCCTCTTTATACGAGTATATGCTTCTTCCGATTTGGCATCTAAACGCTATAGATGCTGTATTTTATACGCATTCATAACGAAAATTGGTAGAGCGAAGGCTCTTGAGACACGATTAATCGACACTACATTTTAAAGAAATAGTTTGAGATTTGGATTTGGCCTCCATATATTTCAAGAAAATCGGTTCAGATTTACATATATCGCCGTATACACCTATATCCCGATTTTGAATCTAAGCACTATAAAATAAAAATATTTGAACATCTCATTATAATTATACAAACAGCATTGCTAAAACATGATAAAATGTTATCCTATTCTGCTCTATGAGGGTTGTGTAATGTAACATATATTCGGCTCCGCCCGACTTTAGCCCTTCCTTACTAGTATTTTGCTGTTGTTTTGTTTCTCTGACATTATGTTATTAATATTTAATATTTAAAATAATGTCAACCGAACAGCATTTTAGCTCCTTCTGCATATACAAAATGACAAACTTTATATTGATTAATTTGTTACAATCTATTTTTGCATCTTTCCTCTGTGATGAACCATATGTATAAGAGTATTAAAATAAACACTGAATTGTATAACCATATTTCATATTTATTTACTGTGCCAGTAATACTCAAAGATGTTGTATGCATATGTGTGTACTCTGTCCTTATACAAACAATTCGCCTTTGTCGATGTAGGAGTATCCTGACACATAGTACGTACATTCAGCCTTTATGGACATTTAAACAACCCGTAAATTCATTGATAAGCCAGTGTCAGGTCATGTATTAAACATATATGAGCGTATCTCGGTGTACATGTGTTGGTGTATATAGTGCATCATGACCACTTGTAAAAGCAGGACAATATTTACAAGTATATAATGTATAAATATTTATATAAAAGTGCACAAATGTTTATGCAAAGTGCTAAAAGGATATTAAGCAGCGAGCACTGTGGTGGTGCTATGAACATAATGGACATATGCCACAAAGAGTTTTTAACAGTGGGAGATATTTAAAATATTCCCCATGAAAATTTGAAAAAAATATCATGAAAAATTAATTAAAACAAGTAAAGACGGATAACGTTCGGTCTTGCCGAATCTTTTATACCCTCCACCATGGATCGCATGTGAATTGTTTTTGGGGTACAAATACACTGATAGAAAAAGCTTCGTCATTCGTCAAAAGTCAGCTAACGTACGCATAATCCTATCTATGAATTTGTTCGTCGCCATGACGAATCTCTGTTTAAGTTTACTAGAACAAGAACTATTTAGTGGAATAAAAAAAACCCACAGGGTGATTACATATCATCCCTACGATGAATCGTGCTCATAAATAAAAAAATGATATGTACCCTCCTCTCTAAGGTGAGGGGATAAATATGGGGATTTATTTGATTTACATACAGCAAAAGGGTAACACATCAAGTGACCTAAGACCCTAAGTTTATGCGGAGAAAATCCTTTTTAGAACACATTAAGTCATTTTACTTATGTCCGTCCATCCGTAAGCCTGACTGGAGCGAACGATAACCCTCGAAACTATAGTTTCCAGAGATTAAACAGAGATTCGTCAGGGCGACGAACAAATTCATCAATAGGATTATCCGTACGTTAGCTGACTTTTGACGAATGACGAAGCTTTTTCTATCAGTGTAAACTCATTATACCAAATTTCAGTCCAATTCGTTGTAATTTGAGGTGCTTGTGGCGTTACGAAGTCAAATCTAGTGGGACCCTAGTATGGGGGCGTATGACTATTGTTGTTCGTGTAAGGAATTCCGCGTATAAATAAACCCAAGTTACCAATCTTCAGCCCGATCAGTTGACATTTTCGGTCTTTATGGCGTTAAGAAGTCAAATCGCGGAGATGCTATATATGGGGGCTGTATCAAAAAATGGACCGATATTGCCCATTTTCAATACCAAATTATCTGCATCTATTAGAAGAATCTGTACCAAATTTCAGTCATCTAGCTCAATTATTGTAGACTGTAGCTTGATTACAACAGACGGCGGACTGACAGACGGACATGGCTAAATCGTCTTGAAATTTGTCAATATTTAGAGGTGTTACAAACAGAGTGACAAAAAGTAAAAGCGTTAGGTTCGGCCATGCCGAATTATATATACTCTCCATCATGGACTGCATTCAATTTTATTACTGGAAAAATCTTTGGATATGGAGCAAATCATGTTTTTGTTTAAGTTAATTATTAAAAAAAACGAACGCTGCAATTTTTAGCCAAATTTTAGGCCGCAAATTCTTCGCCAAACTCTTCACCAGAAAAATGTGGTGCTGATGGCTTAAAATTGGCATTATTGAGAGCTACGTCTACACGGGTGTTACAACAAAAATAAAATTTTATTTTATACATTTTATTGAGATGAACTCTTTCGAAAATGGAATATGAAATGCAAAATTTCTTGGAAAATGTGGTGTTTATGATCTGAAAAAACATTTGTCATAAAATTAAAGAAATGCTCCAAAGACGTCCTTATTCTTCAAAATAAGTAAATTTTGTACTTAAAATTAGGAAAATGTACTTAAATTGTGTTAGTTACTTAGTATTAATGAAATTATCTACATTTTAAGTACAAAATGTACATATTTTAAAAACTAATGACGTCTTTGGAGCAATTCTATAATTTTATGACAATTTTTTTTCAGTGTGGCTTAAATAAGCCTTTTTGGGAGCGACATCTATAGGTGGACTATAACAATATATGAACCGAATTAAAAAATTTTTAAACCCATATTTTGGAGCGACCTCTATAGGGGAGCAATATCAAAACATTGACCGATATTGCCCATTTGCTATATCAAAACATTGACCGATATTGTCCATTTGCAATCTCAAACAACTAAATATAAGAAATATTTCCACCAAATTTGATCAACTTAGCTCTACTATTACGGACTGTAGCGTGACTACAACAGGCGGACGGACGGACGGACATGGCTAAATCTTCTGAGAATTTTACGACGATTAAGGATATATGTACTTTATGGGGTCTCGAATCATTTGTATACCCTCCATCATAGGATGGGGGGATATATTCATTTTGTCACTCCGTTTGTAACACCTCTAAATATTGATCTGAGACCCCATAAATTGTATATATTCTTAATCGTCGTAAAATTCTAAGACGATTTAGCCATGTCCGTCTGTACGTCCGTCCGTCTGTTGTAATCACGCTACAGTCTGTAATAATAGAGCTGGGTTGATCAAATTTGGTGGAAATATTTCTTATAGTTGCAGGTTGTTTGGGAGTGCAAATGGACCATATCAGTCAATGTTTTGATGCAGCTCCCCATAAAGGTCCCTCTAAAATACGGTTTAAATCCGTAGATACCAGATTTTTAAAGCATTTTAGCAAAAACTTTGCAGTTTGTATTCTTTTGCGACAAGAATAAATCGGTTCATATTTTGATATAGTCACCCTATAGAGGTCGCTCCAAACAAAATTTCTAAGCATTTTAACTGAATCTTTGCAGTTTGTACATATTTAGTTAAGACAAGAATTCATGGCAGTAAACATTTTTAAAGCAGTTCATATTTTGTTATAGTACACCTATAGATGTCGCTCCCAGAAAGGCTGGTGTATATGGCTATTTAAGCCATATACACCACATTTTCTAAGAAATTTAGCTGAAACTTTGCAGTTTGTATTTTGTTTTAATTGATAATTCATCTCAATAAAATGTATACAAATATAATTTTATTTTGTTGTAGTCCCCGCGTATATGTAGCTCTCAAAAAAGCCATTTTAAGCCATAAATACCACATTTTTCTGGTGAAGTCTTTGGTTAAAGAATTTGCAGCCTAAAATGTGGCTAAAAATTGCAGTGTTCGTTTTTTTAATAATTTACTTAAAAAAAGTATTGTTTCATGATTTGCTCCATATCCAAGGGTTTTCCAGTAATAACATTAAATGCAATCCATGGTGGAGAGTATATAATATTCGCCATGACCGAACTTAACGCTTTGACTTGTTTAACTTAACATTAATGGGTAGTTTAGGAGCGATCCCCATATGTAGACTATATCAAAACGTTCGTCTATATGATACAATTTTGTTGTGCAGAATTTGAGTTTAAATAAAATACAAACTGCAAAAATTAGCCTAATTAAAATACTGTTGCTTTTGTTTGTCTTAAATTAGATAAAATCTTACATATTTCCAAAAGGAATTATAATGTAAATACATACTTGAAATTCGGTACAGTACAATGTTTTTGAAACACAAAAATTTTCAACTAAAAAATCACTGATTTATATTATGATTTAATATCTTAAAAACCCCCGACAATGATTTTCAAACTGAAACTGGTTTCTGTTACTTTTTTCACTTTTTCGTGACTGTGGATCCGCAGTTTTTCGTGGTTGCTTCGTTTTGATTTTCTTTCTTCGTTACCTGAATTAAGCCATCCGAAATCATTGAAAATTAATCACAACTTATGGATTGCATTTTTGGCAATGCATTGGGTGTTTATGTGGGTGGGGCCACTTATGTCGCTGAAATCAATTTATTTCCACTTTAGACGTAACCACAGCCACACACAGCGGTGGTCTTTTGACCATCATTCGCCCAACATCACCCCGCCATTCGGCCACAGTTTCGTTCACCATTCGTGCTCCGGCAAAAATTCCAAAATTAATTACCTTTTGCCTTTAAATATGTTGAAAGTATCGTAACGAGAAATCAATAAAATCCGCAACATCCTAGGCAACCCGACCAGAAAACAATAACGACAATCAAACAACACGGGGATTACAACCCATTGCCGTTGTACGACCAGTGTTTCTGGTCTGAGCAACACAGGGAGTAGAGCGGTGTAAACAACACATTTCATGGAAACATTTTCGTTTCGCATTTCACTTGGCCTGGAGTTGCGGGCGGCAGACAATTAATGATGACTTTCGATTGTGTTGAGCCCCAACAGGACCACAATGCCACAAATAGAGTTGTGGCAGTTGGTCTTTTGTGGATGTGACGGTGTGTGTGTGTGAGCGTGTGTATATCACCACCTGAAATAAGAGGTCTTTTGTAATTTTTCTTCTTTTGAAAGAAAGAGAATGAAAAATTGATATTTGTTTGGGAAATACATAGATTTGTAATAACTTCATAATTGAAGTCTCACTTACATGCAGGAAAGTTGATTGCAGCGAAGAAATACAAACAAATATACAGATGTAGGGACATGTTGTTGAATATATGTAAGTGTAACTTTTCTTCCCAATAAAGAGAACCAATTCTGTTTTGTTATGTTTGTTTCTGTGACCAATAAGATTATAATTTGTTATGTTTTTGGGGCTATTTTTTGGGTTTTGTTTTGTGTTAACGCCCAAACCGCTGCTTTTGGCCCATCTAGCCAATTTGTTCAGAGGCACCTGTATGTCGTGGAAGCCTCTGAGAACGATGAGGAATTTTCCAGTTGTTGCGATTGCTACGTCGTCCGCATATGCCACGACTATGCAACCGCAACGTTATAGGTCTTATATAATTCCATTCACTGCTATGTTCCAAATTAGTGGAGACAGTACTCCTCCTTGTAGGGCCCCTCTGTTTCAAACCCTGTTAGAGTTGTGGACCCTAGACATGTTGTTATGCGTCTTCTGTTGAGCATACTTTGAATTAGTCTAATCAAACTAGAGTTAACTTTTAGATGTGACAGTTTCACAATTACCGCATCTGAGTGAATGTTGTTAAAAGCCTCGTTCTGTGTCAAGAAATGCCACAATGGTGATATTCTTTGAAATGCAGGGATAATTCGATAATGCTCACAAGTTTGTGCAGGGCTGATTCTGTAGACTTCCCTTTATTGTAAGCATGTTGCTTCCCCGACAGGAGTTTTGTATCCAGGTCTTTCCTAATGAAATAATCTAAAGGTATCTCCAGACCTTTCAATAGGAAGGAGGATAGACTAATTGGTCCGAAGTCTTTTGGCCTAGTGTGCGATATCTTTCCCGCTTTGGGTATGTATACGACTTTGGTATCCCTCCATCGATTCGGGATGTATGAAAGCTTGATACAGCCTACATAAATTTTCTCCAGCCAGGGCATAATGTACTTCAACATTTTCTGCATTTCTGCTGGAGTGATGCCGTCTGGTCCAGGTGACTTGAAGGGCTCAAAGCTGTTAACAGCCCAGATTATTCTGGATCTCCCAGTCAACAAGCTAGCGACGCTCGCAGTCCACTCGTACTCGTGTTGGTCCTGCTGATCGTCGGGTTCTGTTGCGGAGTTCCCCGGGAAATGTGTAGCGAGCAGTACATTGAGCGACTGCTCGCTGTTTTTGGTCCAGTTACTTGCCTCAACCTGTATATAACCCACTGTACAGGGTGAAGCTGAAAGTATCTTCCTCAACCTTGCGGCGTCGGAGACCTTTTCCACTTCGGCGCAGAAGGTTTACCGAGAGCGTCTTAGCGCCTTCCTAAGCTCCTTCTTATAGATCTTAAGTTGCTCTTTATAGGCATCCCAATCACTAGCGACCCCAGTAAATTTCGCCTTGTTGAATAACTTGTTGCAGGTCTTTCTCCTAGCCGTTAGCTCAGATGTCCATCATTGAGGTTTAGTTTTACTCTTGTACCTTGTTTTTGGAAAGGCTTCGTCAAGGGAACTATTGAATGATGTGGTGATATGCTCCACCAGATTTTCCTGACCGGCTTTGTCATGCGGTTTGTACAGAAGTTTAGAGTTGAGGACTTCCTTCAAGTTCTTCTCATACAGGTGCCACTTTTCCTTCCTCACATTTCTGTGGACGGCAGGTTTAGGCGCTTTTTCAGCGAGTTTGAACTCAATATAATGGTGATCTGATAATGAGTGGTCGTCCAGTACATTCCACCCAATAATTTTGTCTGACAGCCGGTCAGTAGCAAACGTTACGTCGAGTACTCTTGTCTGTCTTTAACTGTAAAGGTCGGTTTTTTTTCTATGTTACAAATATGTAGTTAGGTTGGTAGTTAGAATAAAGTCAAGAAGTGAATCACCCCTATTGTTTATATCCGTACTACTCCAGATATGATGATGAGCGTTCGCGCCAATAATTAGCTCGACTTCGTCAGACGTTGCTTCTTCTATTACTTCCCGGAAGAGGGATATCGGTACTACAGCTTAATAAGGCAAGTAACTGGAGACCACCCAATACATGCGATTAGCTATCTCCAGACTAGCAGCTGCTTGGTTTTTACCACTTAAATTAGTCAGGAGAAAGATACTTAGATCTTTCCTGACCAAAATGCAGGTTCTTGGAGTGCCTTCACAGTTGGCCACAAACAGTTTAAAGTTGGGTGTCCTGATACCGCACAACCCTCCTCCCACTGTGTAGGGCTTCTGTATCAGGACGATGTCTACTGCACCAGTGTACAGGCGCAGCAATAGAGCCGCTGAGGCTGCTTTAGCGTGATGGAGGTTAACTTGTAGAATTCTTACCATCATTGGTAATCGACAGATTGACATCCACCCCGACAAGGGTGCTATGGAACTCTTCGTCCGTATCATCGAGAAGAATGGCCCCGCCAGTTGCATCAAAGAGTCCGGAGACTCCCCGCAGCTCCTCAGTGTCCGGTGAAGAGCTTTCGTCCTCAGAGAAGGACCGTACAGATCTTCTGTTAGAGTTGGAGTCACCAGAAATAATAGGCGTGGTTCCCTCCGCACTTCCAAAAAGTCGTGTATCAATCACTGTGGACGACTCACCTTCCGCTGTGGGAGCTATATCCTGCTTGTATACCTTCAAGACTATAGTCTTGAAACCATATTGCAGGGTTGCACTTGCACGTTGTATATGGGAGGTGGATTCAGCGTTAAGGATCAAATTGACCTGCCGCATTTTACAATCCGCCTCACCCACCTAGCTTATTCTCCTATTATGGGTCAGCAGACCAGGATTGGAATCTTTTATTATCTCTAATATGTCAGCTGGTCTGGAGGGCTCTTCTTTGACCCAGGTTATGACTTTAGGGTGACTAGGGATGTTGTTTTTTTGACAACATCCAACTGGACACCCGGCCACACCTCACCCTCTCGACTCAGAGCAGCCTTATACAGGTCTACTGATCTGGCATCACCGAAATATAAGAGCCTTACTCTCCCCTGATGCCATCCTGCATCGATGCAGATTGGTGGTTGCCCGGCATTTCTCTACGGACATTGATGTAATGAGCCATAATTGCTGATTGCACATGACTCTATTTGTCCTTGAGAATGGATCCATCCTCACTACTTCTGTCTATAGCAGCCATCACTAGACTCTCCTTTGCCACTTCATTGAAGTGGCTTGGTGAGTGTCCTGTTGATGGTGCCATTAGGGCCTCTTTCCTTTTTCGAAGGCAGGGGTTCATTAGGTGATCTGATTCTTTTGACTTTATTAGCGGTTAACACAGCTGAATTTGTGGCTCTTTCAGCAGACTCATTGGCTTAAGAAGCATCTATGACGGACAGTCGGATGATTGGGGAACCCCGCTCCATCGGAACATGAAGGCATCCCCATCAAGAGAATTTATATATTTCTTTGTCTGTTTAAGCCCGTAATAGGTACTACGATGTAGGCATTCCAGACTTTGTACAGATTTTTTTTTGCGGAATAGATTCTGCGTAATAGGTTCTGTTTGGTCCGCAGACTATTTGGTCAGCGTAGCCGTCTTTTGACATACTCCAGAGGAGAAAATCTTATATCCCGGTGACAATCTTATCTTAAATGACATTTCCAGATAACCAATTTGGGCGATATGTCGCTTTTTGGGCGATATGACATACATGGTTTTGAGCGATATGACATTGGGCGATATGACACTACGCCTAATATTTTTGTCTATCTCCGGCTAAGTTCGAAAATGGGCCATATCCTTCGACTCCTTCTAGTACGTCTCCCACAAAAGGTTAAAATTTAGTTAAGTGGGGTAACGTTTGTAAACTTTTTTTTTGATTTTTTTTCTCATATCGATACCTCCATTCTAAACTATGCTAACTGCAAAATGGTAGTTTTTCAGTTTGATGAATTTTTTAAATTTGTGTGGAATTTCTTTGTAATGGAAATCGAATGACCTGTACTGTTTTGTGAATTGCTTTTGATTGGGTTGACGGATAAACACCAAATTTTGACTGAATATAATTTGGAATATTTAGAAGTTAAAAATGCAATCTCCCTAAAACATGCTAAGTCGACTTAGCATGTTTTAGAATGGAGGTATCGATATGTGACTCAGTACATCAGAAAAAATTTAAAGTGTTTTTCCAACAATCCATGTTTTCAAAGACGGTGCCCCTCATAACTCAAAAACTACTGAACCTATCTTTTTGAAATTTTTAACACTATGTCTTTACATAATTTAAAATGTAATGCTTTCGAGCTTTTTATAGATTTGTTATTTGTTAGTTTTTACAATAACCAATTAATCGATTTTTTCTCACAAAAATTGCATTTTTCACTTCAAAGTGTTCTCAAATATTGAAAAATTTAAATTTTGAAAAAAACTCGACAACGATATAGGGCTATAACGATTATCTAACTAAATATTTTTTTTAATATCAGATGATCCGGTATCGAGTTATGCTGTCGTTGCAACACAATAAACTTTGAAAGTTATACTTTAATGAACCATTGGTTTCAACCAAAAAATTTTAACCGTTTCGTCACATATCATAAAAATGTGCCTTTTTGCATGAATTATCGTTACCCCCTAAATATTGATTACACTGTGCGACAGTCGAAAAACCGCGATACTACTCTTGGCGGGTAAAATAACGTTTGTTCTGTGAAATTTGCCGGACTCTCCCAAAATCTAGATTTTCGGGTAAAAACGATTTTCTTGCCTTTTTGCACTTAAACGCCTATAACTTTTTAATTATTAACCGATTTTCAATCTCTAAATGAATTTGGAAATAAGAGACATAGAGTCGGATGATTGGGGAACCCCGCTCCATCGGAACATGAAGGCATCCCCATCAAGAGAATTTATATATTTCTTTGTCTGTTTAAGCCCGTAATAGGTACTACGATGTAGGCATTCCAGACTTTGTACAGATTTTTTTTTGCGGAATAGATTCTGCGTAATAGGTTCTGTTTGGTCCGCAGACTATTTGGTCAGCGTAGCCGTCTTTTGACATACTCCAGAGGAGAAAATCTTATATCCCGGTGACAATCTTATCTTAAATGACATTTCCAGATAACCAATTTGGGCGATATGTCGCTTTTTGGGCGATATGAC
This sequence comes from Eudasyphora cyanicolor, assembly GCA_963930755.1. Lineage (NCBI taxonomy): Eukaryota > Metazoa > Arthropoda > Insecta > Diptera > Muscidae > Eudasyphora > Eudasyphora cyanicolor. The sequence continues at coordinate 123,628,824 of OZ005738.1, forward strand.
ATACATGGTTTTGAGCGATATGACATTGGGCGATATGACACTACGCCTAATATTTTTGTCTATCTCCGGCTAAGTTCGAAAATGGGCCATATCCTTCGACTCCTTCTAGTACGTCTCCCACAAAAGGTTAAAATTTAGTTAAGTGGGGTAACGTTTGTAAACTTTTTTTTTGATTTTTTTTCTCATATCGATACCTCCATTCTAAACTATGCTAACTGCAAAATGGTAGTTTTTCAGTTTGATGAATTTTTTAAATTTGTGTGGAATTTCTTTGTAATGGAAATCGAATGACCTGTACTGTTTTGTGAATTGCTTTTGATTGGGTTGACGGATAAACACCAAATTTTGACTGAATATAATTTGGAATATTTAGAAGTTAAAAATGCAATCTCCCTAAAACATGCTAAGTCGACTTAGCATGTTTTAGAATGGAGGTATCGATATGTGACTCAGTACATCAGAAAAAATTTAAAGTGTTTTTCCAACAATCCATGTTTTCAAAGACGGTGCCCCTCATAACTCAAAAACTACTGAACCTATCTTTTTGAAATTTTTAACACTATGTCTTTACATAATTTAAAATGTAATGCTTTCGAGCTTTTTATAGATTTGTTATTTGTTAGTTTTTACAATAACCAATTAATCGATTTTTTCTCACAAAAATTGCATTTTTCACTTCAAAGTGTTCTCAAATATTGAAAAATTTAAATTTTGAAAAAAACTCGACAACGATATAGGGCTATAACGATTATCTAACTAAATATTTTTTTTAATATCAGATGATCCGGTATCGAGTTATGCTGTCGTTGCAACACAATAAACTTTGAAAGTTATACTTTAATGAACCATTGGTTTCAACCAAAAAATTTTAACCGTTTCGTCACATATCATAAAAATGTGCCTTTTTGCATGAATTATCGTTACCCCCTAAATATTGATTACACTGTGCGACAGTCGAAAAACCGCGATACTACTCTTGGCGGGTAAAATAACGTTTGTTCTGTGAAATTTGCCGGACTCTCCCAAAATCTAGATTTTCGGGTAAAAACGATTTTCTTGCCTTTTTGCACTTAAACGCCTATAACTTTTTAATTATTAACCGATTTTCAATCTCTAAATGAATTTGGAAATAAGAGACATAGAGCTTCCGATTGATATATAGTCTGTTTATTTAAAAATTTGGGAATATATGTTTACTTGTGCTACCAACACATTTTTTATTTTTTTCCGACATTTTCTAGTTAAGGCAATATTTTTACCAGTAATTTTGTGAGATAACCGCACGTTATTGATTTAAATATATATTGAATATTTTGTTGGGAAAAATGCTACCAGTCTTCTAGAAATCCGTTTATAAATTCGTTAAAGTTTCATTAAAACTAAATGTGTACATAAGTAGTAGTTTTGACCGTCCACCTCAAAACTGTTTGCTTGGGTGTTCTCTTTTTAATTCGTCATCATCGCAATCCATGATGACGAAGGGTACATATATAGTTTTTGATTTCATATCTTAATTTATTGCAAATAAAAACTTTTTTTAGAGACTCCCAGAAGAAATGTATATTCCCCGCCTTCCCCATGGAAGTAATGAAAATCAATCTATGATTTATATGTTCCTACATCCGTATAATATTAGTTGTTTGTTACTTGTTATAAAATCCTAAAAATAACTAATAGTTTTATATGTATGTATATATGAGGTCATGTGTTTTGTATGTGCAAACATTTACTGTCATAATTTATCTACAGCTATAAAATATACAATGGAATTTATTATTAATTTTTTCTATTTTTGTTATGACTGCCACTAGTGCGTGGCTTATTGAAGTTGTGTGGACAACACCAAAATAAGGACATGACAGCCGGAACCGGATGTGGCTAATTGTGGTTATTTATTGTAACGAATGGTGTACGACAAGCGAGCTGGTTTTTAGCGCCCAAAGCACAAACGTTATTGAACAACATACATTATATCGAGCCTTAACTACCAAAATTATGTTAGCGACAATCACAAAAATTTAGAGGAGAAAGATTCTTCGCTGTTATGTATTGTTTAAAAGCATATGTAATACATCTGTTTATATTACTATCAAATTTAGTATAACGATATATTTTACAGCTATAAAATTCTGACACATCATGTAATTTGTTATGAGTTAACGATTTGCTTCAAAAAATAAAAATTAATTATGATAGCGCTTACGTCTTTTTGGCGGTTAAGGCTCGATATGTAGACGTAACAATTTTTTTGCGCCAAACTTAATTTCGACTATTGATATTAGCAACAAAAATGGTATAGCAGTATTTTCCTTTAATTTTCTTTGTCATTCATTAGTTGCATTATTCTCTTCGTTAAGCCCTTATAATTATTTCGTGTGAATTGCTATGTATCATATTTCCTTTGAAATTGAGCTATTTTTGATTAAGACCATTGTGGCTTGAAGCATTTTTCCTTTGATACCGAATATACGGTATCACTTTTTGGATGTTTTACCTTTAGGAGATTTGATAATAAACTCAAGAAATTCGAGCTTCTTATGTGAAATGACATTGTCTATAAATAATACGGAAAATATAAGCCAATATGACGTGTACACGATAATTGGACAATTGTCAGAAACAAAATGAATGATATCATTTTTGTAATTGGAGATTAACATGAAATGTGGCTTTTTGGAGAGTCCTTTCTCAGAAGTTGTTACAGATTAGCCTTATTGTTAGCTCTTATTTATTGAAGCATAAGGGACAATTAATTTATTCCTTTAATATAAGTGTAATTTTTAAATAAGATATAATTTAAAAATCCAATCGTTTGCCAATTTTTGCATTGCTACTACCGTTGCATTGGACAATGGGGCTTATGTGTAATATTAAATAAATCATACGCCACGATACACAGTTGAATTTTTGGAAAAATATTTATAAGCAAATCTGGTATTTCTGAGCACATATAAATTAGAAGGACAAAAAAATTAAATTCTAGAGATATTAAAATATGGTTGTGAGAAATTAAATATGTTTGTGAGAACATTTCTTGTACGTTGATAAATAAAACGAATAAGGAAAAGCTAAAACCGCCTTGTTAGAGCAGAAATAAAACAGATTAAGTTGCTCTATATCTCAAATAATTGCCTTATAACTTGCTGAGTTCGTTCTTAGATTAACAAAGTACAATCGTTCCGGGTTCATAAAAATCGGTTGCAAAATGAGACCATTTGTGGAATCGGAAAATGTTATAGGGTCAGAATATTTAATATTGACCTATGTAGTTTACTTTGGGCTAAAATGTTTATAAGCAGTTACAAATAGGTAAAATAAGATCTCGCTATCATTTTCATTTTAAAGAAAATTAAAAAATGAATTTTTGTGTTTAACGAACGGCTAAGCCAATTTTTGCAAAATTTACCTTGGTTTAAAGGGGACAATGCGCAAATTTTTGTAAAAATATTTTTTTTGAATATTTTTTACGAAAGTTGTTTTGAAAAAACCTTCGTAGAAAAATTTGCCCCCCCCCCTCGATTTTCTTTAAATTTTCACAGAATATTCGTGGCAATCTCTCCAGAAGAAATCCAGAAAAGTTTTGTGAGACTCACTATTTGTAAAAGATATGAACGAAATACCAAGACTAGTCTGACAATTTTCGTCTGTTTTTGCTAAACACCTGCACCGAGGTACGAATTCAAAAAGGGGAAATAATTCGACCGTTTCTTAACCAAACAGCCGATTGCGACCAAACTTGGCATGGTAGATGAAGAGGTGTTAGAGAAGTTAAGTTTTATATTTGGGCCCCCTATGTCAGACAGGGGCGGAGCTAGAGTGCCTCAAATTTGGCCACAACGGGTGAAGAAAATGTTCAAGCGCGTGTAACTCGTGTTTCTCTTCCGATTTAAAAAATTTCTTTTTGAGTGTGTTCTACTAGCTGGAGTATACAAATAAACTTTTTACACCTAAGAATTATCTAGTATAGTTACCGTGATATTTGCAAATAAAACTTGAATTTTGCAGTTTTTTCCTTACCGTGTGCTAGTATTTTGAATATATCGGAGCAAAATATGCACCGATTTCAGCCGTATAAACATACCTGGATGGGCAATAAAATTTCCTATATTGCGAAAAAAATTGGCTCGATATACCCAATAGGAACAATTTTTTCTACAAAGTTTTTTTTTCAAAAAAAACTTTTGTAAACATTTTTTTAAAACAGTAAACTTTGCAAAAATCGATTTAGACGATCGAGAGCAATTTCAAATTACCTTAAACACAAAAAATATATTTTTCAAAAATTTAAATGCCCACAAAATTATTTCCAAAAAAAATTTTTACTAATAAAGATAATAGCGAGATTATATTTTACCTATTTGTAACTGCTTATAAACATTTTAGCCAAAAATAAACTACATATGTCGATATAAAATATTTTGACCCGTAGTTGAAAATGTTCTAAATTTTCTATAGCTTTAATATGAAGCGGAAGTTAGTTATCTCGGAGGTGATTTTGAAGTGGGAGCCTCCGGAATACACGCTTCATTCCAAAGATCGAAATAATGGGGACCCTATCAAAATTATTTCTCTCAAAATAGTCAACCACGCTTCTCACTCCTTTCCCCCTGAAAAAGTGCAATCAAATCTTTCCCTATATCAAAAGTCATACAAATCGTACCCATTTGTAGTTTGTGTCTTTGAGAAAAATATTCTTTGCGAAAAATTGCTTTGAATCTCCTTTCAATATATTTATGAAAAATAAACCGAATTCATTATTAAGCAGGTTTTGTTGGTTACCTTTGAAGTTTCCATTGGCACTAACCAAAAAATAATTTACAAAAATTTAAGTCAAGAAATTGTTTTACAAAAATTTTCTGCTGTGATCAGAAAAAATAACAAATTATGTAATAATTCGAAATCTGCTTAATTCTCATAAAAAAGTTGAGAAAGAACTTTTAGTATTTTTCGCGAGGAATATTTTTCTCAACGATGGTTACTAAAAACAAGTAAGAAAGTTCAGTCCGGTAAACCGACCTACGAATCCCCTCACCATAAGTCCCAAAAAATTTTTTTGCTAAATTTATTTATTTTTTTGTTTTAATTAAATGATTATCCATTTAAATTGCATTCAATAACTTTAAATTATGTACTGGTATTAAAGTTATATGCTGTTAACTTTTGTTGTAAAATGGCCCATTTGTGTGGGGGTACCAAAAGGGCTGTGCCAATAACGGCCATTTTTCTCTAGACTCTATGTAAATACTATAATTTCAAGTATTTGTATGCACTGGAATTAAAGTTAAAAATTGTTAACTTTGGTAAAAAAACGTCCATTTGTGTGGGGGGTACCAAAACGGGCGTGTCAATAAAGCCCATTTTTCTCTGGACTCTTGGTACTATAATAGCATTACACTTTACAATATTTCAAGTATGTATATGCACTGGTGTTAAAGTTATAAGCTGTTAACTTTTGGTGTAAAATGATCCATTTGTGTGAGAGGTGCCAAAAGGGGCGTGCCAATTACGGCCACCTTTCTCTGTACTCTAGGTACTATAAAAGAATTACACTGTACACAATTTCTAGTGTTTGTATACCTTGGTAATAAACTTATAAGCTATTAAATTTTGGTTCAAAATTGTCCATTTGTGTGGGAGGTACAAAAAGGGGCGTGGCAACTTCGCCCATTTTTCTCTAGGTAATAGTGACTAATAACTAATACTATGTGTAGAATTTCAAATAAGTACGAGTAGTACATAAGTTATTAAATAATCAATATTTCACTAAATATTAAACCTTTGTGGGGGAGGTACTAAAAGGAGTGGACCAATATGGCCCATCTTCGAACTTAGCCGGAGATAGAAGAAAATATTACCACATACCAAATTTGAAGTCAATCGGTTACTCCTTTCGAGAGTCAGACAGACGGACGGACATTGCTCATTCGACTTAAAATGACCCAAAACGGATATCCGCCGAACATGCTTAGGGTCTTAGGTAACTCCTTCGATGTGTTACACTTTTGGCTGGTAACAAATGATATATACCCTCCTCTCTAAGGTGAGGGAATAATGATGCCTACTGTGTACGATTTTTAACATATGATAAGATTTCATTGCCCTTTTTCAGGGGTAAGGGGGTGAGAAGCTTGGACGACTGTTTTGAAAGAAATAGTTATCCAAATGTTTCCTTTATTTCGATCTTTGCACTGAAGCATATATTCCGAAGTCTTCCACTTCACAATCACCAAAGCGATATCTATGTAACCTCTCTGATTTCCCAACAAACTTTGTGGTCGATTATCACAAAAACAAGAGCTAACTTTGAAAAACGGCTAATGCCACTGGATTCAGCATTGTCGAAATATGTCTATCATAGGGTCTCCTTTCATTCATTTTTGGACTAGCACAGTGTTATTAATTGAGCCAACTTGACTAAACGAATGATGCAGAAGTTCTTATTTTTGGGGCTACCTTCTCGTTTAATTCTCAGAATTGAGACCCAAATCAATGAGCTGAAAATTGCTGTACTGTGTAATCGTTTTCCCCAGGTATCGCTGGGAGGGTTTTTCGAAACATCTATTTTTAAATATTTGGGAACTCTTTAAAGTAAAAACGCGATTTTTAATTTGTTATTGTTAAATAAAAATATTAACAAATTTGAGAAAAACACTCCAGCGTTACCTCGTAAATTATGTGCAGAAATAGTATTCAAAACTTCAAAAACATCGGTGCAGTAGGTTTGAAGTTATGATGGACACCGACTTTGAAAACGTGGGTTGTGGAAAAAATGCTTTAAAGCTCTAACTTCGTTGGTTTTGCTCCGATTCATCGCAAAATATCAACCGATTTGTTAATTTTTTTCTTTTTTTGATGAATTCTTTTTAAAATAAAATACAAACACTTTGCTTAAAAACAAAGGTTTTTATGCGATAAAGAAACATATATTTGAGCGACCTCTTTAGGCGAGCTATGTCAAAACTTTAACCCATACGAATGATTTTCGATTTCAAACGATCTGCACAACTTCAAGGGGTCACAAATAAATATTACAAACGAATTGACAAAATGAGTATTCCACAAATTGGCAAATTTATATTTTGTATTGTACACTACTTTTCCAAAGACTATGGTCAGACAAAGAATGTATAAACACTTTTCACCGTTCTGACTTCTCCCACATAAAGGCTTCCAAAATTCCACACTACATTTCTCATAATGTGAGGTTATACTTCAGTCGGTTTCCAATTTTTTTCTAAAAATTTTTGAATATTATAAGTTATTTTTAATGTATAGCTTAATTATTAATATTGTTTGAATTTAATATTTATTTAAATAATTAAAGTTTAGTATTTTAAAAAGTGAAAACATGGAAACTCATTAGTGGGCAAAAAAAAAACTTTCCGTTAACAAGTTTTCATGTAGGCCTTTTTAATGGTCAAAAGCTTATACTATAAAAAATTATTTATATATATAGTATTTATTATTAAAATATATATAAAAAATTATTAATAATTTTTTAAAATTTATTAGTTTATATATACAGTAGAATCTCGAAAAAGTTAAGTCGCGAAAAAGTTAATCACTCGGTTAAGTTAACCGATTTTCAGCGTACACGTTCAGCTCTAAAAAGTTAATTTTTCAGTTAACTTTTCTGAGCTGTTCTTATAAAAGCGTGGAATAAGATAAAAAAGTGGGATGATGATCAATACAATAGTGAAGATGACATTCCGTTGTCAGAATGGATTAATCCAAGTAATGCTTACGACGATACACTTCGAGAAGTTCAATTGTTGATGTCGAAAGTGGGTGATAATGTTGACATCAGTATTGATGACATTGAAAATTGCAACAAGGATCAAATTACGGAAGATAACGATGATTTCGAAGTGTCCGATAATGAAAGCGATGAACTAATTATCGAGCAAGATATTCAACAAGCAAGTGAGCTTCTCGAAAGCAATTGAAAGCATCAATAACTTGATAAAATGGTTTGAAGACAATGACGATGCAAATCAAGTGGCAGACCTTGTCAATATTCGCACAAAAATGGTCAAGAGCTATTACACAAAAGAAAAAAAACAAACAAGCCTCGACTGCGTCTTTAAACCACTCCGCACAAATTAGTACATATGAAGTTTCTGCTCCAGAAAATGGTCAAGAGTGACTGAGAATTTTAAACCAGCCGGTACAAAATAAATCTAAGTTTCCTTTTTGTAAAATTGATAAAACCTAAGTCATTGAAATAAATTTAACGTGTTATTTTTATAAAATCTATGTTTATTATAGTATTTTTTTCTTTTTTGAAAACCTCTTAGAAAAGTTAATATTTCGAAAAAGTTAATTACCCTAGGAACATGTTGGTTAACTTTTTCGAGATTCTACTGTATATATATATATATATTTATATTAATTTCATTTTTTTTAAAAAATTTTTACTATTATAAATTATTATAATTTATATTTTATAATTTCAATTTTTTTTAAAAATAAAAATAAATTTAATATAAATATATTAATAAAAATTAATTTTTAATTAATTATATATATTAAATTTAAAAAGGAATTTATATTATTTCATAAATTTATATTAGGGGTATAAATTTTATGAAATAATTTTTTTTTGTATTTATTAATAATTTTAATTATTTATGTAGGGGTAAATAATAATATTAAGATTAGTAAATAATTTAATTTTGTAAATAATTTATATAATATTAATATTAATTATAAACTAGTTTGCTTTTACTTATCTATTTAGTTCCATAACTACAGTATATCTGTTCATATGCCAATCCAACCGTCTTCTAAGCTTAATCAGTCAAGCTACACCGTTAATTGAGGTGTATGTGTGATATAAAATAAATCATACGCCCCAATGTTTTAGTGAATCAATTAAAAACTCTTTTTTCAGGTAATTGTCTCTTTTGAAAAACAAAACTTTCAAATCACCTCTTAATTAAACATGATTGACGAAAACACTGTTAACTAAATCTTCAAAACATTAAAACAATGTCCAGGTGTCAGTTAAAATCCGTGACCTTTGGTCGAGGTGACACTTCAACACCCTTAAATCCTCACTACCTGGAAATGTTGTCTCTGTCAGCTTAATAATAGCTTTTGTCTTACATTAGTGTTGTTGAGGGGAAATTCTTTATTCTCTTAAGAAATTTCTGTTGTGTGTGTGGTGCGTGTTGAAATCACTTTCAGAAAATCTTTTCTCTGTCAACTTAATAATAGCCTTTGTTTCGCTTTATTCTCTAAAGACATTTAAGTCGACGGTGTTCCTTGATTTTGGGGGTTTGTCTCCTAATTGCTAATGTTGTGTAAACATCGAAATGAGAAAGTGAAAACTTTGTCGTTTTTTTTCTTCTATTTTTTCTACTTAAACATTTAATATGCTTTTTATTTTCATTAATAGCCTAATCACAGATTAAGGACACTTAGAAACAACAAACAACCTAATGCGGGTCTAATGGCCACTTCAGCAGGACAAAGAGTCCTGCTCACATCACGTCCCTCGAAGGGCTCCGTAAAACAAATAAAGGTTATAATTGGGTTAAATGACAAAGATAAAACGTCCTTCGCCTGCTGGTCGTCGTCGTTGTCGCCGTCATTGCCACCGACAATGCCATCGTCCTAGTCTGTCCCTGTCAAAATGGTGGGTAAATCCTCAGAGAGTATTCTGCGGGCAAAGGTTCAAGCATAACTAATGCGTTGTATGTGCTTTGGCATATATATACCAGTACGTATGATGTGATGAAGCTTAGCTGGAATTTTGTGGAAACTAACTAATGGTGAACACTGTTTGTTTTAATGTCTTCTAATGTGTGTGATCTCTTACATTTCATTCATATTCAATGCCGAAATGTCACCATTTATCCACTGAAAGGTGAACACAATTTAATTCGTAATCGGATTATAATATAATAACGTGGGAGTGCTGCTGATGATGAAAGAGATGATAGAACACGTGCAGTTATTTGAGGATTGTAAGGAGTAAGGATTATTCATATACCTAAAGACAGACACACGGACAGATACGAGGATAGTAGAGGGTTGCGTTGACGGATTTTCTATAGAAAAATGGCCTATATGAACGAAGGAGTTATGAGGGGATTAAATTGAAAGACAAGATTGACCGACTGGGTGGTGTGATACATACAATAGATTATTGCCAGCATTACTTCCCGTACTGATGTTTGACGATAATTATGGACACATTGACGAATATAACAACATGCCTTAAAAATCGCAAAAATTTTCATGGTTTTTACCATTTTTAAAATTTTTTGCTCATTAACTGGATTAAAAGTCCACAAATATGCTGTTTTTCTGAAATCTAAATTGTTTGTTCTTGAAAGTGTGTATCAAATTTGAAGAAATTTGCTCGGTGCCTACTTTCAATGATCTAGTAGCACTCCTTAGCGTGATTTTTACATGCAGACGGACATGGCAAACTCATCGCAGATCTTTACGACGATCGAGCATACTCTTGTATGTTATTTATAGGGTCTCACATCAACATTTCAAGGTGCTGCAAACGGAATGACTCATTTCGATGAACAGATCATCTGACATAAAATCATATAGGAATTTTACCAAAGAAAATCAGACAGGAATTTTGCAACAAACAAATCACTTCAAGATAATTTTAAATCTTTACAAGTATCTAATCGTCGTTCATTCTTTCACTCACAAACCTGAGTGTAAAGCCATAAATTTCAACTCCTGATGTCGTGTGCGATATACATACTTTACTTCACATGAGTGCCTCCGTTCAGCGTGTTTATTTTCCAACATGAATTCCCATGGAAATTTCCAACGACTAAGAAAAAAAGCTACTGGGCACCCGGTAGTGTCTTTCCCCTTCCGGGTGAAATTGCACGTATCTGTGAACGTACGTTCGGGAGAGTTATGACAGTATCCCTAATAAAATATGGTCTACATATTGTTGGATGGCATTGGATTTTCCGAGTAACCCGTGTTAGGTGTGTGTGTGTGTTCCTTTCAATGCATTATACTTTTTCACAATATTTCCCAGTGCCCGTTTTATGGGAGGATTCCATGACATAATGGTTTCATTTGGTTTTTTTCGTTCTTTGAAGCTAGCTAGCACTTGATGAAATATGAAATGGATATGTGTCTGTGCCTGTGACCGTGCACATAAGGGTATTTAGTGTGTGTGTGCATGCACGTGTTTGTTTCTCTGTAGTTGTATAGGTGTCCTCCTATCATGATGTATTCATATTTACATAGTCCACTCAAATGAGTTAGCTTGACATTTATGGCAGTGTGGCGCTGCTGGTTAAGACTGCTTACTGCACAGGACAACTATTCCCGGCAATGGGTGAGTAAGAGTACGCACGTATACCTACGTGTCCTGGTGTATTCAAATGCACAGTTTTTAAAGAGTTTTCCTCCCTTTATTCGGGTTGACTGTTGTGTGAATTCACGTATTTTCTTCACAGTTCTTGCACCATTTTTTCCCCATATGATATATGATTTATTTGAATTATAGTTACACATTTGTATTTCTTTTTATTCACTCTCATTCACACAAACGATCGTTTTTACAGTTCTGTTTTGTTTTTCGTTATTTCGCGTTAAACTGACAAAATGATTAATATACCTGTGCATATCTCATGTGAATTTCCGTTATTTTAAGGCAGGGGAAAAAGAATGTTAAGTCGAGTATATTGTGGACTATTATTTAAGTCAAAGTAGCTTAAACGCGGGAAGAAATTAATTCAATTTGGGGGGGATATATGAAAACAAATAGGAAATTTGCAGCACAAAAGAAGTTATTTGACAAATTTATGTTTTTCTGGAACAATAACGTAGGTCCGAAGTTTTGGATTTTGTGATTTTTACATAAATGGATTTTGCTAATCATTACCTTCCGAGACATCGATGACATTCTTAGTTACCAATAACATTTTGAATGCAAAATGCTCATTAAAAATGTATCATCGAAGCAAACAACATACTCCGAATAATTTCTGCCCAATAAATCGAATTGCATCGCTTTTTCCTGTGATATCGCGTTTTAGAGATATCACTACGCCACAAAAAAAAAAATTGTGTCCGAGACCTAAAAACTTTTTTTGTCAAAGATGAAACTGCAAAAGGATGGAGTGACTACACCATTTCCAAATCTAATTCAGAAAATATCAATTGAAATTCAGAAATTCCATTTGAAATTCAGAACTCGTCACTTGAAATTCAGATTTTCCATTTAATTTTCAGAATTCGTCAATTGAAAATCAGAATTTCCATTTGAAATTCAGAACTCGTCAATTGAAATTCAGATTTTCCATTTGAAATTCAGAACTCGTCAATTGAAATTCAGATTTTCCATTTAAAATTCAGAATTCGTCAATTGAAATTCAGATGTTCCATTTAATATTCAGAATTCGTCAATTAAAATTCAGAATTTCCAGTTGGAATTCAGAACTCGGCATTTGAAATTCAGAATTTTTCATTTTGAATTTCAAGTGTCGAGTTCTGAATTTCAACTGACGAATTCTGAATTACAATTGATGAGTTCTGAATTTCAAATATAAAATCTGAATTTCAAATGACGACTTCTGAATTTCAAATGGAATTTCTGAATTTCAATTGACGAGTTCTGAATTTAAAATGGAAAATCTGAATTTTAGTTCTCCAGATATCTCGTTTTCTATAGTGGAGTCGTATGGGCAGGGTCACGCGACTTTTAGTGGTCTAACGACATCTTCGCCTTGCCTTTCAAATGAAACAGCTTTGGCACATCTGTGGATGTTTTCAAATTCTATAATGGACATAGCTAGAAACATTTTTTGTGTTTTATATATGGGAGATTTCCAAATTGGTCCACTCCTTCTAGTACCTCCCCCACAAAGAGTTACCATTTAGTAAAATATTGATTCTTTAATAATTTATATACTTACTCAAATCATTTGAAATTTCACATATAGTATTCGTTTATTAGTCGCTATCACATCGAGAAAAATGGTGGAAGTTTCCATACTCCTTTTTGATATCTTCTATACAAATGGACAATATTGCACCAAAAGTTAACTGCTTATAGCCTTAATATCAGTTCACACTAATACTTGAAATATTGTACAGTGGTTTTTGAAAAGTGGCCGTCATTGGCACGCCCCTTTTGGTACCTCCCACACAAATGGACCATTTTGCACCAAAAGTTGTTTTAATAAAAACCTTTTAAAACATCGATAAATTTACAATTATTAAAATTTTTTTTATTTATCGTAAAGCCGGTTTGATCATAAATAAAATTAAGGCAATTTCAAAGAAAATCAATGAATATTTTAAAAAGTTGTAGCTAATTAAGCATGTTTTTAAGAGGTTTTAAGTAAAAAATTATTAAAATTATCTCAAGAAATTGGATTTTTTATTGTATGCAATCTGCGAAAACGCCAATGGAATGAAAAAACATTATACTAAAAGAAAATGAAGTCTAATTAATTAGGTTAATTAAAATTCTTCTGAACCAGTTATGATAAATGTTTCTCGAGTTATAGTAAGTTAAATATATGGTTCACCCGCTCATAATACCACTGTGGTCCAGGGTATTATGAGTTTGTGCATTTGTTTGTAACACCCAAAATGAGGAGAGATAGACCCATCGTTAATTATACCGATCTACTTGGAATCACTTCCTGAGTCGATTTATCCATGTCCGTCTGTCCGTCTGTCCGTCTGTCTGCAGATGTATCTTTGCAATCAAAGTGCAGGTCGTATTTATGGTCAGATTGTGATGAAATTTAGCACAGTGCTCTTTTTTGGCCCAAGGACGATCTCTATTGAAATTGGTCAAAATCGGATCAGATTTAGATATAGCCCCCATATATATGTTTCACCCGATTTGACATGTAAGAGTTGTAGAAACCGTATTTTATATCCGATCAGTACGAAATTCGGCAGAAATAGTTTTCTTATTACGTGAATGAACATTACCAAATTCGGAGAAAATCGGTTCAGATTTAGATATATCCGCCATATATATGTTTAATCCGATTTGACATATAAGAGTTGTAGAAACCGTATTTTATATCAGATCAGTCCGATATTTGGTAGAGATAGTTTTCTTATTACATATATGAACACTGTCACATTTTTCTCGCAATGCCCATTTTCGCATTGTTGGAGAGGTGTAGGGCAGGGCTGCGGAGTCGAGACAAAACTACTCGACTCCGACTCCAGGAGTCTAAGACGTGAATTAATTTTATTGAAAATAAGATATAGTTTTGTTAAAAAACCACAAAAAAGCAGGTATTAAATACCAGTAATTAAATAAAATTTTATTATTTATTTATCGGCGCTTATCTTGCAACTAATATGACAATTCTTTCAGAATGGAATCATGATAAAATTTTCAACAATCACTTCCTCTGTTTTAATACCCTTATAGCGCAATTTTGGTTTGTTCGTTAGTTATTGTACTCTACACCACACTATGGTACAGGGGGTTATAACTTTGTTTTTTTTTGGGCAGATTTCTAAAAAAGAGACACACCTTAAAATATATTGTTCGACTCTGAATCACTAGCAGTCCGTCTGTCTGTCCATCTTAAGTTGTTCATTGAGTACAGTTCAAAATTTCACTCCGGTCCTGTTGAAATTTTGCAATAAAAACTCTTTCACAACAGGGAGGAAAACTATTGCAATTGGTCAAAATCGGTTCAGATCGATAATTTGGTTGACTTTATACAGATATTTTGGACATTCAAAAATATTTGGTTAAATGCTTCAAATGTTTTATCCTTTTTCTGTACCAGAATTGTTTTCAAAAAATTTATGAGTGCAAAAATTTTATGGCATAAATAGAACATTTTGAACAATCCATCTCGGAGTTGGAGTCGACCATAATTTTTCGACTCCGGACTCCGACTCCGGGCAAATTGCCCCGACTCCGACTCCAAGACTCCGATTCCACAGCCCTGGTGTAGGGTATTATATATAATAAGTTTATCTTTATTTTCAAAGATAAAGAACTCATGTACCACTAATACAGTGCGAAAAAATAAAATCAAGTTGAGAAGCAAATGACACGGAACTATTTTTCCTGTAGGTCTTGTCGAGTAAAACATGAATATTTTTTTGGAATTCCTTGGACACCCCCAAAATCCGGATTTACGGGTAAAAAACAGATTTTCTTGCCTTTATTCACTTGAACGCCTATAAATTTGGTTATTATTAACCGATTTTTAATCTCTAAAAGAAATTGTAAAGAAGAGAATTAGACCTTTCGATCGATGTGTATTTTGGTTATTTGTAGCTGTAAGAACATATGTTTATTTGTCCAACAAATACATTTTTTCATTTTTCCAATTATATTGTGAGATAACCGTAAGATTTATTGATTTATTTATTGATTCAAATATATAGTATATTTTAAAAGGAAAAAAAATGCAAGCAGTCTCTTAAAACTCGGAAATTTCAAGTATTTGTATGCACTGGTATTAAAGTTCAAAGCTGTTAACTTTTGGTACAAAAAGGTCCATTTGTGTGGGAGGTACAAAAGGGGCGTGCCAATAACGCCCATTTTTCTCTGAACTCTAGGTACTATAAAAACATTATACTGTACAAAATTTCAAGTATTTGTGTGCACTGGTATTAAAGATATAAGTTGGTAGCTTTTGGTACAAAATGGTCCATTTGTGTGGGAGCTACCAAAATGGGAGTGGCCACTTCGCCCATTTTCTTGACGTGTTAGCGACTAACAAACTAATACTATGTTTGAAACTTAAGAAGATTTTGAGTAAGTATATACTACTTACTCAAAATCTTCTGAATGAATCTTAAAGAATGAATACTTCACTAAAAGTTAACCCTTTGTGGGGGAGGTACTAGAAGGAGTGAACCAATATAGCCCATCTTCGAACTTAGCCGGAGATAGAAGAAAATATTACCACATACCAAATTTGAAGTCAATCGGTTACTACTTTCGGGAGTTATCGTGCGCACCAGCCACCAGACAGACACACAGACAGATAGACAGACGGACGGACATTGCTAAAATGACTTAAAATGACCCAAAATGGCACTCTTTCGATGTGTTACACTTTTGGCTCGTGGCAAATGATAAATACCCTCCTCTCTAAGGTGAGAGGATACAAATATTTTTAACAATTTTTTAATTTTCTAAAAAGATTGCATAAAAGGACACAATTTGGGCAAACTTTTATTAATATAATAGTTAATTAGTTATAGGGATGGAAAAATAGGCCGTTTGACAAGAATATTAAAATGCAACACCCTTTAACTCAAACAGTCCCCAACTAATCTCGTTGAAATTTTCTATCATAACTACTATCCAATAGGACTAAACTTGATGAAAGTTTTATCCTGATCAGAAGACATAAATTCTAAAAATTTTACATACTGCCTTACCCAATTATTATTTTTTTTAAACCTAAATAAAGATAGATCTTTGCTGATTTTGAACAAAATATTTTCCAATCACAATCACATGATGTCCTCTTTTTTATCTTTTCACTCCAAAGGTATCATTTTCTAAATGATTGAGATTGAGGATGAACATATCAGGATATGAAAGAATTTATTCTGAGGATGTGAAAATCCATTTATGTTAATTTCTACTAATTCTGAGGATGTGAAAATCCATTTATGTTAATTTCTACTATTATAAGTTTGTTTCACGGCAGATGTTTGTAATACCTGACGATAACACAGCTAGATTCACCTTAAAGTATACCGATCGACTCAGAATCACTAGCTGAGTCGATTTAACCATGTCTGTCCGTCCGTCCGTAAGTCTGTCCATGTAAAGTTGTTCGTCGACTACATGTCGCAATTTCACACCGATCGTTCAGAAATTTTGCAGTTTAGAGTATTTAGCAGCTGTAAAGATCCCTATTGAATTTGGTTGAAATCGGTTCAGATTTAGATATAGCTCCCATATATATCTTTCGTCCGATTTGGCCCTTTAGTCCTAAAAGCTGTATTTTACATCCAATCGTTTTGAAATTTAGAATGGTATAGAATGGTTTCTTTATCCATGAACCAACATTGCCGAATTTGAAGAAAATCGGTTAAGATTTAGCTATAGCTCCCATATATATGTTTCGTCCGATTTGGCCCTTTAGTTCTATATAAGCTGTATTTTACATCCAATCGTTTTGAAATTTAGAATGGTAGAGTTTCTTGATCTATGAACCAACTTTGCCGAATTTGAAGAAAATCTGTAGAAAAGTACAAAATTTATATTTCAGAGTTATTCAATATTACGAGAGTGGTGTAGGGTATTATGTAGTCGGCCCCGCCCGACTTTAGCCTTTCCTTACTGGTATATATTTAGATTAGATTTCAAAAGGACTTAGATGACAGATCGTTAAAATGCGTTGTTGTGTAAGAAATTAGGATACAAAAAATAGTTAGGAAATCTGAACTAATTCTTCTCTGATATAATTTCTTTATGTGAAATAAAAAAATAATCTTAAAATACGATAGTATCACATAAAGCTTGTCTAAAATAAAAAATTTTACTATTTTTGAACTAATCCATAGAATATGCGATACATCTGTAATCTCAGAACTATTACTCGTACAGATAAAAATTATTTCATTCTTATATTTTTCCATTATATTGCCTATTGAATTCAATTTAATCTCATTCTATTGATTGTGAAATCATTGATAGAAATTTCATTGTATTTTTACTTTCATCAATTTTATTATCAATTTGCAACAAACTCTGCTTCAGCAAATCTAATACAATAGAGTGTTCATTACACTGATTTTAATGGAGAAATTGCAGGCAGCTATAAATAATGACCCCCAAAGCTGTAGCCGCTGGTCCCATACTTACATATACATATATTAGATAATTTTTCAGAGGACACTTTACACTCACCGCGGGCGGGGTGGTTAGTTGTCATCATTTAGAGCTTCCAGAACTATTGAAATCGCTTTCATTTATTTATCTATATTATATATTGTGATATTATTAACGTTTACGTTGACATCTGTACGATGAACAACAATAATATTCTTAATGAATTGAGAATGAATATTCATAAAAAAACGATAGTAATGTATGTAATGCAAAATACTCGGCACATTTGCATATATGGATGGAAAATGAGAAATACCAAAGAAAATGTATATCACATCGTTGATGAGTGGTAATAAGGCCAAAGCAAAGAGTGTGTAACATTGTGAGGGGGAGGAGAGATGGGGATAGGTTAAGAAATCTCAACAGCAGAGATTTTTAATTTCATTACGACACGAGTTCTCTTAATCAGATTGAAGCAAAATGCAATTATTCATTTCGACTTGAGTGAATGTACGACTACGTACATTCTTTCGTTCGTTCTCTCTCTCGTTTTACCTCTCTCAGCACATATCAGTGTGCATTGGAGTGTGTGTGTTGGGAGTGGGGGTAGAAACAAATATGCTGTGATTGCATTTTGCAAAAGTAATGCTGCTCTTATTGTTGTTATTGCTCTTGTGTTCTTGTTCATAGCGGCCCCTTCTTCTCCTTCTGCTGTTTAAGAAATCAATCATGTAAAAGAGCTGTTGCTACACACATACACTCGTACTTGCTTACCCGCTTTTCGTGTTGTGTCTCTTAAGTGATGATGACACGCTCATGCCATCATCTTGCAAAGTCCATTAACATGATGGAATAATGTCATCCGCTGAAATGGTTATTAATGAAATTCATGATATATCTTCGAAATTGCATTTTTTCCCCACTTTCATCATAGTTTTTTCTTCTCCGCTTTCCTCCTGCATCTGAGATGATGAGTGCTTCGTCAATAGATATGAGTATGAGTGGTATATATCACTTAAGAAAAACTAAAATGAACTTCATAAACGAACCTGACTTCTTAGAATGATTGATTTCTTCGATGAAAAAAAAGGGTCGCAGTAAATGGACAACGGAAAGTAGAGAAGGTTTGCACAATGGGGGGATTTAGGAAAAATTCAAGTAAATCTGATTTTTTAGTAAACAAAGAAACATCATACACATTTATATCGACGCGTCGACGTTCCACAACATGCTAAGCCGAAAGAGGTCGTTTTTCAGGAGAGGCGATAAAATTTTTATGAAATTTTTAAATTTTGTGTGGAATTTCTTTATAATGACAATCGAATGACCTATACACGGAACAAAATCGCCTTTTTTCAAATGTTTGAATCGAAAGAAAATATTTTTGGAAAACACATTTTGTAATATTATATATTTCTGAACAAATAAATTTTATTTGAAAATCAAAAAAAATTATTTGGAACGCATATATTAATATATTACAAGAAAATATATTTGCAAACTGATTTTCTAAAATAAAATATATATACTATAAATATTATATATAAAATACAAATAAAATTATAGTTTATACAAATAAAAATATAGTTTAAGAATTTCTCCAAACACATTTTGTCTAAAAAAGAATTTCAAAATATTGCAGATTTTTCGAACTATTATTATTATTTTTAATTATTCTCTGATTTCGAGTTATATCGTACAATTTAAAATGCCATAAACCGCAATAAGGTTTGTTTTAAAGCACTAATTTCTAATTTCTATTTATTCCAAGTCATCATTTGATGTCATCCCATAAAGCAATGTACGTATGGAAGAATGTAAAAATTCAAATATAAATGATTTTTACAAATTTTTTAAAAAAATAACAGTGTCCAACAAATTAGGACTTTTTGATTAGAACAGAATAGCGACCCTATAATTCGGTAGGGCATGTAGGTAGATAATTTTTTAGAATAAACTAATGGTCCAGCTGGTCTGAGTATTTGTTTTACAGAGGGTAAAAGTTTTATATTTGGATCGAAGAGAGCATTATACTTGATAAAAAAATTAAGTAATTTGATGCCTGAGAGATTTCTTATTGTCAGAGTTAGAATTTTATGAGGATCATTTTTGTGGAAGTTCTAGCTCCCCTCTAAATGGGTCAATTTAACCCTTTTTTCGAAAAAATCTGAAAAAATTCTTTCAAAAAGGACATTTAAGGATTAACATATTCTACGAAAATTTTTGCTGAAAAATTTCAGTGGGGTCGCCAAAAACACCAAAGTTGTAAATATAGCTCTTTACGCTTAATTAGCAAAATTATACGCCAACTTATAAAAAAATACTATAATGTAAATTTAAAGTCGTAATATCCATTGAAAGATTGGAGCAGAAGAGCGACTCTATAATTCTGAGAGGGCATGTTGATTAGCTTATTTTTGTAGAATACATTTATGGTCCAGCTGGTCTGAATTTTTTTTACAGTGGGTCAAAGTTATATTTTTTTGGTCGAAGCGAGCATTATACTAGCTCCCCTAGAGGGTTAAGATCTTCCACAAAAATGATCCTCATAAAATTCCACCTTATATCTCTGTCAATAAGAAATCTCTCAGACATTAAATTACATCACTTTTTTCATCTAGTATAAAGCTCCCTTCGACCAAAAAATGAAAACTTTGACCCACTGTGAAAAAAGCTCAGACCAGCTGGACCATAAGTTTATTCTAAAAAATGATCTACTCAACATGCCCCATCAAAATTGTAGAGTCGCTATTCTGTTCCAAAAATGCTGTTGGACAGTGTAATCGTTGAATTACTGTACAACATAAAACTTGTCTTAAATTAATGTATTAATGTATTTCCTAACAAGTAAGAAAGTTTCAGTCGGGTAAACCGACTAAGGTATACCCTCACTTTGTGAGTAATGTAATATATAACATTACACCAATAAATCTGTCAATTTGTGTGGAAGGTACCAGAAGGGGTTTTCCAAATACACATATTTTTCGGTAAAGAGTACATTCTTAAATACATTGCATTGTGCTGAACTATAAGCGTTTGTGTGCACTGGTATATTACAGTTACGAGCTATGTAATTTTGGTATGATTTGGTCATTTTGTGTGGGAGGTACAAAAAGGGGCGGGGTGATAACGCCCACTTTTTACAGGACTATAGGCACTACAACAGCATTACACTGTACAAAATTTCAAGTATTTGTATGCACTGGTATTAATGTTACAAGCCGTTTACTTTGGTACGAAACGGGCCATTTGTGTGGGCGGTACCAAAAGGGGCTGTACAATGATGCCCATTTTTTACCGGACTATAGGCGCAACAAAAACATTATACTGTAGAAAATTTCAAGCATTTTTATGCACTTGTATTAAAGTTATAAGCAGTTAAATTTTGATGCAAAATGGTCCATTTGTGTGGGAGGTACCAAAAGGGGCATGCCAACTTCACCCATTTTTCTCGAGTTAATAGCGACTAATATACTAATATTATGTGCAGAATTTCAAAAGATTCGAATAAGTAGTATAGAAGTTATTAAAGAATCAATATTTCACTAAATTTTAACCCTTTGTGTGGGAGGTACCAGAAGGAGTAGACCAATATGGCCCATCTTCGAACTCATCCGGAGATAGATCAAAATATTACCACATACCAAATTTGAAGTCAATCGGTTACTCCTTTCGAGAGTTATCGTGCGCACCAGCCAGCAGACACACAGACAGACAGACAGACAGACGGACGGACATTGCTCATTCGACTTAAAATGACCCAAAACGGATTTCCTCCGAACATACTTAGGGTCTTAGATCACTCCTTCGATGTGTTACACTTTTTTCCGTAGCAAATGATATATACCCTCGTCACACTAAAGTGAGGGTATAAAAACTTGAATTAAAAATAAATATTTGTTTCGTGAATAATCGTTGCAGATAAAAAAATATTAGGACGGAATCAACGATTTGTTTAGAACAACATCTTCCCAAAAATACATTATTTGTGTGTGCCAAATAAAATATATTTCGAGGGTACCCTAACGTTTATATATTTCATGCAGAATATCTTTGGGACGATGTACTTCAGAATCGATTTTTTTTAGCGTGTACGGTTATTATAATATTTTTTGATTGGGTTGATGGATAAACACAAATTTTGGCATACATTAGAATGAAGGAATCGATATGTATATTTGAATACATATAGATTTCATGTCAAGTCAGTCAAGCTTGGAAACTTGCACCAATTTTAATCCTATTGGATAGTACTTATGACACAAAATTTTAACGAGATCGGTTAAGGACTGTACGAGTTGGAGGGGTGGATGACATTTTGGTAAAACGGTCCTTTTTCCCTATCCAAATAACTAACGGGTTTTCCAATAGAGATGATATGATTTTAAAGTGACGTTTCGGCCATTTGTAATAAGTCATGATCTATCATTTGTTTTTAATTGTATTCAGTAGTGTTTACAACTTCATCATGGAGTGATATATGCAAGAACAACGTTTACAAGTTATTCAGTTTTATTGTCAAAATAATCGATCTCCAATTGCAACTTTTCGTGCGCCAAGTCAATTTTTTTAAATCCAAAAAAAAAACTTTTTCCAGTCGACCTACGACCTTAAGCTTTCGTTAAGAGCTATCATTTTGCCATTGACCGATTTCCGATCCGACGTATCGTTAAGGAGCTAGAGCAAAAATAAACTTTCCGTTCACATTTGAAAATTATGCTAAGTCCATTTTTTTTAAATCCAAAAAAAAACTTTTTCCATTCGAACTACGACCTTGACACCCATGAGCAATATTTTAGCTCTCGTTAAGAGCTATCTTTTTGCCATTGAACGATTGTGGCTACGTGCCACACAGCAAATGAAACAATTGCATTGTTGAGAGAAAAGTTTGGAGATTCGATTATTTCAAGAAATTTTTATATTGAATGGTCTCCAAGAAGTTGAGATTTTTACACCATTAGAATATTTCTTGTGGGGTTATTTGAAGTCATTGGTCTTTCGAAATAAACCAGACTCTCTTCAAGCTTTACAAGTCAATATTGGACGTGCCATTCATGACATACGACTTGATTTAGTAGAAAAAGTGCTCGATAATTTGGGTTCATCGAATTCGTTCCTGCAGAAGAAGTCATGGAGGCCGTTTGAATGACATTTTATTTTGAACTTAATTGTATTGATTGTACATACTTCAAATAAAATAAACATTTTTGAATTTCCTTAACAATAAGTGTGTTTTTTTTTTCAAATAAATCATATCACTCTTATTAGAAAATCCTGTAATTACTATGCAACAAAGTAAGGTCGCTCCAAAATACAGTTTTTGAGCCATAGATACCACACTTTTAAAGCAATTTAGCAGACACTGTGCAGTTTGTATTAATTTTGACAAGAATTTATCACAGCAAAAATTTTACAAATTGGTTCATATTTTGTCAGAGAGACGGACGGACATTGCTCAAATGACTTAAAATGTCCTAAAACGGATTTCAGCTGAACATACGTAGGGTCTTAGGTCACTCCTTTGATGCGTTACACTATTGACCCGTGGCAAATGGTACTTACTATCCTTCCTGTAGGGTGAGGGGATAAATAGAGGTTAAACATCATATTTTAGCATAACGCCAGAACCGTTTGTCCTAATTTATTCAGGAAAGCTCAAAAGAATTTTAAATTTAGAATTAAAATCGTCAATTTCTAATATAATTTTTCATCGCATCTGCGGTTGCAAAGATATCTTACAAGATATTGCGGAAAAAATAATTTTTTTTTTTAGAAAATTTTAATAATTTTCAAATTAAAACCTCTGGAAAACATTGAAAAATTCACAATTATTATATTTTTATAATTTTGTCGTAAAGTTTGATCGGTAGTGAATAAAATGAGACCATTTCGAAAAAAAATAGATGTATAATTTAAAAAAGTTGTCGCGCCATTTCATTCGTTATTTGATAGTACATTCGAAAGTGCTATTTCTTGAATGATATTAGGATGCAAACATATTTTCTAAAAAAAAAGAAAAAATCCGTTTTCTTTAAATTATTATTTTTTGTTTGGAACAATTTTTTACTTTAATTTTTCAAAGTGAAATTTTTGTTCCTGACGTGAGTTGAACCTAGGTCTCCTAGCGCTGCATCAGCATAACATCGCATGTTAACTGGCACGACCGCAACCGAGTTCGAATAACCACTGTTCTAAGAACACTTTAGCGAATGAGCACTTTTTAGCCAACATGTGAACGATTGGATCTTATTCATTGCTTTTGATGCTCTCTTTATCTAGGAATACATAGATTGGGACGTTCGGGCTCGAATCCCGCAGCAGTTGTTTAATTTTTTATAAAATTTTTCTGTTTGTTTTTTCGAACTTATTCAATTTAAAAAAATCTATTTTGAATAAAAAATTTTAATATTTTATATTTTTCATAAATTATAAAAATATTCAAATCTTTTGCAAAGGAAATTATTTGGAAGTGCAAAAATGCCCTAACTTCTTACTTGGAAGCTACTTAAAATGTAATTGCTTAGGAAGTACTTCCATATATGTTGCTGAGAGTTATCCAAACAAATTCCAAATGTAACATCGGATTTTGAACTGCACTCACTTGTCCTGCTATATATAACCCACATATATAATAATATATAGAGGAAAGTGAAAAACGTACATAAATTAAGCTGACTAAACCAGATTTTTTTTAAACTCTCCACTATTTGTCGTTCCGTTAGAAACACCTTGAGATATTGATCTGATGGTTTCATATAGCTCCCCTATGTGTGAGCAGCCTCACAAATAAGTTATATTTCAAATCAGTTTATATTTTTTGTTATAATATCTGTTAAGGTGGGCTTTGGCGCGAGGCGTCCAATATGTAACCAGTTGAGGTGGATATACGATGCGTTCGATTGAAACCACCTCTATGGCAAACCGCGCTCTACCCATTCATACTAAGCGAATTAGCTTTCCGCAGAGAGGCCAGGAGGAGATTTCTTCATTTAAGAATTTTTCAAATTATTTTTGCTAATTGTACTTGACAGATTTTCCCCGTCTGGCAATGAATGTTTATATATATATACGAAGTATATATAAAATTCTTATTTGTCTATGTCCTTTCCAGATTATATATACATACGTAGTACGATATATTTAAAATCCTTTTTTTCTACGGCCTTTCCAGTGCAGATAATCTTGAAAGTTGCTGATGAGGGAAAAATGGATTATTGCATAATTGTCACTTAAAAACCAACAAAGTCGAACAAATGCACTTTGCAGCGCTGAGTTATAACCAGCAAATTATTCAAACGAATGAATTGAGCGAGTGAATTTGACATAGGGAAACTTATGCCGTCAAGATAATGTTCATTTTTTCCATATTTTGTTTTAATTTTTTCACTCAGTTGTGCAAACCCAGCCATAAGTGTTGGTTGAATTTTAAGTAAAAGTAGCAAATTGTACATGAGTGCATTTTATGCGAGGGCAGATTTTAATGCAATTAATTTCCATGTGACTGCAGCGGCTGCAGATGATGATTATATTTGGTTTTAACCCTTCCACTTTGGCTTTTCAGTTTCGTTAATTTGTTGACATATATAGTTGTGTGCAGTCATACACACACAAAGACATTCATACATAACTGGTTTACAGTAATTCCTAAGTTAATATACGCATATTTCGTTGCCAAGCTAAGGACTTAAATGACTTTAGAGGTGAATTGTAATTTAAAAAGTTTTGTACAAACTTTAATAATATTTGACTTTATATTACCATGCAAAATTGTGTTGCGTTCATTCATAGCCATTCACCTTCATCCTACATATTAAACATCACTAGAAACTATCATTGGCAAATATTAGACGCTGCTTAACAACTTTGCGAAACTGTTGGACAACTTTTAGATCATTATTTTGGTTCGCAACTAAATGCAGATTTAAATTTGGCAAATATTTGCATAAAGAATGACACTGTAATATACATATATACATATGTAGCAGCCAACGTAGGGAGTTTTTTTGGGCTGAGAATTTTAAAACTATAAAAGATCATCAAATCATAAAGTCATCATTTCAGTCATGATGAGTTCTATACGAAAAGGTCATCGTTGATGATTTTTCTATACGAAAAGGTCATCGTTGATGACTTTTCTATACGAAAAGTTCATCGTTGATGACTTTTCTATACGAAAAGTTCATCGTTGGTGACTTTTCTATACGAAAAGTTCATCGTTGGTGACTTTTCTATACGAGAAGTTCATCGCTGATGTCGTATCTATAGGAAAAGTCCATCTTTGATGACTTTTCTGTACGAAAAATTCATTGTTGATGACTTTTCTCTACGAAAAATTCATCGTTGATGACTTATCTTTAGGAAATGTTCATCGTTGATGACTTTTCTATAGAAAATGTTCATCGTTGATGACTTTTCTGTACGAAAAGTGCATCGTTGATGACTTTTCTGTACGAAAAGTTCATCGTTGATGACTTTTCTATTCGAAAAGTTTATTGTTGATGACTTTTCTATACTAAAAGTTTATCGTTGGTTACTTTTCTATACGTAAAGGCTATATTTGATAACAATTCTATAAGAAAAGTTAATCGTTGATGACTTATCTATAAGAAAAGTTCATCGTTGATGACTTATCTATAGGAAAAGTTCATCGTTGATGACTTTTCTATAAGAAAAGTTCATCGTTGATGACTTTTCTATAAGAAAAGTTGATCGTTGATGACTTTTCTATACGAAAAGTTCATCGTTGATGACTTTTCCATACGAAAAGTTCATCGTTGATGACTTTTCTATACGAAAAGTTCATCGTTGATGACTTTTCTATACGAAAAGTTCATCGTTGATGACTTTTCTATACGAAAAGTTCATCGTTGATGACTTTTCTATACGAAAAGTTCATCGTTGATGACTTTTCCATACGAAAAGTTCATCGTTGATGACTTTTCTATACGAAAAGTTCATCGTTGATGACTTTTCTATACGAAAAGTTCATCGTTGATGACTTTTCTATACGAAAAGTTCATCGTTGATGACTTTTGTATGCGAAAAGTTCATCGTTGATGACTTTTCTATACGAAAAGTTCATCATTGATGACTTTTCTCTATGAAAAGTTCATCGTTGAGGAATTTTCTCTACGAAAAGTTCATCGTTGATGACTTTTCTCTACGATAAGTTCATCGTTGATGAATTTTCTACAGGAAAAGTACATCGTTGATGACTTTTCTATAGAAAAAGTTCATCGTTGATGACTTGTCTATAGGAAAAGTTAATCTTTGATGACTTTTCTGTACGAAAATTTCATTGTTGATGATTTTTCCTTACGAAAATTTCATCGTTGATGACTTTCATCGTTGATGACTTTTCTATACGAAACGTTCATCGTTGATGACTTTTCTGTACGAAAAGTTCATCGTTGATGACTTTTCTAAAGAAAAAGTTCATCGTTGATGAGTTTTCTATAAGAAAAATTCATCGTTGATGACTTTTTTATAAGAAAATTTCATCGTTGATTACTTTTCTATATGAAAAGTTAATCGATGATGTTTTTTCTGCAGGAAATGTTCAGCACTGTTAAATTGTTTAATCATTTGAAAGGTTTTTTCCTTCTCGTTAATTTATATAGACATTTCTTGGGATTCGCTCACGTATTTATTTAAATTGAAATTTTCACTCAATGACATTCGCTTATTACATTCATTGTTGATTGCCTAAGCCGTATTGTCATAATGAAGTGACCATTGAATTGTAAATATTATGTCAAATACAATAGAGACATTTAAACGAGAGTCTGTGGTAATAAAACTGTCAATATATATAATTTATGTCAATTATTTCACATTTTGAACACACCAAGGCACAGTCACGCTTTCAGAAGCTTCACACACATTGCAAAATATCTGCTCGCCCTCCTCGTCCACAAATGTAATCATCACCTAATATTAGAAATTCACAGGACTTAAGTGTGGCAAACAGACGGACAAACATATGGAAGGATGGACGGATGGAGGGACATACACAAATATTGTCTCCAATCAACATCATCGCATTCCTCATTTGATACGGCTCTGTTGTGTGTGTGTGCGTGCGTACATGTTTCGCATTCCAGTGTCATTTAAAAGAACCTAATTTAAGTTCATAATTATGAACATGTCTGACAGACAGAAAATTGCCTGTTCTCAGGCTAAGTATAACAAGGATACTCTGATGTAGTATCCTTCAAAAATGTGTTCAACATCTGTTCGGGTGTATGTGTAAGCATGTTCTTTACCATGAGTGAGTGAGTGAGTGAGAGTGCTAGTGGATGTACGAGTATGTTTATAAAAACGTGTCGTTTTTGCTTCATGTCCTCTTTTTTTGTTGTTGTTACTCCATCTCTGCTCCCCTTAGAACAAACAACAAAATCTCCACATAAAGATTATCGTTTCAAGCTATGTTGTGTATGGATTTTCGTACTAGTAGTGGCTAAGGTATCTCCCTGTGTGCGCGTGTGTATTTTTCAGTACATCCTGACTATGTGTCACAGTGTCAATGAAAGTCAACCAAGGAGTTGTGGCAATCTGTGGCCATGTGTGCTCCTTTAGAAGCAAATATATAACCTCCGCATGTTCATGTGCTCCACTGTGTGTTAATTTACAAATGACTTTTTAATGGCAAATCATCTTTGGGCAATAAAAAATTATATATGAATGTAGCTCCATAAAGAACATAATCGTGGCTCATATATTTAAAATGCCAAAAATGTATGTGAAACGTTAACAGGGAATTAAAGAAAAGAGAACACAACAGAAGGACAACACATTGTTGTATGAGTATCCTTGTTTGCTAGGGGGTCTCTTTCAGGTTTAGTCAGACATGACAAAATTATACCGCGGTGGGGAGGGAGGAATTAAACAAATATAAAAGTCGTAATGAGAGGAAATTCTCACCAAGCAGTCACAGCATGCGGCAGATAATCCATTTAACCTAATTAATTTCGTTTCTTTTTTACTGGCTTAACATTTTATAATGAAATTGTCATTGCTCTCTGGGCGATTTTAATTTTAAATATGACTGGAAGCATTTTACGAAGTGAAATCGTGCTTAATTTTGATCAGGTAGAATTTTATATATTCATGACTCACGGTAAAGTGATTTACAGAATATGAAATTGACTACATATTTACCGTTAAGTACTGTAGAAAAGTTTTAATTAATAGAAATTCATCGGAATATCAATTAATATTGACGATTTTGAGTGATGTGAGCAGATGTTGGTTAACAAAAAAAAACTGCAAATAATTAGGGTACAGCGAGAAAATCGACTGAAGTATATTCTCACATTCGGAGAAATATGGCATGACTTTTGGAAGATGGTCGGGGTATTTTGGAACGATGTTATTGCAAGAGTATTTACGAATAATGAAATTTGAAAATTTAAAATCATATGAATAATAATAATTTTATAGTTTACTGTCCCTACGAGAAATGAATGGCAGATTTACTTGAACCTATTTATCCAAGTACTGGTTAAATTGGGACTTATAACTGATCTGAGCATCTAGGCATTGATTTACATCAGTTAATTAAATGCACCAAGCAATGTTCCTGGATGTGTTATGTGGTCATTTGACTTCAGCAAAGAACCCCTTACCCAGTACAGCATTTTTCAGTTCATTGATTTGGGACTCAATTCTGAGAATTTGACGTGAAAGTAGCCCCAAAAATAATAAGAACTTCTGCATCATTCGTTAAGTCAAGTTGGCTCAATTAATAATTTAATGACCATACGAATTTTTTAGCTCAAGGTGGATTTTAGGCACTTTTGTTATATTTTTTATCTAGGTATACCACACTTAATATCTCTCTTGTGTCTGAAGCAAAGTTGTAGATATTGTATAGGAGAAAAAAGGCGAAACAACCTATACGAAAAAATTGCACTCAGTGCCTTAAAAATCGCATAAATGTTATGTTCTGTTTTATAATTTCAGTTTTAATGTTCCGTTTTACACGTATACGTATTTCTCAATATTTTACTGACAGATATTTGACTAAACGAATGATGCAGAAGTGCTTATTTTTGGGGCTGCTTTCACGTCCAATTCTCAGAATTGAGACCCAAAATCATGTTTTGTACTATGTTATAAGACGACAAGATGGCCTATCTACTCTCTAGTATAGAATCAGTTCGGTTATCAAGTCCTTGGTAGAGCACCAGTTCGGCTTTATACTACTTAGTAATATACCAGTAGTTTATCTTCTGCATAGTAGATGCACAGTAGAGTTATCTATTTCACCAAAGTAGATAACAAGTTGGGTTATCTACTCCTTTTAGTTCATAGCATTAAGTTGGATTATACACTTATACTTCTTGGTAGGAACCAGTTGGGTTATCTACATACTCCTTGTTAGAGGACAAGTTGGGTTTGTTCAGTTTATTTATATAAGTCTAATGGTTAGTAAACATCCAGTTTAGTTTCAGTTATCTACTCCTTAGTAGGCGGCTATTTTGGTTATCTATAACTTGGTAGAATATAATATTGGTTATATTCTACTAAGAACTCCTTATTTGGGAAACACCTGTGTTATCTACTTCTTATTTGACGACCGTGTGTGGTGCTTTAACTTTATGGTAGATATTAATTTCTTGGTAGAGGACCGATTGGGTTAAATACTACTTAGTAAAAATCAGTTTGTGTTTGTTGCCTAGAAGAAGTCCAGTTAAATTATCTATTCTTTAATAGGCAGCAAGTTTGGTTATGTACACCTGAATTGATGAAAAGTTAAGTTATCTACTGCTTATATGAGGAACAGTTGGAATATCTACTCCTTAATTGATGACCAGCTGGGTTATTTAGTCCTTAGTAGAGAATCCCTTGCGTTATTTACTCCTTGGTAGGTGGCTACTTTGGTTATCTACTCCCTAGTATGGATACAATTGGCTTACCTATTCCTTGGTGGGATACCAGTTGGGTTCTCTACTACTTAGTTAACTTACAAACTAGTCGAATTTATCAATTTTATTTCCCTATTGCTTAGTAGACAACCAGTTGAGTTATCTACACCTTAGTGGGCGGCTGGTGTGGTTATCTACACCTAGGTGCACGATAAATAGAGTTAAATACCCCTTAGTTGGAGAACAGTTGGGTTATCTACTTCTTAGTTGACGGCCAGTTGGGAACAGTTGGAATATCTACTCCAGCTGGGTTATTTACTCCTTAGTAATGATTCACTTGCGTTATTTACTCCTTGGCAGGTTATCTACTCTCTAGTATGGATAAAACTGACTTATCTACTCCTTAGTGCAGTACTATTTGGGTTTTCTTTCTTAAGTTATCTACTGCTTATATGAGGAACAGTTGGAATATCTACTCCTTAATTGATGACCAGCTGGGTTATTTAGTCCTTAGTAGAGAATCCCTTGCGTTATTTACTCCTTGGTAGGTGGCTACTTTGGTTATCTACTCCCTAGTATGGATACAATTGGCTTACCTATTCCTTGGTGGGATACCAGTTGGGTTCTCTACTACTTAGTTAACTTACAAACCAGTTGGATTTATCAATTTTATTTCCCTATTGCTTAGTAGACATCCAGTTGAGTTATCTAAACCTTAGTGGGCGGCTGGTTTGGTTAAATACACCTAGTTACACAATAAAAAGGGTTAAATACCCCTTAGTTGAGGAACAGTTGGATTATCTACTTCTTAGTTGACGGCCAGTTGGGAACAATTGGAATATCTACTCCTTAATTGATGACCAGCTGGCTTATTTACTCCTTAGTAGAGATTCACTTGCGTTATTTACTCTTTGGTAGGTGGCTACTTTGGTTATCTACTCCCTAGTATGGATAAAACTGGCTTATCTACTCCTTGGAGGAGTACCCGCTTACTAGACATCCAGTTGAGTTATCTACACCTTAGTGGGCGGCTAGTTCGGGTATCTAAATGTAGGTAGACGATGATTAGGGTTAAATACCCCTTAGTCGCGAAAAAGTTGGGTTATCTACTTCATAGTTGAAGGTGTAGCCCTCATGAGATTACAATGTAATGCTATTGTAACCCACCGAGTGGACTATATACCAACGGTGTACACCTGCGAGAGGAATTTAACCATTAAGATACCTGTCAGAGATAAATGGGTTGGCAGAACACCAGGTAATAGAAACCATCTCCATATCTATACGGATGGTTCGAAGCTTGATGATAAAGTTGGCATCCCAGTACACTGTAAGGAACTCAGCCTTGAAAAAGCTCATAGACTATCAGATACCTGTAGTGTCTATCAAGCCGAAATAATTGCACCAAGGGAAGGCGCCAAGTGGTTGGGGTATATACTCCTTGATTGATTACCAGTTAGGTTATCTACAACTTAGATAACTTACAAACCGTTTAGGTGTATCCATTTTATTTATCCATTCTTTATTAGACATCCAGTTGTGTTATGTACACCTTAGACTTATGTACACCACGGTATTGGGCTATCTACCCTACTTCTTAGTTGAAGGTCAGTTGGGTTGTTTATTTCTTAGTAGATATTCATATATATTCGTTGTTTGTGGACCAGATGGATTGACTACTTAGTAAAGGACAGATTGGGTTAAATAATACTTAGTAAAAATCAGTTTGTGTACGAGTATAATCCGCTTAGAAGACGACCAGCTCAGTTAGCTACTTTTTTATTAGGAGGATAGTTTGGATATATACACTTTAGTAGACCTTAGTAGACGACCAGTTGGTTTATCTACCCCTAAGTGTACGACAAGTTATCTACTCCTTGTTAGAGAACAAAATACCAGTTGTTTTAGGGGAGAACAAATTGGGTTATCTAATACTTAGTAAGGTACCAATTTGGTTATATACTTCCGAGTATGTGGCTAGTTGGGTTATCTACACCTTAGTAGACGATAAGTTTGTTTATCTACACTTTATTTGAGGAACAGCTGGGTTATTTACTCCTTAGTAGAGATTCAGTTGGGTTATAACTCCTTAAAAGGGATTCAGTTGGTTATATTCCCCCTTAGGAGAGACATATGTGCGTTATCTAATACTTAGTAAGGTACCAATTTGGTTATATACTTCCGAGTATGTGGCTAGTTGGGTTATCTACACCTTAGTAGACGATAAGTTTGTTTATCTACACTTTATTTGAGGAACAGCTGGGTTATTTACTCCTTAGTAGAGATTCAGTTGGGTTATAACTCCTTAAAAGAGATTCAGTTGGTTATATTCCCCCTTAGGAGAGACATATGTGGGTGGTCTACTGCATAGTAGATGGCAAGTTAGGTTATCTACTCTCTAGTATGTAACTTTTTGAGTTATTTACTGCTGTGTAAAATACCATTAGCTTCATCTGTTGCTTAGTGGGGGCCAGTTGGTTTATCTACTACTTAGTAAAATACCAGATTGTTTCTTTTCTTTTAGGTCGATTTTCAGTTGAGTTACATATTCTTTGGTAGGGGGCAAGTTTAGTTGTCTACACATTCACATTAGTAAACGATAAGTTAGGTTATCTGCTCCTTACTTTAGGAACCTGTTTGTTTATCGTTTGCTTCGTAGATATACAGTTGAGTTATCTAATTCTTCGTTATCTACACCTTAGAGAAGTTGTTTTATCTATTCATTAGTAGACGACTAGTAGACGACTAGTAGGGAATCAGTTGTGTTCATTACTTCTGGGTAAATGGCCAGTCGGGTTATCTAATACTTAGTAAATACCAACCTACTGGGTAGCCTACGTCCATTTGGGTTATCTACGCCTTATTAGGTGGCTAGTTTGGTTATCTACACTAGTTTGCTTGTCGACTCCTTAGTTGGGTTATATTCTCCTTAGTTGAGGTACTGTTGGGTTATCTACTCCTTAGTCCAGACCAATTTGGACCAGTTTTCAAAGCTCAACGATTAACCAGTAAATATTTAAGTGATTTCAAATAACACTTCGAATATCGAAGGATCAGGTACTGAAGGTATTCTTTTAGACCAGTACTTGGATATGTCGCAACCATGTCACGTTGAAGTTGCGCTTGTTGTCATTGATTGAGATGGTTTTCTATTTATCTGCGGTCCATATCCTCCATATGTAGCATCTCCCCGATTTTAATTCGTCATAAACGTCATAGAGACCACAAATGTCAACTGAACGGGCTGAAAATTGGTAACTGGTTTTATTTATACCCAGAATTCCTCACGCGAAGAACGGTTGATATAGCCCCCATACAAAGGTGGCTCTAGATTTGAATTCGTAACCCCACAAAAACCTCAAATTGCAACGAATTGGGCAGAAATTTGTTATAATGGGTGTATTTTTACCCGAAACCATTCACATGCCACCAATGGTGGAGGTATATTAGGTTCGGAATGACCGAATGTAATCCGTATTTATTTGTTTTCGGTCAAAAGTATTTCAGATAAATTAATAGTAAATTGAAACTAATTACTTTCAAAATAAATTTCAACGATTAACATACATCAAATATACTAATGTACATATCCATTTTTTGTGTGACAAAAAAGTGTTTCACATTTTTTCCCGGCAATTGGCATTTATAAAAAGTGTCAAATGAACAAGAATTTCACAGATTGCACATGGTGAGTGTACTACTTATATAAAGTGACTTTTTTCAATTGAACATTTTATATTACACCCCCCTCCAAAGTAATGCAAGCTGAAGTATGAACATTGCATTGATACTCGTACATATGTATGTACATATGTATACTTGAAAATATTTATGACATTCGATTGGTGATATCTGTTTTATTTCTGATTCTTTTGTATTTGTTGCTCCTGTAATATTGTAAATTTCAATTTGTAAAATTGCTAAATGCACTTCTGTACTTTATCATGGCTGAAAGTGAAAGAGGAGAATTAAAATAAACACGAAAAGAAAACATTTACCAAAAAATGTCCTGTAGTCGATTAAACAATGTTTTATCTCGGAATGTCAGGCAACAACTGTAACTGTAACTCTGTGATTGCAACTGCAACTGAATATTGTCTGTCCATGCAATTCGCTGTCTGTCGGTTTGGCGGCATGTTGCGCTGACATCAGAGCCATCTGTGTATTCTGTGCAAAAATTGTTGCCTCCAACGAAACGAATGTCCAAATATTTTTATTTATGACATTTAGCAAAGTATTACTTTTTCATTTTGTTCACCGTAACTTTAACTGCGAAAATGTTTTATTTATTTATTTTACTTTTTCATTTTGTTCACAGTAACTTTAACAGCGAAAATGTTTTATTTATTTGTGATTGGCCATTTCGCGGGCAATGTGGAGCAGTGAATGGGCTGTGGTATTTTTTTTAAACTCACAACTCTGTGATGTTTTTGGCAATGATGATGTGATGGAAGGAGAGAGATATCATTACATCCCATGTCTGATCGATGGAGAGGCTTCAGACTCGGATATCATAAATGTAGTTCTTTCAAAGTATTAAAAAAACAACAAAAGGTAAGAAAATTTCAGTCGAGTAAAGCGACTAAGGTTTCCCATCACATTGTGATGTTATAAGAAATATAATACTTTGTGTGGGAGCCTGAAATGTCAAAAGTTTTCACTCAGTCTAAAGGCATTGAAAATGTGTGTACAAAACATAGAATATAAAAACATTAAGATGTTTGCTACGGAAGTTATGGGAAAGTTGTTTTCGAATGAATCTGCCAATTTGTTTCCCGGGGAACTCACAGACAGAACTCGAAGAACAGCAAGACCAACAGGACCAACAGGAGGGCGAGTGAACTGCAAGCATTGCTAGGTTGTTGGCTGCGAAATTCAGAATTAACTGGCCGTTTAGCAGCATTAAGGCCTTCAGAACACCTGAACCAGAGGGCATTACTCCAGAAGAAATGCTGAAAATGTTCACAAAAAATGAGAAATGGCTGGAGAAAATTTATGAAGGCTGTGTCAGGCTCTCATATATTCCCAATCGATGGAGGTGTACCAAAGAGGTATTCACACCCAAAGCAGAAAATACATATATCGCACACTAGGCCAGAGGACTTCTGGCCAATAAGCAACTCATCTTTAACGTTGAGAGGTCTGGTAAGACTTTTAGATTATTTTATTAGAGAATATCGATGGCTTAATATAAAAAGGGCGTATCACGATTTTGTTGTTCCTTAATAGGGGCACGAAAAACCCACTAAAAACCAAATAAATTCTTGGGTTAGTCTTATGAGGTTTTTACAATACCTATAAATCCTTTATATGCAACTATAGCCCCCGAAAATTAAAAAAAAATAAGGTGCAATTGACAGCTTTCTATCAGAAAAAAAGGAAAACACAATTATGACAAAAATCAAGATACTTCCTTTTTATGTTAAGCCATCGATATGTGGATACAAAACTCCTGTAGGGGAACCAAAATGCTAACAAAAAGGGCAAGGAATTCATCATGGTGGCACTTCTTGACAGGCCAGAGGACTTCAGGCCAATTAGCCTCTCATCTTTCATGTTGAAAGGTCTGGTATGACTTTCAGATTCTTCCATTAGAGAATATGTGGATACGAAACTCCTGTAGGGGAACCAAAATGCTAACAAAGGAATTCATCATGGTGGCATTTCTTGACATAGAAGGGGCTTTAACAACATTCTCTCAGACGCGATAATTGCGGCTCTGTGAATGATTGTGGGAATAAATAAACCCCAGTTACCAATTTTCAGCCCAATCAGTTGACATTTGTGGTCTCTATGAAGTTAAAAAGTCAATCGGGAAAATGTTATATATGGAGGATATATCAGTAAATGGGCCGATATAGCCCAATTTCAATTCAAAGTTACCCGCCACTATGAGAAGTATCTCTACCAAATTTCAGTCATGTATCTCAATTATTGTATACTACAGCGTAGTTACATCTGACGGACGGACATCCTCTTAGTTCAAAACTAACTGTGAACTCTAACATGATTAGACAAATTCAAAGCCTGCTTAACAGCAGCATAGCAGCAAGTCTTGGGTCCATAACTCTAACAAGGTTTGTTAACAAAGGAGCACCACAAGGAGGAGTACTGTCTTCACTAACTTGGAACCCAGCGGTGAGTGGAATCCTGTTAGATTTAGAACGTTGCGAAGTTGCAATTGCAATAACCGGTAAATTCCCCAACGTTCTCAGAGACATCACACAGGTGGCTCTGAACAAGTTGGCTAGATGGGCCAGAAGCACTGGTTTGAGCTTTAACCTAAACAAGACAGAATTGGTTCTCTTTACTAGGAAGAATAAGGTCACATGGAACAGATCTGGTCTTTTCTGAAAGTGCCAAATGACTAGGAATAATTCTAGATGGGTAACTGACTTAATATACTGGAACGTGTAATTTCTTGCAGGGTCGCGTTGGGACTTCTTTTCTAAAATCGTACATTGGATATTTTCTGTGACATCGCGTTTTCAAGATATTTAGCCACAAAGTTTGTTGGGTAAACAAAGAGGTTAGTAAATTAAAACACGATTTTAGTATAGCAGTCTTTGAAATAGATGCTATATGTTAATGAACAAAAGAAAGGAGACACTTCAAGAAGTATTTCTTTTAAAACGCCGATTACCCTCTCGTTACCTTGCCCCTGAAAAACTCCCCTCAAAAATTATGATATATCTAAAGTCATAGAAAACGATGGATTTTTTGGGAAATGTATCCGATAAAAATATTCCTTGTAAAAATTCACTATAGGTTTCCACAATACACCTTATTTGCAACCCAGTGGTTATTTAAATATATCGTCTTTATCCACAACGTTTGTTGGGTAAATGAAGGGTTAGTTAATTCAGGAACTATTTTAATACAGAAAGCTTCGGAATAGAAGCTCCATGTCCAAGAACGGAAGAAAGGATACACTTCGAGAAGTATTTTTCCCAAAACACCCGATACCCCCATTCACCCCCTTACCACTGAAAATCACCCACCAAAAATAATGATTTATCGAAAGTCTTGGAAATCGATGGATTATATATTCGACAAAAATATTCCTTGCTAAAAATCACTTGGCAAGCCAATGGTTTCTTAAATTATTAATTTATAGGTTATCTTTAAACCGAACTCAATGCATGACTAATAATTACGATATATTAAAAAAAAAACATTTTATTGCCATAAAAGTGTATTGTGGAGACCTATAGTGATATTTTTTCAAGGACCAACGTTGTACACCTTCAATAGGAACTTCACCACTAAGATACCTGCCAGAGAGGAATGGGTCGGCAGAATATCAGGAAACAGAAACCATATCCATTTCAACACAGATGGTTCGAAGCTTGATGATAAGGTTGCGTTCGGAGTGCACTGCAAAGAACTCAGCCTTGATATAGCTCAGAGACTACCAGATAACTGAAGTGTCTATCATGCCGAAATAATGGCAATAAGGGAAGTCGCCAAGTGACTGAGTCACAATGTAGTCACCAACCCAACCATCAATCTCTGAAGGTCACATCCAAATAGCACTCGACTGCCGCAGAACTCTTACGAGATGGTTGAGCAGTTTAACATACACCTTATATGGGTACCTGGACATGGGGATATCCCGGGGATCTGTAAAGTTGATGAACTTGCTAGGAAAAGGACGACATTACAAATTCTCGAAGTTTTGCATATATTGGTGTGCCTCTGTTCACATGCAAGCTTTGACTTTGGCCAGAGGCAATTAGACAGTCCAATGAAAGATGGACAGAAATCGGCATCTGTAGGGTAGCTAGAAATATCTGCCCAAGATACGAAGTAGAAGGTCAAAATGTCTTCTCTCACTAGAAAGGAAAACATCTGTTTACGTCAGTGTAAGTTCTGACGAGATACTGCCTGATCGACAAACACGCCAGAAGCTTAGCTATTGAATGCAATGATTTCTGCGGGAGCTTTGGTGATGAGGAAGAAGTGGAGAGCATTCACTACCTGCTTTGCTACGGTCCCTCATTAAGTAAACGACGTCTGGATATACTGGGGTCGTCCTTTCTGACGTATCTTTCCGGAAAGCCGTAGATAATGCAAATTTAAGTGCAACATTTCATATGTGCAGCTAGAACTATCTTTTCTGCTTAAAACAGTATCAATCACAATTCAAGATTTGAGGGCCAAATTTTACGAAATTTATAATTTTTTTTATCCCCTCACCTTAGAGAGGAGGGTATATATCATTTGCTACGGCCAAAAGTGTAACACATCGAAGGAGTGATCTAAGGCCCTAAGTATGTTCGGTGGATATCCGTTTTGGGACATTTTAAGTCGAATGAGCAATGTGCGTCCGTCTGTCTGTCAGTCTGTCTGCTGGCTGGTGCGCACGATAACTCTCGAAAGGAGTAACCGATTGACTTCATATTTGGTATGTGGTAATATTTTCTTCTATCTCCGGCTAAGTTCGAAGATGGGCCATATTGGTCCATTCGTACTAGTACCTCCACCACAAAGAGTTAACATTTAGTGAAATATTGATTATTTAATAACTTATATACTACTTATTTAAATCCTCTGAAATTCTACACATAGTATTAGATTATTAGTCTGTATTACCACGAGATAATTGGGCGAAGATGTAACGCCCCTTATGGTACCTCCCACACAAATGGACAATTTTGAACCAAAAGTTAATAGCTTATAACTTTATTACCAGTGCATACCAAGACCAAAAACTTTGTATAGTGTAATGGTTTAATAGTACCTACATTACAGTGAAAACTGGGCATTATTGCCACCCTCCTTTTGGTACCTCCCACACAAATGGACCATTTTGTACCAAAAGTTACCAGCTTATAACATTATTACCAGTGCATACAAAGACATGAAATTTTGTACAGTGTAATGCTTTTATAGTACGTAGAGTCCAGAGAAAAGTGGCCGTAATTGGCACGCACCTTTGGTACCTCCCACACAAATGGACCTTTTTGTACCAAAAGTTATCAGCTTATAACTTTAATACCAGTGCATAAAAATGCTTGATATTTCGTACAGTGCAATGCTTTTATAGTACCTAGAGTCTAGGGAAAAGTGGCCGTTATTGACACACCCCTTTTGGTACCCCCCACAAATATGGACCATTTTACACCAAAAGTTAACAGCGTACAACTTTAATACCAGTACATACTTTAAAGTTATTAAATAAAATTTAAATTGATAATAATATAATAAAAATAAATTAATTTACTAATATTTTTTTGGGACTCAAGGTGAGGGGATTCATAAGTCGGTTTACCCGACTGAACTTTCTTACATGTTAATCTGTCAATTTGTTGTCAGAACGTTGTAAACGTTGTAAACGTTGTTCAGGCGTAAGTCTTTCCATGATGAAATGCCAAACAATACTTAACAAAAATAACATGAGAGCATGATACGACTCACACGTGATCTGTCAAAAAAAAAGGCTATTGAAAAAAGTATCTCTACTTGGATCACCCTATGTATTAAGATGTCGTTTAAATTTTAATAAATTCAAATTACATTTTTTGTGTTTTGGCTTTTGGCAACTGACTCAAAATGCAAAATTCACATTCTTTGGTCGTTTATTCGAAATCTCTCGTATTTTGTTTTCTGGTACCACAAAATCGCTTTTAATGAATTTAAGATTTCCTACGTTTGGCCTCTTGTTCGTCGCTGGCAGTATTCTCATAGCGAAACATGTAAATATTTGCATTTTCATGAATGTCACACAGAACATATGAGAGAAAATATTAAGGTGGGTAATAGCCCACATATGAAAAGGTGCATTTATGTGTATTTTCTATACTAAATATATTATGATATTAATTCAACTAAAATATCCATTATTTGATATAGTTCCGTTTTGCGCTTGTTTATAACACACTATGGATTCAATTTGATTATTGTTCCGTATTAAAATTTTTTGAAATTTGAAACTATTTGGCGGAACCCTTTTTTGATTTAGAACTATATTATTGTATTTATACATTTATTTATTTAGTATAATTAAATTATAATAAATTAATAAAATAATGTCTAGCAACTAAGGCTATCTGCTTTCAACAATTATTTTTTATTCTCCTAATTTTTAATTTATTTATTACGATTTTATTTAGAGTTACAACCATTTACATTTCCATCTTATCATAGGGATTTCAGAGTGAGTTTAATTCATAAATAAAATTTCAATATTTTGCTTCTATTGCGGGTAAATTAAATAATTTTTTCCAGGTAAAGTTTTCCTAAATTACCACCAAGACCCTCTCTAATACACCGACTATATTACATCGTTGTGCAGATGTGTTGTCTAGGCTTATCTTCATGTATATTTAACTAGAACAAGCTACGTGGAGCATAAAAGACCAACTTTTTTCTATCTCGCATAAGAGTTGCTTACGGTTTACTGCACTTAATTTCGCAAAGAGGAGTCGCTAACTTTTTGTGTAAACACAAAAGCCGGAATATTTAGCTGTTAGCTATTAACCAAGTACACGAAGGCAAAAAATGCTGAAGAAGAAAAACTACAAGATGAAACCGAAACTATGAAAAGGACATGAACAAGGTAGGGAGAGAGAGAGCGAGAAGCTGTGTGCAAATATTAATTTTAACTGTGATGCAAAAAAAAGAAATAAGAGTATTGCAACTACGCTCAACTATCGCAAACTTTGACAGAAATTGTGTCTACGACTATGACATCGATGTGATGGCAGAATAATACACTGAAAAATTGTATGCGGTTATATTATATATAATTTTTATATTAATAAAATGTTAAAGAATATTTGCAACGTTTTCTGAAACGTATATTTTCTTTAACCATGCACTTACCTAAAAAAGAGATTATGCATTTATATGAGAATATACACAAAATTTTTAGAAAAACGGAACGCGAAACCTCAAGTCGAAACTCGCCTGAAGTTTAAAAAGGTTATTTAAAAAAGGTAATTGTTATCATTTTAGAATCTTAATGATCCTGCTAAGGTATGGAATATTAAGTCACCTGAGTCACCAAAAAAAAATACCAAATGCAATATGGTTATCGTTTTTTGTAGGTCTCGGCGAGTACTACATTTGACTCATATATGCCGCTTATGTATAATGTGATTCTCTAATAAAGACTTCACTTATTGCAGTTTCTACCCCTACAATTTTTTTTCTATAGGATTACAGCCCTTAATAAACATGAACATTTAGCTTTAGTGGTATACAGTTTTATTCAAGACCAAAAATGTTACGATTGACAATATGTATTAAATATTGCTATAAATACTTTGTATTATTAGTAGAAGATGTTGCATACTTTTGGGCGATATCGTAAATATTTTCAAATATTTCTAAGATTACACAGTACAGCATATTTTAGCTCATTGATTTGGGATACAATTCTAATAATTGGATGTGAAAGTAGCCCCAAAAATAACAACTTCTGCATCATTCGTTTAGTCAAGATGGCTCAATTAATAATTTAATGGTCATACGATTTTTTTGGTCAAGGCGGATTTTAAAACTTTTTCTATATTTTTTCTCAGTATACCGTACGGACTATCTCTTTTGTGTATGAAGCAAAGTTGTAGATATTGAATGGGAGAAAAACCAGTAAGAAAGTTCAGTCGGGTAAACCGACTTATGAATCCCCTCACCTTGAGTCCCAAACAAATATTAGTAAATTTATTTAATTTTTTGTTTTAATTAAATTATTATCAATTTCAATTGCATTTAATAACTGTAAAGTATGTACTGGTATTAAAGTTATAAGGTGTTAACTTTTGGTGTAAAATGGTCTAAATGGTGTGGAGGGGGGGGGGGTGGGGGTACCAAAAGGGGCGTGCTTATAACGTCTACTTTTCTCTGGACTGGAGGTACTATAAAAGCATACAAAAAGGAGCGTGGCAATAATGCCCATTTTTCACTGTAATGTAGGTACTATTAAACCATTATACTGTACAAAATTTCAGGTCTTTGTATGTACTGGTAATAAAATTATATGCTGTTAACTTTTGGTTCATAAGTGTCCATTTGTGTGGAGGTACCAAAAGGGGCGTGGTAACTTCGCCCATTTTTCTCGAGGTAATAGTGATTAATAAACTAATACTATGTGTAGAATTTCAGAGGATTCAAATAAGTAGTATATAAGTTATTAAATGATCAATATTTCACTAAATGTTAACACTTTGTGAGGGAGGTAATAGAAGGAGTGGACCAATATGGCCCAACTTCGAACTCAGCCGGAGATAGAAGAAAATATTACCACATACCAAATTTGAAGTCAATCGGTTACGCCTTTCGAGAGTTATCGTGCGCACCAGCCAGCAGACAGACACACAGACGGACGGACGGACGGATGGACGGGCTTTGTTCATTCGACTTAAAATGTCCCAAAACGGATATCCGCCGAACTTACTTCGGGACTTAGGTCACTCCTGCGATGTGTTACACTTTTGGTTCGTTGCAAATGATATATACCGGTGAGGTATATATGGGGATAAAAATGCGGAACAAACCTACCCT
Source organism: Eudasyphora cyanicolor (assembly GCA_963930755.1). Lineage (NCBI taxonomy): Eukaryota > Metazoa > Arthropoda > Insecta > Diptera > Muscidae > Eudasyphora > Eudasyphora cyanicolor. The sequence continues at coordinate 123,671,985 of OZ005738.1, forward strand.
AAAAAAGTGCATCCAGTGCCTTTAAAATCGCAAAAATATTCTGTTCTGTTTTATTATGTTCTGCTTTATACGTATACGTATTTTTCCATATTTTACTAACAGATATTTTATGACTTTGAGGGCGATTTTTAAGGCACTGCATGCACTTTTTTCGAGTATGTTTGTTTCACATTTTATTTCTCCTATTCAATATCTACAACTTTGCTTCAGACATAAAAGAGATATTCCGTACCGTATACCGAGAAAATAATATAGAACAAGTAAAAGCGTTAAGTTCGGCCATGCCCAATATTATATACCCTCCACCATGGATAGCATGTGACGTCACAAAACTCATCTCAAACCTAAAGAAAATAACACCGAAAAACACAAAAAAATATATTAGATGAGAACAGTAGGAATCACAACAAGTTAGATGATATATATGGGAGCTATATCTAAATATGGACCGATATCGCCCATTTTCAATCCCAAGTTACCTGCAGCAAAAGAAGTATCTATACCAAATTTCAGCCACCTAACTCAAGTATTATATATTGTAGCGTGATTACAACAGACGGATGACCGTTCGGACGGAAGGACGGACATGGCTAAATCGTCTTATAATTTTAAGACGATTAAGAATATATATTCTTTATGGGTCTCAGATCAATATTTAGAGGTGTTACAAACGGAGTAACAAAATGAATATACCCCCATCCTATGGTGGGGAGTATACAAATAACATGAAATACGTTAGAACAATAATAGTCCTTTAGGCTTCATTAATAAATAGAGGAATCTAAAAATATGTCACATACACTGACACTGCTAATCGTCGTAGAATTGTAAAATGATTAAACACATATCGTTCACACACTTCAAGAGTGTCGTAACTCAAAATTTAAAATTTTTGTAGTTGTCTTATAGAAATGCGAATTTTGTAAATATCTATAAATTATTCTCAACGAAGTTTAGTTTATAGGTAAACAATCATATTTCGGATAGTTCCATCTATTTTAAACTTCCTATTTTTTATTCATAATTAAACTTATTAATTTTTTTATACCGACTTTTCGACTCTTGAACAAACATTTTTCCCGATCTGGGAAAATTACAAAATTCCATATTTAATTTTTCACAAAGTGAGGGTATATGAGTACTTTAGTAGTTTTACACGACACAAAATCTCTTATTTCTTTCGTTGATCGATACCATTTTTATAAAATTTTGGTTGAAGGAACGATCTAATCCTTAACAAAGTATTGCAGTAAGTTTTGATTCTATATTTTAATTCTCATTCCAATGTCATTCCCAAATTATGTGTTTTGGAATTCCTTTTACTCCACTGCATTATCTGCTATGTGCCTCTGCCCCTCTTTTCTCTTTGAAGTTAAACAAATATTCTGCCCACGTTTCCTCATGCACACATGTCCCCAAAGAGCATATGGCCCATTACAATCACTTTTGTGATTGTTTTAGCGCAAAACTTCTTAGTCGGTTAAATTTAAAGTTTTTTTTTGCTCTGCTATAATTACCCAGGCGGCTCATGTGTTTAATTGTACTTTCATTAGGGATTTTTATGTGTTACAGCAATTAATGTCGTGTCCTTTGCTGATACTGATGCTGCAGTCGTTCACTCTCCCGCCTTCGCTACCGGAATGACATCAATGGAGGCAATAAGAAAACTTCTTCCTCTGGCGTTCGTGCCAAAGTAGGCAACAACATGACAGGATACAGATTTACCTGTACCAAAGGATGTTTTCTATTGCCAACATTGTTTGGTGCGGGGGGCGGATGTCCTGCCCGATTGTCCTAGTGACCCCTAGATGGTAATTAAATTACTGTTCTTTGCCTTTTGTCATGGTTACCGGAGCGTGGGAAATTTTATGCAAACACACACACACACATACCTGTAATAGTTAAGGGGCGAAGGAAACAACTAAAACTTAACTAAATTAAGGTACGTCCCTTTTTTGTTCTGCTGTGTGAATAGGAAAGATGGACAATATTGTTATATTGTTCTTTGGTCTTGACTTTATTTCCCTTCTCTAATTTACTGTGTTAATCGAGGATGTAAGTGTAGCGGGAAAGTAAGAAAATGTGATAAAAATTGAAAAATTAAATTAATTAAATTTACTTATAAAAACAATTTGCTCACTTACGGGTAATTTGCTGTGTAGTTCACCTGGGTCTATGAGCTAAAACTGCATTTTATACACGCTGAAAAAAAATCGCTTCTGTAGTATATTGTCCCAAACATATTCGGCTTGAAACATATATATGTTTATGGTACACTCTAAATATCTAATATTTGAGACACACCAAAATTATATATTTGGAAAGATGTTGTTCTAAACAAATCTTTGTTTATATCCCAATATATTTTTATTTGGGACCATTATTTCCGAAATAAATATGTATTTGCATTTAAGTATTCAGAAAATACCTAAGTTATGTTAAATTTTTCAGTAATTCAATAAATTGTTATAATTTTTATAAATTGTTAATGTTTGTGAAATAATTATTGAAATCGTATAATATTGGATCAATATAAATTACTTAGAGGATTGACAACTAATAATGGCTTAGAATACTCATAAATTGTATTAACATTATTGATTAAGAACAGAAGCTAATGCTGGGAGGTTAAACTCGGAACCAAGGAAAAATTTAATCTGGAATTCGAAAAAGTCAACAAAAGTTTTGAATTTTTTTTAAATAAAATATATTTGGAGAAATTCCTAAACAATAATTATATTTGTATTTAAACACATATTTTATTTGAGAATTTTTGTTTGCAAATATATTTTGTTGTAATATATTAATATATGCGTTTCAAATATATTTTGTTGATTTTCAAATAAAATTTATTTGCTAGGAAATATATAATATTTAAAAATTTGTGTTCCAAATATATTTTCTTTCGATTCAAACATATCAAAAAAGGCTATTTTGCCCCGTGTATGTATTATGTTTTGGGGTACGATAAATCATAAAGTTTTTGTATCAGAGATTTTAAGCGCAGAGCATATTTTTTTGTAACTTAAATGAATTCTATGTATATGTAAAATGTGTATTTGTATTTGCATTTAAATATGTATTTGCATTTAAGTATTCAGAAAATACCTAAGTTATGTTAAATTTTTCAGTAATTCAATAAATTGTTATAATTTTTATAAATTGTTAATGTTTGTGAAATAATTATTGAAATCGTATAATATTGGATCAATATAAATTACTTAGAGGATTGACAACTAATAATGGCTTAGAATACTCATAAATTGTATTAACATTATTGATTAAGAACAGAAGCTAATGCTGGGAGGTTAAACTCGGAACCAAGGAAAAATTTAATCTGGAATTCGAAAAAGTCAACAAAAGTTTTGAATTTTTTTTAAATAAAATATATTTGGAGAAATTCCTAAACAATAATTATATTTGTATTTAAACACATATTTTATTTGAGAATTTTTGTTTGCAAATATATTTTGTTGTAATATATTAATATATGCGTTTCAAATATATTTTGCTGATTTTCAAATAAAATTTATTTGCTAGGAAATATATAATATTTAAAAATTTGTGTTCCAAATATATTTTCTTTCGATTCAAACATATCAAAAAAGGCTATTTTGCCCCGTGTATGTATTATGTTTTGGGGTACGATAAATCATAAAGTTTTTGTATCAGAGATTTTAAGCGCAGAGCATATTTTTTTGTAACTTAAATGAATTCTTTAATCAAACTGTGTCTTTCGATATGTCTACAAAAAAAAAAACACTGTGCGACAAATATCAACTGTTTCTCCTTCCTTAAAACGAGTCTATATATATAAGTGAAGTGAAGCTATAGGTCACCGGTAACACAACTGCAAAAGTATTTTTTTTATTTTGTGATCGTATGTGGTTTTTACCGGACTTTCAAAGATAAAAATTTTGAAATAATTTTCTTTATAACAAATGACTATAGCCTGGTTCCTATAAGAGAAATCGTGTTGCATGGTGGAAAAGTTCTTTAAACGTGCAAGCAAGGCGTGCAAATTGTTGAAATTTTCTATCAAAATAATGGTTTTGTTTTTCATATACTACATTTTGCCACATTCAGTGACAGAGCCATGTTAAACTTTACAAGGAATCTTTTGGTCGAAAAGATCCACTGATTTCTACGATTTTTGATATATCATTATTTTTGGAGGGGCATTCTCAGGGGTAAGGGGATGAGCAGGGGTATTGTGTGTTTTGGAAGAAATTCTTCCTGAAGTATCTCCTTTAATTTGTTCCTTGACATGGAACATCTATTTCGAAGTTGATTATACTAAAATTGTGTCTGAGTTTACTAAACTCTTTGTCTACCTAGCAAATTTGTACCTAATTATCTCGAAAATGCGATGTTACTGAAAGAAATGTTTATACCATTCGAATTAGCGGGTCATAATTATGCGGAGTAAGGGGTTTTTGGTGCACACACAATGACAATAATTTTTAAAAATTAAGAAAAATGTTATATTTCTTACACTGCAACAAATTTTTTTTTTGAGTCTGAGACCTAAAAACTTTTTTTGTATTGATTCAGGCATACTATTTTATGAAACCAAAAAAATAATTTTTCATATTTATAGGATGGGGGGGTATATTGATTTTGTGACTCCGTGTGTATCACCTCTAAATATTGATCTGAGACCCCATAAAATATATATATTCTCAATCGTCGTAAAATTCTAAGACGATTTAGCCATGTCCGTCTGTCTGTTGTAATTACGCTACAGTCTGTAATAATAGATATAAATTGATCCAATTTGATAGAAATATTTCTTATAGTTGCAGCGTGTTTTGGATTGCAAATGGGCCATATCGGCCAATGTGTTGATATAGCTCCCCTATAGAGGTCGCTCCAAAATACGGGTTTTGAGATACAACATTTTTAAAGCAATTTAGCAGAAACTTTGCAGTTTTTATTCTATTTTGACAAGAATTCATCGCAGTAAACATTTTTTAAATCAGTTCATATTTTGTTATAGTCCACCTATAGATGTCGCTCCCAAAAAGGCTTATTTAAGCCATAAACACAACATTTGCTAAGAAATTTTGCTGAAACTTTACAGTTTATTTTCTATTTTGGCAAGAACTCATCTCAATAAAATTTAAAGAAATTAAATTTTATTTTGTTATAGTCCCCGTGTAGATGTAGTTCTCAAAAAAGCTATTTTAAGCCATAAGTACCAAATTTTTCAGGTGAAGAGTTTGGCTAAAGTATTTGCGGCCTAAAAATTGCAGCGTTCGTTTTTTATACCCTCACTTTAGTGTGACGAGGGTATATATCATTTGCTACGGAAAAAAGTGTAACACATCGAAGGAGTGACCTAAGACCCCAAGTATGTTCGGCGGAAATCCGTTTTGGGTCATTTTAAGTCGAATGAGCAATGTCCGTCCGTCTGTCTGTCTGTCTGTCTGCTGGCTGGTGCGCACGATAACTCTCGAAAGGAGTAACCGATTGACTTCAAATTTCGTATGTGGTAATATTTTTTTCTATCTCCGGCTAAGTTCGAAGATGGGCCATATTTGTCCACTCCTTCTGGTACCTCCTCCACAAAGGGTTAAAATGTTGTGAAATATTGATTCTTTAATAACTGCTATTATACGTATTCGAATCTTCTGAAATTCCACACATAGTATTAGTTTGTTAGTCGCTATCAACTCGAGGAAAATGGGCGAAATTGCCACGCCCGTTTTCGTATCTCCCACACAAATGCACAATTTTTCACTAAAAGTTAAAAGCTTATAACATTAATACCAGTGTTTAGAAATACTTGAAATTTTGTACAGTGTAATGCTTTTATAGTGCCTACAGTCCAGTGAAAAATGGGCGTTATTGTCACGCCCCTTTTGTTACCTCTCCCACAAAGGCACCATTTTGCACCAAAAGTTAACAGTTTATAACATTAATATCAGTGTATACAATTACTTGAAATTTTGTACAGTGTAATGCTTTTATAATGCCTATAGTTCAGTGAAAAATGAGTGGTATCACCACGCCCCTTTTTGTACCTCCCACAAATTATACCACAATTTAATATCTCAACGTTAATATACCAGTCCATATAAACGGTTACAATTCGGCACAGTGCAATGTATTTAAAGTATCTACTGTTCAGCGAAATATACGTGTATTTCCTAAACCCCTTCTGGTACCTCCCACAAAAATTGACAGAATAATTTGTGTAATATTCAATATTACATTACTCACAAAGTGAAGGTATACCTTAGTCGGTTTACCCGACTGAAACTTTCTTACTTGTTTAATAATGTACTTAACCAAAAAGGTATGTTTCGTGATTTGCTCCATATCCAAAGATTTTCCCAGTAATAAAATTGAATGCAATCCATTATGGAAGGTACAGTATAATTCTGAAAGGACATGTTGAGTAGATAATTTTTGTAGAATAAACTTATGGTCCAGCTGGTCTGAGTTTTTTTTTACAGTGGGTCAAAGTTTTAATTTTTTGGTCGAAGGTAGAATTATACTAAATGAACAAAATGATGTAAGTTAATGTCTGAAAGATTTCTCATTGTCAGAGTTACACAGTGGAATTTTATGAGGATCATTTTTGTGGAAGATCTTAACCCTCTAGCTTCCGTCTTAATGGGTCAATTTGGCCCTTTTTTCGAAAAAATTAAAAAAAGTCCTTTCAAAAAGGACTTTTAAAGATTAAAATATTCTACGAAAATTTTGGCCGGAAAATTTCAGTAGGGGTCGCCAATGACACCAAAGTTGTAATTATAGCTTTTAGGTTTAATTAGCATAAAAGTATCATTGCTAACATTTGCAGTCTTAATAATTTCCTTTAATTTAAGGTGTTTCCTGGCCTTATCAAGCATATACTTAAAAAAATATGGTCCAAATATTAAAGGTACCTTCCAAGCAAAATGGTATTTTCATATTACACCAGAAAATGTTTTGCGCCGCCCTGCGACAAAAATTTTGTGGCATTGTGTTATCAGAAGTGCAATAATATTTAATTTTGAAATTTTGTATTTTTTTGCGGGACATGGGGAACTAATATCAGGGTTTTGAAATATTTTTTTTGATGTAAATCACAATAATAAGGGTAACATTTTCAAAATATGCACGCTTTGTGGAAGGATTGAAATATCAGAATAGAAGTTAATTAAAGTTTAGCCAATAACTCATTTCCCAAAATCATACTTTTGGAGATGACAAATAAGAGAAAGGGTGAATAGAATAGAATGGCATATGCCATTTTTGAATATTTGCCTTATTGATTTTTAGAAGAGGTGTTTTTGCCTAAATCGATAGGTCTAAATTTCGACGATGTAATGTTAAAGGCAATATAGCATTTTTTATGTATATATATTTTTTTGCCAAAACTTTTTGCTTTCAATTTATTGTAAAACAATTTAGTAAAATTTTGTTTATTAATTAAGAAAACTTTTCGCTTCTCTTTCTAAAAATAGCATTTTTAGCATTGAAAATATATAATAAATCCATAGAAATGAAACCAATTTCATTGCCTGAGGGCTTTTTTGATTTCAACAAAACTTTGAAAGTTTGTCAACTCTGTTCGGAATGTGTGGCCTCCATCCATATGCATATTTTGCAGAGAAGAATACCACAGTTGTTTGGCATAACCAAATTCGTTGAGTTTTTGCAATTTGCTGAAGGCAATGTTGTTGTTATTCTAAATTACCACAATCGAATAATTTGATGTTTTGCAACTTCCCCAAACATTGCGTGTAACTATGACATCTGTCAAATTAACGCAATTTGTGTGGTTGAATAAACACACACACACATACTCATACGTATTAAAATGTGCTTGTATATGTGATGTGTTTGAAGTGTTCCGTGTGTGTGGGCGTTTGCTATTGCTATCTATCACATCCGGATGTGTGGCATTTTAATTAGATAACATCAACCATACCCACCTACATATATTAACATCCGGTTGTATGAGTTGTATGTTGAATGCCTTTATCCGTAGTTATATACTTCCGTTGTATTTCTCTTTTTGGAGAGAGGAGAGATTATGTTTTTTTGTTAGTTTCCCAAAACATTAGATTGACAAATTCGTACGTTTGTGAGCTAAATCTGAGTGTGTGAGGATGTATATATATGTGACAGTTGTTGTATACTTGTATGTGTTTAATTAATGGTTTTCATAACCGCACAGAACATGACAAAATATCCATCACCATTAACCATTACAGGGACAAACAGATATGTCATGACATCTGTTAACTGCATTTCTGATTGGTTATATTTGGAGAAAATTACTCACAAATTACAAATAAAAACCAACCCAAGCAATTCGTTTATATTCTATCTGCTGAACACACATACACATCTTATGTTCTTTTTCGGCCAGATTTTATTACAATATTGTAAATATAGACACAGAATTGCAATATTCTTATTAATTATTAAATTCTTTAAGAAAATATAGCATTTCTCTCGCCAAAAGGAAAGTGTTTGATTTATATATTTTCCTATCTTTCGTTATGTTATTGTAATTCCTGAAATAGTAAGGAGACAAGGGAGATTTTGTCAAAAACGATATGTGCTCTGAAGAAAATATAAAAGTTCCATAAATTAAATCAGCAACAAGCGATTTATTATTCCTCTTAGTAATTGTGATTTTAAAAATTTGTTGGAGATTATTACTTTCACATCAAATTATATCCATCCTATTTACCAATTGAGGTCCCTAGTGCCTCCACGGGCTAAGATGGCCCTCATTGAAAAAAAACTTTTCGAAACACAAAGTTATTATTTTTTTATACGAATATCACTAACACAAATATCGGCTAGATCTGTCAGACTTCCTAGGGAGGTCGAATCCAGTATATTTAGTCGTCGTTTTTTAATGAATTGCAATATCTTAACGAATGTTAGGAAAATATATACATCAAACACTTTTGGCGAAAGAAATGTTACATATTAATAGAAAATTTCTGAGAATTTTTTTATTTACTGAAAATTTGTGACAAATTTCTTAGAAATTTTTCATTTATAGAAAATATCCTAAAAGTTTTGTATTTATAGAAAATTTCGTAGAAATTTTGTATTTTTGGAAAAATTCGTAGAAATTTTGTATTTATGGAAAAATTCGTAGAAATTTTGTATTTATGGAAAAATTCGTAGAAATTTTGTATTATGGAAAAATTCGTAGAAATTTTTTATTTATGGAAAAATTCGTAGAAATTTTTTATTTATACAAATGTGTTTATAGAAAATTTCGTAGAAATTTTGTATTTATAGAAAATTTCGTATTCATAAAAAATGTCGTAAAAATTTTGTATTTATAGAAAATTTCGTAGAAATTTTGTATATATGGAAAATTTCTTAGAAATTTTGTGTTTATAGAAAATTTCTTAGAAATTTTGTATTTTTAGAAAATTTCTTAGAAATTTTGTAATTATAGAAAATTTCGTTAAATATTTTGTATTTATAGAAAATTTCGTTAAATATTTTGTATCTATAGAAAATTTCGTTAAATATTTTGTATTTATAGAAAATTTCTTAGAAATTTTGTATTTATAGAAAATTTCTTAGAAATTTTGTATTTATAGTAAAATTTCTTAGAAATTGTGTATTTATAGAAAATGTCTTAGAAATTTTGTATTTATAGAAAATTTCTTAGACATTTTGTATTTATAGAAAATTTCTTAGAAATTTTGTATTTATAGAAAATTTCTTAGAAATTTTGTATTTATAGAAAATTTCTTAGAAATTTTGTATTTATAGAAAATTTCTTAGAAATTTTGTATTTATAGAAAAATTCGTAGAAATTTTGTATATATAGAAAAATTCGTAGAAATTTTGTATATATAGAAAAATTCATAGAAATTTTGTATTTATAGAAAATTTCTTGGAAATTTTGTATTTATAGAAAATTTCGTAGAAATTTTGTGTTTATGGAAAATTTCGTAGAAATTTTGTAGACCTATTTCGTAAATACAAAAGAAAATTTCATAGAAATTGTGTATTTATATAAAATTTCGTAGAAATTTTTTGTTTATAGAAAATTTTGTATTTATAGAAAATTTCTTAGAAATTTTGCATTTATAGAAAATGTCTTAGAAATTTTGTATTTATAGAAAATTTAAAAGAAATTTTGTATTTATAGAAAATTTCTTAGAAATTTTTTATTTATAGAAAATTTCTTAGAATTTTTTTTTTTATAGAAAATTTCTTAGAAATTTTTTATTTATAGAAAATTTCTTAGAAATTTTGTATTTATAGAAAATTTCTTAGAAATTTTGTATTTATAGAAAATTTCTTAGAAATTTTGTATTTATAGAAAATTTCCTAGAAATTTTGTATTTATAGAAAATTTCCTAGATATTTTGTATTTATAGAAAATTTCCTAGAAATTTTGTATTTATAGAAAATTTCCTAGAAAATTTGTATTTATAGAAGATTTCCTAGAAAATTTGTATTTATAGAAAATTTCGTTGAAATTTTGTATTTATAGAAAATTTCGTTGAAATTTTGTATTTATAGAAAATTTCGTTGAAATTTTGTATTTATAGACAATTTCGTTGAAATTTTGTATTTTTGGAAAACTTCTTAGAAATTTCGTATTTATAGAAAATTTCGTAGAAATTTTGTATTTATGGAAAATTTCGTAGAAATTTTTTTATTTATGGAAAAATTCGTAGAAATTTTGTATTTATGGAAAAATTCGTAGAAATTTTGTGTTTATGGAAAAATTCGTAGAAATTTTGTATTTATAGAAAAATTCGTAGAAATTTTGTATTTATAGAAAATTTCGTAGAAATTTTGTGTTTATGAAAAATTTCGTAGAAATTTTGTGTTTATGGAAAATTTTGTAGAAATTTTTCGTAAATACAAAAGAAAATTTCATAGAAATTTTGTATTTATATAAAATTTCGTAGAAATTTTGTATTTATTGAAAATTTTGTATTTATAGAAAATTTCTTAGAAATTTTGTATTTATAGAAAATTTCGTTAAATATTTTGTATTTATAGAAAATTTTGTAGAAATTTTGTATTTATAGAAAATTTCTCAGAAATTTTGTATTTATAGAAAATTTTTAGAAATTTTGTATTTATAGAAAATTTCTTAGAAATTTTGTATTTATAGAAAATTTTTTAGAAATTTTGTATTTATAGAAAATTTCGTTAAATATTTTGTATTTATAGAAAATTTCGTAGAAATTTTGTATTTATAGAAAATTGCTTTGAAAATTTATAGAAAATTTCTTAGAAATTTTGTATTTATAGAAAATTTCTCAGAAATTTTGTATTTATAGAAAATTTCTCAGAAATTTTGTATTTATAGAAAATTTCGCAGAAATTTTGTATTTATAGAAAATTTCTCAGAAATTTTGTATTTATAGAAAATTTCTCAGAAATTTTGTATTTATAGAAAATTTCTTAGAAATTTTGTATTTATAGAAAATTTCTTAGAAATTTTGTAATTATAGAAAATTTCTTAGAAATTTTGTATTTATAGAAAATTTCTTAGAAATTTTGTATTTATAGAAAATTTCTTAGAAATTTTGTATTTATAGAAAATTTCTTAGAAATTTTGTATTTATAGAAATTTTCGTAGAAATTTTGTATTCATAGAAATTTTCGTAGAAATTTTGTATTCATAGAAATTTTCGTAGAAATTTTGTATTTATAGAAAATTTCGTAGAAATTTTGTATTTATAGAAAATTTCGTAGAAATTTTGTATTTATAGAAAATTTCGTAGAAATTTTGTATTTATAGAAAATTTCGTAGAAATTTTGTATTTATAGAAAATTTCGTAGAAATTTTGTATTTATAGAAAATTTCGTAGAAATTTTGTATTTATAGAAAATTTCGTAGAAATTTTGTATTTATAGAAATTTTCGTAGAAATTTTGTATTTGTAGAAAATTTCGTAGAAATTTTGTATTTGTAGAAAATTTCGTAGAAATTTTGTATTTGTAGAAAATTTCGTAGAAATTTTGTATTTATAGAAAATTTCGTAGAAATTTTGTATTATTTCTTAGAAATTTTGTATTTACAGTTTATTACAGTTATTTGTTTTATTTACAGAAATGTTTTGAAATTTTTTTAGTTTTGGAAAATTTCTGAGAAATTTTGTATTTATAGAAAAATTCTGAGAGGTTCATGATTTAAAAACACATCAACGTGAATGCCTTAAATATAATTGTATTGGATATTTCATAGGATAGGATATTTCGATAGGACGCATTTTTTTACGGATAATGCTAAAAATCAGTTTATATTGCATTAAATTTGAAAATTTTCTCTGTTTAACCTGCTACAATTCATATTAATAATGGTTTGATATATGTAGTCCTTACATATTTCTCTGTGCATTTGTTGGCAAACAATGGTGGACTGTATAAATTTTAAAATTTTTTGAAATATGTTATACTTTGCGTGCGGTGACAATTTTATACATATGTCCTTTCCACGAAATTCCATATCCAAATTCCTTCTTGAAAATCTAGGAATAATCCCTCATCCATTAGAATATCTGATCTATGATAATATTGTTGGCAGTAGGATTTAAATTGACACAATCATTTCCTGAATCTACAAACATTTTGTTCCTACATGTTATTCTTTAATGGATTATTCTTCTATTTGTAGTACTTTATTTCGCAAAGCCAAAAAAGTTGTCCTAATTTCATATTTTTCTTTGTTTGAAATCTTTTGATTTCATTCACTTGCTTCGTTTTGTTCTCTCCGTTTTGTGACCTTTACAAATAACTTAAGTTAACCTAAACTCTATGGCAATATTTTTGTTATAACGCCATTGTTAGGAACCACAAAACGGAAATCCTTTATTGTAGCGTCAAATAAAGCTCTTTGTTATGACATTTTTTTGCCTGTGTATTGTGTGTACGTTTCTAATTTCCTTATACCGTTTCCGGTTCCGTTTTGCATTTGACACTACATTAACCGAACGAAAAGATAACTAATTTTTTGTCCCTAGCCATGAAGGAATTATAATTTGGTTGTTGTTGTAGTTTTCTTGCTTTCTGTAAATAGCCATAACTGCATTTTTTGTTTATGTTTATTCAGAATTTTAAATTTACTTTTTATTTGTTTAAGTTAATATGTACAAATATTTTATCTTGCACTTTTTATGTTGTTTTATTTATTTGAAATCGTGCACAAAAAAAAACTTTGATAAATCTCTAAAATATGCACAACATGTATTTATCTACTTATATATGATAAATAATTCCATATAATGTTTATGATATTAACAAGAGTATTATTGCTTTACAACATATTTTTTCCCAAGTATTTGTGTTGTTTAATCGCCACTAGACCTATAAGCTTGTAGTTTATAAACAATATAGTGTAAAAGGGTGTTATTATTTTGGCATTTATCGTCGAACACTTATTTTGGGTCATATAAAACTAATACTATTTGAAGTTAGCGAAAAAATATAAGTATAACATTTTTTCCAAATCTGAGAAAATAGAGAAATAATTTCAAAAGACAGTAGTTTCACGTACAGGTCTTAAGTCGTAATTTCGTTCGTCGTTTTTAAATGCATCAATTACACAAGCAACTTTAATTTGCATTCTACATATCAATTAAAGGAAAATCCAGACAAAATATAATCAGAAGTCACTTGAATGATTAATGCTATTTGGAATTAGATAGTTTGTGTGTGAGCCAGAACTGTTGAAACTTATTGCTCCTTCTTTGTCAGTCTATACACGTAATTGCTACAGAAATTATCGGGATATAGGTATAGGTATATATAGGGGTTATAATTAAATTTGAGCCGGTTTCTTAAAATTTGCAAGTATTGCTCTTTGTTCAAGAAACTGTTATCGGCTAAATTTAAAAAAAGTTCTGCTTAAAAATTAGTTTTCTATAGCCCTTATATACAAAATCGGGATTGTTCTATTACACATAGTGTATATATATGTAGATTCTATTATAATTCTGAACCAATTTTTCTGAAATTTGAAAATGTTTATTATATTATCTACACAAACAACTGTCCTGTACTAAATTTCGTAAGGAGTTGATGCAAATTGTGGCTTTTAAACCGCGTAAAATCCAAACTGGGATGTTCATATAACGGGGTTTCCAATAGGGATGATATGATTTTGAAGTGACGTTTCGGCCATTTGTAATATGTAATTATCTGCCATTTTTCATTGTATTCAGTAGTGTTTACAATTTCATCATGGAGAGATATACGCAAGAACAACGTTTACAAATTATTCAGTTTTATTATCAAAATAATCGTTCTCCAATTGCAACTTTTCGTGCGCTAAGTCCATTTGTTTTTAAAATAAAAAAAAAACACTTTCCAGTCGACCTACGACCTTGACATGCATGAACAATATTTTAGCTCTCGTTATGAGCTATCTTTTTGCCATTAACCGATTCCCGAGCCAACGTACCGTTAAGGAGCTAGAGCAAAAATAAACTTTCCGTTCACATTTGAAATTATGCTGTCCATCTTTTAAATAAAAAAAAAACACTTTAAAGTCGACCTACGACCTTGACACCCATGATCAATATTTTAGCTTTGGTTAAGAGCTATCTTTTTGCTATTGACAGATTGTGGCTACGTGCCACACAGCAAATGAAACAATTAAATTGTTGGGAGAAAAGTTTGGAGATTCGATTATTTCAAGAAATTGTGATATTGAATGACCTCCAAGAAGTTGTGATTTAACACCATTAGACTATTTCTTTTGGGGTTATTTGAAGTCATTGGTCTTTCGAAAGAAACCAAACTCTCTTCAAGCTTTACAAGTCAATACTGAACGTGCCATTCATGACATACGACTTGATTTAGTGGAAAAAGTGCTCGAAAATTGGTTTCATCGAATTCGTTCCTGCAGAAGGAGTCGTGGAGGCCATTTGAATGTCGTTTTATTTAGAACTTAATTGTATCGATTGTACTTCACATTTAATAAAGAACTTTAGAATTTCCTTAACAATAAATGTGTTTTTTTTTCAAAGAAATCACTCTTGTTGGAAAACCCGTACAAGGTAATTAAAGATGCTAAATCGACTTAAAACACTTCAATTTCAATCTACCATATTTGAAGAGGAAGTACGATTTTTATACCCTACACCACACTGTGGTACAGGGTATTATAACTTTGTGCATTTGTTTGTAACACCCGAAAGGAAAAGAGATAGACCCATCTTTTATTATACCGATCAACTGAGAATCACTTTCTGAGTTGATTTAGCTATGTCCGTCTGTCCGTCCTTCCATCCGTCCGTCCGTCCATCCGTCCATCCGTCCGTCCACCCGTCCGTCCATCCGTCCGTCCATCCGTCCGTCCATCCGTCCGTCCATCCGTCCGTCCATCCGTCCGTCCATCCGTCCGTCCGTCCGTCCATCCGTCCGTCCATCCGACTGTGCATGTATTCTTGTAATCAAAGTACAGGTCGTAATTATGGCGCTATCTAGACGAAACTTTACACATATATTTACTTTGGTCCAAGGACGATCCCTATTAAATTTGATTAATATCGGTTCAGATTTACATATACATAGCTTCCATATATATGTACCTCCGATTTGGGATACATACATTGTATAAGCAACATTTTTGATACGATTTGTACAAAAATTGGCACAGAGCAATCTCGTGATACACTTAGAGACAATACAAAATTTGGGGAAAATCGGTTCAGATTTAGATAGTGCCCCCATATATATGATTTGACATGTAAGCGCTGTAGAAACTGTATTTTATATCCGATCAGTACGAAATTTGGCAGAAAGAGGTTTCTTATTACATGAATTAATACTGCCAAATTTAAGGGAAATCGATTCAGATTTAGATATAACCCCCATACATATGTTACACCCGATTTGACATGTAAGCGGCGTAGAGACTGTATTTTATATCCAATCAGTACGAAATTCGGTTTAGATTTAGGTATAACCTCCATATATACGTTCCTCCTGATTTGGTATCAGAGCGATATAGGGGTTGTACTTTACTTCCGATCATTGTAAAAGTTGGCAGAAAGAAATTTCTCAATTTAGGAACGAATTTTGCTTAATTTAGCGATAATCGGTTAAGATTTAGATATAGCCACATATATATCAAATTATTATCGCCATGACCCTTATCGCATTGTTAGGGAGGTGTAGGGTTTTCTGCCTTTCCTTACTGGTTAATTATAAATATTTTTTTGTTGATTATTCGGTTTATTTAACTGTGATTTCTTGGGATAAAATCTACTTAAAATTCTTTTTATAATTTGTTCCCATTTACATTCCATTATATTTCTTGAGTATTTTATGGCCTTTTATTTCATGTGTAATATTTTTTGCTACCCTTCCATTTGCCAATCACTCATCTCTGCGGATGGCCATCTATATCTGTGACACTTGTCCGTCAGAGAATTTATCCATAGTTATGCTTACTGCAATAAAATTCCTAACAAAGTTATATCTATATCAATTAAATAATATTATTCATTCCATTTGATGCCATTTGAAATATTATCATTCCCAATGAGCTAAACTGAATATTTATTCGCAGGCTTGTTTCCTTTTTTTTGCGAGTCTGCAAAATATTTGCATTCAATTAATATGATAATTCACAACATACATATGTATATATAGATTGTCCTGTGTATAGAACTTTCCTGTGTGTGTGTGTGTAAAAACATACATATAAATAAATATTTTCCTGTATAGGAATTTCGTTTTAGTATTTTACTTTGTTGTATATAAGTACATGTACTCGTGTGTGTATAGCTTTCAGCAGTTTATCTTGTTTATATATTTTTGCAAACAACCCATCCTTAGTCACGTATACCTACACACAGAGCCTTTGTGTGTGTTTAAAAGCATATGTGGATGTGGCCGCCACATCCTCGCGTTTTTAAAAAGCAACCAATCATTCATTCAATCAACATTTTCACAGACCATTGATTATGCATAAAAAAGTTGTGTGTTTTTTTTATTTTTCCATTTTTTACCTTTTCTTTTTTGTAACGAACATCAACAATTCATGCAACAATTTGTTGCTGATATACGTTTATTGATTTAATAAAAGTAAATTTAATAATAATAATAGCAGTAATAAATTACACAAGGCATGTGTCAAAGCAAAAAACTATGAATATGTTAAATCAATTGAATACAGTATGCCGAACAATATTCCAGTTTATTAATTAATCCTTGATTCTTTGAAATATTTATATATTTAAATGAGTCGACAATCTATTGATTATGTGCTGTTTTTTCTCTCATATATATAAAAATATAAAAAACATTCGTATTTGATGAATAGCAGAGTTGTAACCATAATTTCTATTGAACAGCAATTGGAGTATTGAGAATATAGATCTGTATATTTTTCTCAATTCTGGAAAATCGATGCTTGTGGCATTTTTCTATAAATCAACCAAACACTATCCATCAGTCTGCAACGACGCAGGATGGCATCAGGGGAGAGTAAAGCTCTTATATTTCGGTGATGCCAGATCAGTAGATCTGTATAAGGCTGCTCTGAGTCAAGCGGGTGAGGTATGGCCGGGTGCCCTGTTGGATGTTGTCGAAAAAACAACATCCCTAGTCACCCTAGAGCCATCACCTGGGTTACACAAGAGCCCTCCAACCCGGCTGACATATTAGAGATAATAAAAGATTCCAATCCTGGTCTGCCGACCCATAATTGGAGAATTAGCAAGGTGGATGAGGCGGATGGTAAAATGTGTCAGGTCAATTTGATCCTTAACGCTGAATCCACCTCCCATATACAAAGTGCAAGTGCAACCCTGCAATACGGCTTCGAGACTATAGTCTTGAAGGTATACAAGCAGGATATAGCTCCCACTGCGGAAGGCGAGTCTTCGACCGTGGTTGATACAAGGCTTTCTGGAAGTGCGGAGGTTCACACGACCATTATTTCTGGTGACTCTAACAGAAGATCTGTAACGTCATTCTCTGAGGATGAAAACACTACTTCGATTACTGAGGGGCTGAGGGAAGTCTCCGGACTCTTTGGCGCATCTGACGGGAACATTCTCCCCGATGATACGGACGAAGAGTTCGGTAACACCCTTGTCGGGGTGGATGTCAATCTGTCGATTACCAATGATAGTAAGAATTCTACAGATTAACCTCCATCACGCTAAAGCAGCCTCAGCGGCTCTATTGCAGCGCCTGTCCACAGGTGCAGTAGACATCGTCCTGGTCCAGGAGCCTATGTAGTAGGAGGACGGGTGTGCGTTATCAAGACACCAAACTTTAAACTGCTTGTGGCCAACTGTGAAGGCACTCCAAGAACCTGCATTTTGGCCAGAAAAGATCTAAGTATTTTTCTCCTGACTAAGTTAAGTGGTAAAGACCAAACAGCTGCTAGTCTGGAGATTGGTAATCGCATATTCCGGGTGGTCTCCAGTTACTTTCCTTATGAAGCTGCAATACCGACAGCTCTCTTCAGGGAAGTAGTAGAAGAAGCAACGTCTGAGGAGCTCGAGCTGATATAAACAATAGGAGTGATTCGCTTCTTGACTTTATTCTATCTACCAACTTAACTATTTGTAACATTGGCAATAAACCGACCTTTACAATTAAAGACAGACAAGAAGTACTAGACGTAACGTTTGCTACTACTGACCGGGTGTCAGACAAAATTATTGGGTGGAATGTACTGGAAGACCACTCATACTCGGATCACCATTATATAGAGTTCAAACTCGCCGAAAAAAATGCCTAAACCAGCTGTCCACAGAAATGTGAGGAAGACAAAGTGGCACCTGTATGAGAAGAATTTTAAAAAGGTCCTCAACTCTAAACTTCTTTATGAACCGAATGACAAAGCCGGTCTGGATAATCTGGTCGAGCATATCACCACATCAGTCAATAGATCCCATGAAGAAGCCTGTCCAAAAACAAGGTACACGGGTAAAACTAAACCCCAATGGTGGACTTCTGAGCTAACGGCAAGGAAAAAGACCTGCAACAAGCTATTCAACAAGGAGAAATCTACAGGAGGCTTTAATGATTGGGATGCATATAAAGGCAACTCAAGATCTATAAGAAGGAACTTAGGAAGGCGCAAAGACGCTCTTGGTATTCCCTCTGTGGCGAAGTGGAAAAAGTCTCCGACGCCGCATGGCTGAGGAAGGTACTATTCGCGTCTCCTTGTACAGTGGGGTATTTGCAGGATGAGGCAAACAACTGGACGAAAAACAGCGAGCAATCGCGAACTCATCAACAGAACCCGAGGATAAACAGGACCAACAAGAGTGCGAGTGGACTGCGAGCATCGATAGCTTGTTGACTGAGAGATCTAGAATAAGCAGGGCTATAAACAGCTTTGAGCCCTTCAAGTCACCTGGACCAGACGGCATCACCCCAGCAGAAATGCAGAAAATGTTAAAGTACATTATCCCCTGGCTGCAGAAAATTTATGTAGGCGGTATTAGGCTTTCATACATCCCGAATCGATGGAGGGATACCAATGTGGTATTCATAGCCAAAGCGGGGAACATATCGCACACTAGGCCAAAAGACTTCAGACCAATTGGTCTATCCTCTTTCCTATTGAAAAGTCTGGAAAGACTTTTAGATTACTTCATTAGGCAAAACCTGGATACAAAACTCCTGTCGGGGAACCAACATGCTTACAATAAGGAAAGTCTACAGAATCAGCCGTGCACGAACTTGTGAGCACTATCGAATCGTCCCTACATTTCAAAGAATTCACCATGGTGGCATTTCTTGACATAGAAGGGGCTTTTTACGACAGGGGCTTTTTACAAGGTGAACTCTAGCTTGATTAGACTAATTCAAAGACTACTCAACAGAAGACGTATAACATGTCTAGGGTCCACAACTCTAACAAGGTTTGTAAACAGAGGGACCCCACCAGGAGGAGTACTGTATCCACTAATTTGAAACCTAGCGGTGAATGAAATCCTGCTAGATCTAGAACGTTGTGGCTGCAAGGTCGTGGCATATGCGGACGACCTGGCAATCGCAGTGAGTGGCAAATTCGAAAACATCCTCCGAGATATTCTACAGGTGCCTCTGAACAAGTTGGCTAGATGGGCCAGAAGCAGCGGTTTGGGTGTTAACCCAAACAAGACAGAATTGGTTCTCTTTACGAGGATGAATAATGTCCCTCATGTGGACACTCCTCCTCGTATAAATGGAACAGATCTAGTCTTTTCTGAAAGTGCAAAATTTTTAGCAATAATTTTGGATAGGAAACTGTCATTCAGACTAAACGTACTGGAACGTGTAAAGAAGGCCAAGATCGCCCTATATTCCTGCAGGAAGGCTGTAGGGTCGCGGTGGGGCCTCTCTCCTAAAATTGTCCATTGGATATATATAGCAGTGGTTCGTCCAATACTGTTATACGGTATTGTGGTATGGTGGACGGCAACTGACAAACTACCTGCCTGCCTGTGCATAAGCGGAGCGTTAATGACTACAGCGACTGAGTCTCTACAAGCCCTTCTCCATATACTGCCGATTAATGTTGTGGCGAGAGAAGTTGCAACCAAAGCGGCACTAAGATTAAACTGCCTATCAATGTGGAGGTACAAGAACTACGGTCACATGAGGATATCAAAGTGTAGTGCTATGGTAACCGACCGAGTGGACTATATATCACCGGTGCGCACCTTCGAGAAGAACTATATCACTATGATACCAGCCAGGGATGAATGGGATGGCAGAATACCCGGAAATAGAAACCATCTCCACTTCTATACGGATGGTTCGAAGCTTGATGAAAAGGGTGGCTTCGGAGTGCACTGTGAAGAACTTAATTTGGATATAGCTCACAGACTACCAGATACCTGCAGTGTCTATCAAGCCGAAATAATGGCAATATGGGAAGTCGCCAAGTGGCTGAGTCGGAACATAGTAACCAACACTGGCGTTGTCATTTACTCGGACAGCCAGGCTGCCATCAATTCTCTGGAGGCCACAACCATAAATTCACAAATAGCCCTCGACTGCCGCAGATCTCTTAACGAGATGGCTGAGCAGTTTAATATACACCTCATATGGGTGCCTGGACATAGGGATATCCCGGGGAACTGCAAAGCCGATGAACTTGCTAGGAAAGAGACGACTTTACCTTATTACAGTTAAAACCTTATTAAATTAGCTAAAACATTTTAATTTATGTATCGACTTTCTTCGAACTAGCTTCATTTTACTCACCACTGTTCAGATTTAGCGATAAAATCATAAAAATATTTCAATTGCGCATTTTTATAATGTTTTATGGGGCTTTTATTTCAAAATTATTAAAATTTTCTCAAAAAATATGATTTTTTCGCAATATTTTTTAAAAGATTTTGTCGAAACATCTGAACGGATAGAAAATGGTATTGTAAAAAGTTGAATGCTACATAATTTTGAATTCTTTAAAACTTTCTTGAAACAATTCGGTTCTTGAGTTATGCCAAAATACCTGGTTCAACCTTTCTATTTATACCCTACACCACACTGTGGTAACACCCAAAAGGATAAGAGATAGACCTATCGATTATTATACCCATCGACTTGGAATCACTTCCTGAGTCGATTTATCCATGTCCATGTGTCTGTCCGTCCGTCTGTCCGTTCGTCTGTCCGTCCGTGTGTCTCACCGTCCGTCTGTCGGTCCGTCCATCTGTCCGTCCGTCCGTCCGTCTATACGAGTAGATGTATCGTTGTAATCAAAGTGCAAGTCGTATTTATGGTCCGATTGTGATGAAATTTAGCACAGCGGTATTTTTTGGGCCAGGGACGATCCCTATTGAAATTGGTTAAAATCGGCTATATCAGATCAGTTTGAAATTTGGCTGAGAGATTTGTCTTATTACATGAATTAACACTGTTAAATTTGGGGAAAATCCTTTCAGATTTAGATATAGTCCCCATATATATGTTACACCCGATTTGACATTCAAGCGCTGTAGAAACCGTATTTTACCTACTAATTAATCTCCTCACCTTGAGCCTCAAAAAATATTAGTAAATTAATTTATTTTTTTTGTTTTATTTAAATTACTATCAATTTAAATTGCATTTAATAAAAAAGCATGTACTGGTATTAAAGATAAAGCTGTTTACTTTTGGTACAAAATGATCCATTTGTGTCAGAGGTACCAACAGAGGCATCCCAACTTTTCTCTAGACTCTAGGAACTATAAAATCAACGGGTGGGCCAAAAGAAGGGTGGGCCTAAAGAAACCAAGGGGTGTGAAAGTTTAATAACTTTTTCGTTTATTAATTTTTTTATTTTTATTCACTGTATTTGTATTCACTGGTATTCAAGTTATAAGCTGATAACTTTTGGTTATAAGCAATTAACTTTTGGTTCAAAATTTTCCATTTGTGTGGGAGGTACCAAAAGGGGCGTGGACACTTCGCCCATATTTCTCGAGGTTATAGGGACTAATAAACTAATACTATCTGCAGAATTTCAGAGGATTCAAATAGTATAGAAGTTATTAAATAATCAATATTTCACTAAACCCTTAACCCTTTGTGAGGGGGTAATAGAAGGAGTGGACCAATATTGCCCATCGTCGAACTTAGCCGGAGATAGAAGAAAATATTACCACATTCCAAATTTGAAGTCAATCGGTTTCTCCTTTCGAGAGTTATCGTGCGCACCAGCCAGCAGACAGACAGATAGACAGACAGACAGACGGATGGACATTGCACATTCGACTTAAAATGGCCCGAAACGGATATCCGCCGAACATACTAATGATCTTAGGACACTCCTTCGATGTCTTACACTTCTGGTTTGTAGCAAATGATATATACCCTCCTCTCTAAGGTGAGGAGATAAATATGTTAAGGGTATTTTAATTTTTGAAAAAATTTAAAAAATTAGTTTTGTGTTTTAATTTCTTATTGATTGAATCGAACGGCTGAACCAATTTTTGCAAAGTTTACTTTTTTGAAAATTGCTCCTCCACGATTTTCTGCAAATTTTCACGGAATATTCGTCGCACTCTCACAAATCCAGAACAGTAAAACAAAACAACCGATTGCGACCAAACTTGACATGTTAGTTGAAGAGGTGTTAGAGAAGTTAAGTCTGGATTTGTGAGAGTGCGACGAATATTCTGTCAAAAAAACTTTCGTCCTCTTTAAAACAAAGTAAACTTTGCAAAAATCGCTTCAGCATTTCGAGAGCAATTACAAATTTCGTAAAACACAAAAACACATTTTTTTTATTATTTTCAAAAATTAAAATGTTCATAAAACTTGTAAAAATTTAAAAAAAATTATAGCGAGATCGTATTTTTCCTATTTTTAACTGTTTATAAACATTTTAGCCACAAATAAACTACATAGGTCGATATTAAATATTCTGACCCATAGGTTATTCGCGATTTAGTGTTAAAGCAATATAGAAGCAGCACTCTACTTCCGAATATTAAAAAATTTAGCAGAAAGAAGCTTCTTAATTTAGAAGTGAATACTGCTTAATTTGGGGAAAGTCGGTTCAGATTTACATATGGCCACGTATTTACATATGTTCCTGTCTATTTAGTATTTAAACTCTGTATTTTTCGTCCGATCTTTATATAATTTGGCAGAAATGAGGATTTCGATCCAGCTGATCTTTTTAGATTATGTAAAGTACCATCTATTTGTTCCTTCCGATACTTGATATATGAAAGAATGCTGACCATTTTAAGATTATCGTTTCAGATCTAGTTTATTATGATTAATATCTTCAACTCCTCTTTGGAATAAACCTTGATGAAGAGGTGCAGCTAAGTACTTAAAACCAACCCAGTTATTCCAAATTATTATCGAAATGACCCTTTGCGCATTGCTAGGCATGTGAAGGGTATTATATAATCGGGCCCGCCTGACTTTCTGTCTTTCCTTACTGGTTTATGTAGGCGTTATAAAATAAAAATTCTTGTACAGATCATTATTATTAGAAAAACAACATTGATAAAACTTGACAGAATTTCTTCTTATTCTGCTCCGATATGGTGGTATAGGGTATTATACATAGTCCGATCCGCCCGACTTAAGCCCTTTCGTAAAGTTTCGATTCTAAGAATCGTTTTTCATTTAAATTGAGAACGGTTTGTCCGTAATAGTTTAATAATCCCTTTCTAAAATTGGCCAAAGTCGTTAGCTCCAACATTTCAAGGTAATTAGGTAAATGATCAAGGACATTTTCCTGATTTGTATACAATTTTAATGTTTTTAAGAACAAAATTTTTAAAGAAATTTTGTATATTCATTTCCATTCGTTTTACTCCTTAAGTTGTCAATAATTAAAATTTTTAACAAGATCGGAGCCGAAAATAAAATTTACCGAATTTTTTCCAGAATTTGTGGATATTCCATACTTTGGTTATGAAAACCAAAATATAAAAAAAAATTATGAGTCTTAAAGAAGCGTTTTAGACTAAAAACCATTAAATTCAATGCATATCTATAGATACAAGTAGCACACATATAAAACGAGCTATGAAAACTATGTACGAAGATGTAAGAAGCGGATTTTAAACAAAATAGATGACAACAGCAGCCGCAAATGCTACACATACTCTCTGGCGGACTTTTGCCAGTGCATAGTTTGAAAAGTACGTTTTGACAAATTTTGCCACTAGCTCATTGTGCCACTTCATACAAGTAGTAATTCTTCTTCTTCTTTTACTATTACTAGTTGACACTTAGCAAAGCGCTTTTTGACAAATTATGCTTTAGCTAAAAGCATTTTTTCACAGTTTCGCAGGAAACGGAAATGGTAACGCAGTGACAACGTCGCAACTATTGCTGTACGAAGTACCTTTTGCAATGTTACAATTAAAGTCCGCTACTATGTGCAAATGTGTGTGTGTGTTTTCTTTGAAATAAGTAACAAATGTAATATAATTTGCAATGGAATTATGACGGAGACATATGAATGTTACGTTTTAGCAAAGTGCATAGATTCATCATATGTCGCATAGGGAAAATGGTAAATGTGTCTTTGTTAATGTTAAATAAATATAATTTTGTAAAAAATTTAAAGGAACTGTTGATTTTTTTATTGCACCCGAACAACCAGGTTGGCGTATGAGCATTCTTTTAAGTATTACAATATAAATGTTGGTTATACGCCTGATAAAATTTAATGAACAGCAGTCGGGGGCGGAGGTGACTATATTATACCCTACACCTCTTTTTTAGAGCAGAATCAGTACAGATATGTTAATTCTAGAGCTGAAGCACTTCCAAACTACTAGTATGTATTATCTTTCATAACTCACAAAATTCGGATGCACATCAGATGCCTATAAGTTCGATATCTAAATGTGAACCGATTTTCTCCAACTTTAGTAGTGTTCGCTCTTTGATCAATAAACTTTTCTCGGCAAAATTTCATAGAAATCGGATGTTTAGGAAAGCTTCTATAGAACTTCGATACAAAATCCCGGATCTATATGATATATTTGTCGCGGAAATGCTGATATCAATCTATTCCTCAAAGATCACAAAGTGCAAATTTATTAATCTTATTAAATTTGCTGTCAAATTTTTGTAAAAATTCGGTTTAGCTACTTATGAAAGTAGCCATTGTTATTACTTATTAAACTCTTGACGTATGTGCCAAATATTATGTTAAGGATTGAGTGCTGTCCGTCTAACGAAAGGTCCAATTGTATGGTTTTGTTTCGTTGCAATAAATAGAGAAACTGAAAATCCAACAGTATACGTCAATACGTCAAATCTTTTTCTCATTTTCATTTTCATCCTCATCAACATTATGAGGTTCAATATTTTCTATGTGGTCTTCATCCTAGGCACATGTATTCCTTATATTGTGTACTCATATCAGTCTCTGCCATTTCATAAAGTTCTGTATCACTACCACGTTTCACCCCTCCCCTTCCTTACGCTTTCCTCTCAGTTGTCAGCTATCATTGAAAAAGGATTTCGCTTTCGAAAGTTTTTTTTTTAAATAAAAATATGACATGTGAAATCAGTTGAACTATCTATCCTTGACTCAAGCCAATTGTTAAGCTGCTGCCGCCTTTCAATATTATAACCTTTTATCCAAGCCATGCGATGCATTCCTGCTACTCTTCACTACTCTTCTACCCCTTTCCGCCTTGGCTTCTGTCTATTGTTCACAACGATGTGATGATGATAGTGCGAATGTTTTTCTTTTTCTTTCTCGTATTTTTTTCTCTTCCGCTCTATGGCCCCCTTTTTCCCGTATAGTCAGCCATTGTGATTGACATGTACTCATCACTCGTAGTCATAGTTATTGGTAACCGAAAGAGAGAGCGACTGAGAATGTACATTTGTGTGAGTGAGAGACAACTCAAGCAGCCCAAGTCATTTTCATCGATTTCAAGTGATTTCCTTTACGAAGGCAGCAGGAAGAACACCAGCTTTCCTGGACGTGAACAAGAAGTATTTGTTTTTTTTTTTAGTTTTTGTAAAGCAGTGACAAAAGGCTTCGATTTCAAGCGGAATCTAAGTACAATAACCACCTTTGTTTGCGTCCTCAGAGAGAAAGTGAATTGTGATGTTACGGAAATCAAAGTATCAAAACGTCAAAATTGGTACTTTAGAAAAGGATAATAGGTGGTGCTCATGAACCAAACGATTGCAAAGTTCCTCAGATGTGGCATTATCATGATGAGTTCAAGCGACACTTGAAATGTCAGTAGGATTAAGGCGGAAAATCGTTTATTGGATTTTGTGGGAGATAATTTTTCTAAGCAACAAATGCAAGTATTTCTCTAAGACAGGTTTGGTTGTATTTTCCTCAAATTACAGAATTAATTAAATCGAAAAGTGTTCTGAGGAATAAATAGTTAGACTTCTTAAATTGATGTAGAATATTACTACCTAGAAACCAGTAAGGAAGGGATAATGTCGGGTGACTATATAATACCCTACACCACTGTAGTATTATGGAATTAGACTGAAATATCCAGGTTATGTTTCAGATAAAAGTTGTTTACTTACATTTTCTTATGGTACATTCAAAATTATTAGATGTGAAATACAGCTTCTATAGATCTAAAGGGCCAAAGCGGAAGGACTTGATATATAGAGGCTTCATATAAATCTGAACCTATTTCCTCAAATTGGCAATGTGGGATGAAGAAACTCTAGACTGTTAAATTTCAAAATGATTTAATGTGAAATACAGCTTCTGCAGCGCCGAAAGGTCAAATCGTAAGAAACATATATATGGGGGCTATATGTTATTCTGAACTAATTTCCCCTAAATTCGGTAATGTGGGTCCTTGGATAAAGGAACTCTACCCTGCTAAATTTGAAAATGATTGGATGTAAAATACAGCTTCTATTGTGCTTAAAGGCCAAGTCGGAATGAATCCAAATTATTGAGAGGCTTTCTGTAAATCTGAACCGATTTTCTTCAAACTCGGCAATTTGTATCCCGGGATCAAAAAACTCCACCCTGTTTAATTTCAAAAGGATTAAATATGAAATACAGCTTCTATAGCGCAATAGACCAAATAAGAAGGAATATATGTATAAGTTGTGGGAGGTGCTTCACAAATTGTTTGCTTTCTGTGGTAGGTACTCGAAGGAGAGGACCAATATGGCCCATCTTCAACTTTACCGAAAAGGTCTCAGTCCAGACAATATTAAAACCGAACATGATTATACTTTGGGGGAGTCTGTTTCTTCGTTTAAAACTATAAAATATTGAGTGGCAGAGTTTAAACGGGGCCGTAAAGGTCGACCAATTGTGGTGTCCACGACAGAAATGGTTAAAAAACCAACAATATGGTATGGGATGACAATCGTTTGATGGTTCATGAGCTAGCTTATGTCAGAGCCACTTCAAAAAGTGCTATACATAACATATTAACTGATAACGATTTGTCATCTATGCCCTATAGAAACCAAAAGTTTCAACAAATCTGTACGGAATTCAACACATATAGGTTTCTTAAATCAAAACTTAAACACCGCTTAATTTAAAAAAAGGATCAGAATTAGATATAGCCTCCCAATATACGAGTATGTGTATTCCAATTTGGGATCATAACCCTGTAAAAATTGTATTTTACATTCTATCATTACGATATTTGGCACAGATAAGAGTATCGAATACATAATTCATACGTATAACAATTATTGCGAAATAATAAAAATCAACAGTTTTTTGCTGTCCTGAAAAATTGGTTTTTATAAAATAGCAGATTTTGGATATAAGCAATCGATATACAAACCAGTAAGGAAAGGCACCACCACTACACCACTCTCGTAATATTGAATAACTCTGATATATAAATTTTGTAATTCATGTATAAATTGTTTACATAAATTTACTTTTGGGACATTTTATACTTAAATAATACCCTGTACCACAGTGTGGTGAAGGGTATAAAAACGATTGGATCTAAAGAGCCAAATCGGATGAAACATATATATGGGAGCTATTGCTAAATCTTTACCGATTTTCTTCAAATTCGGCAATGTTGGTTCATGAATCAAGAAGCTCTACCATTCTAAATTTCAAAACGATTGGATGTAAAATATAGCTTCTTCTGGACTAAATGGCCAAATCGGACGAAACATATATATGGGAGCTATAGCTAAATCTTAAACGATTTTCTTCAAATTAGGTAGTGTTGGTTCATGGATCAAGAAACTCCACCATTCTAAATTTCAAAATGATTGGATGTAAAATACAGCTTCTACAGGACTAAAGAGCAAAATCGGACGAAACATATATATGGGAGCTATAGCTAAATCTTAACCGATTTTCTTCAAATTCGGCAATGTTGGTTCATGGATCAATAAACTCTACCATTCTAAATTTCAAAACGATCGGATGTAAAATACAGCTTCTATAGGACTAAAGGGCCAAATCGGACGAAACATATATATGGGAGCTATAGCTAAATCTTAACCGATTTTCTTCAAATTCGGCAATGTTGGTTCATGGATCAAGAAACTCTACCATTCTAAATTTCAAAACGATTGGATGTAAAATACAGCTTCTATAGGACTATAGGGCCAAATCGGACGAAAGATATATATGGGAGCTATATCTAAATCTGAACCGACCAATAGCGATCTTAACAGCTGCGAAATACTCTAAACTGCAAATTTTCAGAACGATCGGAGTGAAATTGCGACCTGTAGTCGACGAACAACTTTACATGGACAGACGAACGGACGGACGGACGGACGGACATCGTTAAATCGACTCAGCTAGTGATTCTGAGTCGATCGGTATACTTTAAGGTGGGTCTAGCTGTGTTATTTTCAGGTGTTACAAACATCTGCCGTGAAACAAACTTATAATACCCTGTACCACAGTGTGGTGTAGGGTATAAAAACTGTACCTAAAATCACAGATGTGGAAGAATATATAAAGATAGATTTTTCTTGCAATTTAAAAGTGATTCCAAAAATATATTCTTTCCAAAAAAAACTTTCTTCTGATATTGATTCTTTTCATAACAGAGGAATTCGGTGTAAAAAAGCAAAATTCGGAACACTTGAAAACCTTTTTGGTTTTGGTTTCTATGCGGTTTCTTTCCACAGATATCATCAGCGGCTAGCATTTGAAATAGATTACAAACACTAAAAAAGCTTTCTCGTCACATCACAAGTTACACTAGTATGTGTTGTTGTTCCCATATCTACTCGGAAAAAGAACTAAAAGTGAAAAGGAATCTTTCAAAGAGCAATTCCCGTTGCGGTCAAGTGTTTCTGTTTTTATTCCTTCTAAATGTTAATAAGTTTGATGAGACAGAATAACATTGTGTTTCCTGTTTTTTCCTGAAGATTTTTCCTCATACATTGTGGGATTTTCCTACTTCGTTTCACATGTCAATATGCTCATGGAAAGACCTTTATCACGAATGATTTGTTTGTGGCCAGACCACTTCACTCGGAGAACATATGGAAATTTATGTAGAAAATGTGTAACAAATTTAAGATTTGATTTCGACAAGGGAATCGAAATCAGAACAGAATAACAAACAATAAGGACAGATGAACTTGCCGAGGGCAAGGGAAACATAAAATCTCAAGTGATGTGGGTTTGAAAATTGTCAGGGCATTTGCATATTTAAGATGTGCGGCATCAGCAAACAAAATGATGACATTAGCGGAAACAAAATGTGCTATTCCCAAAAACATATGTAAATATAGGAGATATGTATTCACTTGTCTATGTTTAAATATTTATAATTAACATATAATGGCTCTTTCAAAAGGCACTTCCGAAATTCGACAGTTGATAGCGGCCAGATGGTTAATGTTACATCTGTCGAGTTGGCTGTTATTATCCCCTCACCTTAGAGAGGAGGGTATATATCATTTGCTACCAGCCAAAGTATAACACATCGAAGGAGGGACCTAAGACCCTCCACAATGGATAGCATGTGACCACACAAAATAACTCAAACCTAAAGAAAATAACACCGAAAACACGCAAAAAAATATAGTAGAGATATGAGAACAGTAGGAATCACAACAAGTTTGATGCTATATATGGGATCTATATCTAAATATGGACCGATATCGCCCATTTTCAATTCCAAGTTACCTGCAGCTATAAGAAGTATCTGTACCAAATTTCAGCACCTAGGTCTATTATTACGGACTGTAGCGTAATTAAAACAGACGGACGGACGGACGGACATGGCTAAATCGTCTTATAATTTTTCTCAGATCAATATTTAGAGGTGTTACAAACGGAGTGACAAAATGAATATACCCCCCATCCTGTGGTGGAGGGTATACAAAGTAAAAGCGCTAAGTTCGGCCATGCCAAATCTTATATACCCTCCACCATGGATCTCATGTGAATGGTTATGGGTACAAATAAACTCATTATACCAAATGTGAGCCCGATTCGATGAAATTTGAGGTTTTTGTGGCTTTAGAAAGTCAAATTAAGAGGGACGTTTGTATGGGGGCTATATCAAAACATGGACCTATGACTACCTTTGTTCGTGTGAAGGATACCGGGTATAAACAAACCTCAGGTACCAATTTTCAGCCCGATCAGTTTTCATTTGTGGTCTATATGACGTTAAGAAGAAAAATCGGGGAGATGCTATATATGGGGGTTATATCCAAAAATGGACCGATATTGCACATTTTCAATCCCAACATACCTGCAGATGTAAGAAGTAAATGTTCCAAATTTTAGCCACCTAGCTCAAGTATTATAGATTGTAGCGCGATTACAACAGACGGACGGACGGACGAATTCGTCTTGGAATTTTACAACGATTAATAATATATATACTTTATGGGGTCTCAGATCAATATTTAGTGGTGTTACAAACGGAGTGACAAAATGAATATACCCCCATCCTACACACAGAATACAGTTTGGTTGCCTCAACCGAATTATTTGCTAACCGAATTTTGGTAGTTCTGTCTACTATCATGCGATTCCATCAGGACAACCAATATTTTGGTTGTGGTATACTTCTGCTTCCATATTTGGTTGCGCCAACTACAAAAAAAGGTGGCTTAAATTATCTGTTGTAGTTGCCACAACCAACTGTTTTTAAAAATTGGTTGTTCTGACAATTTGTCAGTCATATTCTACCGACAATTAATTAAAACAGTTTTCATTAATTTTTATTTTATTGAACAAAAAACCAAACAATTCATAACAAAATTAAAAATCCCATATTACAAATTCATCACTATTATGAGATGTGGAAATATTTGACACACATTTTAGTACACAAAAAAACACAAAACTTTTATGCAAATATCGCTTAACCCTGTGTTTTCAATTTCATGATTGTTGCTTTTATTTTTTATTTATGTAAAACATTTTACACAACATATTCTGCATTCCACACATTATTATCCACACGAGATTATTTTTGATTACCTATATCGTTCTTGAACAAAATGTTGAAGATTTTTTTATGTCGAGTAATTTTATTTTTTGTTTCTCAGGTATCAATCATGTTTGTCAAAAGAACAGCAACCAATCTTTCGGTTGTATTTCCCAAAATACATTTAAATATTCTAAATTTGGGAAATGATTGGGATAACCAATAAACGATTATTTATTAATATTTTTCTGTTGTTGTAATCAATTATTCGTTGCAATAACAATCTTTGGTCTATTGATACAATTTCTGATGTCAAGAATAAAACATTGGCTGTCACAACCAAAAATCGATCATATGGTACTATAATGAAAATTAAAAATTGGTTACCACAACTAACCGAGTGTCAATGGAAAAAAAATCTTAATTCGATTAATACAACCATCGGTTTAATTGCAAGCATTTTCATTTGGTCGTTTCCATGTTATTATTGTTGCTTCAACTAATTTTATATAAATACAACCGACAGACGGTGTAGGCAATATACTTTTTATTGCTAGTACCATTTTTATACCCTACACCACACTGTGGTACAGGGTATTATAAGTTTGTTATACCCTACACCACACTGCGGTACAGGGTATTATAAGTTTGTTTCACGGCAGATGTTTGTAACACCTTAAAATAACACAGCTAGACCTCAAAGTATACCGATCGACTCAGAATCACTAGCTGAGTCGATTTAACGATGCCCGTCCGTCCGTCCGTCCGTCTGTCCATGTAAAGTTGTTCGTCGACTACAGGGCGCAATTTCACTCCGATCGTTCTGAAATTTTGCAGTTTAGAGTATTTCGCGGCTGTTCAAATCGCTATTGAATTTGGTTGAAATCGGTTCAGATTTAGATATAGCTCCCATATATATCTTTCGTCCGATTTGGCCCTTTAGTCCTATAGAAGCTGTATTTTACATCCGATCGTTTTGAAATTTAGAATGGTAGAGTTTCTTGATCCATGAACCAACATTGCCGAATTTAAAAAAAATTGGTTAAGATTTAGCTATAACTCCCATATATATGTTTCGTCCGATTTTGCTCTTTAGTCCTGTAGAAGCTGTATTTTACATCCAATCATTTTGAAATTTAGAATGGTAGAGTTTCTTGATCCATGAACCAACACTACCAAATTTGAGGAAAATCGGTTAAGATTTAGCTATAGCTCCCATATATATGTTTCGTCCGATTTGGCCCTTTAGTCCTATAGAAGCTGTATTTTACATCCAATCGTTTTGAAATTTAGAATGGTAGAGTTTCTTGATCCATGAACCAACACTACCGAATTTGAAGAAAATCGGTTAAGATTTAGCTATAGCTCCCATATATATGTTTCGTCCGATTTGGCCCTTTAGTCCTATAAAAGCTGTATTTTACATCCAATCGTTTTGAAATTTAGAATGGTAGAGTTTCTTGATCCATGAACCAACACTACCGAATTTGAAGAAAATCGGTTAAGATTTAGCTATAGCTCCCATATATATGTTTCGTCCGATTTTGCTCTTTAGTCCTGAAGAAGCTGTATTTTACATCCAATCATTTTGAAATATAGAATGGTAGAGTTTCTTGATGCATGAACCAACACTGCCGAATTTGAAGAAAATCGGTTAAGATTTAGCTATAGCTCCCATATATATGTTTCGTCCGATTTGGCCCTTTAGTCCTATAAAAGCTGTATTTTACATCCAATCGTTTTGAAATTTAGAATGGTAGAGTTTCTTGATCCATGAACCAACACTACCGAATTTGAAGAAAATCGGTTAAGATTTAGCTCCCATATATATGTTTCGTCCGATTTGGCCCTTTAGTTCTATAGAAGCTATATTTTACATCCAATCGTTTTGAAATTTAGAATGGTAGAGTTTCTTGATTCTTGAACCAACATTGCCGAATTTGAAGAAAATCGGTAAAGATTTAGCTATAGCTCCCATATCCTATCTCTTTATATCCAATCGTTTTTATACCCTACACCACACTGTGGTACGGGGTGTTATTTAAGTATAAAATGTCCCAAAAGTAAATTTATGTAAACAATTTATACATGAATTACAAAATTTATATTTCAGAGTTATTCAATATTACGAGAGTGGTGTAGGGTATTATATAGTCGGCACCGCCCGACTTTAGCCTTTCCTTACTGGTTTATTGTTACAATCGAATTCCAACCAATTATTTTCCTGGGTGTATATATGTTCCTTCTGATTTAAAGCTGTTTAAGCTGTATTTTATAGGCCCCCGGTAAGGAAAATGTATGAAGGGACTAACTTGCTCTACAAATAAACGCATACGAATATATAAGTGATTATTCTGCTCTATCAAGTCTTTTGTCTTTCCTTACAGGTTTATTTCTCCCTCTATGTGCATATAACCCACACAAATTGACAGAATTATTCGATCAACTTCCCCATAACATATGCATCAATTATCCAAATATTCTCCTAATTCTGTATTTTAGACAACTTTTTCAATGACTATAGACTAACAAAGCAGTTTTAGTTTAAATATAAATTTCCATATAACGTTAGTGAAAAAGTGAGGTGGGCCGGTTTACTCGGCTCAAATTCTCTTAATTGTTAGAACCACTTTAAAGCTTGATAAGTTAATTTTTCAAGTATTATTCTAATCGATTAGTATTACATATTTAGTTTGTTCATCATTTCCCATTTCCTTTATTTTCTCTACTCGAATAGAAAAATTCTGAACAAAATTTAAATTAATAGATTTTTAAAATCAAGTATTTACAGAAAGTCACAATAAACCACTTTCACATTTACAAGCATTCAATATTTTATTGTCACATTTCTAACCCACATATGCATACATATATTTGCATTTATATACATACATCCATGGCTGTGTTGTGAATGTGCTATACATTTATTTATGCATTTCTCTCAGTATTGACTGTAACTATTTATCATTTGAGTGCAAAACAACAACACATTTCCGTTTTCTCTGCATGCAGATACAAATGGAAATCCCATTTTTTCTATGGCTATAGCCTTTTCCTTTTTACTTTCCTGGTATTTGTTGCTTTTGTCTAAACTCTTTTATGTATTGTGGTCTTTTGATTTAGTTTTTGTGTTGCGCATTTGTTTCGACCATCGACAAGAATATTTACAAAACATTCTCTGTGTGAAAATTTTTGTTTGATTGTATATTTAAATATGAATTTTTGCCTTATTGCAGCATAACCCAGAAATTCAAAAAGTTCGAAGATTCATTAGTAAATGTAAAACGATACTAAAATAAATATACAAGAAAATATACCATATATGTTTGCATATTTCTATGTATCTGTCCAAAAAACTGTATGTAAATATTAATGTCAATATTGATTTTGCTATAGAGATTCAAATTTGTGACAGATAAAGCCATAGAAGATGTGAGATCCAAAGAAATACAAATTGAAAATGTTTCTTGTATGAAATAATTCTTTACATCTGAGATATTTCTAAGAAAAGAAATTAATTAAGATTCAAAGTGAACAATTCATTAGAAACTTTATGTCTAATGAACATCAGCAAAACAGTGGCAGTCTCTAAAGTTTTAATAGGATTAAATGTGAAATTATGTTTTCAGCTGTAAAAAATTCAAATAAAATTATTAAATTTTAAAATAATTTATTTATTAATTTTATTTTATTAAAAGAAATACAAATGTTTTTTGTATAACATAAATATTTACAATAAAATAAAGATTTAAAGTGAACAATTCATTAGGCTTTTATGTCTAATGAACTTCAGAGTAGCAGTAGTAGTCTCCAAAGGCTTAATAGGATTAAATGTGAAATTATGTTTTCAACTTTAAACAAATTCAAATAAAACCAGTAAGGAAAGGCTAAAGTCGGGCGGGGCCGACTATATAATAACCTACACCACTCTCGTAATATTGTATAACTCTGATGTATAAATTTTGTAATTCATGTATAAATTGTTTACATAAATTTACTTTTGGGACATTTTATACTTAAATAATACCCTGTACGACAGTGTGGTGTAGGGTATAAAAACGATTGGATCTAAAGTGCAAAATCGGACGAAACATATATATGGGAGCTATATCTAAATCTTAACCGATTTTCTTCAAATTCGGTAGTGTTGGTTCATGGATCAAGAAACTCTACCATTCTAAATTTTAAATCGATTGGATGTAATATACAGCTTCTATAGGACTAAAGAGAAAAATCGGACGAAACATATATATGGGAGCTATAGCTAAATCTTAACCGATTTTCTTCAAATTCGGCAATGTTGGTTCATGGATCAAGAAACTCTACCATTCTAAATTTCAAAACGAGTTGATGTAAAATACAGCTTCTATAGGACTAAAGGGCCAAATCGGACGAAAGATATATATGGGAGCTATATCTAAATCTGAACCGATTTCAACCAAATTCAATAGCGATCTTAACAGCTGCGAAATATTCGAAACTGAAAAATTTCAGAACGATCGGAGTGAAATTGCGACCTGTAGTCGACGAACAACTTTAGGTGTTACAAACATCTGCCGTGAAACAAACTTATAATACCCTGTACCACAGTGTGGTGTAGGGTATAAAAATTAAATTTTCAAATTATTCATTTATTTATTTTATTTTATTTTATAGATGTAAAATAAATCCTTACATCTAAGAAATTTCTTAGAAAAAAATTCTCCTTAATTAAGATTTATATTCATTAGCATCTGTATGTCTATTGAAAATCAGAGAAATGGTAGTAGTTTCCAACGATTTAATAGGATTAAATGTGAAATTGCGTATACAATTTTAAAAAAGACCAGTAAGGAAAGGCTAAAGTCGGGCGGGGCCGACTATATAATACCCTACACCACCCTCGTAATATTGAATAACTCTGATGTATAAATTTTGTAATTCATGTATAAATTGTTTACATAAATTTACTTTTGGGACATTTTATACTTAAATAATACCCTGTACCACAGTGTGGTGTAGGGTATAAAAACGATTGGATCTAAAGAGCCAAATCGGATGAAACATATATATGGGAGCTATAGCTAATTCTTAACCGATTTTCTTTAAATTCGGCAATGTTGGTTCATGGATCAAGAAACTCTACCATTCTAAATTTCAAAATGATTGGATGTAAAATACAGCTTCTTCAGGACAAAAGAGCAAAATCGGACGAAACATATATATGGGAGCTATAGCTAAATCTTGACCGATTTTCTTCAAATTCGGCAATGTTGGTTCATGGATCAAGAAACTGTACCATTCTAAATTTCAAAACGATTGGATGTAAAATACAGCTTTTATAGGACTATATGGCCAAATCGGATGAAACATATATATGGGAGCTATAGCTAAACCTTAACCGATTTTCTTCAAATTCGGTAGTGTTGGTTCATGGATCAAGAAACTCTACCATTCTAAATTTCAAAATGATTGGATGTAAAATACAGCTTCTTCAGGACTAAAGAGCAAAATCGGACGAAACATATATATGGGAACTATAGCTAAATCTTAACCGATTTTCTTCAAATTCGGTAGTGTTGGTTCATGGATAAAGAAACTCTACCATTCTAAATTTCAAAACGATTGGATGTAAAATACAGCTTCTATAGAACTAAAGGGCCAAATCTGACAAAACATATATATTGGAGCTATAGCTAAATCTTAACCGATTTTCTTCAAATTCGGTAGTGTTGGTTCATGGATCAAGAAACTATACCATTCTAAATTTCAAAATGATTGGATGTAAAATACAGCTTCTACAGGACTAAAGAGCAAAATCGGACGAAACATATATATGGGAGCTATATCTAAATCTTAACCGATTCTATTCAAATTCGGCAATGTTGGTTCATGGATCAAGAAACTCTGCCATTCTAAATTTTAAAATGATTGGATGTAAAATACAGCTTCTACAGGACTAAAGAGCAAAATCGGACGAAACATATATATGGGAGCTATAGCTAAATCTTAACCGATTTTCTTCAAATTCGGTAGTGTTGGTTCATGGATCAAGAAACTCTACCATTCTAAATTTCAAAACGATTGGATGTAAAATACAGCTTCTATAGAACTAAAGGGCCAAATCGGACGAAACATATATATGGGAGCTATAGCTAAATCTTAACCGATTTTCTTCAAATTCGGCAGTGTTGGTTCATGGATCAAGAAACTCTACCATTCTAAATTTCAAAATGATTGGATGTAAAATACAGCTTTTATAGGACTAAATGGCCAAATCGGACGAAACATATATATCGGAGCTATAGCTAAATCTTAACCGATTTTCTTCAAATTCGGTAGTGTTGGTTCATGGATCAAGAAACTCTACCATTCTAAATTTCAAAACGATTGGATGTAAAATACAGCTTTTATAGGACTAAATGGCCAAATCGGACGAAACATATATATGGGAGCTATAGCTAATTCTTAACGGATTTTCTTCAAATTCGGCAGTGTTGGTTCATGGATCAAGAAACTCTACCATTCTAAATTTCAAAATGATTGGATGTAAAATACAGCTTCTATAGGACTAAAAGTCCAAATCGGACGAAAGATATATATGGGAGCTATATCTAAATCTGAACCGATTTCAACCAAATTCAATAGGCATCTTAACAGCTGCGAAATATTCGAAACTGCAAAATTTAAGAACGATCGGAGTGAAATTGCGACCTGTAGTCGACGAACAACTTTACATGGACAGACGGACGGACGGACGGACATGGTTAATTCGACTCAGCTAGTGATTCTGAGTCGATCGGTATACTTTAAGGTGGGTCTAGCTGTGTTATTTTCAGGTGTTACAAATATCTGCCGTGAAACAAACTTATAATACTCTGTACCACAGTGTGGTGTAGGGTATAAAAATTAAATTTTCAAATTATTCATTTATATATTTTGTTTTATTTTATAGATGTAAAATAAATCTTTACATCTAAGAAATTTCGTAGAAAAAAATTCTCCTTAATTAAGATTTAAATTCATTAGTATATGTATGTCTATTGAAAATCAGAGAAACAGTAGTAGTTTCCAAAGGTTTAATAGGATTAAATGTGAAATTGCGTTTTCAACTTCAAAATAATCAAATAAAAGTATTAAATTCTAAAATAATTTATTTATTTTTCAATACAGCTTTTCTGGAATAGAAACTTTAAAATTTTTAAGTGCTGAAATTTATCGTACGAAGACTTGTCCTGTTTAGTTTAACGTCGTGCACTGTTTGGAACCCCAGTCAGGTACTTATTGTACGAGTATATGTGTGGCCAACTGTAAATAACCAGGTCGAGGTCAGCGCTGGCATTTAATGTTGCAGCCGCCAACACCACACATCCTTATCGGATGTAAATGTTCACATAAACCTGAGGGGGATTTGTACTAGACCACTGATGTATACCCCAACAACAATAATAATAGCCGAGATAACGGCATATAACTGCAACTGACAAATGAAAGACAATGGGGATTTTCTTATACTTTATACGATATGATCCAGGCGACTAACTACGTGGTGTGACGTAAGTAGTAAATTTTGGAGGGATTTAAAGAAGTTTGATATTGAAATCTGTACATACTTAAAGAGAATACTTCTTCTGTTGTATGCAAGCCTAGAAAAGCATATCGATTTATGTCGCGTTTATTTTATTCATCGTTTAAGATGATGATATTTATGTTATACGTTTTTAAATAACTTTTTCAGCAACTCCAATATAAAGATAAACATCTAAAAAAGAGGTTAAAACAAATATTTTAGCTTAACTCGAGATCCATTTATTCTAATTGATTCAGGAAATATTTAAAGAATCCTAAATAAAGTAGCCTTCATCATTTTCTAATGTTATTTTCCATCCCATCAGCGGTTTTAAAGATATCTTTCAAGATATTGCGAAAAATCCAATTTTGTAAAAAAGTTTAATAATTTTTTTATTAAACCTCTTAATAACATCGAAAAATTCACAATTGCTATTTTTAATAATTATTTTAAAATTATATTATATCCATAGTTTTGTTTTTGTTATGTTCAGAGGTTTTATTAAAAAAATAATAAAATTTTCTTAAAAAATTTAATTTTGTTCGCAATATATTGTTAGATATCTTTAAAACAGCTGATGGTAAAAAAAATGAGATGAGAGGAAGATGAAGGCTACTTAATTCAGGGATCTTTAAAGTTTTCCTGAACCAATTAGGATAAATGGTTAGCATGTTATGCTAAAATATTTAGTGGTTCAACCTCCATGTTTTTAAATGTTTATCTTTATTTTGGTACATATTGGGAATTCCACGACAAATCTATCAGTTCAAAAACTTTCTGTTTTTATTTCCCAATTTTTTTATATTTTTAGTACACCTTGTTCGGGTGTGTATCAGGTTTTTGGCCATAACTTCTTCAGTTATAGTCCGACCTGAAAAACCTTTTTTGCAAAGTTTATATTTTTCTGAACTTTTCAGATTTTTTTTTTTTTTACATATATTTTAAATTTTGTGCTTTCCGATTTAAGCCAATTTTTTTATTGTAAACTTCTATTAATTCTCTAACATATAAGCTTTGGAAGCTTTGTTTATTTTATTTCAATTTTTTAAAAAATGTTTGCTGCAAACAGTACTGTGGAGTCGGAGTCTAGGAGTCGGAGTCTGGGAAATTTGCCCGTAGTCGGAGTCCGGAGTCGAACAATTATGGTCGACTCCGAGTTGTATTGTGTAAAATGTACCAATTAGGTGATAGAACTTTTGCACTCAAAACATTTTGGGAACACAATTTTGGAAAAAAGAAGGATAAAATATTCGAAGTTTTAACCAAATATTTATGT
Source organism: Eudasyphora cyanicolor (assembly GCA_963930755.1). NCBI lineage: Eukaryota > Metazoa > Arthropoda > Insecta > Diptera > Muscidae > Eudasyphora > Eudasyphora cyanicolor. The sequence goes on from OZ005738.1 coordinate 123,712,578, forward strand.
ATGTCAAAATTATCTATAAAGTTAACCAAAATATCGAGTTTTTATGTAAAATTCGACAACATGCGTTCTTAGATAAATAAATTCTAACCTACTAAATTAAAAAAAAAATATTGAATGTGAAATACAGCTTGCATAGAGTTACAAGGCCAAATCTAAAGAAACATTTATATTTGGGGGTAATATCGACCTGAACCGATTTTCACCAATTCCAATAAGTTTCCTCCCTAGTGTGAAAGAGTTCTTATTGTCAAATTTTAGCAGGATCATACTGAAATTTCGATCTTTACTTAACGAACAACTTGAAATTAACAGACGGACAGCTAGAGATTCTGAGTAGAACGATATATTTTAAGGTGTGTCTACCTGTTGTATTTTTTACAATTCTGTCAACAAACAAATTTATAACCTCCTGCACTATTGAGTGGTGTAGGGTATAATAACTAACGAATAAACTGGTGCCTGAAGTGAACATAATGTTCAAACATTGAGGTATATTAAAACAGAGGCAGTGATTGATGAACATTTTATCATGATTTCATGTTCAAAGAACTGTCATATTAGTTGCAACTTGCAAGTCAAGCGTCGATAAATAAATAATACAATTTTATTTAATTAATACCTACTTTTTTGTGTTTTTGTAACAAAGCTATATCATATTTTCATTAACATGAACTCACGTCTCAGTAGAAATATAATTTCAGAAATTTATGTTATTTAACTGCCGGAGTCGGAGTCGAATTATTTTAAAATTCGATTCCGGGAGTCGGAGTCGGAGTCGAGTAGTTTTGGCTCGACTCCACAGACCTGCCTGCAAACCACTGTGCGTGTGGCTTGAAGGTTTTGAAATAAATGTTCTACTTTTAGGAACAAAATTAAGGAGTCACATAGGTAGTATTTCTCCCAAAACACCCGACACCCCCGCATATCCGCTTACCCATGATAACTTTCCTACAAAAATAACCACATATCAAAAGTCATAAAAATCGATAAATTTTTTACAAGGACTCTTTTTGTCGAATACATCACCCAAAAAACCATCGATTTCTACGATTTTGATAGGTAAGGGGATGAGTGGGGGTGTTAGGTGTTTTAGGAGAAATACTTCCTGAGGTGTCCCTTAATTGTTTTACTAAAAAAAAAAGAAACTAATAAACAAGATTTTTCAAACTGAAGAAGTTATGGCTAAAAAACCCAATACACAGATTGATATTTTTACGATTTGTTTGAAATATCCATAACTTCTGAATGAGTTATCGGAACAATATAAAAAAATTCCACGATTCCATTTCTTCGGGTGTACTAAGAAATAGGTGAAATCAAAATTCTGCCTTTATAATTATAGAAAAAACTAAACTCTTGTGTTTTATTTATTTTCTTTCTCTATTTCGCCTTATTGCATCGACACACATACATACATCGTTTCCCCACTGACCTATCGTTGTTAGTGCAACTGTTTTTTTTTTAATTAGTTCGTCGCATCGCATAACCTAACCTCCCTTGCCGACAAACCCGCACTATGAAAGGTCGATTCGGAAATCGCATCAATCGCATCGCCTCACCTAAAAACAAGTGTTAATTTCGCAAGAAAAAAAAATATGTTTGTGATTTTTTTTATTTTAAAAAAAGATTGAAGAAAATGCTGTCGAAAACCCTTCGGTAAAAATTTTCTAAATACAATAGGTACGTGACACTATGCTTGGAAATCGAAAATTGTGGCCACAATTCCTATTATATGGTACATGTAATAGGAATTGGAATTGAAACCAGTAAGGAAAGGCTAAAGTCGGGCGGTGCCGACTATATAATACCCTACACCACTCTCGTAATATTGAATAACTCTGATATATAAAGTTTGTAATTCATGTATAAATTGTTTACATAAATTTACTTTTGGGCCAAATCGGATGAAACATATATATTGGAGTTGTAGCTAAATCTTTACCGATTTTCTTCAAATTCGGCAATGTTGGTTCAGGGATCAAGAAACTCTACCATGCTAAATTTCAAAATGATTGGATGTAAAATACAGCTTTTATAGGACTAAATGGCCAAATCGGACGAAACATATATATGGGAGCTATAGCTAAATCTTAACCGATTTTCTTCAAATTCGGCAATGTTGGTTCATGGATCAAGAAACTCTACCATTCTAAATTTCAAAACGATTGGATGTAAAATACAGCTTCTATAGGACTAAAGGGCCAAATCGGACGAAATATATATATGGGAGCTATATCTAAATCTGAACCGATTTCAACCAAATTCAATAGCGATCTTAACAGCCGCGAAATACTCTAAACTGCAAAATTTCAGAACGATCGGAGTGAAATTGCGACCTGTAGTCGACGAACAACTTTACATGGACAGACGGACGGACGGACGGACGGACAGACATCGTTAAATCGACTCAGCTAGTGATTCTGAGTCGATCGGTATACTTTATGGTGGGTCTAGCTGTGTTATTTTCAGGTGTTACAAACATCTGCCGTGAAACAAACTTATAATACCCTGTACCACAGTGTGGTGTAGGGTATTATAACAGATTGGCATAAAAATGTTTATGCCAATCTGTTGAGCACATATTCAGTATATTGTATCCAAATTATAAACAAGATATCTTAATATTTATATGATAAAATGCTAGGCATATCTGCATTTATAGAACAGTTTGCTGAAATTTGAACTGTTCAGAGGATAGGTATGAAAAATAAATTGGACCAAAAGTTGATCAACGACATATCAACATAAGGCAAACATTTTACATTTTTTTTGCGCTATATGAATAAAGGGTACTTTATTTGCCGTTATTCCAAATTTTATCAAAATGCAAGCATTTTTGCAGATTTTACAGCATTTTGGCAAAAATTTCCCATTTCCGTCCATAGTGTGGCGGTTGGAAAGCAGTGCGATATCATCTGCATAGACTAACCCCCCTAGTTTCAGGTTTAGTTTCCAAATAAGCCCAATATGTCGTTGATTAGATAGCACTGTGCAACAGTGAAAAAAATACACGGACTTGACAGTTTTTTGGTTTTTGTGTTAAGTTTTGGGCTTTACTGTGTTTTGACACATATAGTAAAATTGTATGGCCAACATTTTTGTAGAACATTAAATCCCTGCCTTCCCCATTTTAAGGCGTGTTTTTTAAGATTTGTTAAAATGGGCCCAAAAATTACAGTTATGTGTGGGAGCTAGACAGTTAATATGTTCCACAAAAATATTGGCTTTAATATTTTCTAGAAAGTTGCTGAACATACCCTTTACCAAAAAATATAGTTTGGTTACATAAAAGTGAAATACTCAAATTTTTTGGGGAAAAATGTGTTTTTTGCTCTATTTAGGGTGCCTAGGTACGTTCAGATTGTATTGATATGTTCAGATTTACGTTGGCTACAATTTTGCCAAGCATTGTTCGCAAAAAATTAAGAGTCCCTAAAAAACTTTGTTTAGCATATTCTTAGCTACATTATTGCTAAATATACATAAGCGGTATCACCAAGTCTGAATTAGTTGTTGGACAAAAACTGATTACACCTTTTTCGAGAGGCCCACTGATTTTCAGAAACTTTGAAGGCCCATAAAAAAATTGGTCACCAATTTCGCCAAACCGAGTATAGGGTTATACTACCCTTTGATAGTCGAATCGAACCTATACTGTCAAGTCTGTGTATTTTTCAAAAAGTGTTCATTTGTTGCATAGTGTAATTGAAGTACAACGTCTGGTACCGTTATAAAAATTATCGGTGACAGACCACAACCCTGTTTAACTCCGCTTATTGAAGTAAAAGGCTCACTAAGCGCACCATTGTGTCTTCATACGTTTTTCGCCAAATACTGACGATCTTTTCGGGGATGCCTCTTGAGGACAACGCTCGCCATACGAAATCGCGTTTCACTGCGTCAAAAGCTTTTTCAAAGTCAATCAATGTTAGATAGAGTGGAGTATTAAATTCGACCGACTGCTCAATGTTAATTCTAAGTGTATTTATGTGGTCAGCACAGGATCTTTTGGAGCGAAACCCGGCTTGAGACAGATTTAGTTGTTTTTCCAGCTTACTAGATATTCTCTTGAGAATAACACCGTTGAAAATTGTCATGACTGCTTGTAGCAGGGATATCCCTCTCCAGTTTGTACATTTCCTTCTGTCGACTTTTTTAGGTAGTTTTACAATTATCGATTTCTTCCATTCATTTGATATGACTCATCTTCCCATACGCGTCTAAGTATTGGAGTTAACAGCCAACTCATGACTATAGGTTCCGATTTGAAGCATTCTGCTGGTATGCCGTCACTTTCCGCGGATTTGCCCTCCTTCAAAGCATTTATAGCATATGTATAATATCTCCCCACTTTCCGGCGGATTTATATTTATGTTTTCACCGCTTATCTCTGCAACTAGGTCTTCGATTGGATCTACATGTACAATGTTTAATGTCCTTTGAAAATATCTTCTCCAGATATGTAATTGTTGTGACCCCCATTCAAAAGTTCCCTAGATTTTACTTCCTAACGCAACAAGAACAACTCATTTCAACGAATCGGGCTGCAATTTGGCAATATGACTTTATTTATGCCCGAAACCATGTACATGCTATGCATGGCCGAACTTAACGTTTTTTCTTGTTTAATCAAAGAATGAAGTCATTTAGATTTTTTTCAAAAGCGAGACAGCTTTCCCAGAAATTTTTCTAAAATTTGAAATAAAATACTTTTTGATCCAAAAAACGAAAACTGCAAGTTGTATGATAACAGCTTATGATTAATCTGCCGTAACAGTAATATCAACGACAGCCTTTAGCAGTTCTGTACTTGCTTTTCATTAGGAAAATGGAACACTATACAAAACAAAAAAAAAATAATTTTTCCAATAACCGTCTCTTGCAGAAACCTTTTTAAATATTTCTGTTATCTGTTATATGCTTTTTGTTACAGTTGGAAAATCAGCTCTAACAGTAATATCATATAGTCGTCTCCGACCACAGCCTTTAGCACTATAACACCGTCTCTTGCAGAAACATTTTGAATAGTTCTGTTATATGGTTTTGTTATAGTTGGACAAATTATTTCTCTTACATCGCTCCACCCTAACACATATGCTTGTCATGCCACATAAAGAAAAACCATGAAAAACAATGTGCCGCCAAACTTTTTAATCAAAGCCTTAATTAAAATACTTGACATTGTGTAAAAATGTTCAACTTTCAGTTATCGCTGAACATTTTTTTGTTTTAATTTTGAATTTTTTTTGCCCCTCTCATAAACTTTTGTTTGGCAATATGAGAAATAAAAATGCGCTAAGCGTGAAGTTTGCCTGTCACCCAGAATGCAATAGATTCCATAAGAAATATATTTTTTAATATCTTTTTTTTTCGAAGTTACTTTTGCAGCGTCAATATGAATGCCATGTTTGTAAATTATGACAAGCGGAATTAGTTTGTGGAGCAGTTTTTATTATGCCACAAAGACTTAAAATTGCCACAAAGACAATTAGCTGAAGAGCTTTCCAGCTACAAAAGAAATGTCAGTTAATTGAATTCGTGTAGGAAAATATTGTCTGTCCTGGATTGGGAAAAAAAGCAAAGTCCTTTTCAGGAAAAAAATCAAAGTCCTTTGCAACATTTTCTTCATTTCGCTCTTAAACAACTTTTTTAAGGTATTGCATTTCATCTTTATTGCCACGTTTTAATTTCGCAACTCATTGGCATTGCTACGTTTTCTCTCAATTATTAATAATATATAATTAAAATTTTCTTGCATTTTTTATTGCTTGTCGGTCTTTTCGAAAAATAACTTCACTCTTTCTCGTTTCATCCGTTTCCGGGCATAATTGCAATTTTCCGCACACAAACACACACACACGCGTACGTGCATACGGCAACAAACACGGACATCCTCCAGAGAAATCGCAAACCATTAAATTTACACATCAGTGGAGATGGGCCTTCTTTGTGCTGGACGAAGTGGCCGATCCATGACGACGTTGAGCAGGCTAATATGAGTAGTAGTGGTGATGTGCGGTCCTTTGGTCGGTCGGTCAGTTGTGTTGTCGGTTGGTCTCTTGCGGGAGTCTGCAGCTAATATTGTTGGAAGTGGTTTTATGTTGTTAGCATCGCCATCATACACTGACCAATTACGAGTGGGGATGAGAATGTGGTGGCCATTATCCCGCCATCGTATCCCTTTATGATGTACGCGACTAAGTGCGTACCATTGCATGACATATGTTTGCCATGTAAATATAATGGAAACGCTTTTAACATTTAATCGGCTTATAATATGCTAAGAGCTGTTTCAGATAGTCCACCTTATGATCACATTGTTGGGGGAGGGAGGAAGAACGTCGGTAGTCCAAGAGTGACAAGATAGTCTGTTAGGCTTTTAAGGAATGGCACTGAATAGATTATGGGTAAGATTTGATGGTACATGTAATAATGTCACCTATATCTTTAACACTGAGAATTAGAGATAAAACTGATATTTAATCCGAGAGAATGCAAATACATATTAGCCATCAGGTGAATAGTTACTTAGCGATGAAATAAGACTGGCGTTTATGATTGGGTATGGTTTAGATAATATTCTATGTATCGTTAGTAATCATAATCCCTGCTCTCTTCTAGAGTCGACCAGTGTGGCCCTTCTCTATAATGGAGTCGCCCATTGCGGTATTCCTCTATACTAGAGTCGACCACTGCGGTCCTCCTCTATACTACAGTCGACCACTGTAGTCTTCCTCTATACTAAAGTCGACCACTGTGGTATTCTTCTATACTAGAGTCGACGAGTGTGGTCTTCCTCTATACTGGAGTCGCCCATTGCGGTCTTCCTCTATACTAGAGTCGACCACTTTGGTCCGCCTCTATACTAAAGTCGCCCACTGTGGTCTTCCTCAATACTAAAGTCGACCACTGTGGTCTTCCTCTATACTAGAGTCGACCACTGTTGTCCGCCTCTATACTAAAGACGACCACTGTGGTCTTCCTCTATACTAAAGACGACCACTGTGGTCTTCCTCTATACTAGAGTCGACCACTGTGGTCTTCCTCTATACTAGAGTCGACCACTGTGGTCTTCCTCTATACTAGAGTCGACCACTGTGGTCTTCCTCTATACTAGAGTCGACCACTGTGGTCTTCCTCTATACTAGAGTCGACCACTGTGGTCTTCCTCTATACTAGAGTCGACCACTGTGGTCTTCCTCTATACTAGAGTCGACCACTGTGGTCTTCCTCTATACTAGAGTCGACCACTGTGGTCTTCCTCTATACTAGAGTCGACCACTGTGGTCTTCCTCTATACTAGAGTCGACCACTGTGGTCTTCCTCTATACTAGAGTCGACCACTGTGGTCTTCCTTTATACTAGAGTCGACCACTGTGGTCTTCCTCTATACTAGAGTCGACCACTGTGGTCTTCCTCTATACTAGAGTCGACCACTGTGGTCTTCCTCTATACTAGAGTCGACCACTGTGGTCTTCCTCTATACTAGAGTCGACCACTGTGGTCTTCCTCTATACTAGAGTCGACCACTGTGGTCTTCCTCTATACTAGAGTCGACCACTGTGGTCTTCCTCTATACTAGAGTCGACCACTGTGGTCTTCCTCTATACTAGAGTCGACCACTGTGGTCTTCCTCTATACTAGAGTCGACCACTGTGGTCTTCCTCTATACTAGAGTCGACCACTGTTGTCTTCCTCTATACTAGAGTCGACCACTGTGGTCTTCCTCTATACTAGAGTCGAGCACTGTGGTCTTCCTCTATACTAGATTCGACACTGTGGTCTTCCTCTATACTAGAGTCGACCACTGTGGTCTTCCTCTATACTAGATTCGACCACTGTGGTCTTCCTCTATACTAGAGTCGACCACTGTGGTCTTCCTCTATACTAGAGTCGAGCACTGTGGTCTTCCTCTATACTAGAGTCGACCACTGTGGTCTTCCTCTATACTAGAGTCGACCACTGTGGTCTTCCTCTATACTAGAGTCGACCACTGTGGTCTTCCTCTATACTAGAGTCGACCACTGTGGTCTTCCTCTATACTAGAGTCGACCACTGTGGTCTTCCTCTATACTAGATTCGACCACTGTGGTCTTCCTCTATACTAGAGTCGACCACTGTGGTCTTCCTCTATACTAGAGTCGAGCACTGTGGTCTTCCTCTATACTAGAGTCGACCACTGTGGTCTTCCTCTATACTAGAGTCGACCACTGTGGTCTTCCTCTATACTAGAGTCGACCACTGTGGTCTTCCTCTATACTAGAGTCGACCACTGTGGTCTTCCTCTATACTAGAGTCGAGCACTGTGGTCTTCCTCTATACTAGAGTCGAGCACTGTGGTCTTCCTCTATACTAGAGTCGAGCACTGTGGTCTTCCTCTATACTAGAGTCGAGCACTGTGGTCTTCCTCTATACTAGAGTCGAGCACTGTGGTCTTCCTCTATACTAGAGTCGACCACTGTGGTCTTCCTCTATACTAGATTCGACCACTGTGGTCTTCCTCTATACTAGAGTCGACCACTGTGGTCTTCCTCTATACTAGAGTCGAGCACTGTGGTCTTCCTCTATACTAGAGTCGACCACTGTGGTCTTCCTCTATACTAGAGTCGACCACTTTGGTCCGCCTCTATACTAAAGTCGCCCACTGTGGTCTTCCTCAATACTAAAGTCGACCACTGTGGTCTTCCTCTATACTAGAGTCGACCACTGTTGTCCGCCTCTATACTAAAGACGACCACTGTGGTCTTCCTCTATACTAAAGACGACCACTGTGGTCTTCCTCTATACTAGAGTCGACCACTGTGGTCTTCCTCTATACTAGAGTCGACCACTGTGGTCTTCCTCTATACTAGAGTCGACCACTGTGGTCTTCCTCTATACTAGAGTCGACCACTGTGGTCTTCCTCTATACTAGAGTCGACCACTGTGGTCTTCCTCTATACTAGAGTCGACCACTGTGGTCTTCCTCTATACTAGAGTCGACCACTGTGGTCTTCCTCTATACTAGAGTCGACCACTGTGGTCTTCCTCTATACTAGAGTCGACCACTGTGGTCTTCCTCTATACTAGAGTCGACCACTGTGGTCTTCCTCTATACTAGAGTCGACCACTGTGGTCTTCCTCTATACTAGAGTCGACCACTGTGGTCTTCCTTTATACTAGAGTCGACCACTGTGGTCTTCCTCTATACTAGAGTCGACCACTGTGGTCTTCCTCTATACTAGAGTCGACCACTGTGGTCTTCCTCTATACTAGAGTCGACCACTGTGGTCTTCCTCTATACTAGAGTCGACCACTGTGGTCTTCCTCTATACTAGAGTCGACCACTGTGGTCTTCCTCTATACTAGAGTCGACCACTGTGGTCTTCCTCTATACTAGAGTCGACCACTGTGGTCTTCCTCTATACTAGAGTCGACCACTGTGGTCTTCCTCTATACTAGAGTCGACCACTGTGGTCTTCCTCTATACTAGAGTCGACCACTGTGGTCTTCCTCTATACTAGAGTCGACCACTGTTGTCTTCCTCTATACTAGAGTCGACCACTGTGGTCTTCCTCTATACTAGAGTCGAGCACTGTGGTCTTCCTCTATACTAGATTCGACCACTGTGGTCTTCCTCTATACTAGAGTCGACCACTGTGGTCTTCCTCTATACTAGATTCGACCACTGTGGTCTTCCTCTATACTAGAGTCGACCACTGTGGTCTTCCTCTATACTAGAGTCGAGCACTGTGGTCTTCCTCTATACTAGAGTCGACCACTGTGGTCTTCCTCTATACTAGAGTCGACCACTGTGGTCTTCCTCTATACTAGAGTCGACCACTGTGGTCTTCCTCTATACTAGAGTCGACCACTGTGGTCTTCCTCTATACTAGAGTCGAGCACTGTGGTCTTCCTCTATACTAGAGTCGAGCACTGTGGTCTTCCTCTATACTAGAGTCGAGCACTGTGGTCTTCCTCTATACTAGAGTCGAGCACTGTGGTCTTCCTCTATACTAGAGTCGACCACTGTGGTCTTCCTCTATACTAGAGTCGACCACTGTGGTCTTCCTCTATACTAGAGTCGACCACTGTGGTCTTCTTCTATACTTGAGTCGACCACTGTGGTCTTCCTCTATACTAGAGTCGACCACTGTGGTCTTCCTCTATACTAGAGTCGACCACTGTGGTCTTCCTCTATACTAGAGTCGACCACTGTGGTCTTCCTCTATACTAGAGTCGACCACTGTGGTAAATATTAATAGCTCAAATCGTTAATAAATTTTACCTTCGGACACAGCCCTTGGAGAGTTATGGTATACTTCAGTGAGTTAAATGGACTAAGATTTTCTTACCTATATTTTGATAGTTTTTTTTATGTTTCTAAAAAGAAAATAATTATTTTTTTTTAACTCTTTTTATACCCTCCACCATAGTATGGGGGGTATATTCATTTTGCACTCCGTTTGTAACACCTCTATATATTGATCTGAGACCCCATAAAGTATATATATTCATAATCGTCGTAAAATTCTAAGTCGATTTAGCAAAGCCCGTCTGTCCGTCCGTCTGTCTGTCTGTCTGTCTGTCTGTCCGTCCGTCCGTCTGTTGTAATCATGCTACAGTCCGTAATAATAGAGCTAGGTTGATAAAATTTGGTATAAATATTTCTTATAGCTGCAGGTTGTTTGGGATTGCAAATGGGCGATATCGGTCCATATTTAGATAGAGCTCCCATATATAGCATCTAACTTGTTGTGATTCCTACTGTTCTCATCTACTATATTTTTTTTTGTGTGTTTTTCGGTGTTATTTTCTTAGGTTTGAGTTAATTTGTGAGGTCACATGCTATCCAGGGCGGAGGGTATATAAGATTCGGCTTGGTCGAACTTAACGCTTTTACTTGTTTATTATTTTGGATTTATTAGATTTTTTCTTCTTAAAGACTTTTCAATATACATATTACCAAGCCAAGAAGGACAGCAGTCTGGCCTTAATAGGGATTCAAGTAAATGCAGGACGATTAAAATGATAAATTTTACATTTTTACACATAAAATGCATTTAAAATCCAACTGGGAACAATGAAGTGCACAACTGTTGCAGTTGTAGTCCCTATGAGGCAAAGCCGTCTCACACACACATACATGTATATATGTGTAGATATATTCACACGAGAAACCGGTAGAGTCCTGTATGTGAGTTTATCCTTGGCGAAGTAAAGTCTTACACATACTCAATGACTGTAAGTGTTACTTGTAAGTACATACATATGTGCACAATACTCGTATGTGGAAGTGTGTCTCTTTACGCAACACACATCGATTGTTCCTTTAATGGCATTGTATTATTTATTAAAAAACTTATTCAAAAGGACAAAAGGAAACAACTTAAATGCAACAATCATTGCTGTTTTCATACGCACACAAACAAAAGTTGAATATCATAGAGAAATACGCTCTTCGTCTTTCTCTTTTTGTTCTCTTATGATTGGGTGTGTATGTACGTTCACAAAAATAATGAACGTAAGTACTTTCATTAAAAGAACATAATATTCCTTTTGGAAATTGATTTTTCTCTTTTGCGGGTTTAGTTTTCTCATTTATCTTCTTCTGGTTTTTTTTGTGCCGATGAAAACCGAAATGGAATGTAAAGTGAATAGCAACAGCTGTAGCACTGATAGAGGAGAATGAAGCATTATTTGTGGAAATTGCCAATAATGCCATTGAAATTTGAATTTCTTTGAAAAGCTAAATAAAAAAAAGAATTGATAGAAAGTAATAGATGGTCAAATAACGTTGAGATTGTGCTGCATTCAGTGAAATTGAAGTGAATTGCATTTTTTCTTTGCTTTGCAGCGAAGTAAGAATTAGTTTAGAATATAAATAAAATTTCGGTATCCTCCTGGTACCGGTAGGGCAGGTTTTGGGGGAACACAATAAAACCAGGCCAACTGATTTTTTTTATTATAGAAAATTTGTTGAATTTTCTTGTTTAATTAATTTTTACCATTTTTGTATATCATCACCGGAAATGCCCAAATAAAAATACCATACATTTTTTTATAATATTTTTTCGTGATTAAGAAACCATAGCACAGCGGAAAATGTACAGCCCTTTGACAATATTAACTAAAATTATCGACGGCATCACTCCAGCAGAAATGCAGAAAATGTTGAAGTACATATCCCCTGGCTGGAGAAAATTTATGTAGGCTGTATCAGGCTTTCATACATTCCGAATCGATGGAGGGATACCAAAGTGCTATTCATACCTAAAGCGGGGAAGATATCACACACTAGGCCAAAAGACTTCAGACCATTTAGTCTATCCTCCTTCCTATTGAAAGGTCTGGAAAGACTTTTAGATCATTTCATTAGGGAAAATCTGGATACAAAACTCCTGTCGGGGAACCAACATGCTTACAATAAGGGCAAGTCTACAGAATCAGCCCTGCACGAACTTGTGAGCACTATCGAATCGTCCCTGCATTTCAAGGAATTCACCATGGTGGCATTTCTTGACATAGAAGGGGCTTTTAACAACATTCACTCAGATGCGGTAGTTGCGGCACTCTCACATCTAAAAGTTAACACTAGTTTAATTAGACTAATTCAAAGTCTGCTCACCAGAAGACGCATAACAGCATGTCTAGGGTCCACAACTCTAACAAGGTATGTAAACAGAGGGACCCCGCAAGGAGGAGTACTGTCTCCACTAATTTGGAACCTAGCTGTGAATGAAATCCTGCTAGATCTAGAACGTTGTGGCTGCAAGGTCGTGGCATATGCGGACGACGTGGCAATCGCAGTGAGTGGCAAATTCGTAAACGTCCTCAGAGACGTCCTACAGGTGGCTCTGAACAAGTTGGCTAGATGGGCCAGAAGCAGCGGTTTGGGCGTTAACCCCAACAAGACAGAATTGGTTCTCTGTACTAGGATGAATAAAGTCCCACATGTGGACCCTCCACCTCGGATAAATGGAACAGATATAGTCTTTTCTGAAAGTGCAAAATTTTTAGGAATAATTCTAGATAGAAAACTGTTATTTAGATTTAACGTATTGGAACGTGTAAGGAAGGCCAACGTCGCCTTATATTCCTGCAAAATGGCTGTAGGGTTGCGTTGGGGCCTCTCTCCTAAAATCGCCCAATCTCTGTAGTTCGTCCTATACTGCTATACGGCATTGTGGTATGGTGGACGGCAACTGACAAACTAACCATTACCAACCAACTGACAAAGGTTCAGAGAACGGGCTGCCTGAGCATAAGCGGAGCTTTAGGACTACAGCGACCGAGTCTCTACAAGCCCTACTCCATATACTGCCGATTAATATTGTGGTGAGAGAAGTTGCAACCAAAGCGGCAATAAGATTAAACTGGCTATCAATGTGGAGGTACAAAAACTACGGTCACATGAGGATATCAAAGTGTAGTGCTATGGTAACCGACCGAGTGGACTAGATACCAACTGTGTACACCTTCGAGAGAAATTACATCACTATGATTCCCGCCAGAGATGAATGGGATGCAAGAATACCAGGTAATATAAACCATCTCCACTTTTACACGGATGGTTCGAAGCTTGATAAAAAGGTTGTCTTCGGAGTACACTGTGCAGAGCATAGTTTGGATTTAGCTAACTGATTACCACATACCTGCAGTGTCTATCAGGCCGAAAAAATTGCAATATGGGAAGTAGCCAAGTGGCTGATTCACAATATAGTAACTAACACTGGCGTTGTCATTTACTCGGACAGCCAGGTTGCCATCAATTCTCTGGAGGCAACATCCCTAAATTCAAAAACCGACCTCGACTGCCGTAGATCTCTTAACGAGATGGCTGAGCAGTTTAATATACACCTCATATGGATGCCTGGGCATAGCGGTATCCCGGGGAACTGCAAAGCCGACGAACTTGCTAGGAAAGGGACGACATTACAAATTCTCGAAGAATTTGCACATATTGGTGAGCCACTATCCACGTGCAAGCTTTGGCTTAGGCAAGAGACAATCAGGCAGTCAAACGAAAGATGGATAGAAATCGACACCTGCAGGGTAGCTAGACAAATCTGGCCAAGGCATGACCTAAGAAGATCAAAATATCTCCTCGTACTAGAGAGGCAAAGATTGTCTACGTTAGTATCAGTTCTAACGGGACACTGCCTGATCGGCGGACACGCCAAAAGATTGGGTATTGACTCTAATGACTTCTGCAGATGCTACGGAGATGAGGAAGAAGTGGAGAGCATTGATCACTTGCTATCCGACTGCTCCGCTCTGAGTAAACGACGACTGGACATACTGGGGTCGGTCTTTCTAGGCATCCTAACAGATCTTTCCAGTAGCGATATTCGTACTATTGTATATCAAACAGGTTGGTTTCGATAAGGGGCATTTCAGCCCGTGGTAACACTAGGGACCTAAACTGGTCTATGTGAGCTTGTATAAAAAAAGACGGCTGCCTCCCTAAACCTAACCTAAACCCAAAACTAAAAGTCTCAGGAATTTCTAAAAAATGATTTGCTTTATATAAAATTATTGCAAAAACTACTAAACTTTATTTTAATCGATTATAAAAAATTCACATATTCACCGTGAATATTTTTACAAAAACTGCACAGTCTATAATTTTACAACAAAAATGCATACAAATTCACAGATATTGTCTACCAAAGTTAGAGGCAATTTTTAATTATAAAAATTCCTCAGATTCGGAGTGAATTGCCAACCAAACATTCAGGACGAATTAGCCATTAGCATTTTCGATTTCGAAAAAAAACAGTAAGGAAAGGCATAAAGTCGGGCGGGGCCGACTATATAATACCCTACACCTCCCTAACAATGCGATAAAGGTCATTGCGATAATAATTTGGAATAATTGGTCAGTCGGCAGCAACATATTATCTAATTCTGAGCCGATAATCGCTAAATTAAGCAATATTTGTTCCTAAATTGAGAAACATCTTTCCGGAAAATATAATGATCGGAAGTAAAGTACAACTTCTATAGCGCTTTGATACCAAATTAGGAAGAACATATATATGGAGGTTATATATAAATCTGAACCGATTTTCCCTGAATACTCATTCATGTAAAAAGACCTCTTTCTGCCGAATTTCGCACTGATCCGATATAAAATTCAGTTTCTACAGCATTTACATGTCAAATCGGGAGTAACATATATATGGGGGCTATATCTAAATCTGAACCGATTTCCCTCAAATTTTGCAGTGTTAATTCATGTAATGAGAAACCTCTTCTGACAATTTTTTTACTGATCGGATTTAAAATACAGTTCTACAGCGCTTACATGTCAAATCGGGGGTAACATATACATATATGGGGGCTATATCTAAATCTGAACCGATTTCCCTCAAATTTGGCAGTGTTAATTCACGTACTGAGAAACCTCTTTCCGCCAATTTTTTTACTGATCGGATATAAAATACAGTTTCTACAGCGCTTACATGTCAAATCGGGGGTAACATATATATGTGTGCTATATCTAAATCTCAACCGATTTCCCTCAAATTTGGTAGTATTAATTCATGTAATAAGAAACCTCTTTCTGCCGAATTTCGTACTGATCGGATTAAAAATACACTTTTTACAGCGCTTACATGTAAAATCGGGGGTAACATATATATGGGGGCTTTATCTAAATCTGAACCGATTTTCTCCGAATTTGGCAGTATTTCTTCATGTAATAAGAAACCTCTTTCTGCTCAATTTCATACTGATCGGATATAAAATAAAGTTTTTACAGCGCTTACATGTCAAATCGGGGCTAACATATATATGGGGGCTATATCCAAATCTGAACCGATTTTAAGCAAATTAAATAGGGATCGTCCTTGGGCCAAAAAAAAGATATGTGTAAAGTTTCGTCAAGATCGGGCCATAATTGCGACCTGTACTTTGATTACAAGAATACATCTACAGACGGACAGACAGACGAACATAGCTAAATCGACTCAGAAAGTGATTACAAGTCGATCGGTATAATAAACAATGGATCTATCTCTTCTCCTTTTGGGTATTACAAACAAATGCACAAAGTCATAATACCCTGTACCACAGTGTGGTGTAGGGTATAAAAATAAAATAGGTAAGGAAGATTTTTTTAACACGTCCTAGACCGTTTCTAGTTCGCGAATTTTTTGGAATATCATTTTCATGTGTGAGAAAGTATTCCTATATATTTTTTTTGGATAACTTTAAAGGAAATATTTTTTTTGGACCCCCATGTTCATTCTGCTGTCCATGAAAAAACATTAATGCACAGGTTGCTATCACTAGTTTGTCCGTCGTTTACATATGTAAAATGAAATCCCAGAAGAAAATTATATAAATCAAAATTTACTTCTTTTAGTGTATAACACTTCATACATTTCTATAGATCCGCAATACGAACAAACAAGGAAAAAATTCAATAAAGATGCCTGATTTGCTATGCAACTTACAAAAAATCTTCGACCTAACACTTGCATAAATTTCTCTATTTAACAAACATATCAGCTTTCATTTAAGTAAATTTCAATTCTCTTCATTAGCAGCCAATATAACGTACGATTACTAATAATACCAAATTAAATAATGTAAATCATACGCTACAATAAATCAAAATCACATTTTCATTACAAATAATGTGTTACAAATTGGATTGTGGCAAAATCACAAATGAACAAACATATATACATATGTTTTTATTCATCTGCCAAGAAAAACGAGCACAAAACATAACCATTTGAATTTCTGCTAAAAATAAACTATACCTTTTAGCCAAAAAGCAAATGAAATATTTACAAATAAATGGATGTACACATCCTTTTTATCCTGTACAGAGCAAAAACTTGTTTGAATCAAGCTTTAGGAAATAAATTTACATTTCAATTTGTCTCATTTGAAATTCATGTATGTTGTATGTACATCATCGGTGGTACTCGCATGCGAAATCCTTCTTCCTGACACACACACACACACCCACGCAAATGTCAAATGCAGACGTTTTTTTTTGTGGCTATGATGAGGGCTGAAGGAAATTCCAAACCACAAATGTTGTATGCCCAGCACGTACATCATTTTCGACCAATTCATCTAATTTTGTTAAAAAAATACAAAGCATACGCAGCAGCTAAACTATGTCGAAAGGATACAACTCTGCCTGGTGATGTTTCGTACATAGAAGTGGATGGAAAAGGAGATTACCGCAAATGGCCAAAAAACTGTTCTAAAAATAAGAGACCACAAACCAAGCGACCAGCCAAATGTTGCGGTTAATGTTTTACATGTGATTATCCGAGCAGAAGAGGTCCTTTCAGGGGCATAGGATATAGGATTTGTTTGGGACCTCTTTGCACTCCATCCGTGACTATCTTCAAAAAATGAGAGAGCGCGCGACAATTTTTACGACCTAACATTAGGCAAATGACTGAATTATTTATCTATTACAAAAGCAGCACGTTTAGGGATTTACTACTACATGATCTCCCAAGTGATGGGGGTCAAGTCAATAGTAAATGACCCATTAGATGAACTTTTTGCACAGAAAAAAAGTTCTATTCTCACGGAATGGACGACAATTTTGTTTGAGGGGGAGAGGATAAGTAAAATAAAATATTAACTTTGACCTGGAATAATATGTTACATAGTGGATTGTGAAGTAACTACGAAATACATTTGGCCATGAACAGGGAACAGGTTTGCAATTTAATAAAATAATAAAAAAAAACAATTTAGAAACTTCAGTCGGTTAAACGGACTTATGAATCCCCTCACCTTGAGTCCCAAAAATACAGGGTTTTCCAACAAGAGGTGTTATTTTGAATCACCCGGTATTTCGGTAGCTGTCACTTTTGAAGCTTTTATTCTTTGACATTTGACAAGTAGAAACTACGCCATAACTAAAAATGGAACGATACATACACGATCATCGAACGATACAAAACGATCACAAAACGATCGAACAAAAAAACGATATGAACGATACAAAATCATCCTGACTGATGATGCCCATTTCCACCTCGGTGGCTACGTCAACAAGCAAAATTGTCGCCTCGGAAAACCCATGAGTTATTGTTGAGAAGCCTCTCCATCCTCAACGTGTGACTGTTTGCTGCGGTTTATGGTCCGGCGGGGTCATTGGACCTTACTTTTTCGAAAATTAGGTTGGATCAACAGTTACTGTGAAGGGATTGCGCTATCGAGAGATGATTAATGATTTTTTATGGTCGGAGTTGGATGGTATTGATCTGGACAACGTTTACTTTCAACAAGACGGCGCTACGTGCAACACAAGCAACGAAACCATTGCTCTGTTACGGGAAAAGTTTCCGGACCGTGTTATCTCTCGAAGAGGTGATCACAATTGGCCACCGAAATCTTGTGATTTAACACCTTGCGACTTCTTCAATTGGGGCCACGTGAAAGATAAGGTCTACGCCAACAGCCCAGCGTCGATTCAAGACCTCAAAGATAGAATTCGTGAGGCTATCGAGGGCATAGGGCAGCCACTTTGCGATTTGGTTATGGAAAATTTCATGAAAAGTATATGGTCCTGTAGGCGTAGTCGTGGTGGCCATTTGGCTGATGTTGTTTATCATTATTAACGGCATACCTTCCTCTCTATTATGAAATAAACATCCGATCATTTATCTCAAAAAATGGCATTTGTCTTTGAATACCAAAATTACACCTCTTGTTGGAAAACACTTTAGTTCATTTTTAAATTTAAATCTGTACATTGTTGTGTATGTCATAAAGTAGCCAATGTTTGCTATTTTAAAAATTGAATTTTTTAAAAGTTATTTAAATGTAAAGACATTGCTTTCAATGTTCTTTGGTTTATGGATACGTATGATTTATATTATTTATTATTGTTATTAATCATGCGCTATGGTGTGCATTAATGAGAAGAAAATGCAATTAAAGTTTTAATATTGAAATAAAAATATTCTTATAAATAACTTTTCAATCAAATACACAGATTCTACGCGATTTGTTCCACATAAGTTTAAAATCAAATTTACGAAAATTTCCACACAAATATCATTGCGAAATGAAAAAGATAAAACTACTGCAATTCCCATAGATTTAAATGGCGATTTAATATTGTCCAGGAACCTAGGAGAATGACGACTTCCTCTATCGCCATCATCAATCATCCAACCTTTAATGACTTTCTGACAAAATAAAGTGCACCACATCTAAAGAAAGGGGAGAATAGAAAATAAGAAAACAACCTAACGAACATTTGTTCACGTCCTGTGGTGGAAAATCAATAAGATGTCAGATAAGGATATTTTATTAACATATGTTTTATTGCACAAATCCTGCACAGTCACTTTTCGCTTCACTTCCTATTCCCCATCAACGAAGATGTGATGATGAAAGTGTAATGTACATAGGGGCATCCTTTTGAAACTTACTTGGTTTAAGAAAATTTCTAAGATTTTCCTTTGAAAGTATAATTTTTATTATGATGTCATAAGATTATGACTTTGCACAGGAGAAGAAGCAAGAAATGCAGTGCTTTGCATTAACCAAAAATAGTTGATTATTCACCAAAGTATACACATTGAGTCACCACTTGGATGCATCTTTTCAGTTATTTCAGCAGCTGGTTGTGAAGAATTCTCTTAGGGATGATAATGCAGAAACTGAGAATAAATAAGATTTTTGAATTATCATTGAAGACGTTATGAATCCACACTCAAAAAAGTAAACAGTCACCATTAAAAATATTGTTTTATATTTTCTCAGAACTACTTTAAAATGGGTCTTTCAAAAATAAAATATGTATTCAAAGTTAGAGCAAAATTTTTTTTTTATAAAATTTTGTTAAGAACCTGTGCTAAATTTTTTTAAAATTTGGGAAAAATCTGCTGTTAAATGTAGGAATTATAGAACTTTTGGTAGAAATAAGAGAATTTCAACATAATGCGGTTTTTGTACCCCCACTATGTATTGTGAACAAAGGTATATAGCAGATGCTGCGGGCCAAAAGTGTAACACATCGATGGAGTGACCTAAGAGACCCCAAGAATAATTGCAATGTCAGTCAGCCTGTTCATCAGCCTGTCTGGTTGGTGCTCACGATTATTTTCGACAGGATCAGCCGATTGAGTTCAAATTTGGTATGTACCAATAATTTTTTCTAACTCAGGCTAAAGTCTAAGGTGGACTTCGAGTACATCCTACTTCTTGTAGAAATATCGGTGCATATTTTGATATAGCCCCCATATTGATCATCTGTCCGATTTGACTTCTTAACGCCATAGAGACCACAAATGTCAACTGATCGTGCTGAAAATTTGTAACTGAAGTTAATTTATACCCGGAAACCATCACACGAACAACGGTATTTATAAGTCCATGTTTTGATATAGTCCCCATACAAAGATCCCTCTGGATTTTACTTCTTAACACAACAAAAACTACAAATTTCATCGAATTTGTCTGAAATTTGCTAATATGACTTTATTTGTGCCCGAAAACATACAAATGCTGTCCATGGTGGAGGGTACATAAGATTCGGCATGGCTGAACTTAACGCCTTTACTTGTTATACCCCCCACATAGAATGGGGGTATATTCATTTTGTCACTCCGTTTGTAGCACCTCTAAAAATTGATCTGAGACCCCATAAGTATATTTTTTTTAATCTTCGTAAAATTCTCAGACGATTTAGCCATTTCCGTCTGTCCGACCGTCTGTTGCAATCACGCTACAGTCCGTAATGATAGAGCTAGGTTGATCAAATTTGGTAGAAATATTTCTTATAGTTGCAGGTTGTTAGGGATTGCAAATGGGCCATATCGGTCAATGTTTTGATATAGCTCCCCATAGAGGTCGCTCCAAAATATGGGTTTTGAGCCATCGATACCACATTTTTAAAGCAGTTTAGCAGAAACTTTGCAGTTTGTATTCTATTTTAACAAGAATTGATCACAGCAAAAATTTTACAAATCGGTTCATATTTTGTTGTAGTCACCCTATACGTATTTAAACCATAAATACCATATTTTCTAAGCATTTTAACTGAATCTTTCCAGTTTGTATTTAATTAAGACAAGAATTCATCGCAGTAAAAAGTTTTGAAATCAGTTCATATTTTGTTATAGTCCATTTATAGATGTCGCTCCCAAAAAGGCTTATTTAAGCCATAAACACCACATTTTTCAAAAAAATTTAGCTGAAACTGGACGAAAACAATGGACAAAATGGTCTCCGAGTGAAGTGGTGCACGCCAGCAATGGTTGTATGCCGCGCGTCTTCAACCTAACCTAACCTAGCTGAAACTTTGCAGTTTATATTTTATCTTGACAAGAATTCATCTCAATAAAATGTATACAAATTAAATTGTATTTTGTTGTAGTCCATGTGTAGACGTAGCTCTCAAAAATACCATAATAGCCATAAATACCACATTTTTCAGGTGAATACTTTGTCTAACGAATTTGCGACCTAAAGCGTTGCAGCGTTCGTTTTGTATACCCTACACCACCCTGTGATACTGGGTATTATGACTTTGTGCATTTGTTTGTAACACCCAAAAGGAGACGAGATAGATCCATTGTTTATTATACCGATCGACTTGTAATCACTTTCTGACTCGATTTAGCTATGTCCGTCTGTCTGTCCGTCTGTCTGTAGATGTATTCTTGTAGTCAAAGTACAGGTCGCAATTATGGCCCGATCTTGACGAAACTTTACACATTTGGCCCAAGGACGATCCCTATTTAATTTGGTTAAAATCGGTTCAGATTTGGATATAGCCCCCATATATATGTTAGCCCCGATTTGACATGTAAGCGCTGTAAAAACTTTATTTTATATCCGATCAGTGTGAAATTCAGCAAAAAGAGGTCTCTTATTATATGAATGAACACTGTTAAATTTGAAATAAATCGGTTCAGATTTAGATATAGCCCCCATATATACGTTACCCCCGATTTCGCATGTAAGCGCCGTAAAAAATTTATTTTATAACCGATCAGTGTGAAATTCGGCAGAAAGAGGTTTCTTATTACATGAAGGAATACTGCCAAATTCGGAGAAAATCGGTTCAGATTTAGATATAGCCCCCATATATATGTTACCCCCGATTTTACATGTAAGCGCTGTAAAAAGTGTATTTTTAATCCGATCAGTTCGAAATTCGGCAGAAAGAGGTTTCTTATTACATGAAGGAATACTGCCAAATTCGGAGAAAATCGGTTCAGATTTAGATATAGCCTCCATATATGTATATGTTACCCCCGATTTGACATGTAAGCGCTGTAGAACTGTATTTTAAATCCGATCAGTAAAAAAATTGTCAGAAGAGGTTTCTCATTACACTGCCAAATTTGATGGAAATCGGTTCAGATTTAGATATTGCCCCCATATATATGTTACCCCCGATTTAACATGGAAGCGCTGTCCAATCTGTATTTTATATCCGATGAGTAAAAAATCTACACAAAGAGGTTTCTTATTATATGAAAGGATACTTCCAAATTCAGAGAAAATCGTTTCAGATTTAGATATAGCCCCCATATATATGTTACCCCCGATTTGACATGTGAGTGGTGTAGAGACTGTATTTTATATCCGGTCAGTACGAAATTTGGCAGAAAGAAGTTTCTTTTTCAATGAATGAGTATTCAAGGAAAATCCGTTCAGATTTATATATATAACCTCCATATATATGTTCCTCCTGATTTGGTACCAAAGCGCTATATAAGTTGTACTTTACTTCCGATCAAAATTTTCCAGAAAGATGTTCCTAATTTTTTTATATAAGCGCTATTTTAGAGACCTGAAAGGCTTCAGCGGAAATGAAAATTAAAACATTACTTAAACCAATTATTCCAAGGTTGTACCAATTATTCCAAGGTAGTACCTACCTAACATACCCTGAATATATTACTTATATTGTGTACGACCAAAAATCGGACTATTTATTGTGTTAAGGCGAATAATAACCACAGTAAATGCAAATATGTGGAATATTATTATTAGTTCAATTTTTAATTCCACACATTATATTAAACTCCTCTTTGGAATAAGCCTTGACGTGGCGGGGGATCTAAGTACTTTCGTAAAAGAAAGGAAACTAATTATTCCAACTATTCAAAAAGAAATTCTTAATGTACATTGCCGAGGTGGTGTAGGGTATTATATAGTCGGCCCCGACCGACCTTAACCTTTCCTTACTGGTTTTTAGTAATTTACTCAAACCAAAAGGACCGTTTCATGATTTGCTCCATATTCAAATATTTTTCAAGTAATAAAATTGAATACAATCCATGGGCATATAAGATTCCGCATGGCCGAACTTAACTCTTTTACTTTTTAATTCTATCCAAATTTAAAATCATTTTTTTCTTAGTGTTTTTACGAAGAAGATTAAGTTTTGAGTTTTCTTATCAAAAACCATTTCAAGCTCTGCACACTTTCGCCGTTATCTCCTGAAATCCTTACATCCCTTCAGCTAGGGTGATGTCTTTATGCAACAATAGGATTTGGACAACATTTTTAAAATTAAATTTTTGAGTCCACCACAAAGTCGAAAGTTGTAATGGATTTTTTTTTGTCTTTGCCTAAAGTAAAAGTAAATATAATGCAACAAAATGCATTTCATACACACCAAAGAAAGAATCATATATACACTCGTATACGAGTATATCTGTGGTCACCAGGCATAACAGTATAACTCGAGTTATGCTCAAATTGAGTTATTAATGCAATAATGTTCCCCATCTTCGATTACATATTGTGACACATTTTGGTGATGATCCCTCGTTTAGTTAAATATATGTATAAGGCAGCATATCTGACTGTGTCACTACATTACAAATGGATAATTATATCGATTCAAACATTTAAAATTTCTCTCCTGAAAACAGACATATGCTGTTATGCCTTGTGAGCACAGATATATCTGCACAAAATCTAATAAAAACTGATTTTTTGTCTGCTGAAATTTAATGCATTTGTTTTATTTCACAAAAGACGGAGAGAGATATGGAGAGAACAAAGCAAAAAAAAAGAATTTTTTTATTAAAAAAGTTGCCCAGGGAAAACAAAAACACGGGGGGTTTGTGAAGGATGCAGCGTAATGTGCCAATGGTGAATTGGAATTTCAATTCATAAACATCTGTGCAGCAGTAATCTACAAATCGTATATTCGCCTATATTAAATACGTATCACTGGCATATGCAAGTCGTGGGAGATGCGCCAGAAACGGATGTGAAATGAAATATGAGAAAAAAAAACTTCTCGGAATCTCTAGTGGAAATCACAAATATTTGAACAAATCAATACTATCTCAGGGAAGGATGTTACAGTAGTAGAATGGCAAGAGATTGGAAGGTAGAGAGGGGGGGGGGGTGAGTTCGTAGGAAACGGAAATTTACAAATGATCGAACACATGTAACCGCGCTCGAAAACAGCACAACTGTGGTTCTTCTGCACTCACATCTACAACTACACATACACATATCTACAGATATTAACAGGATACAGCATATTGCTTAGGTGTTTGTGTGTTCGACTGGTGTAGCCATCGAAATACGAGTATGTACTACTAGTACGAGTATATAAGTATGTTGTACATTTATGTTGGGTTTTGCGGTGATGTTAAAGCAACAGCACGAATTGTAGTTTTTTTCTCGTTTCACATCAACTACTATAGCGGTGAGTACGTGGTTGGATTCGAGAAGTCTAGTGATTCAAATCAGAGTTATCAGTGTCAATTGTATTTGTGGGGAAAATCCATAGGGCGAGGATGTTACAAAGAAAATGCTTAAAAGGGATAGAAAATTGTTTATCCTTGTCAATTATTTATTTTTGTTAAATGCATAGGTACGTATTTTTGATGTTTCAATTTTTGGTTAACAATTGTACAGGTTGAATATTCACAAGAATTGCATACTCCTTTAATATTAAGCTGTCGAAGAATGTTTAAAAAGGTAACAGCAGTTTAAATATTTATTCTTATGTAGCCTCCATACAAAGGTGCCTCTAGATTCGACGTCTTGACGCATTACAATCACAGGATTAATGGTGAGTATTTTATATAGTACATACAGAAACCACATAACCGATTGGACATACATTTGGTTATTCGCGTATATTTAGCGATACCCATGTATACGAGTAATGAGCGCATTCGGATACTACTTAACCAATCTTCTTGAAATTTTGTGTCTAAAACTTAACAGAAACATCAAAAACAGTCGAAAACCACTCAAAACCCTCCTTGGGATGGTCGTCAAGCAATTTTGTAATGAGCGCTTTGCTCCACAGTTTGTGCCCCACCCTAGTTGACTTTTTATCGCTATAGAAATCAGAAATACTAACGAAGGAAGTTACCTATTGCTCCGTATTTTTAAATAGACTCATACTTGACCACCCTACCCCCCCCCCCCCAAAAAAAATAAAAAATTCCTACCAATTTGCCTGAAAAATGATATTTTTGCGATTAATTTTAACTGAAACAATTCGTTGGAAATTCAACTTTTGACTAAGCAATTACTTTTCTTAAAAGTGTCCACAGCAACTTCCTATTCCGCAACTTTACAGAATTCCAGCAATGTTTCTTGTTATGTCATTGAAAGCAATCGAATCTGCCACCAATTTTATTTGTTTCAATGTTCAATGTTTCATCTATACTATTTGATTATTTATACGAAGGACTCCTCTGCTCTTTAATTACAATGTTTTAAGGTTTACTAGTTCAAAGACTTCCTAAATTACTTTTGGTGGGTGACATAAGTTTCGCTGATTTAAAGAATTTTTTAAAAACAAAAAAAAATTTCCTTAGGCCATAACTTTCTCATAAATAATATGTTTTATGAAAACTGGGCCAGTATCATTTATTTTTATGTGTAGATTTAAGTTTTATGTGTAGATTTATGTGTCACTTAAGTTAAATTTTCATTCTGAAATTTATTTGAACGCCTTTAGAAAAGTAAACATTGTTGTTTTAATTGTTAGCTAATATTTATTAAAATGACATCTGGTGAAAGATAGATAACTATATTTTTGTTGATTATGGAAATTTCGACGAGTTTGGCCGGATTTGCAATATACATTTTACTGTCCAATAAGAAACAAACGCAAATCAGTTTTGACTGAGTTTTCCTAAACGTGATTTTAGTGCAATAATTTGTGTACCTTTTGGCCCAAGGATGATCCCTATTGAATGTGGTGAAAATCGGTTTAGATTTAGATATAGGCCCCATATATTTTTATCTCCGATTTGGCATCTAAGTGCTATATAAGTCGGAGTTTACATCTGGTCATTACCAAATTTGGCATAAAGGAGTTCAAAAAGCACTGTCAAATTTTGAAGAAATAGGTTTAGATTTAGATATAGCCTCCACATATACTTTCCTCTGATGTGATATCAACGTGTCAGAGAAGCTTTATTTTACATCCGCTCATTATAAAATTAAGCAGATAGAAAGAAGTTTCTTGACACAGGAATAAAGATATCTAAGTTTGATAAAATCTGTTGGGATTTATATAAGCCCACATACATACATGTATTCGTTCCAAGTGGTATCAAAGTACTATAGAAGCTTTATTTAACATCCGATCAATATGAAATTTAGCAGAGTGTACTTTAGATATCGACCACATATGTAAAATATATCTCTCAATGCTGTGAATTTGATTCGTAGTGTAATTATTCTGGTATAGGGTATCATATAGTCGGTCCTGCCCGACATAGCCTTTCCTTACTGGTTTTATTAAATTTAATGTTAATGAATTTCCTTTGTTTTAAGTTGTCGAAATTTTAAAAAAAAATATGCTGTATATTTCTAAGCTTATGTTTTTTAACTTAACCGACACAAATACATCTATAATGACAGCGAAAAAGCTCAAGTCACAAAAATCATCTTTATTTTTTTAAAAAAAGGGTAATGCAACGCTTAATACTAGTTAATTACTCATAAAAGCTTTACTTGAAAGATTCATGTCAATACCTGCACTGAGTTCAGAGAAAACTAAAAAAATAATTATCCCGAAAAATTAGCTTTTTTCAGTTAAGTTTTTTTTTTGCGTTTAGGACTCGATTTCAACCACGAAATTTCCTCACTAGTTAATACATTTTATGGACATAAGTACAAAAACCCTTTCGATGATTGACTAAAATAGGTAGGCCAGGATTTTTTCTTTAAAGGTATTAAAATTTTGGGAAATTTTTTTAATAAAAAAAATTTTTAAATAACAGGTGGCGCAAAAGTAACCTTTCGATGTTATGTTAGACGCGATTGGCGGTCAGCAGCTAAAAGCTGATGCAACGTCTGGACTTTGTACGGAAACATCTTCAAATCTTGTACCAAAATTCGCTGTAGAGACCGTCGACTGATACCCATTTGCGTGGCACGTCGTCTGGTCGTTGTCGACGGCGCTTCCATGACATCCTCGGCTACAGCAGCAATATTCTCTGCAGAATGGCTACTCCGGGGTCTGCCACGCCTGGCAGCATCTCGTGTTGTGCCAGTCTCTTCGAAGCGAGCGGCTAAACGTCGCAGTGTTTCACCAGTAGGCGTTGGACGGCCAGGAAATCTGTGCCAAAGTCACCGACCGATTATTGGTCAAATAAATAGTCAGCAATATTCCGCGTTCTGAAGCAGTGTAGCGTAAAATTGTTTATTAACGTGCATTTCGCATGTGTTTACTACACAAATGTCAAAACAGAACTGACATTAGGGGCCAATAGCATTTTCTGATAGGAGGATTACTTTTGCGCCACCTTGTAGTTTATGGTACATTTCACCTGAAAACACATTTCAAATATCTATTATTGGTGCCACCTTTAGTAGTTTCTATAGATTAGTTAGATTTTATGCAAAAGTAATTTTTCAAAATTTGTATTTTAGAAGCATATCACAAATCACCCATTTTACCGCAATCTATCACGTAATTTTTAATTTTGCCAACCCTAAGCGACGAAAAATGAATAATCTCTTCAACGAATTTCAGTTTAAATACAGATTCAAAGATATTTTGTTACTTATGCAAAACAGCAAACACTCTCCCATATGACAAAAAGCACCAAATCTGGCATAAAACAATCAGGCGACGTGGTTAGTGCTGCATGTAGTTTATACCCTGTCAGGAGCTGAACGAAATCATACGTTTATGCCGTTTTTTGGCTACAGGTTTCTTGTTCTTGCTTATAAAGCTTTTGTGAGATGTTAGCTAGGAACCGGTAATATCTATCTAACTAGCAGCATTACCATGTGTCTGTATGGGAGGGAGATCCTTTCAAACACTCACGGTGTTATCCTGTGTATAGATTAAAAATAAAATTCCAGACAAAAATACTCACACACAGACCCAGATTTAGACATTCATATATACACATCAAAAGACATTTACAGTTATAATGTGCAGCGAAGTTACAGAGAGACATACAACAACATATGCAACTCGTCTTGCATTTAGAGATGTTTTTGATTTTTTATATCCCGGTGTGAATTGCTCATGCTGTGTGATTGTCAGGATTTAAGTTTCCATTTTGTATACCAATACACTGGGGCCTAGTATTTTTAGTTTGCAAAAAATCCCCAAAGATTCAAGAGTATTATTGAGAAAATCCATATCTCAATGTTGTCGAAAAAGGTGCGCAACCGAGAAAAGGACTGAACAAAAAAACTAAGTAAAATGCGAACAGATAGCTTTCGCAAAAATTCATTTTTTTCTTCTGTAAAAAAAATTAACGAAGTCACTGACTATTCACCAGTGAATTGTAGTAATATCAGAGTACACATAAAGCCACAGTTGGTATTTCATTTCTGTGCTCAAAGCTAAAAAAAATCCAATTCACTTCGATATCCTTTGAGGGCTGTGAATTTTCTGTTATCACACACACCAAAGGACTTCATGGGATGGAAGATATGGCAAAAGAGTACTAACAATGCTCGGATAATATTTTTTTAATACTTATGCTACCAGCAAAATTGTTCTAGGTAATGAAATCATATATTCATACCAGTATTTCATATTATTTACATAAAAGTATAACCTAATTCCCCAAAGTAAGATAGTAAAATAAATATAGAAAACAAGTAAGAAAGTTTCAGTCGGGTAAACCGACTAAGGTATACCCTCACTTTGTGAGTAATGTAATATATAACATTACACCAATAAATCTGTCAATTTGTGTGGGAGGTACCAGAAGGGGTTTTCCAAATACACATATTTTTCGGTAAACAGTACATTCTTAAATACATTGCATTGTGCTGAACTATAAGCGTTTATGTGCACTGGTATATTAAAGTTACGAGCTATGTAATTTTGGTATGATTTGGTCATTTTGTGTGGGAGGTACAAAAAGGGGCCGGGTGATAACGCCCACTTTTTACAGGACTATAGGCACTATAACAGCATTACACTGTACACAATTTCAAGTATTTGTATGCACTAGTATTAAAGTTACAAGCCGTTTACTTTTGGTACGAAACGGTTCATTTGTGTGGGAGGTACTAAAAGGGGCTGTACAATAATGCCCATTTTTTACCGGACTATAGGCACTACAAAAACATTATACTGTAGAAAATTTCAAGCATTTTTATGCACTTGTATTAAAGTTAAAGGCAGTTAAATTTTGATGCAAAATGGTCCATTTGTGTGGGAGGTACCAAAAGGGGCATGCCAACTTCACCCATTTTTCTCGAGTTAATAGCGACTAATATACTAATATTATGTGCAGAATTTCAAAAGATTCGAATAAGTAGTATAGAAGTTATTAAAGAATCAATATTTCACTAAATTTTAACCCATTGTGTGGGAGGTACCAGAAGGAGTAGACCAATATGGCCCATCTTCGAACTCATCCGGAGATAGATCAAAATAATACCACATACCAAATTTGAAGTCAATCGGTTACTCCTTTCGAGAGTTATCGTGCGCACCAGCCAGCAGACAGACAGACAGACAGACAGACAGACAGACAGACGGACGGACATTGCTCATTCGACTTAAAATGACCCAAAACGGATTTCCTCCGAACATACTTAGGGTCTTAGATCACTCCTTCGATGTGTTACACTTTTTTCCGTAGCAAATGATATATACCCTCGTCACACTAAAGTGAGGGTATAAATACAGTTGGAAATATAAATATTACAAAATATAATTAAAAATAATTCTACGAATTAAATGAATATAAATTAATTTTCAGAAATTGTTTAATCTATAAAGGATTTTTTTTTCATTTTAAGAAATATAGTTTATAATGAAATATAATCACAACATCAGACAGACATATATATGCGGGGAAATCATATTTTCTCAAATTAATTTTTGTTTTCATTTAATTTCGATATCGTTTGGGGCAAAACTTTAAGGAAATATGTTTATTTATTTGTAAAAGTGCAAAGTTGAAAACTAGAGAGTTTAAACAAGTAGGACGAGGTTAACTAAGGCGTGATTGGTTATGAGATCCCATCTACCATGCTATTAGATCAGAATTGCAGAACAAATTGTCAAATTTTGTCGTATTTCTACATAAACTATATACCAAATCGGCAGAATCCTATATTAGAGAGCCAAATCCTGCCAAATTTCATGAAAATCTGTGAGGAATCAGAATCAGTATATCGCTAAAATGCAAATGGAACTGAATGAATATTTTCGCAATTAAGAGCGTTTGATTTTGGACCAAAAATCAATAGCTCCCAATTCGTAAGGGATGACCCTTTACCAGACTATATAATCACATGGAATGAAAAACAGTTAATGACTATGTCAAGAATACAAAGTTCTCTCAAGGCAGGACCATCAAACAAAACAGTAGAACGCGAAAAATAAAATAAAATAAAATAAAATAAAATAAAATAAAATAAAATAAAATAAAATAAAATAAAATAAAATAAAATAAAATAAAATAAAATAAAATAAAATAAAATAAAATAAAATAAAATAAAATAAAATAAAATAAAATAAAATAAAATAAAATAAAATAAAATAAAATAAAATAAAATAAAATAAAATAAAATAAAATAAAATAAAATAAAATAAAATAAAATAAAATAAAATAAAATAAAATAAAATAAAATAAAATAAAATAAAATAAAATAAAATAAAATAAAATAAAATAAAATAAAATAAAATAAAATAAAATAAAATAAAATAAAATAAAATAAAATAAAATAAAATAAAATAAAATAAAATAAAATAAAATAAAATAAAATAAAATAAAATAAAATAAAATAAAATAAAATAAAATAAAATAAAATAAAATAAAATAAAATAAAATAAAATAAAATAAAATAAAATAAAATAAAATAAAATAAAATAAAATAAAATAAAATAAAATAAAATAAAATAAAATAAAATAAAATAAAATAAAATAAAATAAAATAAAATAAAATAAAATAAAATAAAATAAAATAAAATAAAATAAAATAAAATAAAATAAAATAAAATAAAATAAAATAAAATAAAATAAAATAAAATAAAATAAAATAAAATAAAATAAAATAAAATAAAATAAAATAAAATAAAATAAAATAAAATAAAATAAAATAAAATAAAATAAAATAAAATAAAATAAAATAAAATAAAATAAAATAAAATAAAATAAAATAAAATAAAATAAAATAAAATAAAATAAAATAAAATAAAATAAAATAAAATAAAATAAAATAAAATAAAATAAAATAAAATAAAATAAAATAAAATAAAATAAAATAAAATAAAATAAAATAAAATAAAATAAAATAAAATAAAATAAAATAAAATAAAATAAAATAAAATAAAATAAAATAAAATAAAATAAAATAAAATAAAATAAAATAAAATAAAATAAAATAAAATAAAATAAAATAAAATAAAATAAAATAAAATAAAATAAAATAAAATAAAATAAAATAAAATAAAATAAAATAAAATAAAATAAAATAAAATAAAATAAAATAAAATAAAATAAAATAAAATAAAATAAAATAAAATAAAATAAAATAAAATAAAATAAAATAAAATAAAATAAAATAAAATAAAATAAAATAAAATAAAATAAAATAAAATAAAATAAAATAAAATTATATAAAATAATATAAAATAAAATGTTCCACAAAAATATTTGACTTAATGCTTTCTACAAAGTTGCTGAAAATACCCCACACTTCACATAGTTTCATATACTGATAAGCTGAATGAACAGGCCAAAGGGGGATGGGGAATACCCCACAGGAAAACTAACAAATGCTGGAAAAAATATTTTAAATACTGATGCTACAAGAACAATTGTTGTAGGTAATGAAATCATCTATACATACCCGTATTTCATATTATTTACATAAAAATATAATCTAATTCGCCAAAATTACATAGTTATTGAATATAAAGGGTGTTCCAATCATAACGCACGATGTTAATTGTGAGTCACAAAGGACGAGCTTTTGGCCGATATTTTTGGTTATTTAATTGTGGTTATTTAATTGCTATAGATCCTGCTATCATAATAAAATATATAAAGATAATTCTCTGAAAACCTTTTGTTTGATTTACATTTAACATCGTGCGTTTAATTTGGACAACCCTTTAGATGGATATATACAGTTGAAATTGAAAACATAAATACTAGTATGTATTACAAAACACAATTAAAAAGAAATCTAGGAACTAAACAAATATTAATTAATTTTCAGAAATTGTTTAATATATAAAGAATTTTTATTTTATTTTAAGAAATATAGTTTAATAAGAAATGTAATCATATTTTCTCAAAATCATATTTTCCCAAATTAATTTTTGTTTCCGTTTAATTTCAATCTCGTTTGAGGCAAAACATCAAGAGAATATTGTTATTTATTGGTAATAGAGCAAAGTGGTAAACTAGAGTGATTCAAGCAGTAACGCAAGGCTACAATTAGGCGGGATTGACCGCGTGATAACATCTACCCTGCTTTTGGATGTGAATAAGGAAAAACATTGCCAAATTTGATAATATTTGTACATCAAATACACTAGTTTACCAACTTTTTGTCGAAGGGCTGTGCATAACATTTTCTTATTTTATATACACGAAAAAGTATTACAAAAAATGATCGTTTTTTTTAATTTTTGTTTGTTTCGATTTTCTTACAAGTTTGTTTTGGTGTTGGTACAACATTTTTGAATAATAAAAAGACATTTTAATAAAAAGACATTGTAAGGGCAGCAAATGCTGAATATGTTCCACTTTCACGTAGTTTTGAAACTGTCATTAGACAATAAGCTGGCACGAAAAAGCACATAAAAATAAGAAAAATTAAAAAAATTAAAATTTAATTAAAAGATTGAATTCAAATTTGGTATATGTTAAAATTTTTTATACCCCACACCACACTGTGGTACAGGGTATTATAAGTTTGTTTCACGGCAGATGTTTGTAACACCTGAAAATAACACAGCTAGACCCACCTTAAAGTATACCGATCGACTCAGAATCACTAGCTGAGTCGATTTAACGATGTCCGTCCGTCCGTCTGTCCATGTAAAGTTGTTCGCCGACTACAGGTCGCAATTTCACTCCGATCGTTCTGAAATTTTGCAGTTTAGAGTATTTCGCGGCTGTTAAGATCGCTATTGAATTTGGTTGAAATCGGTTCAGATTTAGATATAGCTCCCATATATATCTTTCGTCCGATTTGGCCCTTTAGTCCTGTAGAAGCTGTATTTTACATCCAATCATTTTGAAATTTAGAATGGTAGAGTTTCTTGATCCACTGCCGAATTTGAAGAAAATCGGTTAAGAATTAGCTATAGCTCCCATATATATGTTTCGTCCGATTTGGCCATTTAGTTCTATAGAAGCTGTATTTTACATCTAATCGTTTTGAAATTTAGAATGGTAGAGTTTATTAATCCAGAAACCAACACATTTAGCTATAGCTCCCATATACATGTTTCGTCCGATTTGACCCTTTAGTCCTGTAGAAGCTGTATTTTACATCCAATCATTTTGAAATTTAGAATGGTAGAGGTTCTTGATCCATGAACCAACACTGCCGAATTTGAAGAAAATCGGTTAAGATTTAGCTATAGCTCCCATATATATGTTTCGTCCGATTTGGCCCTTTAGTTCTATAGAAGCTATATTTTACATCCAATCGTTTTGAAATTTAGAATGGTAGAGTTTCTTGATCCATGAACCAACATTGCCGAATTTGAAGAAAATCGGTTAAGATTTAGCTATAGCTCCCATATATATGTTTCGTCCGATTTGACCCTTTAGTCCTGTAGAAGCTGTATTTTACATCCAATCATTTTGAAATTTAGAATGGTAGAGTTTCTTGATCCATCAACCAACACTGCCGAATTTGAAGAAAATCGGTTAAGATTTAGCTATAGCTCCCATATATATGTTTCGTCCGATTTGGCCCTTTAGTTCTATAGAAGCTATATTTTACATCCAATCGTTTTGAAATTTAGAATAGTAGAGTTTCTTGATCCATGAACCAACATTGCCGAATTTGAAGAAAATCGGTAAAGATTTAGCTATAGCTCCCATATATATGTTTCGTCCGATTTGGCCCTTTAGTTCTATAGAAGCTATATTTTACATCCAATCGTTTTGAAATTTAGAATAGTAGAGTTTCTTGATCCATGAACCAACATTGCCGAATTTGAAGAAAATCGGTAAAGATTTAGCTATAGCTCCCATATATATGTTTCATCCGATTTGGCTCTTTAGATCCAATCGTTTTTATACCCTACACCACACTGTGGTACAGGGTATTATTTAAGTATAAAATGTCCCAAAAGTAAATTTATGTAAACAATTTATACATGAATTACAAAATTTATATATCAGAGTTATTCAATATTACGAGAGTGGTGTAGGGTATTATATAGTCGGCACTGCCCGACTTTAGCCTTTCCTTACTGGTTTATATCTCAGGATTAGATAGATCAAAGATGGATCATGTTGGTCAACATAAAGGGTCACAATTGACTGAAATATTAAGGAGTGACCTAAAAAACTCCAAGAATATTTGGCGGACATCCATTTTGGGCTATTTTAAGTCATTTGAGCAATGTCCGTCCGTCTGTCTGATTGGTGCGGACGATAATTTTCGATTGGAGCAACAGATTGACTTCAAATTTGGTATAAGTTAATATTTTTTATATCTTAGGATTAGATAGATCAAAGATGTACCATGTTGGTCCACTCCTTCGAGTACCACCTCACAATTCGCCGCAAAATATAAGTTTCTTGGTCGCTATCATCTTGAGAAATTATAGAGGAATTTTTTTTGTTACTAAATCTTAACTTTTGTAAAAAAGGAAAACTATTTTTAAACATGATTCCCTAACCATTATTTTGTGAATTATTTCTTAAATTTGGCTTTAATTAGTATTTTTTTCTCTTGTTCGGATCTACTTCATCATTTGCTATTGAATATATGACGCTATTGATCGGCTAATATTGAGTTATGACCTGCTGCTCATTTACTACAGAAGAGATGACCGAAATTGCCATTATCCAGTTGATCGTCTTCTATTGTGTATATGAATCAACTGGTCCTTTACTACTAATATGAACCAACTTCTTGTTTTCTATGAAGTAGAAGGCCTAACTGGCCATCGAATACAGAGTAGATGACCCAAGTGGCCATCTATTATATTGTAGACAGTCCAAATTGTCGTCTTCAGTAGAGTAGATGATTCAACTGATTTTCTGTTAAGCAGTAGATGTGTCAAATGAGCGTCAGCTATCGACTATATAACCAAATTGATCGTCTACTACAGGGTAGCTGACACAAGTGGTAATTGAATAGAGCATAGAAGTACTCTACTATATGGTCAATGGAAAAAGTGGTACTCGACTATGGAGTATATATAAGACATATATAGTCATCTGATATAGACTAGATGTCCGAATTGGATCGTCTATAACAGAGTAAATGTCTCAAGTGATCATCTACTGCAGAGTTGGTGTCTCAAGTGGTCGTATAATGTTGAGTAGATATCCCAAGAGGTCGTCTACTACAGAGTAGATGTCCCAAGCGGTCGTTTACTATAATGTAGATGACCCAAGTGGTCGTCTAGAATAGAGAATATGATCCAAGTGGTGAGTGTCGTCTACTGCAGAGTAGATGTCCCAATTGCTCGTCGACTATAGAGTAGATGTTCTAAGCGGTCGTCTTCTATAGAGTAGATGTCCCAAGCTGTCATTTACTATATTACAATATATAATCAAATTTCCAAGTGGGTGTCTTCTGTAGAGCAAATGTTCCAAGTGGTCGCTTTGTATTGTATACTAAAGTGTAGACGAACCAAGAAGTTGTGTACTATAGATTAGATGACCCTAGTTGGTGCACTATACAGTGGAGTAGGTGAGCCAAGTGGTCGTCTACTATACTGTATACTATAGTGTGGGGTCATCTTCTGGTGGTCGTCTGCTATATAGTAGATGGCCCAAGTGGTAGTCTACTCCAGCGTAGATAACCCATGTAGATGGCCCAAGCGTTCGACTACTATAGATTAGATGACCCAAGTGTCCGACTACTGTAGATTGGATGACCTGAGTGGTCAGCTACTACATATTAGATGACCCAAGTGTTGGACTACTATAGATTAGATGACCCGAGTGGTCAGCTACTATATATTAGAAGACCCAAGTAGTCTACTACTATGGGTTAGATGATCCAAGTTGTTGTATACTATAGATTAGATAGTATTCATCTACTATAGAGCATATGATCCAAGTAGTTATCTATTATAGAGTAGATGATCCAAGTACTCATTTCCTATAGAGTTGGTGATCCAAGTAGTCAACTTCTATAGAGTAGATGATCCGAGTAGTCATCTACTATAGATGTGATGAAATGGTCGTCTATGCGTATGAGTGATATTAATTTGCTCCTTAAATGTTTATCATACGCTTTCCGCTACAACTATGTTTATTAACACGCATACGTTCCGAAGACCCAAAGAAAAGAAATGCCGTATTTAATTTGTGTAAACTATAATCCAAACTTTTTCAAAAAAGTGAGGAACATTATATTGAGCATTGATCCTTGTTTTGAGTATAACTTAAAAAGTTGACTTTAATAAGCATTTTTTCTCGCCTTTTTCGGATCTTTTGGACGAATGAACGATATATCACTCATACATGCTGTATGAGTGATAATTATTCGCCTTAAAATATCTTGAAATTAATTTCCTCCGAATATATATAGGGTCTTAGGTCTCTATTTCGACATATTACAATTTTAGCTTTGGTGGCAAATGATTTTTACAAAATATCGCCCCTTTAATAAAATTATAATATCTGATATTATTTTCAAAAGCAACACACAAAATAAAATAAATACCACGAACTGGTTGGCGCTTCATTTGATTTGAAGTTATGCTGACGACAACCATAAATACCACCAAAAGAATTTACTAACGTTAGCACTTAAACGCACTGCCAGAAGTTCTCCCAACTGTTTTTATTTAGTTTCTATATTTTCCTTTTGAAATTCTTTTAAATGACATTGATATGGCAAAACAAATATACTCCTATTCAAACACACACAGCAACAGATGTAATAATAAAAACATTTATATATAATCTCGGAAAGGAAATGAGGAGGAAAACACAAATTCAATATAAATGTAAACATAATCATGGCCTACAACTGAAAGTCTTCCCCACTCTCGACGCAATGCTCAAATACATGTCCTACTCTTGTAGCGCTGGTAGGGAAAAAGCCTGCAGTAGTTCCTTGGAGACATGTCGCTGACAAGTTACTGCTGTACCTTAGCACACACACACACAAAGCAATGACAACAATTCCTCGGAAATTCCAACGAATTCCAACTGCCGGAAACCGAAACCTAAATTACGTTCTTAGTCAGTCATTCGGCAAGCCGAGTCACATTCACTTTCATTTCTCAGAAGAGCGGAATATTGTTTTGCAAAGCCTGAGGCTTTGAATAAGTTTTCTTTTTCTTCGAGAAGACACAGCTGGAACGAGAACGAAATCTAATTTAATAAAAATAATTCGTAGGGGATGGTATAGGACGGATGACACACAGGGGAAAAAGACAATAGAATATGGGAATGATATTATTTTACAATGAACTGTTAAATGAAAACGTAGCAAAAAGGGAGAGACAAGTACAAACAATATCTGCAAATATTAGAACACTGCTGGACAGACAGAAAGGAAACAAAAGAAATGCAATAAAATTTGTAATCAGCAGATAGCTGTAGAATAGGTTATACATGAAGAACTCCATACGTATGTACACTCAGTATAGTGAGTAGGGTATATAACGGGCTAAAAGTGTAACATACTCGAAGAAAATAATAAATAAATTTTGGGTTTTTCTTACCAACTACAAGATGATTCATTTTCGTAGTAAAACGCATATACAAATTTTCATATTATAATTTTATAAAAGTGTCGAAATTTTGTTTAGATCACTTTCTATCAAAGCGAAATGTGTAGTAAATCGATGGAGCTCCCTAAGACCCTGTATATACATATTAGGCGGAAATCACTTATACGGCATGTATTGTTTCAAATTAATATCATTAATACGTCTAGTAGATCCGAAAAGAAGAGAAAATTATAATTGAAGCCAAATTAAAGAAGCTAGGCACAGAGAGTAAACAAATTCTTGAATTTTTTGATAGTGGCGATTACACTGTGCAACAGTGAAAAAAATACACAGACTGGACAGTACAGGTTCAGTTCTACTATAAAAGGGTACTCGTAGTATAACCCTATACTCGGTTTGGCGAAATTGGTGACCAATTTTTTTTGGGTTTCAAAAATTTCTGAAAATCTGAGAGCCCTCGAAAAACGTGTCATCAGCTGTTGTCCAACAACTAATTCAGACTTGGTGATACAGCTTAGCTATATTTGGCAATAATATAGCTAAGAATATGCCGAACAAAGTTTGTTAACATTTTAGCGAAAAAATTTCTTTTTCCACACTTTTTTTTAACAAATTGATGGACAATTTTTTACTGAAATTTGTCCCTTTTTTGGTTTTTGTGTTAAGTTTGGGCCTTTGTTTGTTCTGACACATATAGCGGGTTTTCCAATAGGGATGATATGATTTTGAAGTGACGTTTCGGCCATTTGTAATATGTCATGATCTGTCATTTGTTTTTCATTGTATTCAGTAGTGTTTATAATTTCATCATGGAGAGATATATGCAAGAGCAGCGTTTACGATTTATTCAGTTTTATTATCAAAACAAGTAAAAGCATTAAGTTCGGTCATGTCGAAAACGTTTACAATTTATTCAATTTTATTATCAAAATAATCGTTCTCCAATTGCAACTTTTCGTGCGCTAAGTCCATTTTTTAAAATCCAAAAAAACACTTTCCAGTCGACCCACAACCTTGACACCCATGAGCAATATTTTAGCTCTCGTTAAGAGTTATCTTTTTGCCATTGACCGATGCCCAATCCGACGTACCGGAATCATCGGTTTATATTTCTTCAAAAATGATGCCGATGAGAACGTAACCGTCAATGGCAACCGTTATCGTGCCATGATAAGCGACTATTTGATGCCTGAAATTGAAGCTCGTGATCTCGGCGACATTTGGTTTCAAAAAGACGGCGCCACTTCCCACACTTCGCATAAATCAATGTATTTATTGAGAGAACAATTCGGTGAGCAGATAATTTCACGTGTTAAGCCGTTCGATTGGCCACCAAGATCGTGTGATATCACACCGTTAGACTTTTTCCTTTGGGGATATGTAAAGTCTAAAGTTTATGTGGACAAACCCGCTTCGATTCAGGCCTTGGAGCAAAACATCACGCGTGCCATTCGCCAGTTACCAATCGAAATGCTCGAACGAGTCATCGAAAATTGGACTCAACGGATGGACCATCTGATTGTCCAACATTTGATAGATATAATCTTCAAAAAATAAATGCCAATGAATGTTCTTTCAAATGATAATAACCATTCCCCATTCAATTTGAATTTTCTGTGTTTTTTTCTTTAAAAAAGTAGGGAACCTCGAAATGGATCACGCTATGTAAGGACGGACAGACAGACAGACAGACATGGTTCAATCTTCTTAGAATTTTACGAAGATCATGAACATAATTTTTATAATTTATATATAATTTTTTTAATAATATTATATAATTTTTTAGCTTTAAAAATAACCTTTATTTTTTTATAAAATTTTTTAAATTGCATTATGTAGTCGACAACTTAGCCAGCAGAATATACTTATATCGATGGCTTATATCCAAAAGGTGCTATATTAAGATTATCGATAATGAGATTTTGATGCCAGATGCTTCTGCTTCAAATGATGGACCTAAGGTGTAACTTTTAGATCAAACAAATTTCTTAACACGACTTTTTAACGCTTTTCCAAATTGCTAGTAATTTTAAAAACGCCAAATTCAATAATTTTTGGTGATGTAGTACGAACTTTTCCTGTAGATTTTGACCCGCTGATAACAGTTCTGTGTTAAAAATTTTTGCAAAATATCTACCTTTAGAGAAAACCTAGGGATAAAAACAGGGGTTTCCAATAAGAGTGATATGATTTCACACTTATTGTTAAGGAAATTCAAAAGTTTTTTATTTAATGTGAAGTACAATCGATACAATTAAGTTCTAAATAAAACGTCATTCAAATGGCCTTCACAACTTCTTCTGCAGGAACGAATTCGATGAACCCAATTTTCGAGCACTTTTTCCACTAAATCAAGTCTTATGTCATGAATGGCACGTTCAATATTGACTTGTAAAGCTTGAATAGAGTCTGGTTTATTTCGAAAGACCAATGACTTCAAATAACCCCATAACAAATAGTGGAATTGTGTTAAATCACTTGGAGGCCAGTCAATATCACAATTTCTTTAAATAATCGTATCTCCAAACTTTTCTTCCAAAAATTCAATTGTTGTGAGGCACGTATCCACAATCGGCCAATGGCAAAAACATAGCTCTTCACGAGAGCTTTAATCTTGCTAATGGGGTCAAGGTCGTAAGTCGACTGGAAAGTGTTTTTTTATTTAAAAAAATGGACTTAGCATCATTTTCAAATGTGAACTGGAATCGGTCAATGGCAAAAAGATAACTCCTAACGAGAGCTAAAATATTGCTCATGGGTGTCAAGGTCGTAGGGCGACTGGAAAGTGTTTTTTTTTTTGGATAAAAAAACAATTAACTAAACGGACGAAAAGTTGCAATTGGAGAACGATTATTTTGATAATAAAAATGAATAATTTGTAAATGTTGTTCTTGCGTATATGTATCTCTCCATGATGAAATTGTAAATACAGCTGAATACAATGAAAAACAAATGACAGATCATGACATATTACAAATGCGCAAAACGTCACTTGAAAATCATATCATCACTATTGGAAAACCCGTTATTTAAATTTGATGTATTTTGCAAGCCCGTGTAACACTCATAAACCTTCTTAAGCAAAGTTTACTTCATTCAAACTTCATAAAGTATATTGGAAAATAGTTGAAAGCAATGACATCTCTAAAGCGAAAATTTGATGCTTTTGACTGCATAATCCTAAATAAATATTTAAACCGATAAATAATAAGAGTAATACTTATATTGTGAAATGCGCATGATGCACATGATGTTAAATGCGCATGATGCAATGCAGAAAAGTTAAAAACTATGTGTCTAAATGACTTTAAAATATATAAAAATTGCATCAAATCGCGAAATTCAATTTTTTTCGAACAACATCCTATACACCGCGGCCAGCTTCCACTTTCTACGAGTAAATGGAAGAAATTACAAAAATTTAAGTCTGTTATTCCATCCGTTTATCATTACTTTTATTATAACATAAATTATATAAACAATTTATAATTACTCGTACGTGTACTATTTAAAAATATAGAAATCATCGTTGATACCCTCATAAAAAGTTTTTGTCTTCATATTGTATCTAGGAACACTCGCGTTCTTTTCAACGTATGTAAGGTTTTTATACAGAATCGCGACAAAATCTTCTTTCAGTTGGCTATCCACAATAAGTATTGTAAAATTTCTAGTAATAGACACTTTTTACTGTTTATCCAAAGACACATTGGTGTTTCGTTTCAGAATATCTTTTAATTTAAATTATGTCAAACATTTT
This sequence comes from Eudasyphora cyanicolor, assembly GCA_963930755.1. Taxonomy (NCBI): domain Eukaryota; kingdom Metazoa; phylum Arthropoda; class Insecta; order Diptera; family Muscidae; genus Eudasyphora; species Eudasyphora cyanicolor. Next base: position 123,754,643 of record OZ005738.1, read on the forward strand.
TTATTTTCAACAAAAGCTGCTATACTTAAAAATTCCACAAAACATAGACAATTTACGAAGGAAAAAAGGGCTATATTTCAGAACTTCGCGTATATTAAAATTGTTATCTTTAGCACATAGTAGCCATATATAGAATTTTACGAAGATCATGAATATATACAGTAGGTCAGGAAATTAGGTCTTAAAAGTCTTCTGTGAGGAAATTAATTTATGTATGTATATTGTTGTTTTTGGTCTTTTTAATAGAAAAACAAGTAAGAAAGTTTCAGTCGAGTAAACCGACTAAGGAATAACCTCACATTGTGAGCGATATAATACACGAATTAATCTGTCAATTTGTGTGAAAGTTATCAGAAAGGTTTTAGCAAATCGCGACCTAATAGTGTAAAGGCGCTAAGTCCAATATTTAAAATTTTACAGGAGAGGCAAAATACTTACGGAATATGAATGTTTTTATAAAGGGTATATGGACTTAGCGCTTTTACGATTCAGCTTTTAAAGACGACAAAGCATGATTTTTTGGCTTTTTGTTTTCAATCCAACTTATACTACGTTCGGCTTAAAAAAAAAACATTTTGGCAAAAAGTGGACTTAGAGCCTTTTCAGTCTTAGGTCGCGAAATACACTCATTTTTCGCTGAACAGTAGATACTTCAAATAAATTGCACTGAGCCGAATTAAAAGCGTTATGAGCTCTTAAATTTTGATATAATTTTACCATTTTGTGTGAGAGGTACTAAAATTTTGTAGTATTTTCGTACATTGGTACTCATGCTATACACTTTTATTTTTTTGTGCAAAATGTTACATTTGAATGGGAGGCACCAAAAGGGGTGTGGCAATAACGCCCATTTCTCAATGAACTGTAGGCACTACAAAATATCAAGTACTTTTATGCACTGGTATTAGAACGTCAGAACTGATGCTAACATAGACAATCTTTGCCTCTCTAGTGCGAGCAGATATTTTGATCTTCTCAGGTCATACCTTGGTCAGATTTGTCTAGCTATCCTGCAGGTGCCGATTTCAGTCCATCTTTCGTTGGACTGCCTAAGCTAAAGCTTGCAAATTCTTCGAGAATTTGAAATGTCGCCCCTTTTCTAGCAAGTTCATCGGCTTTGCAGTTCCCCGGGATATCCGGGGAATATTAAACTGCTCAGCCATCTCGTTAAGAAATCTGCCGCAGTCGAGGGCTGTTTGTGAATTTAGAGATGTTGCCTCCAGAGAATTGATGGCAGCCTGACTATCCGAGTAAATGACAACGCCAGTGTTGGTTACTATGTTGCGACTCAGCCACTTGACTACTTCCCATATTGTCATTATTTCGGCTTAATAGACACTGCAGGTGTCTGGTAGTCTGTGAGATATATCCAAACTAAGTTCTTCACAGTGTACACCGAAGCCAACCTTTTCATCAAGCTTCGAACCAAAAGTGGATATGGTTTCTATTACCTGGTATTCTGCCAACACATTCATCTCTGGCTGGAATCATAGTGCTGTAATTTCTCTCGTAGGTGTACGCAGTAGGTGTATAGTCCACTCGGTCGGTTACCATAATATATTATCCCGTCTGTCCAGCCAGACAGACGGACGGACATTGCTCAAATGACTTAAAGTAGCCCAAAACGGATTTCCGCTGAACATACTTGGGGTCTTAGGTCACTCCTTCGATGTGTCGCACTTTTTCCGTAGCAAATGATATATACCCTCATCACACTAAAGCTAGTATACCCTCATTGTATGGTGAATTTAATATCTTCTGTATTTTAGATGAAGTTTCCAATGACTTCAGTCTAATAAAGGGAGTTGTTTTTTTCTGCCACACCAAATACCAAATTTTATATTTTATTTCAGTGAAGGTATACTTTACTCGGGTTCCTCAGCAGAATACTTCATACTTCTTTTGGTATTCGATTTTTCAAGTATATACATTTTATCCACATTTCAGTTGAACCTACAGTATGAGATTTCTAAAGTGACAATATTTCCAAAAAATCTTCCCCAAGTAAATATACTTTTACACCCACAATAATTTTTTGTTGTTTACCCATATTCTCAATCACATAAATGTTTTATTAAAACCAATCAATACAGACTTAAATATAATTTTTCACTTTACAGTTGGTGATATACTCGTATGCGTTGATTTATATACGAGCCCGTGTCGAATCCTTGATATATATTTACACATCGTTATATATATTTAATAATATGATTGATAGATTAATACCTACACCCTTTGGCAAAAAACACACTCTCTGTCGCAGATACACACACACACCGAACTGTTAAGCTATTTACTTCGAATAGGACAGCAAGGCAAACATGGTATCTATAGTCTTGGTAAAGCCGCTTTTAATTAAAATGTCCCTTCAAGCATTTGTTCATCTTTCCGTTTGTCATTTTGTTATTAGTTAGCAGCATGAAGAAATAAGCAGCTTATAACTGGACAATAATGGCTTTGGATTTATAAAGATATGCGTAGGTGTGTATAAGAGGGTGTGTCGTTCAAAAAAAAAAAAACACGAACTCAACCGTAAATATATATTAGTGTGTGCATACATAAATGTCCCCAAATCATAGAAGGAAAAAGTGCAATCTTCTCTCAATGTATAAACTATTCCCATCGCAATTATTTACAAAAAAAGTGAATCTTCTCATTATGCATATGCAATTCCCATTGCAATTATTCATACTCACTGAAATGGGCCTACATTGTAAAATAGGCTTTATTTATCTTTCAAACGGTTTACATTAGAAGGAATGTTTTATTGGAATTTTCTAGCTAGAATAATGTTATACCACTACCGAAAACATCCGGCGACATAGATAAATGTTTCAAAATGGACTGATAGCCGAAAAGTGGACCTGTACAATACAACGAACGGCAATAAATTGAATGGAAGCAGTAATTTATTTAAGAATATTGAACTTAGTCGATTTGGCATTGTCGGTCCCTTCATCACTCCGTCTATCTATTCCTGTAATCAAAGTATATTTCGGAATTATGATCTGAAAGCTATAAATTTGGGACAATCACTACTGAAACTATGAAATTGGCCTAACCAAAAGTCACGCCCTTTCCTTTGAGTAATGCAGGGGCCGACCATTATCTACCATCGTCAAAGTTTTATTTAGTAATTCCAATTTTTTTAATACAAATACAACTGCTAAAATTTCTTTCCAAGACACTCTAAGGTATAAGTCTTTTCACAATACTCGTAGTAAGTGTGTAAAGTGCGTATGAGTCTATCTGACATTTTTCAAAGCTTAAAACGTAACACCTGTCGATACCTTAGATATTTACAACCACAAGAACTGTTTTATATATATGACATTTGTTAATGGTACCTTAATCCTCAGAATTGTGGAGACAAAAATGGTCGTATACCGAAATAAAAAAAGCGATTGACAGATCTACGAGTAGGAAGTTATCTTTACTGCTGGATATGCGTTTCCATGTTCACCATTGTTAACAGAAGATACTCTGTGGATCTTTAAACAAGTTACGAATATTGTGTGCTATTGTGGCAACTGCAGACGACCTGTTTGGTCATTTACTCTACTGTAGATGACCACTTAGGTCATATACGTTATGGCAGATGAAAACTTGGGCATCAACTATAATAGACGAACACTTGGGTATCCAACTCAACAGTAGATGACAACTTAGGTCATCAGCTATAACAGACGACCACTTGGGATACCAGCCCTTCAGTAGTAGTACCACTTGGGTCATCCACTATACAGCCGACTTGTATACGACCACTTGTGTCATCTATTTTGTAGTAGACGACCTCTTGTGTCATCTATTCTGTAGTAGACAACCTCTTGTGTCACCTACTCTATACATAGTAGCCTACTTCTAGGGTTATGTACGCAATAGTACACTACTACTTGTGTTATCCACTTTATTATACATGATGGCATGGGTTATATATTCTATATCCCACTATCTCCTGAGTCATCAACTGTACGAGTATATTAGACGACCATTTGGATCATATACTGCTGGGTGGACGACCACTTGAATCATAAACTTTATAATAAAAAACCATTTGGATCATATATGTAGTGTTTATTAGTTTTACGTCAGCTACTTTACAATAGATTACAACTTGGACCATCTGCTGTATTGTAGATGACCCCATAGGTCATTTAATCTGTATTAGACAACCAGTTAGATCATATACTGTAAAGTAGACGACATCTTGTGTCATCTACTCTGCAGAAGATTGGCTCTTGTGTCATCTCTTCTATAGAAGACGACCTCTTGTGTTATCTATTCTGTAGTAGACGATCTCTTTGGTCATATACTAATCTTTCAAATACTAAATTTGGCATATACTAATCTATTCTGTAGTAGACGACCAGTAAGATCATATACTGTAAAGTAGACGACCTCTTCTGCCAACTACTCTGCAGTAGATGACCTCTTGTGTCATCTATTCTGTAGTAGACGACCTCTTTCGTCATTTATTGTATAGCAGACGTCCACTTGTGTCAAATAGTCAAATATGAGAGGAACAGTGGTCATCTAATCTACAGTAGACGAACACTTAGATCATTAACTCTAAAGTAGTCGACCAATTGGGTCCTCTACAATGTAGAAGACGGCAACTTGTGTCATTTACTCTAGCAAACGAACACTTGTGTCATCTACGCTGTTGTAGAATACTACTTGGGTCATTTACTCTATAGTTCTACTGCTGTAGAATGCCACTCTGTTGTAGAATACCAATCGGGTCATTAACTCTACAGTAGCCGAAAACTTGAGTAATCTACTGTGTTGTAGAAGTCCACTTGGGTCATCTACTCTGTTGTAGAGGACCGCTTTGGTCATCCACTCTGTTTTAGAAGACCACTTGAGTCATCTACTCTTTAGTAAATGAAAACTTGGGCATTTCACACTACAGTCTACTCTATACTAGGCGATCACTTGGGCCGACAACCCTATAGTAGACAACCACTTAAGTCATATTCCCCACATGGTTCATCTACTGTATAGTAGACGACCACTTAGGTCATCTATCCCACATGGTTCATCTACTGTATAGTAGATCACCACATGGGTCATCTACTGTATAGTGGTCGACCACATGTGTCATCTACTGTATAGTAGACGACCACATGGTTTATCTACTGTATAGTAGATGACCACATGGGTCATCTACTGTATAGTGGACGACCACATGGGTCATCTACTTTATAGAAGACGACCACAGCGGTAATGTACTCTGTAGTAGACTAACACAGGCGTCATCCCATCTATAGCAGACGACTAAAAGGGTAATTTGCTCTATAGTAGATGAACACTTGTGTCATATTATAGAATACCAGTTGGGTCATCTACTCTATAAAAGGTGATAGCTTAGGACATCTACACTATAGTAGACGACCGCTTAGGTCATCTACCCACATGGGTCATCTACTGTTTAGTAGACGACCACATGGCTCATCTACTGTATAGTAGACGACCACATGGCTCATCTACTGTTTAGTAGACGACCACATGACTCATCTACTGTATAGTAGACGACCACATGGCTCATCTACTGTTTTGTTGACGACCACATGGTTCATCTACCGTATAGTAGACGACCACATGGCTCATCTACTGTATAGTAGACGACCACATGGTTTATCTACTGTATAGGAGATGATCACATGGGTCATCTACTGTATAGTGGACGACCACATGGGTCATCTACTTTATAGAAGACGACCACAGCGGTAATGTACTCTGTAGTAGACTAAGACAGGCGTCATCCCATCTATAGCAGACGACTAAAAGGGTCATGTGCTCTATAGTGGATGAACACTTGTGTCATATACTCTCTTCTAGAATACCAGTTGGGTCATCTACTCTATACAAGGTGATCACTTGGGACGTCTACCCTATAACAGACGACCACTTAGGTCATCTACCCCACATGGGTCATCTACTGTATAGTAGACGACCACATGGCTCATCTACTGTTTAGTAGACGACCACATGGCTTATCTACTGTATAGTAGACGACCACATGGCTCATCTACTGTATAGTAGACGACCACATGGCTCATCTACTGTATAGTAGACGACCACATGGCTCATCTACTGTATAGTAGACGACCACATGGCTCATCTACTGTATTGTAGACGACCACATGGCTCATCTACTGTATAGTAGACGACCAAATATAGTCATATACTGTATAGTAGACGACCACATCGGTCATCTACAGTATAGTAGACGACAACATCGGTCATCTACTGTATAGTAGACGACCACATCGGACATCTACTGTATAGTAGACGACAAAATCGGTTATATACTGTATAGTAGACGACCACATCGGTCACCTACTGTATAGTAGACCATGGGTCATCTACTCTGCTATAGACGACCACTCGTGCCATTTTGTGTATAGTATATAATCACTTGTACCATCTTGTGTATAGGGACACTTGCGTCATCTACTATACAGCCTTTTTTATAGCTGGCGTCCACTTGGTCATCTATAATATATAGTAGATTTTAGTCATCTGAGACTGAAATAGTCCAACTACGCAAAACGACAAATTGGATCCTATAGTCAATAGTAAACGACCAGATGGACCATATACTCAGTAATAAATGAAGAGTTTATTCATCTATTAAATACTAAACGACCAATTGGATTATGTATATAGTCAACATCAAGCGACCACTTAGGTCAAATAAAAATTAATAAATAGTAAAGTGTTGTCATCTATTCTATAGTAAACTACAAGTTGTATCATATAGACACTTGCTTACGACTAGTTTTGTCTCATACTCTATTATAAATGAGCGGTGGAATCTGTACTAAACGTCCGGTACGCTTATCTACTCTTTATTTTAAAAAATAGTTGGGTCATCTACTATATAATAGGTAAGAGTTTGTTTAGACATCCAGTTGAGTTATATTCTCTATATTATACAACAAGTTAGGTCATATAGGCCGGTAGTAAATGGCCAAGAGTTTCATTGAGAAGCACTTTGGTAAATAATTGCGGGTACTTATTTTAGTATATTTTTAAAAATCTATATTTTCATTGAGTCTATACATATTTTTAGATAATTTATCAACCACCATCTTTTCCACTGCCTCTTCATAAATCCTAATCGATGCGATCCCTATGCAAGGAATTTGTAATTTTGTTCTTTTCATCATCCTTACACATCGCCTGGATGTCCCGTGATGTTTTTCCTCTTTGTGCTTTTAATTTTTTTTATTTGCGTGCTTTGTAACAACGATGTGTCAACGATGTGACTGTATATTACAGAGGAGGGATTCCTTTAAATAACCCCGCCCTTTCTACACTCAACATTATCGATTGTTTAAATTGAAGTACTTTAAGCTCTGCGAAGCATCTACAAAATTGAGAGGAATTTTAACAAAGTTGCCGTAGAAGTTAATATGGGAGGTGTGTTTGTTGGTATGAGTGTGTATGTGTGTGTGTGTGGGTGGGAGAAGGGGTGTTAAAAGTAGAAGACGGATGTGTTTTTGATGGCTTCTCATAAAGTGTGAATAATTTAATGGGTCAATTATGTTTAACTTTGTGCTTTAGATTGCTGTGGTTTTTCGTCGATTATGTTTGTTAAGGCGTTCTTGTGTCGGTAATTTTGGTAATTGCCGCGTGGGGATGTGTTTAGGCGGAGAGCGGAATTAAAGTACTTTTTGTTTTAATTTTTCCTCAATTTCCGGGGTGAGGCATTTAATTTGTTATTTTGAGGTTGTTCATTTTATATTAACGTTTAAACACGTTTAGAGAAATGTGGCGCTGTGATGGAAATGTTTTAATATTTATGCAATTGGTTAAGATGTTAAAAGAAATTTAACACGTCACAAGGTCGGTTGAAGTATAATTTTCCTTTAGAGAATTATAATATGAACTCGCGTATTTTGTGTGGGAGATGTGGGAACGTATTCAAAAATTTTGCTCATTCTTTGCCGGACTATAGGCATTGCAAAGTAAGTCAAAGTTACCGAATTCGTAGACACTGTGATAATTACTAGAGAAGTTTGGGGGAAATGAATTTTCCAATTTCCTTTGTATGGGAGAGAAAGGAAATGTGTTCCGGTCAAGGACTATCCCCATTGAAGTTGGCCCATAATGGTCTATCTGATAATCCATCCGATCTCTATAGATGCTATATTTTACAGCAAATATCTTAAAATTTCATAGATTGAAGATTCTTGATCCCAAGACGCTGCTGAATTTGAAGAAAATCAATTCACCACAACAATCAAGATTAGTTTTAAGAACAGAACATCATCATTAGGAAAAAAATAAAACTTGACAATATATCTTCTTATTCTGGTCTAATCGGGTGGTGCAGGATATCATATGCTCTGCTCCGACCCGCATTTTGCTCTTCCTTGCTTTTTGTATATGATTTTTTTTTAATTTTCATATTTTCTTGACTCGAGATTATCGTATTATTAAAAATATTTTTCTAAAATTATTTATCAAAATTGTTCAATTGACCCGAATGGTCTTACATACGACCATTCGGGTCATTTATTCTATAGTAGACGACTACTTGGATCATCTACTGTACATCAGGCGAACACTTGCTCATTTACTGTACAGCAGACGACCACTTGGATCATCTACTGAAGATGACTACTTGGGTCATCTACTCTGTGGTAGAAAGCCACTTGGATCATCTACTCCACTTTGTAGTAGATGACCACTTGGTCATCTACACTATATTAGATGACCACTTGGGTCATCTACACTATATTAGACCTCTTGGGTCATCTACACTATAGTAGATGACTACTTGTGTCATCTACACTATAGTGGATAACCACTTGGGTCATCCACTTTGTAGTAGATGACCACTTGGTCATCTGCACTATAGTAGATGACAACTTGGGTCATCTACACTATAGTATATGACCACTTGGGTCATCTACACTATAGTAGATGACCACTTGGGTCATCTACACTATAGTAGATGAGCACTTGGGTCATCTTTACTCTAGTAGATGAGCACTTGGACCACTTGGGTCATCTACTCTATAGTAGATAACCAATTGGGTCATCTGCTCTATAGAAGATTACATATTGGGTCATCTGCTCTACAGTAGATGACCAATTGGATCATCTTGGGTCATCTACACTAAAGTAGATGACCACTTGGGTCATATATACTATAGTAGATGACCACTTGGGTCATCTATATTATATTAGATGACCACTTGGGACGAAGATGACCACTTGGGGCATATACTCTGTGGTAGATAGCCACTTGGGTCATCTACTCTGAAATAGATAACCATTTTGGTCATCCACTTTGTAGTAGATGCCCACTTGGTCATCTTCACTATATTAGATGACCACTATAGTATATGACCACTTGGTCATCTGCACTATAATATTTGACCACTTGGGTCATCTACACTATAGTAGATGACCACTTGGGTCATCTACACTATTGTAGATGACCACTTGGGTCATCTACACTATAGTAGATGAACACTTGGGTCATCTACACTATTGTAGATGAACACTTGGGCCATCTACACTATTGTAGATGACCACTTGGGTCATCTACACTATATGAGATGACAAACTGGGGCCATCTACACTATAGTATATGACCACTTGGTCATCTACACTATAGTAGTTGACCACTTGGGTCATCTACACTATAGTAGATGACCACTTGGGTCATCTTTACTATAAAAGATGACCACTTGGGTCATCTTTACTGTAAAAGATGACCACTTGGGTCATCTACTCTATAGTAGATGACAAATTGGGTCGTCGGCTATATAGATGACGACTAATTAGGTCATCTACACTAACGTAGATGACCACTTGGGTCATCTATACTATACTAGATGACCACTTGGATCATCTGCTCTATAGTAGATGACCAATGGGATCATCTACTCTATAGTAGATAACCACTTGGATCATATAGTCTATAGTAGACAACTTTTTGGAACATCAACTATATATATACGAGTAGAAACAATTACAGATTGTGCATCCAAGTTTTTTTCATACTACGTATTCATCTTTGTCCGTCACCATGGTCTAATAAGCGGCTTGGCATTTCCCTTGCCATCCGTAGGTCAGTATTCCTTTGCACTGATTGCCATGTTAAGTGGCCTCCATTGTTGGCCACTTTGCTTCATGCTCAAGTAACGCAGACAACGATTCGCGGAAACTAACAATGGCAATTGATCTGATAGACATCTTTGCCACAGCGCACAGTGGCGATATCAGTGACTGACTGACTGATGAATAATTGAAAACTGCAGAAGAATTGCATGGCTATCCTCACGCAACATTTGCATCGTTTCATTGAGATTTTAATCAATTCAAGCGCAGGGAAGGCTTTCACAAATTGCCCAAGCAAATATTCCACGAACTATGCCTGAAATATACATCAACTAACCAACAATTGAAATAGTGTAGACAGAGGCTGAGAGGGGAGAGGGATAACAATGAAGTTAGTCCTGCAACGATGAAATAGGGACATGATTCAGAGCAGAGGTTCACCAGGATTTAATCTACACTGTCAAAGCGTTATTCTTTCCCTGGAATTGCCCCACAAAGTGAAGATTTATTCTTGGCCGCAAGTGCATTAATTTTCTGGTGGCAAAATTGTGTGCTAATGTTAATTGCCTTGCTGATTTGTCCAACTTTGGCTTCTATTTTGGGAATGACTCTGTTTGCTTCATTCCCAACATTCAAGCAACACAATGTATCTGTGGCTAATCCGATTTATCAAAGTTTTCATTGGGATAATTGGAGTGGTCTGCCAAATTTATGCTAATTATACTCATGTTGTGGCGATACGAGAGAGAATGGTAGAAGAGGGGGGGGGGGGGGGTGAGAGGTTGGAACTATACATCCATGTAGGGAGTGATATGTGGACATCAATGTTGTTGGTTCATTTCAGAGAATTTCATTTTCATCTATTGGATGTCATCTCTCAGTTTTTTGAGAACAAAGCAATGCAATTGCCTCATGTTCTGGACCAACAACAAATTATGTTTTGTAGGTTTAACTTTCAGCAAGACGTTTCATTTATCCTGATGTAGATGAGTGAGCAAATGGGAGCAGGAGGAAGATCAAGAAATCCAAACTTAAGATTTATTTTTCTATAATTAGTTCAGGAAGAGCATCGCATTAAGTGATCATGGAAATTACCTCAGAACGCTGTTTACTTTTGTGCACACACAGTGCAATTAGACTTTGGATTTTTGCATGTTTTTAATTTTTCATACGGTTGGAAAAAAACATTTCACGCAGACGTTTTATTGTTCGAATATATTTTTTGCATATTCTCGATATGCACTAAAATTTTCTATATTTCACGATAAAACGTATAAATGAAATGTTTACTTCCAATCGGATGAATATTTAAAAATCCGAAGTCAAATGATAAAGGAAAAGAAAAATTACGAATATTATGCGTCATTTATAAAAAATTTACCTTTGGATTGAACCTCGTATAAGTTGTTCAACCTCAACCTCGTCATCTTTAAGAGCATTTGAGAACCGTATTTTCCTATATAAATTTATATAAAACGGAATCAAACCAACAATGTCATATCTGTACATTTTCCACAAACGGATGTGCCTTAGAACTTGTTGTCGTTTATAATTCCTTTATTCTAAAATGCTTTGCGGTTATGTTATTTTTCCGAGAATACCTAAAACCCCAAATGAGAAACTTTAAATATTTTGTTTTTCGAAATACGCAGGATTCCTTCCACCAACTAAAAAGCTCATTCAAAATTCTGCCACCAAGTTGCCTTATCATGCCGCACAAAACACGAAGTCTTCCTGCTACTGCTTCTCTTTCAACTGGGCTGCATATGTTTGTAGCTATGCTAAATGATTAATGATGCGAAACATGTTGTCGTGAATTGTTTATATATTATCTTTGTACTTCATGTAACCTAACAATGCGGGGGTCCTGTGGCCTTGTATCCTTGCTTTCGATTCGGTGCCTGTGTGAGGCTGTATCAGTGTTTAATTAACACTGGTGTTTGTGAGATGGGTTTTTTGGTGTGTGTTGATGTTTCCTAATGACTTTTGGGTATTCCTCAAATATAATTTAGACAATTTGCATTCATTTATCTTGGTTAGAATTGTTAGACACACCTTAAGTCAAAACCCGGACAGATTAATAATTGCTTTACTCTTGATGAAAGATATAGAGAGACCTAATGAAAAGCGGAAATTAAACTATATTCTTACTTGGTCTCTTAAGTCCTTGCGTTTGGTAAGAGTTTGCTGAACAGATTAACAATTGAAGGAACCTAAAACCATTTAAAAAGTTTTTTTTTGCGAAAAATCTCACCGTTAACTTCATCATTAGTTTGCTGTTTTACAAGAGTAACTTTAGTCAATAACGATTTTAGAATCATTTCTCTCTCTCTCTTAGTTGTCTTTAATTGTCTTGGCAAAGTTTATTTCTGGTCCTTTATTTCATCTACATTCCTTTGCCACAGTTAATTTCCTTTGAAAAGTTTTCTTTCTCCCCAAACCTAGAGATGTTAGAGGTAATTGCGGTGGGTACTGGTACTGCCACTTGAGTCTTGTTTTTAGTATTGAATGAATCCAAGGGGAATTTCTAACCGATTGGTTACTTTTTTTTAAAATGCCTGTAACTTTGTTGAATTCAGTGAAATTAATTCATATCAATCAACAAGGAATTCAATTGAAATTCAATTGGGACAAAAGGTTTATTGATTATTTTGAAAAGAAATTAGGTGGAGAGAAAAAATACAACATAAATTTAAACAAAATATATTTGAAACAATTATGAACTCTCATATAGCTTCAAAACTGTGGCAATTGCAAGTTATAAAAGAAGGCGCTTCGTAAATCCGCCACAAAATTGCACTAAATATTGGTGCCTGAAAAAAACACTGTACCGAGTTTGAGGTGTTTACTTGTACAGGCTATCTAAGTTATGAACTATTCAATTTTGCTCTCTTTATATGAATGTTATATGCGACTGAGAAATACGCCCATTTGCATCAAGTTGGGAGTGATGAAGCACATATTACCATGTGAGAAATTAAAGAAATTATGAAATTCAATATTTCACTTAATATGCTTCTTTAATGGGGCGAGGTATCAGATGAAGTGTACCCATATAGCACATTTTCGTTTATTGCAGGAGATACTAACAAATATTAGCATCAGAAAACTGTTAAGTCAATCGTCACTTCTCCCGAGATTTATCGTGTGCACAATTCAGACAGGGTATAACAAGTATGGTCATTTCGTCGGTCTTGAAAACTGGCTGAGGTCTTTGTGGAGTATGGTACGTTGTATGGGAGCTGAACAGTGGAAATGCTTTGCTGGTTCTTTATCGGCCTATAGTAAATAAATGTTTTTATGACAACATATTTCAGGACACTTGGTACAAAGGTTCTTAAATATATAGCTCTAAAAATCGGGTCCTATATGCGGTATCCAATTTCTGAACCCATTGGTCCAATTTCTGGAACAACCTCAAAAAATCACAGCACTGTCGTCAAAATTGGTTCTCGCTAACTAAATTTCGAATCTTGGTTGATTTGGACGGTGCCACGCCCTTTTGACTCGATCCCACCCATTTTTGGATCACTCTCGTAGACTGCCACCAGGGTTTTCCACTAAGAATGATATGAAACACACCTATTGTTAAGGAAATTGTTTATTTAATGTGAAGTACAATCGATACAATTAACTTCTAAATAAAACGTCATTCAAATGGCATCCACGACTTCTTCTGAGAAACGAATTCGATGAACCCAATTTTCGAGCACTTTTTCCACTAAATCAAGTCGTATGTCATGAATGGCACGTTCAATATTGACTTGTAAAGCTTGAAGAGAGTCTGGTTAATTTCGAAAGACCAATGACTTCAAATAACCCCACAAGAAATAGTCTTATGGTGTTAAATCACAACATCTTGGAGGCCATTCAATATCACAATTTCTTGAGATAATCGAATCTCCAAACTTTTCACGCAACAATTCAATTGTTTCATTTGCGGTCGATGGCAAAAAGATAGCTCTTAACGAGAGCTAAAATATTGCTCATGGGTGTCACGGTGTTTTTTGGGATTTAAAAAAACATGGACGTAGCATCATTTTCAAATGTGAACGGAAAGTTTTTTTGCTCTAGCTCCTTAACAAAAACCGACGTTAGGATCGGGAATCGGTCAATTGCAAAAAGATAGCCATTAACGAGAGCTAAAATATTGCTCATGGGTGTCGTAGGTCGACTGGAAATTGTTTTTTTTTTTTGGATTTAAAAAAAATGGACTTAGCGCACGAAAAGTTGCAATTGGAGAACGATTATTTTGATAATAAAACCGAATAATTTGTAAACGTTGTTCTTGCGTATATCTCTCCATGATGAAATTGTAAACCCTGCAGAATACAATGAAAAACAAATGACAGATCATGACATATTACAAATAACCCAAACGTCACTTCAAAATCATATCATCCCTATTGGAAAACCCTTTATATAAGTAGTTTTGTTCAAGCGAGAACCTCTTCACATTGAGAGAGCAGTGTTGCATTAAATATTCGCTTGAAGAATTAAACGAAGAGAAAAAAATACAAATTTCAAATTTAAAGAAGATATTGCCATAGCTTCATATTAAATTAAATTAACGGATTAATATTAAATTAAATTTAAAGAAGATATAGCCAGAAAAATATGAACACCCAAATAGCTTAAAAACTTGGACAATTGTGCAAGAAGGGATTTCGTAATTGCGCTCCATTTGCACTAGTCATTGCTGCCTTAAAAATTTCAATGTACAAAATTTCAAGTGTTTGCGTGTTTTGGTTACTAAAGAAATGAGCTATTAAATTTTGACAGTATTTGGCCTCTTTATATGGAAGTTACCAGAATGGGTTTTGCTTGAGTTGGGAGTGACTAAGAACCTATTACTATGTGTGAAATTATAGAAAATTTGGGTATGATAATCTATCGGATTCTACTACTTTTGATATAACGGGTGATCTAAGTAGAGATACTTATTTCAATAGCCTTTTTTTGACAGATCACGTGTGAGTCGTGTCATGCTGTCATGCTATTTTTGTTAAGTATTGTTTGGCATTTCATCATGGAAAGTCTCATCTATTTAGTTTTATTATCAAAATAATCATTCGCCAATTGCGCTAAGTCCGTTTTTTTAAATCAAAAAAAAAAAATAACACTTTCTATATATTTCTTCAAAAATGATGCCGGTGAGAACGTAACCGTCAATGGCGACCGTTATCATGCCATGATAACCGACTATTTGATGCCTGAAATTGAAGCTTGTGATCTCGGCGACATTTGGTTTCAACAAGACGGCGCCACTTCCCACACATCGCATCAATCAATGGATTTATTGAGAGAACACTTCGGTGAGCAGATAATTTCACCTTTTGGGCCGGTGGATTGCCCACCAAGATCGTGTGATATCACACCGTTAGACTTTTTCCTGTGGGGATATGTAAAGTCTAAAGTTTATGCGGACAAACCAGCATCGATTCAGGCGTTGGAGCAAAACATCGAGCGTGTCATTCGCCAGTTAACAGTCGCAATGCTCGAACGAGTCATCGAAGATTGGACTCAACGGATGGACCATCTGAGACGTAGCCGCGGCCAACATTTGATAGACACAATCTTCAAAAAGAAATGCCAAAGAATGTTCTTTCAAATGATAGTAAACAGTCCCCATTCAATTTGAATTTTCTGTGTTTTTGTCTTTAAAAAAGTAGGGAACCTTGAAATGGATCACGCATTATATTTTGGGATCGGATCAATGGGCGTCACCCAGCCCATATGAGCCTTGACATTGATATATCTTAAACAATTTGTTGGCGAGAGTGCTGCAATTTTGTGTACACGTATTTGGTGGCAGTTTACGTGATTGGTGCAAAAAGTGGACCGGGTAAAGCTAGTCAAATATATTTGGTAAACTTCATAAACAATAACTTTGTTTGTGTGTAAATGTAAATATATTTTGTTCCACTATATTAATATATGTGTTCCAAACAATAAAAAGGGGAGATATCGTTATACTGATCGTGGCCACGCCCCTGTGACTTTGTTATTGAACATAAGTCGAAAAAGCTGTTGTTATTTGATCAATGCTTAAAATATCTAATATTTAGAGTACCGTTGCTCCAAGAAGTTTATTATTTGGTGTGGATGCAGTTGTGCATGACTCCACAAAAAATATGAGATATTGGATAACTGAGCGTCGCCTTCTTTCCATAATGCAAAACGAAATTGCTGGAGATCTGTGTACGCATTCGACAGCACCATTCGTTATAATGGGATGGTACAGATCAGTGCAGTGGTTCCTTCCATGTGCCTGCTTTACTGAAAACCTTACATCTTGGGAACTATTGCACCAATATTGAAATTTGGCGTGTAAGCTTTTAACAGCAGTATGTGACTATAATAACGAAATAATTCATTTCGTATGTATATAAGTAGTTCTGTTCAAGTAAGAACCTCTTCACATTGAGAGAGCAGTCTTGCATTCAATATTCGCTTGAAGTTTCTCTTTAATTTAATAAAATTCTAATAACACTCGAAATGGACACTTTAAAAATGTAACAGAAATGAGACCCTATATACCTATTTCGAAATTGTTGAATTCAGTGGTGCTAGCCGTTTTTCTAGGTTAACTCTTGTTTTCGCGATATTGGACCACAAAATTAGCAAGAAAATCATACACGCTGAAAAAAAATAGCTTCTGTAGTATATTGTCCCAAAAATATTCGGCTTGAAACATATATATGTTTAGGGTACACTCTAAACATATAATATTTGGTACACACAAAGGTAATATATTTGGGAAGATGTTGTTCTAAACAAATCTTTGTTTACTCCTAATTTGTTTTTATTTGGTACTATTATTTCCGAAGCAACCAAAAAATTTGCATTTAATTATTCAGAAAATACCTAAATTGCGTTATATTGTTCAGTAATTCAAAGTATTTTTTAGAAATTTTGAATGTTCGTAAAAATAAGAAATAATAATTGAAATCCTATAATCTTGGATCAAAATAAATTTTATGGTGGATTGACAACTAATGATGGCTTGGAATACTCAGAAAATTTAAATGATTGATTTGAAACAGAGATTAATGCTGCATATGGTACCATAAATGGGAGGTACAATTGGGAACCACTAAAAAATAAAAATGAAATTCGAAAGTCAGCAAAATATTTGAAAACCTTTTTTAAATAAAATATATTTGGAGAAATTCCTAAACAATAATTTTATTTGTGCGTAAAGACATACTTTATTTGAGAAATTTAGTTTGCAAACATATTTTGTTGTAATATATTAATATATGCGTTCCAAATATATTTTATTGATTTTCAAATAAAATTTATTTGCTCAGAAATATATAACATTTAAAAATTTGTGTTCCAAATATATTTTCTTTCGATTCAAGCATATCAAAAAAGGCGATTTTGCCCCGTGTAGAGGTAAGTTGTCTCGGAGGTGATTTTAAAGTGGAGGGCTACGTAATACACGCTTCATTACAAATAACGAAATAAGTGGAACCCTTCGAGAATTATTTCTCTTAAAATAGTCGTCCTCGCTTCCTACCTCCTTAACCCTGAAAAATTGCAATCAAATCTGACCATGTGTCAATCGTCATACAAATCGTCAACATTTTTAGATGGAATCTTTGAGAGAAATATTCCTCGCAAAAAAATATTATGAGTCTCCTTACAACATATTTATAAAAAATTAACAGGTTCCATAATTTAGCAAGTTTCGTTGGTTAACTTTGAAGTTTCCATTGACACTAACCAAAAAATAATGTACACAAATTTAAATCAAAAAATTTTAATACAAATATTTTCTGATATGTGCAGAAAAATACACAAATTAGTTGAGAAAGGACTTATAGTAGTTGAGTTGAGAAAGGACTTATAGTATTTTTTAGCGAGGAATATTTTTCTCAACGATGTCTTCCAAAAATTGTCGAAGATATGATTTTTAACATATCATAAGATTTCATTGCACTTTTTCAGGGGTAAGGGGTTGAGAAGCGTGGACGACTGTTTTGAGAGAAATAATTCTCCAAATGTTTCCTTTATTTCGATCTTTGGACTGAGGCATATATTCCGAATTCTTCCACTTCAAAATCACCAAAGAGATAGGTAACCTCTCTGATTTTCCAACAAATTATGCGGTCGAATATCGCGAAAACAAGAGCTAACATAGAAAAACGGCTAATGTCACTGGATTCAGCATGGCCGAAATAAGTTATCCATAGCGTCTCCTTTCTATTACATTTTTGTACTAGCACAGTGTAATTAAAAAATCTTTACATACAATAGAGTGGCGTCAAAAAAAAAAAAGTTCGCGTTGTTCAAAGCTTATATGGAAATTTCTTTTGTTCCAAGTATATTCGCAAAATATTTCGTTTCTGTGATCGCGAGATTAGGGGCTATATGCGGTTTAAATAACCTCTAAATATCAGGGTTTCCCTTAATAAAATTGTGAATTTTTTTTAATTTTGAAATTAAAATATCGACATAAATGTATATAAAGAAACTTTTTTTCTCAATTTTAGTGCAATTTTTAGTGCATTTTTTACAAAATCGGAAATAACTTCTAAAATTTTGATCCGATTTTCTCTATTTATAGCTCTTTATAGAACTGCTGACCTCTGGATTTAATTTTGTAATGTAACCCTTTCAAGGGAGAATTTTGATATTTTGTACTTTTCTCTATACAATTGTTCAAATTTTAGTGGAAATTAAAATTCAAAATCGAAAAATATAACATTTGATCTAGATTTGTGCACATATTTCGAATAAAATTTTCAATATGGCTATTTTCGTAATAATTTCAGCTTAAATCTAGAGATCAGCAGTTCTATAACGAGCCATGAAAAGAGAAAATCGGACGAGATTATAATGTCTAGTGGTCCATTCCTAAAAGTGATAAAAGTTGACAATTTTATTTATTTTTAGAGGTTATGTAATATCGCTCTAGCTCACTGCCGGCTTAAGACATATTTAGGGTATATTCACTAACAAAACAAGCAAAACCGAGAAATTTCGAAATTTCTCCTCTTTACAGACCTCGTATATTTTAGAAAGTGGTTTCGTAGCTATCGTTAAAACCAATATAAAAAAATCGGAAAAAAATTTGAAAACGAAGCCTATTTGAAAATATCTATGGATAAGTTTATAAATTATGACCCATATTTTAAAGTAGAGGAAATTAAAAAAATAATTTTTCATATTTTTTATTTTGATCACTTTGTTGGGCAGTTAACAAGAGGGGCGTGGCAATAACGTTAATTTTTTAATAGAAATTTCAAGGGTTTTTGTGAGCAGGAATCAAATTTATAAGCTGTTAACTTTTTGTGTAAAATGTTCATTGAGGTACCAAAAGGGGCAAAGGGGCCATTGGAGGTACCAAAAGGGGCAATAACGCCCATTTTTCACGGGAGTACAGATACTGTAAAATAATTGCACTCACGCATTGCAAAATTGTAAGTATTTGTATGGACTGGAATCAAAGTTATAAGGCGTTAACTTTTGTGTAAAATGGTCCACTTGTATGGGAGGTACCAAATGGGGCGTGGCAACTTCGCCCATTTTTGTCAAGTTGATAGCGAACAAGAAACTAATTGTCAATGGTTCCGATAAGCAGAAGAAGTTATTAAAGAATCAATATCTCCCTTAATGTTGACCCTTTGTAGGGGAGGTACTTTAAGAAGTGGACCACCATGGTCCATCTTTGATATAAGCGTGAGAGAGGTAATCATATTAACACATACCAAAAATGAAGTCAATCGGTTACTCTTGTGGAAAGTTATGGTATACCGGCATTATTGAGCATATACTTCAAAATATACTAAAGTTATCTTCAAGATTTTTTTTTAATTTACCATACATTTTTTTAATATTTTTACAAATATACAATCCCATAACATACAATACCATTTTCAATACATATGTGGATTGTCTACCAGTTATTTTTAGGAAAAACACGTTTATGGGTGCGTCTGATATATATTTATATCTATTATCCAATATTCTATGTATAAATATTGTAGGTAATCACATGTTTCTTTAAGATAAATCCTTCAAGGCTGTACGGACAACGAACTGGCAATTCGAATAGTTACACATAAGTCAAATATTTTCCATTTGTGTGTTATTGTCCATTACAATATTCACAATTTAAGACCCCGTTTACGGGCCCCAAAACGAAAGACAATTAATTTTAATCATTTAAGTGATTTGATCTAATTTGACAATTTGCTGAAGAAAGAAAACATGAGACAACGACGTTTCGTCCCCCTCAAGGGACATCAGACAATAATTCATACTCGTGTCTAAGTATCGAGTAATTTCCTTCAGTTGACAATGCTGTCTGGTCTCATTGAAATTCAAATGGGCAGACTGGAGACAGAAGTTGGGTAATAAAAAACGGTAATCCCCTGACATATTAAATTTGTGTGCTGTTTTGTGCCCAGCAAAACTTTTGGGAGGGGTAAACAAAAGTAAATTTTTCTTGTTCTTTTTAGTCCACAGTACATTCTCCTGGCTTTAGACCATCTTCTACGAGTATTATTTATCGTAGAATGCGCAGTTTTTTTTAAAACGGCGAAGTTCAGAGTATAAAAGTGTTTTAAGGATAGAT
Organism: Eudasyphora cyanicolor; assembly: GCA_963930755.1. Taxonomy (NCBI): domain Eukaryota; kingdom Metazoa; phylum Arthropoda; class Insecta; order Diptera; family Muscidae; genus Eudasyphora; species Eudasyphora cyanicolor. Next base: position 123,775,317 of record OZ005738.1, read on the forward strand.
TTTAGATTTTGATATTTTTGGTGCGTAATGCTAAACTGAATTGTAGGCACATTTTAGAATATATTTATTCTATATATTTTTAGTAAAAAATACAGCGAATGATCCTTCTTCTATTAGTATGAGTGACTAAATATGTACACGCTGAAAAAAAAATCGCTTCTGTAGTATATTGTCCCAAACATATTCGGCTTGAAGCATATATATGTTTATGGTACACTCTAAATATATAATATTTGGTACACACAAAAATTATACATTTGGGAAGATGTTGTTCTAAATAAATCCTTGTTTTCACCCTAATACCTTTTATTTGGGATTTTAATTCCGAAACAAAAATGTATTTAAATTTAAGTATTCCGAAAATATCGAACCTTAATTTTGTTAAGTTTTTCAGTAATTTAATGATAATTTTTTAGAAATTTTTAATTGAAATCGTATAATTTTTGATAACATTAATTTACTCGAAGGATTGAAAAAAATGCTGACATGAAATAACCAGAAATGTAAAATGAGTCCCTTAAAACAGAATGCAATGCTGCTAATGGTATTTTTGACTGGGAGAAATAATTCGAAAATTGAGAAGATTAGTTTGCAAATATATTTTGTTGTAATATATTAATATATGCGTTCCAAGTAAATTTTATTGATTTTCAAATAAAATTTATTTACTCAGAAATATAAAACCTTTAAAAATTTGTGTTCCAAATATATTTTCTTTCGATTCAAACATATCACAAAAGTCGATTTTTCCCCGTGTATAAGTATATTAAAATTGATTGGTAATGTTTTACATATTTTTTTTTATTGTAAACCATCTGGTATGTTTTGTTTTGCTTATTATTCCCATCATAGCTTTTAGGACAACGAAAGGTTATGTCGGGATACATTTGAGGCAGCAGGTGTGTGCGTGTTCCTTCTTACTTATCAGACACCCTTGGGGTTTTCCTCATTCTCACCGAGAACTGACTTTAGTGTAATGTGACCGCATAAAATGCTTAGGTTCAAGATGAAAATCCAATAAATTATGGTCTTGTCCTTGTTTGTTTGAATATGTCCAACGACGAAGAAGACACGAAAAGACATAAAACGTAGAATGCAAAAGTAAACGTGCAGGAGAAACTAAACCATGTCAAAAGCAAGAAGAGAAGAACAAAATCCTAAGCTATGAAGCAACAGCCTCGCTGTTGGTTACAAATTTCAAGAAAACATTAACACACAGAGATAGTCGGTGTATTTGAGAGAATCTCTCGCACGCACACACACACACCCGTGCTCTCACATTTACAACCATAAAACAGTTTCCGTTTCCCGTAATGTGTTCGTATTACATTCACAAACAAACGAAAAAGCCATAAAATGCATGTTTGTTCTGAATTTCTGGCGTGCTATGTAGTTCCCGTTATTTGAGTTGAAATTATAAGCCTTTTTACTCTCGCCCTGTCCTCTCTGCGCTCCTGCTGCTGCTCCTTTGTGGTTGGTTGCTTGTTTTCCGAAGCGGAATTTTATTCATTTAAAGTGCGACGGTCACATCTGTGAGTATTATTTTCAAAAACTTAAGGAGTATTACGTTTTATTATTTTTCAGGCGGAACGCTGCATATTCTGTTGAAATAATGATCCCTTAAGCCAATTTAAGGAAATCGGATGATAAATTATAAAATTGAATTTAACGGGGAAACTAATTATACGACATCTGCATATAAATATATATTTGTAAATAAATGTGACCATCTGAAAACATTTAGCTCGTGGATATAATTAAGCTAGATCTTAGATATATTGTAGTTTATTTTCAAACTTATACATACATATGAGAACTTTGAAACATTTGTAAGATTACCAGCTTCAACTTCACGACCGAATTAAAAATTGTCTTTTATAACAGGTGGCGCAAAAGTAATCCTTCTATCAGAAAATGCTCAATTTTGCGATTGGCCCCTAATGTCAGTTCTGTTTTGACATTTGTGTAGTAAACATATACACTCCTCCAGAACGCGGAATATTGTTTATTTGACCAATAATCGGTCGGTGACTTTGGCACAACGTGAATTTCGTCGCAGATTTCCTGGCCGTCCAACGCCTACTGGTGGAACACTGCGACGTTTAGCCGCTCGCCTCGAAGAGACTGGCACAACACGAGATGCTGCCAGGCGTGGCACACCCCGGAGTAGCCGTTCTGCAGATAATATTGCTGCTGTAGCCGAGGATGTCATGGAAGCGCCGTCGACATCGACCAGACGAGGTGCCACGCAAATGGGTATCAGTCGACGGTCTCTACAGCGAATTTTGGTACAAGATTTGAAGATGTTTCCGTACAAAGTCCAGACGTTGCATCAGCTGTTAGCTGCTGACCGCCAATCGCGTCTAACATACGCTCGAAAGGTTACTTTTGCGCCACCTGTTATGAAAGCTGCTTGGTGGGGAGGGAAAAACAGAACTTTAAAAGTGAATATACACTGGGCAAAATCGTTTTTTTTTGATATGTTTGAATCGAAAGAAAGTATATTTGGAACACAAATTTTTAAATATTATATATTTCTGAGAAAATAAATTTTATTTGAAAGTCAATAAAATATATTTGTAACTAAAATATTTGCAAACTAAATTTCTCAAATAATAATTTGAATACAAATAAAATTATTGTTTAGGAATTTATTTAAAAAAGATTTTCAAATTATTTGTTGAATTTTTTGAATTTCAGTTTTTTTTTTGGTTTCGAATTATATCAAATGCAGCATTAAATTATGATTTAAATCAATCATTTAAAATTTCTGAATATTCCAAGCAATCATCAGTTGTCAATCCTCCAAGTAATATATTTCGATCCATGATTGCATGATTTGAATTATTATTATTTATTATATTTACGACATGAAAAATTTCTAAAAAATTAACTTTGAACTACTGAAAAATTTTACACAATTTCGGTATTTTCTAAATACTTAAATGCAAATAAATATTTGTTTCGGAAAAAAAGTCCAAAATAAACACATATTGGGATGTAAACAAAGATTTGTTTAGAACAACATCAATATACTACAGAAGCGATTTTTTTTCAGCGTATGTAGATATAGATCAAAATAAAGCCCCAAAATAAATTCGAATTTTGAATTTTGCGATTTTTAAGGCACTGGATGCACTTTTTTCTGGTAGGTTTCTTTCGCAATTTTTCTGCTAGTCAATATTTACAACTTTGTTTAAGACACAAAAGAGATATTCCGTATGATATACCGAGATATAACAGTGTTAAAATATAGAAAAATTGCTAAAAATCCACCTTGAGCAAAAAAAATCGTATGACCATTAAATTGTTAATTAAGCCAACTTGACTAAACGAATGATGCAGAAGTTCTTATTTTTGGGGCTACTACTTTCACGTCCAATTCTCAGAAATGAGTCCCAAAATCATGTCTTGTACTGTGTTATAGCAATTATTACATTGATGGTATGATATATAATAGTATTCTTAATCGTCGTAAAATTCAAGGACAAATTAGCTATGTCCGTCTGTTGTAATCACGCTACAATCTACAATAATTGAGCTACATGACTGAAATTTGCTACAGAAACTTCTTATAGTTGCATGTAACCTGGGATTGAAAATGAACAATATCGGTCCATTTTTTTGATGAAGCTCTCATATATAGCATCTGTCCGATTTGACATATTCGCGCTACACATCGGTTTTAGATTATTGAATGTTGGCACGGAGTAATATAATGACTAAATTAAAACAAGTAAAGACGGATTAAGTTCGGCCATGCCGAATCTTATATATCCTCCACCATGGATCGCATGGGAATGGTTTCGGATACAAATAGGCTCATTATACCAAATTTCAACCCAATTCATTGAAATTTGAGGTTTTTGTGTCGTTACGAAGTCAAATCTAGAGGTACCTTTGTATGGGGGCTATATCAAAACATGGACCTATGACTACCATTGTTCGTGTGAAGGATTTCGGGTAAAAATAAGTCCCAGTTACCAATTTCCATCCCGATCAGTTGAAATTTCAGTTCTCTGTGGCGTGAAGAAGACAAATCGGAGACATGCTATGTATGGGGGCCATATCAAAAAATCGATGGACCAATGGTGCCCATTTTCAATTCCAACATACTTGCAGATATAAGAAGTATATGTACCAAATTTCAGCCACCCAGCTCAAGTATTATAGACTGTAGCGTGATTACAACAGGCGAGCGGACAGACGGACGGACAGACGGACATGGCTTAATCGTCTTAGAATTTTACGACGCTGAAAGACTGTGATTTTTTTGCGTAAATCTAAAGAATAGTATCCCGTCTTTTATATCGTTGCAGACAGAAGACCGAGCTGGACCGTGCCAACTTCGTTTTATTCCAAGGAAAACTGCAAACGCATATAAACTAAACTTTATACAATTCCAAAAAAATTTTAATTAAAACAAATTATGTATTTGTATACCCTCCACCATAGGATGGGGGGTATATTCGTTTTGTCACTCCATTTGTAACACCTCTAAATATTGATCTGATCATAAAGTATATAACAGGTGGCGCAAAAGTAATCCTCCTATCAGAAAATGCTATAAATTTTGCGATTGGCCCCTAATGTCAGTTCTGTTTTGATATTTGTGTAGTAAACACATGCAAAATGCACGTTAATAAACAATGTTACGCTACACTGCTCCAGAACGCGGAATATTGCTGACTATTTATTTGACCAATAATCGATCGGTGACTTTGGCACAACGTGAATTTCGTCGCAGATTTCCTGGGGTACGTAAATAAGCAAAATTTACGCTTCTGGGGCACTGAAAATCCGCGTGTAACCCACGAAGAGCCATTACACCCTCTAAAAGTCACTGTATGGTGTGCTGTTTTCGCTGGAGGAGTCATCGGAACTTTTTTCTTCGAAGACGTCGCGCGCCAAACGGTTACTGTGAATGGTGAGCGCTACAGAGCAATGATCAACGAGTTCTTTTTGCCGCAACTTGATGAATTGGGATTGGAAAACATGTGGTTCCAACAGGACGGTGCAACGGCACACACTGCACGTGCCACAACCGATATGCTGAAGGATGCATTTCCCGGGCGCCTAATCTCCCGTTTAGGCGATTTGCACTGGCCAGCAAGATCGCCTGATTTGACCGCTCCAGACTTCTTTTTGTGGGGCTTTTTGAAGTCGCGGGTTTATGTCAACAAGACTCAGACTCTTGCAGCTCTTAAAGACAATATCCGTCAAGAATGTGAGGACCTATCGCCGGAAGATTTGGCCAAAGTGATGGAAAATGCCATAAAAAGGGCTCAAATGACAATCAACTGTGGCGGCGGCCATTTACATGGCATCATATTCTCGACTTGATGTAAAAAAAATTAAAAGACCAAATAAAAATAATCCACAAGAAGAATCAAATTTTTTCATTTTTTTTTTAAATTACAGCCAAAAAACATCGAAAGGTTACTTTTGCGCCACCTGTTATATTCTTAATCGTCGACGGACAGACGGACATGGTTTAGCCATGTCCGTCTGTCCGTCCGTCTGTTGTAATCACACTACAATATATAAGCTACTTGAGCTAGGTGGCTGAAATTTGGTATAGATACTTCTTATAGCTGCAGGTAATTTGGGATTGAAAATGGGGGATATTAGTCCATATTTAGATATATGTGGCCCCATATATAGAATCTAACTTGTTGTGATTCCTTATGTTCTCATCTAAATTTTTTGGGTGTTTTTCGGTGCTATTTTCTTTAGGTTTGAGTTATTTTGTGAGGTCACATGCTATCCATGGTGGAGGGTATATAACATTTGGCATGGCCAAACTTAACGCTTTTACTTGTTATTATTGATTTATTTTGATTATTTCTATATTACATTATTCCCAACGTGAGGGTATAAAGAAGTCGGGTTCTTCTTTATACCCTCCACCATAGGATGGGGTATTTTCATAATGTCACTCTGTTTTGTAACACCTATATATAGTGATATGAGACCCCATAAAGTATATATATTCTCAATCGTCGTACAATTCTAAGACGATTTAGCCATATCCGTCCATCCGTATGTCGTAATTACGCTACAGTTCGTAATAATAGAGCTAGGTTGATCAAATTTGGTAGAAATATTTCTTATAGTTGCAGGTTGTTTAAGATTGTAAATGGGCCATATCGGTCAATGTTTTGATATAGCTCCCCTATAGAGGTCAATGCAAAATACGGTTTTTGAGCCTTGGATACCACATTTTTAAAACAATTTAGCAGAAACTTTGTTGTTTATATTCTATTTTAACAAGAATTCATCACAGCAAAAATTTTGTAAATCGGTCATATTTTGTTATAGTCACCCTATAGAGGTCGCCCCAAAATATACGTATTTATGCCATAAATACCATATTTTCTAAGCATTTTAACTTGATCTTTGCAGTTTGTATTTAATTAAGACAATAATTCAACGCAGTAAACATTTTTTAAATCAGTTCATATTTTGTTGTAGTCCACCTACAGATGTCGCTTCCAAAAAGGCTTACTTAAGCCATAAACACCACACTTTCTAAGAAATTTTGCTGCAACGTTGCAATTTATATTATATTTTGGCAAGAATTCATCTCAATAAAATATATAAAAATAAAATTTTATTTTGTTGTAGTCCCCGTGTAGAGGAAGCTCTCAAAAATTATTTTTGAAGCCATAAATACTGCATTTTTCAGGTGAAGAGTTTGGCTAAAATTTGCCTAAAAATTGCAGCGTTCGTTTTTTTGATAACATACTTAAACAAAAAGGATCGTTTCATGATTTGCTCCTTATCCACAGATTTTTCAGTAATAAAATTGAATGCAATCCATGGTGGAGGATATATAAGATTCGACATAGCCAAACTTAACGCTTTTACTTGTTTTCTTCTTTATTTGCTTCTTTGAATCAAAATTGTGTCTCCCCCGCATATGCCTCACAATATTGTGTAGATTCGTCTATGTGTTATTTTTAAAAATATTGCCAATGCATGGCTCATTAGACCTATTAGACTATAATCAACACATGTCCTCGCATTACTTTTCTTGGGCGTTGTAGTAAACGTCGATTTAAGCCAATCTTGAGGGTACTGTCTTGTTTCATAGATTTGATTGAACAATCTTAGTAATAGTTGCGTGTCATTTTCATCTATAAGTTTGAGTACATCGACAGGTATTTGATCAGGGCCCGGGTCGGGTTACTCGACTCAAATTATTTTCTTAAGAATTGAAATTGCTTTACAATATACTGAAGATCTGATGTAAAAATTGACAAAATCGCGGAATTTTTTATTTGAAACACTTGGTGTGTTATATTTACAAGGCTGAAAACTCTCGTCTAAGATATTTTTATTCGTAGGACCAACATATTGAGAATTATATTCGGAGTATTGCGTAAAATTTTTTCTTGAAAATATAAACATTAGTGACGGGTTTTAGACAGAAGTCCAGCAGATTATGTTTATACGGATTTGTATTATGATGTATACCTTCTATGGGACCCCACGTATTTTCTATTCTACCGTAAGACTACACCCAACATTGGAATGTAGCAATTTACTTGACTAAGTGGGTAGTGTGAGTCTTTATAAGTGAATGTCACAAAATCTACTCGGGAATTTCAAGGTAAAAAGATTTCTTGCATATTTTCTCTTTAGTAAATATATATATGAGAAACACAGAAAATATGTACGTGTGTGTGGTTTTGTGTCAGTATCAGTGGCATCTTTTTTAACATTCTGTGGTTTATCATGACTATCTCAAGTCAACGAAAGAACAAGCGTAAGCCAAGAGTGAGACGTTCGTAGAGAACCACAAAATGTTCGAGGGCTTAAGAGGATATCCTCCTTCCGACAACAACAACGTGTGTGGCGGGTGGTACGCTTGCTGCGGTGACCTAGTAGCAGTGCAATGCAGCAAATAAAAATTCGACATTTCCTTTTGTCGATTTTGTTTGTAAATCTTCAGCTCAGATGATTGTTTGTTTATCTGTAGGTTTACTCAAACCCAACCCAACCCATTGCATTACATTACATCCCATCTCATCATTGCACCTGATTGTCTGAGTTGGGAGGAGATTTCTTAGCTATCTGTGTTCTACCCCAGAGTACAACCACATTCAAAGCAACGGCTCTAAGTATTGCAACTGATTCAACTGGTTCAAATGCTTTTGTTCGCAGAACAAACCTGTGCCAAGTTCATTTCTTCCAATTGAGTGCAATTGGGCGTTACGAGTGTTGGCTGCACGTTAATGGCTTTAAATGGATTAAGTTGCCAAGAAATAGTGCCATACTTGTTCTATTGTGGTGTGCCTTAGCGCATATAACTTCTAAAGAAGCCAACTGTGGCACTTTGAATGGCGTGGCGTTTTGGGAGTTTCAAAAATTCCCAAGATTTACAATGGCATAGCCATCCAATAGTAATTTGGTAGTGAATCGTGCAAAGCATTTGTAATCAGGTAAACGTGAGAGCATCTCACATCATCAATTTCGGATGCAGCAAGAGTTAACCCCAGTGTGGTTAACAAGAATTGAAATATGTTTGGTACTAAAACTGTGAGCGATTCTTATAGCCTCGCATTACTAATTGTACAACATTTGATACTGATTAAAAGAATAACATATCAAAAGTACGCATCCGCTAGCTAAATAGTTGGGATTAGTGCTCTAGAAAACTCCCAAAAACTTTAAAATAATTATTTTCTCTGTAGATATAGTTTCTCAAGAGAAAGTTTAGTTTAAAAATGAGCCATAGACATGCAAAATTTCTTTCAAAAACACTAGTTTACAAAATATTTGTCGGAGGGCTGTGCATAACATCTTCTGGTGTAATATAGATATAGAGATAGTAGTTTCTCGAGAGAAAATTTCGTCTCAAGATGAGCCATAGATATCCAAATTTTCTTTTAAAAACACTAGTTTACAAAACACGAAAAAAATATTTATTTTAGTACACTTTTTTTTATTTTTTTAATTACGATTTTTTGGAAGGAATCTTTAGGTGCCAAATTTAGCAATGTTGGTCCATGGATCAAGAATCTATCCATGCTAAATTTCAAAGCAAAGCAGCTTCTATAGGGCTAAAAGGCCAAATCGGACGATTTCAAAAAATTTCAATAGCGTTCTTTTCAGGTGCGATAGACTCCCAGCTGCAAAATTTCAGCACGATCGAGATCGAGCCTATCGGTATACTTTAGGGTGGGTCTAGCTGTAGTATTTCTAGGTGTTACAAACATCTGCCATGAAACAAGCTTATGTATTGTATGGAAACAAATGTTTTGTTTTGGTGTCATAAAATATTATGCCTCAAGCTACGTAAAAAAGATTTTAGATCTCGTACTCAAAAAAAAATAGTTGCTTAGTATAATTCAACTGTTTATTTAAAGTTTACCATATTTATAAGTTCACTTTAGTAGAGGAGTTTAATATAATTTGATGCGGGTCAAAAGTGTAACACAGGAATAGCCTAGAACTCTAAATATATTGGGCGAAAATCCGTTTTAGGACACTTTAAGTCATTTGAGCAAAGTCCGTTCTTCAGACTGTCTGTCTGTCTGCCTGACTGGTGCTCACGCTAACTCTCGAAAGCAGCAACAGATTGACTTTAAATTTGGTGTGTGTTAATAGTTTTTCTATCTCAGGCTAGTTAGTATATATATAAAGGCAGAAAGTCCTATCTAATCTAAGCTGATGATTTTAATCAGGTGTTTTCTTCAGTTTCTATGTAATAGAATTTTTACTTACAAGTTTAAGAAATCTATAATGTTCTTTACTAGAATGATTCTGTCTACTTCTGATTTCAAAATTGTTCATAGTTTATAAAATAAATAATTGGAATTATTTAGTAAATATTGCTATAAAAAGAAAGGGGTTGAACACCATCTTGAAATTTGTAGGTTCAGTTTAGGACAAATGGGACTCGTGACTATATTTTTCTCATAATTTTAAGTTGGTGTCATTGATGTGCAGTTGCATATGCATATGCAACTGATGCATTTAAAAACTTAAAGTCACGACCTTAAAAACGAGCCTTCATTTGTAAAATTTCGTCCACGCGTTTGCTTAACACTTAAATTCTAAAATAAAGCTTTTCTAATATTTTCCAAAATTGTTATACCCTACATGATATTATGACTTTGTGCATTTGTTTGTAACGTCCAAAAAGAAAAAAATACGATCGACATAGAATCACTTTTTGAGTCGATTTAGTAATGCCCGTCCCTCTGTCCAGGTATTTTTGTGATCAAAGTGCAGATCGTATTTATGATCCGATTGTGATGAAATTTAGAACAGTGCTCTTTTTTGGCCCAAGGACGATCCCTATTCAAATTGGTCAAAATCGGTTCAGATTTAGATATAGCCCCCTTTTATATATCTTACCCCGATTTGACATGTAAGAACTGTAGGAACTTTATTTTATATCAGATCAGTACGAAATTTGGCAGAGAGAGTTCTCTTATTACATGAATAAACACTGCGAAATTCGGGGAAAATCGGTTCAGATTTAGATATAGCCCCCATATATATTTGTCACCCGAGTTGACATGTTAGCTCTGTAGAAACTCTGTAAAAACGGCAGAGAGAGGTTTCTTAATTTAGGAACTAATACTTCTTATTGGGGTTAATTGGTTCAGACATAAATATAGCCACATATATACTACGTACCTGGTCGACACGATTTTTGGGTCTGATTTCTAAGTGTTAAATTTTGGTTCATTTTTGTTACTACTAAAGGAAAAAATATTTTTTTGTCAAAGTTTGTTTTTGTAGAAATTAAAGCAAATTTCAAGAGAAATATCTGGTTTCCTCGCTAAAACTTTTTAAATTACGCATAGATTTTCAACAGAATAGTCTTATAATGCGCTTCTAGATGTTTTTGTGAGGCTTTTATTTGAAAATTGGTGTAGGGTATTATATAGTCGGCATCGCCCAACTTTATGTCTTTCCTTACTGGTTTATTTTTGTTTTTATTCTTTTTTTTTTGTTTATTTATTTTTTAATATTTTTTTTCAAATTCTGATTCTTGATCTGCACGCTTCAAAGTACATCCATATATGGAAAATTTTATCAAAATCAGAAAAAAGAGCCAAATATTATGAGATCACTTCATATGGAATTACTCATCTCTCTCCCTAATATGCTTCATTAGGCAGGGATTTTGAAGTTTGTGTTTTATCTCTACCTTAATTCTGTACAACGATACAGCCCTCTTACAGAGAACGCCCTTAAATATACGCCGTATACGCCATTTTCTCAAATTTACAGGATTCTCGCTAAAAAATTGTGCAAGATATGTCAATTTCAAAATGTGCCTTACATGGGAGGGGCCACGCCCATTCGTCCGATTCCGTCCATTATTGGACCAATCACGTAGACTACCACCAGCTACATATGTACAAAATTACAGCGCTCTCGCTAACAAATTGTGCAAGATATCTCAATTTCAAAATTTGGCTTATATGGGCGGTGCCACGCCCATTGGTCCGATCCCTCCCATTTTTGGACCAATCACGTAGACTGTCACCAGATACATACATATGTACAACATTACAGCTCTAGCTAACAAATTGTGCAAGATATATCTATTTCAAAATTGGGCTTATATAGGCGGGGCCACGCCCACTTGGTACATCGAAAATTCAAGTACCCTATTTTCACCACCCCCCACACATGTACATTCTGTAAAAATTTCAAGAAGATCGATCCAGCCGTTTAGACGCCTATACGGAACAAACAAACCAACAAATAAACAAACACACATTCTTCTTTATATATATACGAGTAGATTGTAGCACTTGCTTTTAAATGCTCTGAAATCCATCGAAACTCATTGGCCACTGTGCACATAAATAATGCTTTCCCAACTGTCCGTTTTCCTAAAATAAATTTAAAGTAGCTCTGATAAAATATTGTGGCAAATTAAAATATTTTATTGATTAAATTATCGCAAAAGCAAACAGATTTAAAACGCAAATCTTTGACATCTTAACATAACACAAAATGTTTTCCTTCGGTTTGCTGTTGATGTTGTTGTCTGGTCTGGACTGGTTTATTATATTTATTAACCAACAAAAATTTATACATACATATTAAACCAACAATTGTTTTGACACATTAAGCTCTGAGGCAATTCACACAGAAAATGCGATTAAAAGTTGGCCAATAAAATAATCATCAAAACGAAAATTTGAGCTAAATCGAGAGTGTTAAAGCGATTAAAATTTTTGGCTTTGTTTAAAATTCAATTGAAATTCTATGTACGAAGCCAAAAAAAAAACAGAATTACCCTCCAATCCAGGGGTATTAATGTTTCCCAGCTACATTTTGTGCCGGACCGTTCGACAACAGGGAGGGATGAAATTATAAAACAAAACTGTTATTTGGGTATAGAGGTTTTAGGTGAACGATTTTTTTTTTATTTTCTTTTCAGGTGAGAGTGTTTTCGTATTTACGGATTTTTTCCAGACAATTGATGACCGGTATGAAATGGAGTTTTAAATATTTCGAAATGTATATAAAACCAGTCAAGCAAGACAGAATGTCGGGCGGGGCCGACAATATAATACCCTACACCTCCCTAACAATGCGAAAATGTGCATTGCGATAAGAATTTGGCAGTGTTCGTACATGTAATAAGAAAACTCTCTCTGAAATTTTGTTCTGATCGGATATAAAATACGGTTTCTACAGCGCTTATATATCACATCGGATGTAACATATATATATTGCGACTATATCTAAATATGAACCGATTTTCCCCGAATTTGGCAGTGTTCATTCATGTAATAAGAAAACTCTCTCTGTTGAATTTCGTACTGATCGGATATAAAATACGGTTTCAACAGAGCTTACATGTCAAATCGGAGGTAAATATGTATATATGGGGGCTATATGTAAATCTGAAATCTAATTTTGAACAATTTCAATAGAGATCGTCCTTGGGCCAAAAAGGGCACTGTGCTAAATTTCATCACAATCAGAACACAAATACGGCCTGCACTTTGATTACAACGATACATCTACAGACGGACGGACGGACAGACGGACATGGTTAAATCGACTCAGGAAGTGATTCTAAGACGATCAGTATAATAAACGATGGGTATATCTCTTCTCCTTTTAGGTCTTACAAGCAAATACACAAACTCATAATACCCTGGACCACAGTGTGTTATAGGGTATAAAAAGAAAAAGTGGCGTTGGTTATATACGAGTACTCTCCACTATAAGCTCATGTTAGCCAAATTCGTTGAAATTTGTGGTTTTTGTTGCGCTAAGAAGCAAAAAATGTATCTCTTCGCTAAGGACTAAAATGTGGAAATATCATAGTAGTGACCTATGACCTCACATACATATCGATACCTCCATCCCAAGTGGTAGGTTAGGTTAGATTGAATAGAGGAGACGTTTAAACATCTCATGTCCATGGACATACACTTAGCTTTGGAGCTTAGTGCAGAGGCATTATCGTAACCAATGAAGTTCGACTGAGGTGCGATTATTGCTAGTTGGAAACATTATTCCAAGTGGTAAGCCGAAACAGGTAGTTTTAGGAAAAGCGATTAAAGTTTTCTGAAATTCTCACATTTGTATGAAATTCCCTTGTAATGTACCTCTGTTTTGTTTTAAGAAAATATGAAGAAAGAACAACATGCTGACCCACTGTAATTTGAAGCATTTCGATGCTATCGAGTTAGCAATCTTTGTAATAGAAGTATCGACATTTTTGGATAATTTCCGTTCTGATGCCTTTTCCATTCTCATAACTATGTACGTCCATCCTTCCGTCTGGCTCTTTTGGGATTTGTATTGTACTCCGTCTGCCCAATAATATTTTCACCAACTCTCGCACTCGTTTGAATTGTTATAAACAAAATAAATTTCTACGAAAATATTTCATGGATGGAAATTTAATTAAATTTGGAATGCAGCTTTTTTACAATATTTTTTCAGCGAAAATAAATAATGAAAATATGTTGTTCGTTTTTTATTATTTTCCCAACAATTATATTAACCTTAATAGGTAGTGCAATATTAATTAAAAATTACAACTTCATCCGTTCCGATGTTGTTAATGGCAGTTTGCTTATTATAATTGTTAACAAATATTGTAATTATGAAGGGGTTATGCCACTACTTCAGACCGCCAGCAAATAGGACGTTAATAGGAATTTTCGGGAAAACTATTAATTAAATCGGTTTTCTTTTTACAAAGGGTACTTATTATAATTATTGCATTTGATACAATATTTTTTAGAGAAATTACATTTTTTAATTATGATGAGTTTTTCAACAGTTTTTACATATAAATAACTGTAGCTAGAAGAACTTACGATTTTTTCTATATATGCATTTTATTTCCAAAAAATTGCAATATAAAAACATGTATATGGGGGCTATATGTAAATCTAAACTGAAATTTCCCGAATTTGGTAGTTTTCATTCATGTAATAAGAAAGCTCTATCTGCCGAATTTCGTACTTACGGATATAAAATATGGTTTCTACAGCACTTACATGTCAAATCGGGTGTAACATATATATTGGGACTATGTTTAAATCTGAACAGATTTTCCCCGCATTTGGCAGTGTTCAAACATTTAATAAGAAAACTCTCTCCGTTGAATTTCTTACTGATCGGATATAAAGTAGGGTTTATACAGCGCTTATATGTCAAATCGGGTGAAACATATATATGGGGACTATATCTAAATATGAACAGATTTTCTCCGAATTTGATAGTGTGGATACATGTAAAAAGAAAACTCTCTCTGTTTAATTTGGTACTGATCGGATATAAAATACGGTTTCTACAGCGCTTATATGTGAAATCGGGGGTAACATGTATATGGGGGCTATATCTAAATTTGAAGCGATTTAGACCAATTTCAATAGGGATCGTCCTTGGGCCAAAAAAGAGCACTGTGCTAAATTTCATCACAATCGGACATTAATACGTCCTGCACATTGATTACAAGAATACATGGACAGACAGACGGACATGGTTAAATCGACTCAAAAAGTGATTCTATATCGATCGGTATAATAAACTATGGTTCTATTTCTTCTCTTTTTGGGCGTTACAAACAAATGCACAAAGTCATAATACCCTGTACCGCAGTGTGGTGTAGGGTATACAAATCCTACGTGCGTACTTCTCTAGATAATGTATTTCTGGAGATATATTCAAAATTTCAAGTGAACCGGTTGAAAATTGTTTGAGTTGTGTTTCCCGCCATTTTAAATAAAACAATTTTAAGATAAACGCGTGTAAAGTTTTCAAATAAAGAAAAGTAAAAGGAATGGTCTTTGACTAAAAACCGGAAATGGAGAACTTATAATTTTTTTCAGCAGTAATCTTTTGGATGGGGGGTATATTCATATTGTCACTCCGTTTGTAACGGGTTTTGAGCCATAGATACCACTTTTTTAAAACAATTTAGCAGAAAGTTTCCAGTTTGTATTATATTTTGACAAGAATTCATCACAGCAAAAATTTTACAAATCGGTTCATATTTTGTTATAGTCACCCTATAGAGGTCGCTCCAAAATATACGCATATAAGCCATAAATACCATATTTTCTAAGCATTTTAACTGAATCTTTGCAGTTTGTATTTAATTAAGACAATAATTCCTCGCAATAAACATTTTTTAAAGATGTCGCTCCCAAAAAGGCTTATTTAAGCCATAAACACCACATTTTCTAAGAAATGTTGATGAAACTTTGCAATTTATATTCTATTTTAGCAAGAATTCATCTCAATAAAATTTATAAAAATAAAATTGTATTTTGTTGTAGTCCCCGTGTAGATGTAACTCTCAAAAAGCTATTTTAAGCCATAAATACCACATTTTTCAGGTGAAGAGTTTGACTAAAGAATTTGCGGCCTAAAAATTGCAGCGTTCGTTTTTTTTAATAGTTTACTTAAACAACAAGTAAGAAAGTTCAGTCGGGTAAACCGACTTATGAATCCCCTCACCTTGAGTCCCAAAAAATATTAGTAAACTTATTTATTTTTTTGTTTTAATTAAATTATTATAAATTTAAATTGCATCTAATAACTTTAAAGTATTTACTGGTATTAAAGTTAAAAGCAGTTTACTTTTGGTGTAAAATTGTCCTTTGTGTGGGGGGTACCAAAAGGGGCGTGTCAATAACGGCCACTTTTCTCTAGACTCTAGATACTTTGAAAGTATTACACTGTACGAAATTTCAAGTCTTTGTATGCACTTTTAATAAAGATATAAGCTATTAACTTTTGGTTCAAAATTGTCCATTTGTGTGGGAGGTACCAAAAGGGGCGTGGCAACTTCGCTAATTTTTCACTACGTAATAGTGACTAATAAACTAATACTATGTGTAGAATTTCAGAGGATTCAAATAAGTAGTATAGAAGTTATTAAATAATCAATATTTCACTAAACATTTAACCTTTCTGGGAGAGGTACTAGAAGGAGTGGATTGATATGGTCCATCTTCGAACTTAACCGGAGATAGAAGAAAGTATTACTACATACCAAATTTGAAGTCAATCGGTTACTCCTTTCGAGAGTTATCGTGCGCACCAGCCAGCAGACAGACATACAGACAGACAGACGGAGGGACGGACATTGCTCATTCGACTTAAAATGACCCAAACGGATATCCGCCGAACATACTTAGGGTCTTAGGTCACTCCTTCGATATATACCCTCCTCTCTAAGGTGAGGGGATACAAATTATCGTTTCATGATTTGCTCCATATCCAAAGATGTTTCCAGTAATACAATTGGATGTTTCCAGTAATACAATAGGGTATATAAGATTCGGCATGGCCGAACCTTACGCTTTTACTTGTTTAGACTCTGATGAGTGATTTCCAAGAAAAAATCTTTCTTCGCAAATCCCGGAGTGACCTAACCCCTTAATATTAGGAAATATGTAAGATCTATAGCATTTTTATATGTAATAAATAATCCACAAAATTTATTTTAATAACACAAATATACACGGTTTTGGATCTGACCAACCTATGGTTATTTGGGCGCTGAATTCAAATATGCACTCCGTTTTTCTAGTTTTCTCGATACTGAATAAATTATTTTTTTAAAATCTTTGATACTTAATGCAAATTTTATTCAATAAAATGTACTCATCATGCAGTTTGTTTTAAGTATAAGTATATTCGCAAAATGTTTCGTTTCTGCGATTTCGAAATTAGGGGTTATTTGCGGTTTAAATAACCTCTAAAAATCAGGTTTTCCCTTAAAAAAATTGTAAGTTTTTATTACTGTTAGGAATTGACAATTGTAAATTAAAATCTCAACCATTATTTGTAGGACAACGTGATTTTTCCTTTAAAATACTTGCAATATTAAGACACCTTTTTTCTCAATTTTAGTGAAATTTTTACCGCATTTTTTTACAAAATCGGAAATAATTTCTACATTTTGGTCCGATTATATCTTTTCATGGCTCGTTATAGAACTGCTGATCTCAAGATTTAATTTTTATAAAAATACTAGCTGGACCCGGTTCACTTCGTTGCCCCAGATTTAGATTTCCGATCCCGTCCATTTTTGAAAACAAACGATTTGTCACGCCCACATTTGCTCCGCCCACTTTTTGCAAATTTTTTTTTCCAAAACCATCTCAGACAAAATAGCTTTCAAACAAAAGAAAAAAATTTTAAATCGGTCCAGTGGTTTAAGCGTCTATAGATTAACCTTTTCAAGGCCTTACATTTTTGTTCCCAAATGGATTAAAGCTAATTAATTGCCATAAAAATGATCATAGACTAATTAGTTCAACCTCCGATGCTGAAATTTTTAAGAAGTTGAACTTTTTTACATTTTTCTATAAAATTGTTCGAATTTAATTAGAAATAAAAATTCTAAGTTAAAAACTATAACAATTGTTATAGATTTGGGCACACATTTCGAATAAAATTTACAAAATGAAAATTTTCGTAAAAAGTTCAGATTTTTAATTAAATCTTGAGTTCAGCAGTTCTATAACGAGCTGTAAAAAGATAAAATCGGACCAAAATTGTAGAAATTACTTCCGATGTTGTAAAAAATGCACTAAAATTGAGAAGAAAGTGACTTTGTATTGCAATTTTTTTAAAGGGAGTCATGTCCCCCTTTTAAGAAGTGGTTCAGATTTTAATGTCTAGTGGTTAATTCCTAAATGTAATAAATATTGACAAGTTTTTTAAGGGAAAATCTGATTTGTAGAGGTTATTTGAACCTCAAATAGCCCCCAATTTCGCGAATATATTTAAAACAATCTACAGGGTTTTCCAATAAGCGTGATATGATTTCTTTGAAAAAAAAACACACTTATTGTTAGGGAAATTCAAAAGTTTTTTATTTAATGTGAAGTACAATCGAAACAATTAAGTTCTAAATAAAACGTCATTCAAATGGCCTCCACGACTTCTTCTGCAGTAACGAATTCGATGAATTCAATTTTCGAGCATTTTTTCCACTAAATCAAGTCGTATGTCATGAATGGCACGTTCAATATTGACTTGTAAAGCTTGAAGAGAGTCTGGTTTTTTTCGAAAGACCAATGTCTTCAAATAGCCCCACAAGAAATAGTCTAATGGTGTTAAATCACAACTTCTTGTAGGCCATTCGATATCACAATTTCTTTAAAAAATCGAATCTCCAAACTTTTCTCGCAACAATTCAATTGTTTCATTTGCTGTGTGGCACGTAGCCACAATCGGTCAATGGCAAGAAGATAGCTCTTAACGAGGGCTAAAATATTGCTCATGGGTGTTAAGGTCGTAGGTCGACCGGAAAGTGATTTTTTTGGATCTACGAAAAAACAATGGAATTAACATCATTTTGAAATGTGAACGGAAAGCTTATTTTTGCTCTTAACGGTACATCGGATCGGGAATCGGTCAATGGCAAAATGATAGCTCTTAATGAGAGCTAAAATATTGCTCATTGGTGTCGAGGTCGTAGGTCGACTGGAAAGTTTTTTTTTTTGATTTAAAAAAATGAAACTGAATAATGTGTAAACGTTGTTCTTGTGATATCTCTCCATGATGAAAGTGTAAACACTACTGAATACAATGAAAAACAAATGACAGATCAGGACATATTACAAATGGCGGAAAAGTCACTTCAACATCATATCATCCCTATTGGAAAGCCCGTTAAGTTTTCATATATACTTTGAACAACGCGAACCTTTTTTTCATCCTCAAAAATGAAGCCACTCTACTGTGAAATACGGGGATTTGCGGTTACCGAAAAAGATGTGAATAACATCTTGAAATGATGCCCAAGTTGCATCGGGCATTGAAGGATTTACAAAATTTCCGTCGTCTATTTATTTTCCAATATCAGTCCGAAAAATATTCCCTCTTTGGGAAATAGCTTGTTCAAGTACTTAAAAACGGGGGTCATTCACAGTTCAGTGCTTTGACGAGAACTCGAAATCCAGAATCAATTTTGAAAAACATAATCCGGATTTGAATTCAGGACCTCAAATAACGTTAAGGACCTCAAATAACGTTAAGGACCTCAAATAACGTTAAGGACCTCAAATAACAAAAGGTAACCAGATCTTTGTAAACGATATCATTAAATATTCACATTTTAGAAGTTTTGCTTTCTTCCTCGTTTTTAAAAACTTTGCTTTAGTTCCAATTTTAAATTTCCCAGTTTTTCACAAAGTTAACACATATTGCCCTGTGTCGTTTTCCTGCACTCACAACTTATTCTGTTTATTTTTCACAATTTTTCCTGTTGAATAAAACGAAACAAAAATGGGCCACAGAACTAATAGAGTAAACATCAGCGCATACACAAGTAAACATTCACGCACACACACTAAAGCCTTCATTCGGGTTCTAAAAAGTGTTTACTTTAGTTGATTATGGTTACAAAACTTATGCATAATTTGACTGAATAAATATGTACATTCATACGAGTATATGAATTTCAACATTTTTGTCAGATTTCATTCCTGTCAGAATATAAGCATTCATAAAATGTATATTTTGGCAACATTTGATGAATTAACAATATATTTGGGAATTTGTTTCAGTTGCAATCAGAATGAAATGTAATACGAGTATTTTTTTTTTTTGGAAAATTCCAGATTTGCTGAAATCTGTCAGAAGTGTTATTTATATAAGTAAATATAAAAGTTGTATAACATGTATTTCTGATAATTTCTCAAAATTTAAAACAGTACTTCAAACGATTTGAACAAATTGATATGTATTATGTATTTATTTCAACTTTTTATTTATTCTTTGTAATAGTTCACTTTAACAGAGTATGCGATTTAAATAAACATTTACAGAATACCAGTAAGGAAAAACTGGTTGCGTTTTAAAAATTGCTATGCAATGTTCACCGACTTTAAATTCGTCCGAAACTTTTGAATTTTCACAAAAATCCCGTACAATTCCATAACTAATTTGTTTGCAACATTTTAAAATATTTAAAACTCTACTTTTGTCTGACCTATTTAATGCTATCGTTAATTATTTAAATAGCTTTAGTAGATTATAGCAACAACAAAAAAGACAACTGCAAATCTAACATATTTCCTGCTATTAATAATATCAATAAGCAAACTGCAATTAACAATATCGAAACGGATAAGGTTGTAATTTGTAAATAACATTGTTCTCCCTATTAAGGATTGTATAATTGATGCCAAAAAAAACCAACAAAATATTTTCGTTATTTATTTTCGCGTTAAAAATAGTAAACAAAAACTGCATTCGAATTTTAATTAAATTTCTATAAATACTGTGAAATATTTGCGTAGAATTCCATTGTGTTTATTAAAATGCAAGCGGAGGATAGTTGAAGAAAATGTTATTGGGTGGACGGAGGATGAAGTCCCCAAAAAGACACACCGAACATTGGAAGTACATAGTTATGAGGATGGAAAAATTCTCAAAACGTAAATACACCAAAAATGCCAATACTTCATTACTAAACGAAGGTATTTATTTTTGGCATTTTTATGTTATTATCAGATTTCCATTTCGACAAAATATGAACCTATTATTCAAAATTTAATAGTAAAAATGTCACTGAGTAATTCCATATGAAGTGATCACAAAAATTTTGGCTATTTGCTCCGATTTTGATGAAATTTTCCCGATATGTACTTTGAGGATGCAGAACAAGAATACGGATTTAAAAAAAATTTAAAAAATGAGTTATGGTCGTATTTTAGTATTTTTTTTTTAATTTTCTAACATTTGACTGAGAAGAAAAAACATTTTTTTTTGTAGTGGATAAGTAACTGATCATGCTATTAAGAAAAATGTATGACATTTTAATTCTTTTATTGTAAAAAAAAATTCATCTGTAGCGCCGTCAATTTTTTTTTTTTTGGAAAGAAATTTAAATTTCTTGTTCAACTTTTTTTTATTTACTAAGCAAAAAAAAATAAAAACAAATTAAAGGTGTATTTTTTCTTAAAATATATTTTTAATTTTTATTTCACATATCTATGTTGGTGTTCACCTGGTTTAGTATGCAAATTAAATATAGGCAAATATCGTCGAATTTTAAAAAAATTGATATCTTGACCTTTAAGTAGATGTTCTGATGTCCTGACCTTTAAGTAGAGCTCAAATCTGTATAATCCATAAACACGTTTTTAACAGTAGCAAATGCAATATTTACATCTCAGGTTTTTTTAATGAATATTTTTTTAAAAAGAACGGGGCTGACCACCATCTTCAAATATTCAGGGTTCGCTTAAAATATATGGGGCTACATAACTATATTTATACCCTACACCACACTGTGGTACAGGGTATTATGACTTTGTGCATTTGTTTGTAAGACCCAAAAGGAGAAGAGATAGGCCCATCGTTTATTATACCGATCGACTTGTAATCACTTTCTGAGTCGATTTAGCTATGTCCGTCTGTCTGTCTGTCTGTAGATGTATTCTTGTAATCAAAGTACAGGTCGCAATTATGGTCCGCTCTCAACGAAACTTGGCACATATCTTTCTTTAGGGACAAGGACGATCCCTGTTGAATTTGGTTAAAATCGGTTCAGAATTACATATAGCTCCCATATATATGTACCTCCGATTTAGCATATATGCACTGTATTAGCAACATTTTTGAACCGATTTATACACAAATTGACAGAGAGTAGTCTCGTGATACACTTAGAGACAATACAAAATTTGGGGGAAATCGGTTCAGATTTAGATATAGCCCCCATATATATGTTACCCCC
Organism: Eudasyphora cyanicolor; assembly: GCA_963930755.1. Lineage (NCBI taxonomy): Eukaryota > Metazoa > Arthropoda > Insecta > Diptera > Muscidae > Eudasyphora > Eudasyphora cyanicolor. The sequence goes on from OZ005738.1 coordinate 123,797,530, forward strand.
GATTTGATATGTAAGCGCTGTAGAAACTGTATTTTATATCCGATCAGTACGAAATTCGGCAGAAAGAGGTTTCTTATCTCATGAAGGAATACTGCCAAATTCGTAGAAAATCATTTCAGATTTAGATATAGCCCCCAATATGTTACCCCCGATTTGAATTTCAAGCGCTGTAGAAACTGTATTTTATATCCGATCACAGCGAAATTCGGCCGAAAGAGATTTCTTATTACATGAAGGAATATTGCCAAATACGGAGCAAATCGGTTCAGATTTAGATATAGCCCCCTTATATATGTTAACTCCGATTTGAAATTTAAGCGCTGTAGAAACTATATTTTTTATGCGATCACAGCGAAATTCGGCAGAACGAAGTTTCTTATTACATGAAAGAATAGTGCCAAATTCGGACAAAATCGGCTCAGATTTAGATATAGCCCCCATATATATTTTAGACCCGATTTGACATCTAAGCGCTGTAGAGACTGAATTTTTTATCCGATCAGTACGAATTTCGACAGAAAGAGGTTTCTATTTTACATGAATGAGAATTCAGGGAAAATCGATTCAGATTTATATATAACCTCTATATATATGGTCCTCCTGATTTGGTTACAAAGCCCTATAGAAGTTGTACTTTACTTCCGACCATTACAAAATTCTCCAGAAAGATGTTTCTCAATTTAGGAACGAATATTGCTTAATTTAGCGATTATCGGTTCAGAATAGGTATATCCACATATATATGTTCTTACCCATTTACCAATTATTCAAAATTATTATCGCAATGACCCTTATCGCATTGTTAGGGAGGTGTAGGGTATTATATAGTCGGCCCCGCCCGACTTTCTGCCTTTCCTTACTGGTTTTCACATAACTTTAAGTTGGTGTCATTGATATGTAAAATGCAAACTAAATTTTCAGATGCATTTAAAATCGTTAAGGTCTGGAAAAAAGTAACAACCTGCGACCTTAAAATGAGCCTTAATTTGTAAAAATCCGTCCAAGCGTTCCGAAAATACATAACTTGAAACATAATTCTTTTGTAAATATTTTCCTATTTTATCAGACGCAAAAAACATCTGGAATTTTTTGTTATTTTAAGCAAAGAACATATATATGCAAATTTATTTTGAAATCGGGAATGGTGACCAAAAAAGGTGTTCGTTTTGTCATGAACGATTTAAAGATAATTTTTTAATAACAAATTTAAACTGACAAACTTACAATATTTTTAATTGGTAACACTTCGAGCTAGTTTATTCCATGTACAAGAACAAAACGAATAAGAGCCTGAAGTAATTATTTTATTTAAAATAATTAGGTAAAATATGTCTAGGTACAACAAAACAGCCTAAAGTATTGATATAGACTTTGTCAAATTATTGTGTACTAATGGTCTATTAGGAAAAACAAATCATGTCATATTGTAAATTATTGTTATAGCAAAAAACTGGAAACAACATTTTTCACAAACTCACTGTCATTTTGTGGATTCAATATAACTAACCATTATCGCCATAGGTCAGAGCTTTTGAAACATATTCTTAGTAATTCAAGCATCATTAGAACATTTCTTCCTTAATATGATACAACAGATTTCATGTACCATATGGCTGAAAACATAAATTAACAGAATATTGCTACACAACAAAAACAGTAACAACAACAGCATAAATTCTTCGGCTATCATTCAATAATTAATGATAATTTATAACATTTTGGAAAGATGTAATCCAGAAACTGTGTAAGCAGAAAATATACTCGTATAATAAAAAGCACTAATCGTATAATAACTACTGCTGAAGTGTGCAATTTGCAGAAGAACAAAAGTGTATGAGCATAATTTGCAATTGATTGATGATGTACGAGTATTTCTTAATTTATAAAGGGATCAAGAAACCATAGTTTTCTTAAGTAAGAAGCCATAAGTAGTACGAGTAACTAATTACTTTGCTAAAAAGCTAAAGTTATCAAAATATTGTATTACAATAATGCAAACTATTTTTTGGAAGCAGGATAGTTCCTTTAAGTACATCGATGATTACAACAAATCCTCCCAGAAAAAAACTTGACGTAGGTCAAATTTGACAGTAATGCATAATTTTCTCCTCCGAAGTGATGTTAAAAAAAATAACGTAGACGTGAATTTTAGAACAAAATTTGTGCACGTCTGTAGTAAATTGAATATTTTCGCAGAACATTTCGATGCTGAATTCTCCTTGTCCGTTTTTAAGAAAATCTTAAAATCTTAAAGGAAGTCAAATAAAAGGGCAAGACCGAATTTTGCAATAGTTTACCAAAATGTTCCCAAGCTCTTTCACTAGAGAATTCATCTAAGGAGCAGTATTTTGCAAATTAATTTTTTTTAAGTCAAATTGTTACAATTTAAAAATTCTTTGAAGAAATGACAACAAAACAAGTAAGAAATTTCAGTCGGGTAAACCTAAGGTACACTAAGGTACACCCTCACTTCAAGACATTGCTCATATGCACTGGTACATGTACTAATATTACGAGCTGAAATAACCTTATTACGAAGGTTATATTTCTTCATAAAAAAACAAGTAAGAAAGTTCAGTCGGGTAAACCGACTAATGAATCCCCTCACCTTGAGTCTCAAACAAATATTAGTAAATTTATTTATTTTTTTGTTTTATATAAATTATTATCAATTTAAATTGCATTTAATAACTTAGCCGGGGATAGAAGAAAATATTACCACATACCAAATAAAGGGTGTCCCAAGAAGAGCGCAATTTTTTAATTTTAAATAAAACACAGATATTTAAGAAAAAATCGTGAAACTTTATTATATCGTAAAGTAGACAGAATGAGGTTATGTATGGAACAATATATCGTGCAGATGGCCGCCGCGGCTTTGCTGGCATGCACGCGATCTTTTAATGAAATTTTCAATGACCGTTTTGCATGAATGCTGCGGTATTTCATTAATGCAGCGTCCAATTTCGTCTTTTAAGGCTTGAGTCGTCGTCGGCTTATTCGCGTAAACCATCGACTTCAAAAAACCCCAAAGAAAAAAATCTAATGAAAAATCCAAAGAAAAAAATCGCACGATCTAGGCGGCCAATTCTGTTCTCCAAAACGCGAAATAACACGACCGGGAAATGACTGATGCAGCAATTGAATTGTTTCTCTGGCTGTATGACATGTGGCGCCGTCTTGTTGGAACCACATGCCCTCCACATTCATTTCTTCAATTCTAGGCAAGAAAAAACTGGTTATCATTTCACGATACCGAACACCATTGACTGTTTGCGCATGACCTGCCTCATTTTCATACAAAAAAGGTCCAATGATTCCTCCAGCCCAAAAACCACACCACACAGTGACACGTTGAGGATGCGTTTGCTTCTCGTGAATCACTCGAGGATTTTCCGCACCCCAAATGCGACAATTCTGCCTATTGACGAAGCCATCAAGATGAAAATGGGCCTCGTCACTGAAGATGATTTTATCGGCAAAATCAGCATTTTCATGTTGTCTCTCCAATACCCAATTAACGAACTCCCTTCGCTGTCCATGGTCAGTTGGCTTCAGTTCCTGAGTCAATTGAACTTTGTATGCATGAAGATGCAAATCTTTCGTCAAAATTCGCTGCAAAGTGGATTTGGAGACACCAATTTGCTGAGCTCGGTGTCGAATTGAGGTGGATGGAGTTTGAGCGACATCATCACGTACAGCTGCGACATTTTCGGTCGATCGACCTGGTCGATAGCGCGTTGTTGTCTTTACATCACTAACAGACCCAGTTTCGGCAAATTTATCCATTAATCTCTTTACAGTTGACTCTTTTGGAGCATTATTGTGACCCCAAATTGATCGCAATTTGCGAACTGTAGCCGCAAAACTTACACCATTTTGGTAAAACAATTTCACAATGAGAATGCGTTGTTCATTCGTGTAGCGCTCCATTTTTACTAACCTCGTACCTTCTACTAACAAACAATAACAATTATTCAAATGTCAAACAATGACACTTCGAATGTTGCGAGATAAAAAAATTGCGCTCTTCTTGGGACACCCTTTATATATATTTATTTTGTCACTCCATTTATAACACCACTAAATATTGATGTGAGACCGCATAAAGAATATATATTGTTAATCATTTTATAATTCTAAGACGATTTGGCCATGTCCATCTGTCCGTCCGTCCGTATGTAGGTGGCTGAAATTTGGTACATACTCGTACACTTCTTATATCTGGATTTATAGCATCTCCCCGATTTGACTTCTTAACGTCATAGACTTCTTCTTAACGTCATTCTGATCAGGCTGACAATTTGTAACTGAGTTTTATTTATACCCGGTATATTTCACGCGAAGAACGGTAGTCATAGGTCCATTTGATATAGCCTCCATATATAGGTCCCTCTAGATTTGACTTCGTAACCCCACAAGAATCTCAAATTTCATCGAATTTGGCTGATATTTGGAAAAAGGAGTTTATAAGTACCCGTAGCCATTCACATGCGATCCATGGTGGAGGGTATATAAGATTCGGCATGACCGAACTTAATCTGTCTTTACTTGTTTTTTATTCAAATAAAGAGGCATCGTTTTTCCTGAAATCAACAAGGTTGTTTATGGATATTTTCAATTTTTAGTTAGGCGTCTCATTTTAAAATTATAGTAAAATCCACAAAAAATCATTGTTAAAGTTAGGAAACCAAATGCGTTGAAAAATGGATTCAGTTGCCGGACAAGAGAGTTTTTTTGGTCCCAAAAAAAACAAGCACAGCCTCCTCTATCATATGCCAACACACACACACATGGAAGTCCACGACTTATTATTTTTTTGCGAAATTTATAAATTTAATTTACTAAAAATTAAAATCATTTAAATGCTAATTCAAACAATTCTGTTTATTCATTATAAACTATAGACACAAAAATATATGCAATTAATTATTTTTCGCATAACCCCCCTGGGGTCGTATGACTAATTAAAACAATCGTTAGGGTTATTTGTTATGCCGTCATAATTGACTTAAATTTCGTGTTAAATTTATCAAACAATTATGGTTGAATGGTTTGACTGGTGTGTGTCTGTCTGTCTGCGTGTTCAAAATTAAATCATCTAATTTGGTGAAATAACAAAATAATTTTATAAAAATTCAATTAAAAGTCAATTGAGGCTATTTGGAGGTTCAACAAAATTTGAATGTCATTAGTAGACGATAGAGGTCTATTGACATTTGCTAAGCAAAAAGGTTTTATTAAATCAAGTACTCATATTGTATGTAAATATAAAAAAAACCCAACATTGAATAGAATAAGCTGACATTTTTGCCAAACATACATACTCGTATATCTAAAACCCAAAATCTTCTGTCAGTCCTTATTTGTCTGTCTGTCTGTCTGTCTGTCTGTCTGTCTGTCTATCTGCCTGTCGAGATGCTTATCTATGTTAACAAAATGAAGGACTTTTAGGAAAACTTTCCAGCTCTCAACCACATCTAACCGAGAGTGTGAAGAATTAGGAGTTAACGAAAAAAGGTTACCGGCCTTTTGTTAAATATTTGATATGAAAAAAATTTTGTGGCCAAGCCGACAACAAAAAACGCCAGTTTTTCATACCCTCCAAAGGTTAGGGAAGTTTAAGCACAAAGGTTGTCCTTTATCCTTTTATCTCATATTACTGAGACACAACATTTGCCATTGTTAAATAGAGCCTTAATAGATTTTTCTTTTGGCTTTTTATCACTTTGAATTTGCTTATCTCTGAGAGAGAGATTTAGCTGGAATGTGTGGGCAACAGGATCTGTCACCCGCAATGTTTTGCGTTGATGCGGAGACGATAGACATGTCAAGGCTATTTTGTGGGTAGGTTAATGGCTCTAGCCATTTTAAGGGATTGTTTTTTGAGGTTATCCGCAAAAAAAAAGTGTCGAACAAAATGGATGGCTTTCTTTGCCATATATTTTCTGTTTTTGAGATTTTTCCGGTTATTTTTGCATTTATTATGGAGCACAGTAGTGAGCTCAGAGTTTTCTATGTATTATGTTCTTGTATTTGGGTTACAGGAATAAATCTACAGTCTGACGGACATAGACTTAGAAATAAGGAATCATAAACATGATTAAAAAATCACTTTCTGAAAATAGATTTTATGTTAAAGTTGATTTTGATTTTACAATTAATTTAAAAACGGTATACAACAATTTTTTGTTTGTTTCCGAGACCTAAAAATTTTTTTTTAATAGATTAAGGCATAATTATTTTCTAAAATAATTAACCTATCTTCAATATTTTTTACATATATTTGACTCCTAGTTTTAAATAGCAAATAAGGTTTTTCTAATCCTTTTTACCTTCAAATGTATTATAATAAAAACAAAATACTGTAGCCAAACTTATAAAATAATTACAATTGCTGAAATATCCTAGAGATAAAACTCAAACTATGTAACTTATCTCATTTAACATGTAAATGTACTATTGGATTAATAAATATTTGAAATTGAAAAATTCATAGATTAAGGCATACTATTTTATGAAACAAAAACAATTTTTTTAATGGTAAAGTTTTTTTTTAATTTTTTTTCTAAAATTCCATTTCTCATTGAAGTTACCTTTAGTATTTGGACCATATTTTGAAGTATACGCTGGATAAAGCCGGGATACCATTCAAATTAAAGGTAATTATGAAGGCTAGAAATGCGTAAAACATAGCTATCACGTAGAAACGGAAGTTTAGTAACTGCCGTTAAAACAGTTAGAAAAAAATTTGATTTTTCCAAAAAATTCGTTGTTTCCTGGCACAAAAAAAATATTTAAAACAATACCATTTGCAAAAAGTCTATGAATAAATGTATAAATTATGACTCATATTGTAAAAATAGGGAAATTCAAAAAAATATTTCTTTATATTTTTTTTCTGGCAATTTTGTTTGGAAGGTACCAAAAGGGGCGATAACGTCAATTTTTTTAAACTATGTGTACTATAAAAACATTACTGTGTACAAAATTTGAGCTGTTTGTAACGGGTTTTGCAATAGGCATGATATGATTTTGAAGTGACGTTTCGGCCATTTGTAATACGTCGTGATCTGTCATTTGTTTTTCATTGTATTCAGTAGTGTTTACAATTTCATCATGGAGAAATATACGCATGAACAACGTTTACAAATTATTCAGTTTTCTTATCTAAATAATCGTTCTCCAATTGCAAGTTTTCGTGCCCAAAGTCCATTTTATAGCGCCATCTGACATTTTCATTGGAAAGTTTTACATTTTTTAGCATACACGTACTCAGAACGTTTTGACGTACGATAATCATTTGTGTGGTTTACTTGAAAAAATCAATTTGGCAAAAAAATGGAATTAACTCGTGAACATTTTCGTGCGATCATTTTTCACAACTTTCGACGTGGATTATCACGACAAGTGTGCATCGATGAACTTAAATCTTTGTATGGCGATGAAGCATCATCCTATAGCACTGTGAAAAACTGGTTTAATGAATTCAATCGTGGCCGACGCTCGCTCAAAGACGAAGGTCGTCCAAAAGCGGCCGTTGTGCCAGAGAACATTGATGGCGTGCGTGAACTGATAATGCAAGATCGTCATGTGACATTCCGTGAGATAGAGGCATCTTTGGGCATTTCTTCCACCAGCCGTAAAAACGGTTTGTTCTCGTTGGATCCCGCACAATTTGACAATCGCTCAAAAAAAGGCTCGTGTCGATTCAAAGAAATTTTTAAACCAGTAAGGAAAGGCTAAAATCGGGCGGGGCCGAATATATAATACCCTACACCACTCTCGTAATATTGAATAACTCTGATATATAAATTTTGTAATTCATGTATAAATTGTTTACATAAATTTACTTTTGGGATATTTTATACTTAAATAATACCCTGTACCACAGTGTGGTGTAGGGTCGATTGGATCTAAAGAGCCAAATCTGATGAAACATATATATGGGAGCTATAGCTAAATCTTTACCGATTTTCTTCATATTCGGCAATGTTGGTTCATGGATCAAGAAACTCTACCATTCTAAATTTCAAAACGATTGGATGTAAAATATAGCTTCTATAGAACTAAAGGGCCAAATCGGACGAAACATATATATGGGAGCTATAGCTAAATCTTAACCGATTTTCTTCAAATTCGGTAGTGTTGGTTCATGGATCAAGAAACTCTACCATTCTAAATTTAAAAATGATTGGATGTAAAATACAGCTTCTTCAGGACTAAAGAGCAAAATCGGACGAAACATATATATGGGAGCTATAGCTAAATCTTAACCGATTTTCTTCAAATTCGGCAATGTTGGTTCATGGATCAAGAAACTCTTCCATTCTAAATTTCAAAACGATTGGATGTAAAATACAGCCTTTATAGGACTAAAGGGCCAAATCGGACGAAACATATATATGGGAGCTATAGCTAAATCTTAACCGACTTCAAATTCGGCAATGTTGGTGCATGGATCAAGAAACTCTTCCATTCTAAATATCAAAACGATTGGATGTAAAATACAGCATATATAGGACTAAAGGGCCAAATCGGACGAAAGATATATATGGGAGCTATATCTAAATCTGAACCGATTTCAACCAAATTCAATAGCGATCTTAACAGCTGCGAAATACTCTAAACTGAAAAATTTCAGAACGATTGGAGTGAAATTGCGACCTGTAGTCGACGAACAACTTTACATGGACAGACGGACGGACGGACAGACATGCTTAAATCGACTCAGCTAGTGATTCTGAGTCGATCGGTATACTTTAAGGTAGGTCTAGCTGTGTTATTTTCAAGTGTTACAAACATCTGCCGTGAAACAAACTTATAATACCCTGTACCACAGTGTGGTGTAGGGTATACAAATATGATCGCGGTGCTTCAAAAGACGTTTATAAGATGACAGGGGACGAATCATGGATCTATTCGTATGAGCACGAAACAAAACAGCAATCGACCGTGTGGGTCTTCGAAGACGAGCCAAATCCAACGAAAGTTGTTCGTGGAAGAAACACTTCGAAGAAAATGGTCGCCTGTTTCTTCGGCAAAACTGGCCATGTGACGACTGTTCCGCTTGAGCAACGTAGGACGGTCAATTCTGAGTGGTACACCACAACTTATTTGCCTGAAGTCTTCGGAGAATTTCGAAAAACGAACAAGAGAGGACGAATCATTGTGCACGACGACAATGCGAATGAATTTTCTCACATACTGTAACCAAAACCATTCGCGCTCAAATGACAAAACGGTGTGAGTGAAGTTATGCTAAAATATGTCATACTTTCCAATGGAAGCTGCAGTTCTCATCTGGCAACACTAGTATTGCCAGGAACCGAAATATAAATAGCAACCCTCGTAGTATCACCTTCACAAAGGGTTAACATTTTAATGAAATATTGATTCGTTAATAACATCTATACTACTTATTCTAATCTTCTGAAATTCCACACATAGTATTTGTTTATTAGTAGTTATGACCCTGAGAAAAATGTGCGAAGTGTCCCCGCAACTTTCGGTACCTCCCACATAAATAGACATTTTTGCACCAACAGTTAACAGCTTATAACTTTAATACAAGTGCATACAAATACTTGAAATTTTGTACAGTGTAATATTTTCATAGTGCCTATGGTCCGGTAAAAAAATGGGCATTTTTGTACCTCCCCTTTTGGTACCTCCGACACAAATAGACCGTTCTGCACCAAAAGTAAACAGCTCATAACTTTAATACCAGTGCGTACAAATACTTGCAATTTTTTACAGAGTAAAGCTGTTATAGTGCCTACAGTTCAGTGAAAAATTGGCGTAGATTCCCCGCCCAACTTGGTACCTCTAACCAAAATGGACCGTTTGGCACCAAAAGTTAACAGCTTATAAAATTAATACTAGTACGTACTACTACTTGAAATTTTGTACAGTGTAATGCTGTTATAGTAATGTAATGCTGTTATAAATTGTCGTTATTGCCACGACCCTTTTGGCACCTCCCACACACAGGAACCATTTTGTGTAAAAAGTTAAAATTTTATAGCATTATAACCAACGCACGAAAATACTACAAAAAGTTGCACAGTGTAACGCTTTTAATGTACCTATAGCCTGTGAAAAACGGGCGTTATCACCGCGCCTCTTTTTGTACCTCCCACACAAAACGATCAAATAATACCAAAATTTAATAGCTCATAACGTTAATATACCAGTGCACATAAACGCTTATAACACTGTGCAATAAGAAAATCTTTCCCGAACGAGACCAATTGGATGTGATAGTACATCACTAGTATATCGAAACCACCAAAGGTCTTTTCGAAGTTAGCTCGAATTTTTCTGGTATAGCCCTTTGAAGTTGGGCTATTTTTAGTCAAATTTACAGACTGTTTCTATATATAGTCAAAGGTGCACTTTATGGGCACATGTCAAAAAGAAATACAAACATCCGAAATGACCAAAAAAATTTTTAAAAAGCACAGTGGAGCAACGTGCCCTGGATACTTGGCCCTCAAAAAAGGACCTTAGGCCTACAGATATTCGATATGGTACTCAAATGAAAGGAAATTCCTCAGTATTCCAAAACGGAAATAAAAGTACAGTGACATATGGGGCCTTAAAATATGGATTCGCAAAAAAGGCCGCGGAGGTCCAAAATCACATTTTGAGGCCTAAAATATTCAATTCCAATTGATTAATATATGCATTAATTCACCCCATTGGATTACATATAAACATTTTCGGACATTGCTTTGTCTCTACGGGACTTTTTTGGGCCTCCAAATTCTAAGAGCTGGCCACCGCTAACGGATTTTTCTTTTATTTATTTTTTTTTAATTTTGTTGAAATTTCCTTTCATTTGAGTACCATTTCGCCTACCTGATGGCTCTAGGGAATTTTTGAAGGCCCAAGAGCCCCAGGGACCGTTGCCTCACCGGGAATATTTTTTGCATTTTGGGAGTTGTGTTTGCTTTTGTTTTGACATCTGCCCCCGACAGTGCACTTTTGTCTGGAAATTTGACTCAAAATAACCCAACTTCAAAGGGCTATAAAACAATAATTCGAGTTAACTTTGCAAAACGGTTTGGGGATTTTGATATACTAGTGGTGTACTATCATGTTCATTTTTTTCGTTCGCGAAAGATTTGATGACCCATAATTTGTTGCCCAGTGTAATTCGACACAGTGCAATATCTTTAAAGAATCTAGTGTTTAGAGAAAAATAGGTGTATTTGTTAAACCCTCTCTGGTAGCTCCCACACAAATTGACAGATTAATTCGTGTAATATTCCATATTACGTTACTCACAAAGTGAGGGAATGCCTTAGACGGTTTACCTGACTGAAACTTTTTAATATTTAAAATCCCCATAAAATTTTGGATTTTTTTTTACATTACAATCATGACCGATCAGACTATGATAAAATTATATAAATATAATAATTATGAATTCTTCGTTGTTGTTATGGGGCTTTTATATTTTTAATTATTAAAATTTTCTCCAAAAATAGTATTCATTCGCAATATATTGTAAGATATCTTCGAAACCGTTAAACTGATGAGCAAATTGATGGAAAAGAAGTTTAATTCTATTTAATTTTCGATTGTTTAATACTTTTCCGAACCAATTTGATTACTTGGTTCTCGAGTTATGCTATTTTTTCATAAAGCGGTTTATCGCTTCAATCAATCCAAAATTGATATTGAAAAATAGAGAGATTAAACGACATATTTTGGCATAAATCGAGAACTATTTTTCCTAATTAGCTCACGAAATTTTCTCAAAAATATTATATTTTTTGAGAAAATTTTAATCATTTTTAAATAAAAGCAACCTAAGCCATGGTCCATCTTCGAACTTAGCCTGAGATAGGAAAAAATATAACCACATACCAAATTTCATGATAACACAGTGCGACAGTCCAAAAACCAAAAACCGCGATACTATTTTTCTTGTAGGCCTTGGCGAGTAGAACAACGTTTGTTCTACGATATTTGCCGGACAACCCCAAAATCCGGATTTACGGGTAAAAAACCGACTTTCTTGACTTTTTTCACATGAGCGCCTATAACTTTGTTAACTATTAATAGATTTTCAATCTCTAAAAGAATTTGGAAAGAATTAGACCTTTCGAACGATGTATATTTTGTTTATTTGAAGCTGTAAGAATATAGGTTTGTTTGTCCTATAAACACATTTTTTTCATTTTTGTCCGTCATTTTCTAGTTTAGGCAATGTTTTACCAATTATATTGTGAGATAACCGTACGATAAACTAATTTACATATATAGTATATTTTATAAGGAAGATAATGCAACCAGTCTCTTAAAAATCCGTTTGCAATTGACGGAGTTATAGTAAAGTATAGACCTGAAAACATCAATCAGTGTAATTGATGCGGTTTGACTATTTAATAATATTCTATGTTAAAAGCACAGATACTTTTCAAGATATCAACGACAAAAGAGACAATGGAGAAAATATTTTGCAATAAATTGCTTATTGGAAGCTCTGTGTAAGTATTTTTTAATCCTTGTACTACATCCCCAGGGGAAAAAACATTACACGGCCTCAAAAAAAAACAAATTGCTTCACATTTCATTTGGCCTAAGATTGTAAAACGGCCTTCTACTTTATGAATATTCCGTTCTTTTCTGTGGCATATGACAAACTTCACTGGCCTTGTGTGCGTTAATAAATTGAAATTAATAAAACTTTGAAAAGCCATAGCAAATAAGGTTACACGCGCCCATAATTTAACAACAAAAAGTATTATGTGTAACACCGGTACGTATGATTTATTTATAAAATTCATACATATCATATCAATCATATCGGGCATAGTCAGCTTAAAACCAACCGACAAAGACAAAGATACGCATTTGCTCAATTACTGGAAATACTGACAGAGAAATATCACAGGTAAAGAAAATAACTTGTGCGGGGGCAATAAATCAAGATATTGTTGCAGCAGAGCCAGGCAGCCAGCCACCCAGCCATGCGTATGACTAATACATATAACAATATCAATCATACGCAGTGATGGCTTAACATGAAAACTTTATGGCAAAGCAATTGCTTTGAAAGTATATATTTTTTACATATTTAGTTGGATATTTATGTTTCAAGTCATATTTAGTTACAAATCTTATTTGGAAAAAGCCGGAAAATCTACTTTGAAACTTTTTAATCTCATTAGCTTAAAAGACAAACAGAAAACTTAGCCAAACGAAGTGTAACTAATTGAAATAGAAGCCCCGAACTACATTATCATTTTCAATTATGGCAAAAACAAGTAAACACTTGTTAAATATATTTACATGTAAAAACTCGCAGTTGTTGCTCGATACATTTCATGAGGAACTTGTTTATTAAGATGCTACTGATGACGGCGGCGGTGATGATGGCGTTGACGATGACGATGTGGATATTGATGACGTCTAGAAGCGTGACGACCGAAGTTCAAAGTTTCACTTCGCTGTTTTGTATAATACATATCTATTTAGTTCATTTTGGCTGATGGCAAAGTTTTGGCGCTGCAAAATCTAAGATTACCAAAATTTGTGCGCCCGCAGAACAAAGAAAATTTGTATTAAAAATGCCGTTCATAAACTGATATTTTAATTAAATTCACTAATTGAATATTGTATTTCAAGTTTTGGCGATGAGAGGAGAATTTGCGATGGCTTACAAAGCTTTTGGAATTTATTATGTTCTCTATTAGTTTAAGATTCGAATTCAACAAAGAGACGTTGAAAAGAAAAACACATAATAAAATTTCTATTGAGTAGACCTATTAAAGTATGTATATCCTTACTTTCAGATAAATTTAGTCTCCATATATATTTTGTTTCCGATTTGTGTCATAAAGCTATATTTTAGCTCCGATCATTATGAAAAATTACTGAGAAAGTCTCCTGACTGGAAACCGGTTAAGATTTAGATATCTAAACACTATGTACTCGTATGATGTTTTTCATCAAATAATTGCAAAATTTGGCGGAGAGGAGTTTCTAACCAAATTAGAATTATGAAATGTAGCGAAAATGTAGTTTGTTGATCCAAAAATTAAATCTGGGAGTTATACGTTAATCATTTCAGATTTAGTGCAACTATATATAAGTCTGTCCAATAGAAAAGATGAATTTAGAAATTTCTCGGGTTACTTACATTCGATTTGCGTTTTTTATACCCTACACCACACTGTGGTACAGGGTATTATGACTTTGTGTATTTGTTTGTAACACCTAAAAGGAGAAGAGATAGACCAATTGTTTATTATACCGATCGACTCAGAATCACTTTCTGAGTCGATTTAGCCATGTCCGTCTGTCTGCCCGTCTGTCTGTCCGTCTGTCTGTCCATGTATTCTTGTAATCAAAGTGCTGGTCGTATTTATGGTCCGATTGTGATGAAATTTAGCATAGTGCTCTTTTTTGTCCCAAGGACGATCCATATTGAAATCTGTTAAAATCGGTTCAGATTTGGATATAGTCCCCATATATATGTTTCACCCGATTTGACATGTAAGCGCTGTACAAACCACATTTTACATCCGATCTTTATGAAATTCGGCAGAGAGAGTTTTATTATTACGTGAATGACCACTACCAAATTCGGAGAAAATCCGTTCAGATTTAGATATAGCCCCCATATATATGTTTCACCCGATTTGACATGTAAGCGCTGTAGGAACTATATTTTAAATCAGATCAGTACGAAATTTGGCAGAGAGAGTTCGCTTATTACATGAATAAACACTGCCAAATTCGGGGAAAATCGGTTCAGATTTAGATATAGTCCCCATATATATGTTTCACACGATTTGATATGAAAACGCTGTAGAAACCGTATTTTACATCCGACCTGTACGAAATTCGGCAGAGAAAGTTCTCTTATTACATGAAAAAACACTGCGCAATTCGGGGAAAATCGGTTCAGATTTAGATATAGCCCACATATATATGTTCCACCCGATTTAACATTTAAGCGCTGTAGAAATCGTGTTTTATATCCGATCAGTACGAAATTTAGCAGAGAGAGTTTTCTTATTACATGTATGAACACTGCCAAATTCAGGGAAAATCGGTTCAGATTTAAACATAGTCCCAATATACGAGTATATGTTACACCCGAATTGACATGTAAGCACTGTAGAAACCGTGTTTTATATCCGATCAGTACGAAAATCGGCAGAGAGAGTTTGCTTATTACATGTATGAACACTGCCAAATTCTTATCGCAATGCCCATTTTCGCATTGGTAGGTAGGTGTAGGGTATTATATAGTCGGCCCCGCCCGACTTTCTGTCTTTCCTTACTGGTTTTATGTTGGCACACTTGTCTCGAATATATGTTCTTAGTTGAGTTTGTTTGTGTTTAGTTTAGTTTGTTTGTAAGAGACATAACAGCTAGACGTGTTTTGCTTGTTCGGCGATTCGGTTTTTATCTCCTTAATCGTCGCAAAAATCCGTCCTTTCAATTATGGGAACAAGAAAATGTCGCAGGGGCGAAATCTGGTGAATACGGCGGTTGAGCATGATTACGGTATTCTTTTCGGCCAAAAAATTACGAACATGCGGCGGTTTTATTGTCCAGAATTCAGCAATTTTGAAACGAACTTCGCTGCCGAACGCTTCATGCCCAAAATTTGCGGAAAATAAAACTTTCTTTATTTTTAAGAAATATTTTATTTGAATAAAGAAAATAAACTTTGGTATAAAGAAAAATATATTCGGCGGAAAAATTATGAATTATTGTTTCCTGTGAATAAAGTCTGGATAGCAACTGCGATTTCTGTACGAATTTTCGGAAGATTTGTAAAAGAAGAGGACTAGGTTTAAGAAAGTTATTTTTTTTTGTAAATATGTTACCAGCACAAGTTTAAACAAAATACTAAAAAAATGCAAAGATTGAAGACACAACAGCCAGACAGACAGACTGACTTCATTCAACAACTAATAGGATTTAGGGTCAATGCTTCAAGACTTTTAGTCTATAGCGAATTATAACTAACTTATGGTAAGGCAAAGGTTTAAAAATAAAACATAACATTACCAAATTTTATCAACATGTCGAAAATCTACAAAAAGCTAAATCCTTTTCTTTATCACTTCAGAGCCTTCGACCGCTTTTCAGGTTTTTTCTCTTTTTTGCAAAATCTACTCTTAACTTTTAGCCCACAACCATAAAATGAATTGAAAATTTGCATAATGTTTATCTTATATTTTCTTGATTTTCATACATATGTTTTTTCTCTTGTTTTTTCAATGCCGTAAAAGAGGTCGGTGGATTTTCGTTTTCATTTGAAGTATAATCGTGGAAATTATATATTTATGAGCTGCTTTATGGCTGCGGCAAATGATAAAATACTAATTGGTTTTTGCATTTTAACGATTTTCTTAGCTTTGAGTTCTTTGAAGTTTGACGTGCGAAAAAAATACTTTGAAATCTGAGCAGAAAAAAACGAATAAACAAAAGTCAAAGATTAAATTACTCCCACTCGTGTGGAATGCACACAATTCGTTTTTTTTTTGCTTTTTCAAATTACGGAATAAAAAATAAGTGGAAATGGAACGATTTGTGTAAATATTTTATGACAGAAAATTGCCAGTTATTTGCATATGTCTCACATTTACAATGAGTCTCACATTTATGGTGTGTCTAAAATAATTTGAGAAAATTCTAATGAAGGTTGACTGCTAGACAATACCGTCTGTTGTTTAATAACATAGGTCTACTGTTTGAAGTGGCTAATTAACACTTGTAATTCAGTAAAATTAGGGGTAGCAAGCCGAATTGATTATTTTAATTTCTTTTAAAAATAAAACAATATATGGATTAATATGCATTACGTCGACAATTCTGTTGCAAAAAGATAAAATTTTTCATCATGTCAGATTTCAGTTCTTACACGCTGAAAAAAAATGTAGTATATTGTCCCAAACATATTCTGCTTGAAACATACAAATCTTTAGGGTACACTCCAAATATGTAATAATTGACACACACATATGTTATATGTTTCGGAGGATATTGTTCTAAACAAAACAAGGGTTCCATCCTAATTTTTTTTATTTGGAACTAATATTTCCGAAACAAAGATTAATTTGTATTTTAGTAATTTGGCAATGTCATAATTAATTTAGAGACCAGTTTTCTGTTTTTCAGAAGCTCAAAGAAAAATGTTTTTAAAAATTGTATATGTTTGTAAAATTCAATTAAAATAAATAACGTATAATCTTTCGCAACTATAAATTGCATTGATGGATGCACAAATAGTGATGAATTGGAATTATATAAATTAAAAATTAGCGCTGTAAAACACAAGCTAATGCTGCTTATTATATTTCTAACTATAAAGTATAACTCGATATTTAGGAAAAATTAAAACTAAAATTCGAAAAATCAGCAAAGTTTTAAAATTTGTTTACAAATAAAATATATTTGGAAAAATTCTTAAACAATAACTTTGTTTGTGTATGTGTAAATATGTGTTTATTTTATTATATTTTTTCTATTTATTTTCTTTAAATTCAAACATATAAAAAATTACGATTTTCCCCGTGTAGGCTTTTTGCTCTGTTTTTAAATGAAAACTTAAGTGTATGTTTATTACTTAGTTTTTTTCCTCCGACGTTTCGTTGGTGTTTTCAAACTTCTTCAGGGATATATTTATTGAAAGATATTAAACTTTACATTTAAATATCAACGGGAATTCTAACTTATAAACATAAAACCACTGTCGTTAACGCAACGTTCTAAATAACAGTATGAAAAAGGTATTGATATTTTTGCTTTTTTCATAATTTTGATTGGGTTTTAAAATGTATACATATTAAAGCCGCATGAGGCATCGAAATATTTAAAATAAATATAACAAATTTTTACGTGATGAAGGAGAATATATTTTATTTGCAGCGAAAGAAAATTTAACACATCGAACGAAATACCGATAATACTATGTACTTAAATGTTGGGCTGACATCCGATTCCGGTCAATTTATGTCATTTGATTAATGTCTGTCCATCTATATATGTCTTTAATTGGTATTATTTTCTCCTATTTCAGGCCATACTGTTCCATTTTTCTGGAAGCAAACAGGACCTAACCCTCCTCCTCTACACACAAGAGAAATAAGAAATAGTCCAAGTTGTTGAGTTTCTATACTCTTCATCTAAATTTATGAATTAGGAATTCGAAGGTATATACAGGGTTCTCCAACAAGAGGTGTTATTTTGAAACACCCGGTATTTCGGTAGCTGCACGGAGGAAAATCGCCATTTTTGATATGTTTGTATTGAAAGAAAATATATTTGGAAACGAATTTGTTAAGTATTATATATTTTTTAACAAACAAATTTTATTTAAAAATCATGAAACTTTGTTTGGACCGCATATATTAATATACTACAACAATATATATTTGCGCACTGACTTTCACAAATAAAATATGTGTTCACCCACAAACAAAGTTATTGTCTAAGATGTTTTCTAAATATATTTTATTTAAAAATGATTTTTTAAGCTTTGTAGATTTTTTAGAATTTTAGTTAGTTTTTTCCTAAATTATAGTTTAAAATGTCTTTAGCAGCATTTAGGTTTTGTTTTACATCAATAAATTTTAATTTATAAGTATTCCAATTCATCACTTTTTGTCAATCCACCAATTTAATTTATATTTACGAAATATTATACGATTTAAGTTTTGATAAAATTTTACAAACATATACAATTTATAAAAAAAAAATGCTCTTGAACATCTGAAAACAGAAAACTTATCTTTGAGTTAAGGCATTGATACATTGCCAAAATACAAAATACTAGTTCCAAATAAAAAAATATTAAAATGGGAGCATATTTTTGTTTAGAACAAGCATTTTTGGGTCGTCGTGAAGCACCTTGTCGGACCGCAATACAGAATTTGGTGGAAAAATTCAAGCTGTTGGGACAAGTTAGTGATGTAAAGAATAAAACCCGTGCACGTCGCTCAAGAACAACTGAGAATATTGCTGCTGCAGCCCAAAGTGTTGAAGAAAACCCAGGTTTGTCCATTCCTCGTCGTTCTTTGGAATTGGGCATTCCACAAACGTCATTATACCGTATCTTGCATAAAAACTTGGGTCTTAAGGCTTATAAAGTTCAATTAACACAAGAACTCAAGCCGGCCGATTATCAACAACGTTGTGTCTTTGCTGATTGGGTCCTTGAAATGCATGAAAATGATCCGGAATTCCATCGAAAAATCATCTTGACTATTGAGGCCCATTTCCACCTCGGTGGCTACGTCAACAAGCAAAATTGTCCCATCTGGTGCTCGGAAAACCCAAGAGCTACTATTGAGAAGCCTCTCCATCCTCAATATGTGACTGTTTGGTGCGGTTTATGGTCCGGCGGGGTCATTGGACCTTACTTTTTCGAAAATGAGGTTGGATCAACAGTAACGGTGAATGGATTGCTCTATCAAGAGATGATCAATGATTTTTTATGATCGGAGTTGGATGGTATTGATCTGGACAACGTTTACTTTCAACAAGACGGCGCTACGTGCCACACACGCAACGAAACCATTGCTCTGTTACGGGAAAAGTTTCCGGACCGTGTTATCTCTCGAAGAGGTGATCACAATTGGCCACCGAGATCTTGTGATTTAACACCTTGCGACTTCTTCCTTTGGTGCCACGTGAAAGATAAGGTCTACGCCAACAGCCCAGCGTCGATTCAAGACCTAAAAGATAGAATTCGCGAGGCTATCGAGGACATAGGGCAGCCACTTTGCGATTTATTTATGGAAAATTTCACGAAAAGGATATGGTCCTGTAAGCGTGGTCGTGGTGGCCATTTGGCTGATGTTGTTTTTCATTATTAACGGCATACCTTCTCTTTATTATGAAATAAACATCCGATCATTTATCTCAAAAAATTGAATTTTTCTTTGAATACCAAAATTACACCTCTTCTTGGAAAACCCTTTATTATATACGTTCGAATTCATAATTCATATCATATTAAAATTATCGAAATATAATGAAATTAAACAGCTTATTTTCTCTCCTTGATAATTAGGTATAAACACATAGCTAATTTTGCCACTACGATGACGATAACCTCTACTAAAGTGAGGAAACAAATTGATATAATTGTAAATAATAATTTTAAATAATGCATAGTTTTGGTTGATGCTTTCGGGTAGTATTTTTGTGGAAAGATGTGTGCTTTCTCATTAACAAAAAGTTAAAACGTAATCAATAGTCTCACCAGGAAAGGTGTGTATGGCACATTGAGACTTTATTCAAATTATGTTATTTTATTGAAAATGACAAAACAAGTTTTTGAAGCTTGCTTACGGAAAAAAACATCAAAATATATACTGTAGTTGACTGAATAAATTACTTCTTAAATATTAAAAAAAATATACACTGATAGAAAAAGCTTCGTAATGACGACGAATTTGTACATCATCACGATTATTTTTAGTCAGCTAACGTACGGAATGATCTCTGTTTCCAAAAACTTTCGTCCTCAGGATGATTACATTTCATTGCTACGATGAATCGAGTTCATTACCACGACGAATACCATTCATCATCACGACGAATCCCATTCATCACCACGACGAATCACATTCATCACCACGACGAATCACATTCATCACCACGACGAATTCCATTCATCACCACGACGAATTCCATTCATCGCCACGACGAACTCCATTAATCACGATTATTTGGTTTTTTAAATTAAACTTCTACAACAAATTATTTAACTAAAGTAATCAAGGTTAGGCATATAGAACAGTACAATTAAGCACAAACTATAAATTGATTGCTTCGTTTTATCATATTTTCAGCAAAATAATCAAAATCGTGGGAATGAAACCTTATCGTTCCCTCGACGAATTTAGAAATCACCAAAAACATGGTTTGATGATCGTGTTCGTTCTATTGACGTACAAAAACATCGCATGTACTAAACTTTTCGTCACCAGTACGAAGATATATTGACGAAACTGATTCGTCATGGTGACGAATCTATCAGTGTACGAGTATATAAAATGCAAAGAAAGCACTTTTCAAATAAAACAAATATTTCATTGAATAAATATATTTAATCCAGTTCGGGGTTTTAATAAAACCCGTTTATAAGATTTAAAGAGAGATGTTTTAATATATTTTTGATGTTAAATCATTTTAGTTTGTAATTAGACATTTGTTTTCGATGATATAACTTTCTCTTAATATGACGCGCAAAAGCAGGGATGGTCCGTCGTAAACTTTGACGTATATGACATACATTTGAGACGTATTCGACATACGTATACAACGTCGTAAACCTAATGTCGGAAACTTGACTTTGTCACTAACAGCAAATAATTAGCAAATCAATAGAAAAGAAAAAATATTTATTTTGAACTTTCAAGTTTATTTATTGGTTTAAATGAATTATTATTTGTTTATAAATTAGGTTTATTCTTCACTCGAATCTCGTCAATGCCTTCAAAGTTGTCTTTTTTTCGCGTATTTTAAGTGAAAAGTAAACTTCCAGCAACTTTTTAGATCGTTCCGATTCTAATAGATTTCGAAAATCAGAATGCACATGAGACCAATTGGAGAAAATGCCTTCTAATTATGCAGTTGACACTGGGATCATCAGTAATTTTACAGCAAATGATGCCAATGCGTTATGTCGACTTTTTGCCATATTCCAGAATAAGTCAGGCCTTCTATTTTTTGAAGCAAGCACAGGAATGGGTGAGGTGTCAAAGTTTGTTGGAGAGCGGCAGACAAACTACAAACTTTGATACTTGCTTGTGTGAATCAGAACATAATGTCTCGTGTGAATCAGAACATAATACATATTTTGCAAAAAAAAACTGAAACTGAACGATTTATTGTTCGTCAAGAATATAAATTAAATGGTCTACAAAAGATGTGAAGAAAAGTGAATTTTTATGTTCTGAAAAGATGTGCGTGCCATTGTTGAAAAAGTAGATTTATCGCCGAAAGTAGTTGATTTTCCGATTTTAACTTATTAATTAAGGGTTGTACACTACATCATACCATTTCGTAAATATTGATATTCGATCAAAAACATATATTTTCTCAAAAAAAAAAATTAAATGAAGTTGTATCTCGGATTTCGATTAGTTTTTATATGGTGTCTACCAGATTTTTACGTGAAGGGCTGAAGTCTGCAGCGTCCTTAGAATTGATATTACAGTTTACGACATTTCATACATTTCAGACGGGTTTATGACGTATGTGACGTTTACACCTTTCTGACAGTCGTAAACCTACAAAATCATGTGGTGGACCATCCCTGCGCAAACGTTTTTCAGTGTAACTAAATGATATTTTACTCAACTGTTGATAAACATTATTTTATTGTATATAAAAGATATGTTTCCAAAAAAATAGTTTTTAGAAATACAGCTGGCAGATATCTATAAATTCATTCCATAGTCAATATTTTGTTATATATAAGAAATTTCATGTCAAGTAGAGATAGTCCGCAGCCGACTTTTTTAGGTTTACGACTGTGAGAAAGATGTAAACGTCACAAACTCGTCTAATATATAACCAAAGTCAGAAAGTATTATATTTTATTAGAAATAGTTTACAAATTATTTTTTGCAAAAATTTATTAGGGAAAATTTTAACATAACTCTAGGACTATTTGTCTGAATAGTATACAACAATATTAACAATTTAAAAGTAAATTTACTTCAACTTCGTGTAATATTTTACAGTTTTGCAGTTGTCTAATGTCATTGTGAAAAGATATAATTTCAAAGAATTATGTGCTTTATTCATGGGACATTTTATTCCAAATTTTTTCAATATATTGTCACATATTTCGGAAACTGTGAAAGGTATGGTATTATAAGAAGTTAAAGGAAATTCCACTTTTACATTTTTATCACATTTTTGAACAATTTGAAATTTTTTTTATAAAATGTTTATTCTCGCAAAAATAGTCAGTTCAAAGAAATTTTTTTATAGGTTGAGAACATCATTATCCTGTGTGCCTAAATTGCAACTTATGCCGTACCAACAACCATTTTTGTAGCCCAGTGTTCGTGATGATCCCATGCATAACTAGAATGTATTTCTCCAATTGGTCTCATGTCTATTCGGTTTTGCGAATTCGATTGGACACGGAATGATCTACACATACTGGATGTTTTCTTAAAATAAGCGGAAAGAATGTTTTATTATTGAATATAATGATTTAATTGAAGAGAAAAAAAACTAATATGTTCAATAAAAATAAATTTTTCTTGAGTTCATGTTTGGAAATTTCAAGATTCCTATATTTGGTTTACGACGTTGTATACGTATGGCGTATACGTCACAAACGTGCGACACATACGCCTCAGTTTAAGACGGACCATCTCCGATGTCAAGTGAGTAAACTTTTGAAACCAATGTCTTCTGATCGGAATGAACTTTGCGCCTATTATGAAGTAGTTATGACACACAATTTCAACGAGATCGGTTAAGGACGGCACGAGTTGGGGGGTGTTGACTTTTGTCATTTTTCTTGAACGGCCCCATTTCATCATCCATGTATCTAATTACCTTCTGTACTTAGAAAATGTTGCCCAAAGTGTTTGCGATAGCTTATTGATCAAACTTTAAAACAAAAAAATATTTTTTTCCTTTTTTCGAATTAAAACATGTTTTAACATTTTTGTCAAAAAATTTTTTTATTGTTTTTTTTTGCTCAAATTAAAGCTTAGGTCATTTCCTTTAAGAAATCTATTAGAGTGACGTGACTTTTTCATCCTCACCTTAGACCCTAAGCATGTTCGGGTGAAATCCGTTTTGGGTCATTTTAAGTCATTTGAGCAATATTCGTCCTTCCGCATAATATGTATGGGATAATATACTACAGAAGCAATTTTTTGGCAGCGTGTAAAGGCTTCGGTTTAAGTAATATTAATGTGGATGCTGTTCGAAAGCTACATGACATATTTTTATCCCCCCACCTTAGAGAGGTGGGTATATATCATTTGCTACGAGTTAAAATGTACAACATCGAAGGAGCGACCTAAGAACCCATTAGTCATTTGAGAATCGTCCGTCCATCTGTGTGTCTGTCTGCTGGCTGGTGCACACGAAACCTCTGGAAAGGAGTAACCGTTTGACTTCAAATTTGGTATGCGCTTATATTTTTCTCTATCTCCGGCTAAGTTCGAAGATGGACCATATTGGTACACTTCTAGTACCTCTCCCACAAAGGGTTAACTAACATTTAGTGACAATTTGATACATTAATCACTTCTATACTACTTATTGCAATCTTCTATAATTCCTCACATAGTATTAGTTTATTGGTAGCTATCACCTCGAGAAAAATGGGTAAGTTTGCCACGCCCGTTTTGGTACCTCCCACACAAATGGTACATTTTGCACTTAAAGTTAACGGGCTATAACATTAATAATAGTACATACAAATACTTGAAATTTTGTACAGTGTCATGCTTTTATAGTGCCTAGAGTCCAGAGAAATGTGGACATTATTGGCTCGCCCTTTTTGGTACCTCCCACACAAATGGACCATTTAGTTCCAAGAGTTAAGAGCTTATAACTTTAATACCAGTACATACTTAAAGCTATTAATGCAATTTAAATTGATAATAATTTAATTATATTAAATTAAATTTAAACTAAACAAAAAATTAATAAATTTACGAATATTTTTGGAGACTCAAGGTGAGGGGATTCTTATGTCGGTTTATCCGACTGAGCTTTCTTATTTGTTTATCTATCGAAATATAGATAATCGCCTAAAAATAGAGGCTGAACCACACATTTTAGCATAACTCGCGAAGCATTTATCCAAATTGGAATAAATTAAGGATAGCTTTAGATAATCCAAAATTACTAGCCTTCAATTTCTACTAGCATCATTTGTTCGTCTGCTTAGCGGTTTCGACGGTATTGTAAGAGACTGCGAATATCGAATTTTTTTTAGCAAATTTTAATATATTTTTTTTTGAAAATATTCTCTTAAAATTGTCGGAAAATTATATTTATTTTATTTTTATTATTTAATTGTAAAGTCTGATCGTTCATTAATAAAATAAGAACATTCCGAAGAAAATCGATGCAAGCTTTGCCCATTTGAAGTTACAGCCTTCAAAAAATATTTTGTTGGTGTTTTTTTTTACTATTTTTTGTTATTTTTACAAAGAATATCTTTTGGGAAGCATATCAGATGCTGCGGGCCAAAAGTGTAATAACGAGTTTTCGAATAGGGATGATATGATTTTGAAGTGATGTCATTTGTAATATGTCATGATCTGTCATTTGTTTTTCATTGTATTCAGTAGTGTTTACAATTGTATCATGGAGAGATATACGCAAGAACTACGTTCCAGTCGACCTACGACCTAGACACCCATGAGCAATATTTTAGCTCTGGTTAAGAGCTATCTTTTTGCCTTTGGCCAATTTCCGATCCAACGTACCTTTAAGGAGCAAGAGCAAAAATAAACTTTCCGTTCACATTTGAAAATGATGCTAAGTCCATTTTTTTTTAAATAAAAAAAAAACACTTTCCAGTCGACCTACGAACTTGACACCCATGAGCAATATTTTTGCTCTCGTTAAGAGCTATCTTTTTGCCATTGACCGATTGTGGCTACGTGCCATACAGCAAATGAAACAATTGAATTGTTGCGAGAAATGTTTTGGCCTCCAAAAAGTTGTGATTTAACACCATTAGCCTATTTCTTGTGGGGTTTTTTGAAGTCATTGGTTTTTCGAAATACACCAGACTCTCTTCAAGCTTTACAAGTCAATATTGAACGTGCCATTCATGATATACGACTTGATTTAGTGGAAAAAGTGCTCGAAAATTGTGTTCATCGAATTCGTTCCTGCAGAAGAAGTCGTGGAGGCCCTTTGAATGACGTTTTATTAAGAACTTAATTGTATCGATTGTACTTCACATTAAATAAAAAACTTTTGAATTTCCTTAACAATAAGTGTGTTTATTTCAAAGAAATCATATCACTCTTATTGAAAACCCCGTTACCCCAAGAATATTTCGCAGTAATCCGGGCCATTTTAAGTAATTTAAGCCTGTCCGTCTGTCTGTCTGGTTGGTGCGCACGTTAACTTTCGACAGGATTAACCGATTGACTTCAAACTTGACACGTGTCAATATTTTTTTCTATTTCAGGCTTAGGTCAAAGATGGACTATGTTGGTTCACTCCTTCCAGTACCTTCCCCACAAAGAGTCAAAATTTAGTGAAATATTGATTATCTCATATCGCAGTTATGAATCATTCACAATGCCACACGCAGTATTAGTTTCTTGGTCGCCATCATCTTGAGAAAAGTTGGCGAAATTGCCACGCCCCTTTTGGAACCTCTCATACAAATGGACCATTTCACACAAAAAGTTAACGGCTTATAACTTTAATTCCTGCCCATACAAAGGCTTGACATTTTTTGGAGTATAATGCATTTATAGTACCTATAGTCCCGTGAAAAATGGGCGTTATTACCACACCCTTTTGGTACCTCCCATAAAAATGGTCCATTTTGCACCAAAAGGATTTATAACATCGATTCCTGCCCATATAAACCGTTAGAATTGTGTACAGTGTAATGTTTTTCTAGTACCTATAGTATATTTAAAAATGGGTATTAATGCCACGCCCCTATTAGCACCTCCCAAATGAAATTGTCAAAATAAAAAAAATATGAAAAATTATTTTTTTTAATTTTCCTATTTTTATAATATGGGTCATATTCTCTGAAGAGTTCTTTACCGATCTTGTTGAAATTTTGTGTCACAACTACTACACAAAAGGACTAAAGGCAAGTTTCATTCCGATCAGAAGACATCGGGATAAAAATTGACTCACTTGACATGCAATCTCCCAATATTACAACGATTTCGTTATTTTTTTATTTCGTTGCCCCGGCCTTGTTTTGAGCTTATATTCTTATAATACGACAAAATAAATTTAAACAGGCAAATTGTTTCCTTATACCTAATTTATAAGTACATTAGTTGATAAGGCCCATCCTTGGCTGGACAGAATAACCCCGCCCTTTTGTACAAAATATTTTTTTTTTCAAGAAATATTTTTTTTTATAAATTTTATCTGTAATTATTTTTAATAAAATAGATATATAAAACGGTGAATTCCTGGTTTAATTTGCTTTTAAGGATTTTTCTCAAATACATACTTTTATATATATGAAAAAAGAAGTGTTTAAAAATGTGTAATTTTTGGTGAAATTTTTGTTAAAGGTGTAGAAAATATATGGTGGAAAAAAATTATTTGCATTATTGTTGGAAGTCTATTACACTTAAAAATTGCTGTGATAAATATTTGTTGGTTGCAACTACATATATAAAGTTCTTGGTTTTTGGTTTCTATTGTACAAAGAAAAATTGTTATTGTTGTACGTTACGATTTTCGGATCCATGTTGACGATGGGATTTGACGAGTGGGTTTTTGTAGATTTCATAGATTTGAATTTAATTGGAGTTGAGTTTCGGAGGGTTTTGATTTCCGCTTGAAAATAATTTTAATTTCTTTTAATGTATGGTTGCAGATTTTACACTTTAGTTTCATATATTTTCGAACTTAGATAAGTTGCTTATTAATTTTTTTAAATACACACAATGTTATTAATTACTTTGCCTTTGTCAATAAATGTTCATGCTTTTTAAAAAACAAATATTTGTTAATAGGTTTGTTGCGTAGTTTTTTTCTTCATTTAAAATCGGGTTTTTAGGAATTTAAGATACAGAACTGAATTTTTCCCTTCATTTTTATTTTATGTATTTGTACAAAACTTGAATATTTGTAGTTATTCCTTTTCCTCGACAAACATTTTTTAATTGGGTCCGTTTTTGTAAGTGTCATATGTCTGAATTGTTAAAATTTGTTTGAGGCTTAGAGTTTTTAAATAGATTTCATGAGTTCTGGGGATATTATTTATTGGTAGACAAATATTCATTGTCTTGTCATAATATTGCATTTTCACAATCTTTTTTTTTCTTTTTGTAATTTTTTGGGAGTTTTAAAAAGTTTTATGGACCGTGGAATTTACTTGTTTGTAAGAAAATTCTTTATTTCATAGATTTTTTTGTAATTAGTTGGTTGATTCAAATTCACTTTAGAAGTTTGCAGTTTTTTAAGAAAATTCTTCATTGCAAAGATTTTTGATGTTTTAATTTTTAACTTTATTTCAGAACTCTAACTAATTTAGTTGTTTATATTATTTTTTATGTCAATTTTGTTGTTTCAGTTTCTGATTTTCGTCCTTTCCTTAATTTTTTATATAAAATCGAAGACTTGTCTGTCCGCAAAAAGTACTTCCGGTAGCATAGTTTAACTGAGTCTTATATATTTCAGTTTTATTTATTAACTAAATGTGTCAGAAATTGTATTTGTAATAAAAAATAGTTTTATTGTGTTTTTAAAAATTCTGAAGTTTTTTATTGTAATGGATGTTCTATTTTCTCAAAAACTTAAAATTCTCGCGAAACTTTTAACTATACGTTTTAGTGTTTTAAAAGTCGTAAAGCTCAATAAGTCATTATCATTTGAAGATCATTTTGTAAGTTTGTCAAATTTATATTTTTTTTTATTGAAACAATTTATAGAGATTTTTTTTATTTATATTCTTTTATATTGTCACTTCGGGGGGACAAAATGTATCCTGCTCTTTCAATATTTTCAGCGTAAAAAAATCATACAATCTTGTTAGTTTGTTGTACAAAAAATCACTATAATTTTTAGAGTTTTTTCACTTAAAAAAAATATTTTTTGTTTTTATATCGCATTATTTTATTTCTTATTTTTTGTCTTATAAAAAACTATTTTATTTAATTTTTCTTACAAATTCAAATAATAAATTTCGTTTCGAATTTTTTTCTTCCAATGTTCCGTTTTGTGACGTTTTACGTTTAAATGTTAACAAAACAATGAGTGCTGCGTATATGTGTGGCTCACACATACCCATGCAATTTATGTGGTTCATCCCGGATGAAGAAGAGGACATACTCTCCAACGACCAAGTCACCAAAAACAACAGTAGCCAAGAAAGGGGTTTCAAACATGATTTTCACTCATTAAATGGTACACACAACACAATTTGTTTTTCTTTCTTTTTTTCTGTTTATTTTGTTCACAATGTTTGGAGTTGTGATTTTTCACAAAATAATGGGATCGTCACTCTTCAGCAGGATTTGGGATGTAAAACATATTTTTTAACTGAGGAATTTTCATAATTAGAATACCGCAAAGTCTTCAGTTACAGTCAGGTGGGTCCGGGTAATGTTTCGTAATACTCAACATTAAAACACTCACACACACAACAATTTTTACACAAATAATATTTGGTTTCTTACTTAATTTTCTTAATATTACAAAAACTCTTTTTTCACTTTTCTTAAATTATTTTTTATTCTTAATTTTTTTGTTGGCAAAAATATTTAAATTTCTTCTTTCTCTTATTTGTATTTAACTATGCGTCTTTTCTTAATTTTTAAATGGGATTTAGCAATAATTTCTTAAGTTTTTCGTTTCTTAATATTTTTTTAAATATTTATGGTAACTTAACTGTTACGTGTTAAACTATCAACTGAATTAATGTTGACCAAGTCCTCATTTGGCAAAGGATGCTGTGATGTTGATGGTTATGCTACGGCTGCTGCTGCAGCGGCGTCGACGGCGATGTCAATTTCAACCGCTCTGTCAACTCAGCTGAGTGAATGAGAGCTCGTGTAAGTAAATACATTTGGTTTAGGGTGTGTTCGTGCTCGAGTGCTTGATTTTGTTATTGTCTCGTTACAACTATTACTCAACGTTTGTTGTTTCTGTTGCTGCAGCTCTTCTTATTATGTTTGGGTTGTTGTTGTTGTTCTGCAATTTGTTGCTCTTTGAGGTAAGTGCGGGTTTCGACATATTCATGGTCGTTACAAAGTGCAGTTTGCAAGCAGCACCCACAGCCGACGATAACGAGAGCAAACCCGAGAGATTAAATGCGAGAGCCAAGAGAGCCGAAAGAATTTCTCTCACAAATACACTGTTAGTACGAAGCAACATGTTGTAATGGCCCACACACAGCATCCTCAGATGGAGAAAAAATACACCACTCACATCGTTGCAAACTGGTACGAGGATAATTAGGAAAGTGGTAGAACAAAAACGAGTTAAGGGAAATTTCAAATACTTCTTAAATAACTGAAAAGATATGGGAATTTCTTTCTCAAGTGTCACAAGACAAAAATTAGAAAAAAAAAAATATAAATCTCAGAATAGATCTAATTTTTTTTCTAACATTTTTTATAAAAAATGGTCCATATGTACTCTACCGATGGTGTTAATTTTGGAGTGTGGGCGACTTTGGTTCAGAAGATACATTATAATAACTGAAAATCTTCACCAGATAACAAACAAAAAATATTTGTATGTGTTTTCAACTATACATTGTTTGTTTGTTGATTTTTTTTTTTCAAATATATTTTCTGTATAATTTGGTAAAGATTCTCAGTTATTATACTCCAAAATGTACACCATTGGTAAAGTACATTTGACCATTTTTTATAAAAAATTTAAGGAAAAAAAAATAAGATCGATTCTGAGATATCACAATTTATAATTATTATTCTAGCTGAACTTTGCAATGATAGGGAAATCGTCTCTTACAAATATGGGTTCACTCGTAATATCGTGACTTGTAGTTTGTAGAGCATATCTAGGGTATATAATACAGATTGATCACGTCCATTTCGATATATGAACTAAAAACTATTAAGGATACAGTTTGTAAGCTACACCACCTTATCCAAAGTGAATTAAGCAGAAATATTTCCAAGTTTTATTAATGTTGTTATTTTAGTGATAACACTATGCAACAACTTTGCTTGTGTGCGTGACCTTCAAATAAGTTTTGTGTAGATTAAGGCTTACTATTCCATAAAATCAAAACAAAACCAGTAAGGAAAGACATAAAGTCGGGCGGAACCGACTATATAATATCCTACACCTGCCTAACAATGCGCAAAGGGGCACTGCGATAATAATTTGGAATAATTGGTTTCGTATCAATTAACAAAGTACTCAGCTGAGCCTCCTAATCAAGCCTTACTCCAAGGAGGAGTTGAAGATGTTGATCATTGAAAACTAGATTTGAAACGATAAACTTAATATGTAAAGTATTCCTTCATAGAACAAGAATCAGAAGGAACAATAGATGGGACAATACATTATCTTAACAGATGTTCATATATAAATCATATACAAATATCGGACATAAAATGCAGTTTCAATAGGGTTCAAATAATAAATAGGCAGGAGAATATGTATCTAAATCTGAACCGATTTACATATATCTCTAATATATTTGTTGAGATTGGATAATAATTAATTAATGATATATAAACATACGGACGAACGGACTGACAGACGGACGGACGGACGTACAGACAGACGGACGGGCGGACAGACGGACAGACGGACAAACGGACATAAATCCACTCAACAAGATATTCTATTTGTGACAATCGGTTCAGATTTTTATGGGTCACTATATATATGTATCTCCACAATTTTCAACCAACCTGTGTGAAATTGGACACATAGATATTTCTTGAATATGAGCAAACGCGGCACCTATTTAGCGCACAGCTTTCTCATAAAAATTTTCGTCAATATGCAACGTATAGCACTTTATGTAATGCCTATGACTTCAGGTAGCTCACGAACCTTCAGCCGATGGTCATCCAATACGATTTGGTGGTTTTTTTTAACCATTTCTGGTGTGGACAAATTCCAGTCAAAACAATATTTTGCCCTTTCGTGCTGCAATGTTATCCATACGACCACTATGACGTATGAATAAAATTATTTATAATTCTTATTAATTATGTAAAGTGTAGAGCTTTGGTGTGTTCTGACACATATATAGTAAAATTTCATGGCCCAAATTTTTGTAGAACATTTCATCCCCCCATATTTAGGTGTTTTTTACAATTTGTTAAAATAGATCCCAAAATTACGGTTATATGGGGGAGCTAGCTCTGAAACTATTGATCAGATTAAAAACTTGTTTTCGCACCGATTAAAGGTTATGTAAGTCTTAATTTTCCTAAATTTGTTTCAATCAAATCAATGTGCTCACATTTAAATCCCTTCCTTTTGAATTTACCATCGTACTGGCTTCACATACACAAATTTAGATAACTTTCTCCAACAGCCTCTCACACACACATCCATTGGAGCTGTTTTACTCTATTTTGCTCACTCTCCGACTTACACCCATTGGATATTTTTCGTATTCTCTCGCTTACTTTGTCACTTTGTTTTCACACTTTTGTACTTTACTTTGAATTAATTTTTTGTTATTTTGTTGGTGAGAGTTCCCCCTGCTTCTGGCATTTGCGAGAGAACGCGGCCTCATATTTGACTCATTTGCGGAGAGTTTGCGGCTTTGTTATGAGTTTGTTGTCATACCAGCAGTCACGTGTTGCATGTGCCCAATTTGAGTGAAAGCTTTGCCGACGCTCTAAGTTAGCGTACACACCCACACAAAACCTTGGGATTTTTTTTTTACAAATTCAGGCACAGGCTCTCTCGTGTCCTGTGTGAGTTTTGTTATACTGGCGCACATACTCACACAAATTTCAAGGCTGTTGTTGTAATAACTTGAGTAGATAAACAAAGGGAAAGCTTAAACAAGTGCATTGTGGTAACTCAAAAGCTTTTATGCAAACAGTAGTATTATTCGACTAGTAGTACCGAGCAAATGTCAAACCGAGCGAGTGTTTCCGATGGAAGTAGTGTTATGCACTCTCACAAACACACATACACACACTACTCGAGTGCGTGTACGTGAGCTGCTGGTTAATGTATGAGTTCGTAACACATTTTTCGGGGCGTATGCTTTTCCGTTGCAATTTGTTCCTGTCATTTCGATGGTTAACTCTTGCGGTGTCTATATATGTATGTGTGTGTGTGTGAAAGGATTTCATTGTATCTGTGAACGTTTGATCTTCTGTATTGTGTAGCTTATGTTTGTATGTAATTCGGGCCGTTATGTGCAAGTTCCATTTCGTCACATTCTATAGGTTTTATATGCGTGTGTGTGTTCGAGCTGTGTGTGCATGTGTAGGTGTGGTCCTTCCCTAGACTAGTTTACTATTTTGGTTGTTGGTATTTTGACACAAATTTGTTTGTACATAGGGTGTACAAGTTCGTGTGCATGTGTGTGTGAGTGTTTTTTGTTTGGCTGTTTCTGTCATGTTTGTAGTTTTTTTGCAGGTTTGATTGCCATAATACGCAACATATCCTTAATGGAAAATTGAATATTCTATGCAAATTGAAGCGTGGTTTTCCCTTCGACAACATCAGCATCAACAGTTGCATTCCATAATTACTACAACATACATAGGTATATATGTGTTTAGTCTACGTAGTTTGAGAGCAGCAAATTATTCAAATATATCACATTATATTGTAGTTGTTATAACGTAAAGTATTGACAAATACGAGTAGCGTCCAATTCCTTCAGCTACTGTCACGAAAAAATCCACCCATATTTATACCTTATATCTTGAACCACGGTGTGAAGTCCTATGTTCCCAAGTAGAATCAAAAAAGGAAACAAATTATACCTTATACCAAACCGTGGCCCAGGGTATTATGAGTGGGTACATTTGTTTGTAACACCCAAAAAGGGAAGATATGGATTCCTTAAAGGTCGGTCACGCAGACACATTTTGGTCCGCGTAGCTGCATATGGACATTTCGAAAGTGGTCTTCAATTATAACTTAAGCACTACTCGTAAATTGTCTATTCCAAGTGCACAGTACCAATCGTCGTACATTGGTGGACATTGTGACAGTTTTGAAAAAAGTCTCATTTTGCTTATGGCACTAGACGTTATGACATGCCATCGCGATCTTTATGAAACTTCAGAGAAAATGTCAATACTACGAGCCTAGAAGTTATCGTTTCAGAATTAACTCAGCTCAGATGCATAAGTTAACAAGATGTAGATAATTTCGCAAATTACAACTTTAGCACACCCAATAATGACTAAAACATCATATCAAAGGTATTTTAACTGCTACGCTACTTAAACGAACATTAATACTAAATTAGCTATAACTTTTTAAATTATTCATCGATTTTCTTCGGAATGGTCTTAGTTTATTCATGGCCGATCAGACTGTACGAAACATAATGTATAATTTTATTATTTAGTTTATTATTTATATACAACTGTGAATTTTTCGATGTTTTTATTTAGGTTAGGTTGAAGAGAGGAGACGTTTAAACGTCTCATGTCCATGGACATACACTTAAGCCAGTGGTTCGGCCTGTTGTGCGCTCCTTGTTTATGATCTTTTTATAAATCACGAGTTACAGAAAATTGGTACTAGACACGAATTTTCTCAGTATCTTCCAGTCATATTCTCTGAGATGAGTCAAGTCTGGTAATATGTCGGATCCGAAATGTTGGGATCTTGCATGTGTGAAAGCCGATCAGTGACATAGAAAATGTTCCATCGTTTCGATGTTTTCCCTACATGCCCTGCATTCGTTGTTTCCTGCTAGTCCTATGCGATGAAGATGTGCTTGTAAGCTCGAGTGTCCGGTTAGAACACTCAACATCTTACTAATATCGATCTTGTTTAGTTTCAGAAGACTTCTTGTTTTCTTTTCATTTGGGTCACCCCACAGCTTCTTTGCAGTTGCTCCTACTGCTGCGCTATTCCACACAGTTTTGTGAGCCATCACTGCCCAGTGCTTCAACTCATTTTTCGTGGCTTCGAAAGGTTTCCAATTTTCCAAGTTTATTACTCGAAGTTCTCTGCCCTTTGAAGCCAAGCTGTTTGCCCGTTCATTTCCAATCACTCCGTTGTGTCCTGGTACCCAGCAAATACGCAATTGACCATGGGCTGAGTAATCATTTATAGTTCTTTTACAGTCCAACACAGTTCTGGATTTGACAATTTCCGATGTTATTGCTTTAATCGCCATTTGGCTATCTGTGAAGATGTTGGCATATTTAGGATTTGTCGTGTTATTGAGCCAGTTCACACACTCCGTGATTGCTCGAACTTCTGCTTGAAATACCGTGTTATGGTCAGGGAGGCGGAAGTGAAGTTCGACTTCTGGTTCATCAATAAAAAGTCCTAGACCCGTCCTTCCCCCTCGCTTGGACCCGTGTAGCAGCTGGTTCCCACTGGCACATGGGCCAAAGTTCCATTTTCCCAGGAGCGTCTGTCTGGCACAAACGTATCACAGGTAGCTGTAAGCCGCACTTCAGGAATGCGGTCGGAGATTTCAGGCTTTTGAATGTGACCAACTAGAGATTCTAAAATTTTCTGATGGTACGACTTGTGGTCTATATTTATCCATTCACCCATCACTTGTAGACGTTTTGCTTTAAGGACTGCCTCAAACTTTGTACGGATGTCTATTGGTTTGATGTGCAGTATAGTCTCCAACGCTTTTGTTGGTGCATTTCTAAATGCCCCACTTATGCCTAGACAGCACATACGTTGAATTTTTTGCAAAGGTATTACGTTGCACTTCTTGTCCATTGATGTCCACCACACTACAGAGGCGTAGGTGATTATTGGTCTAATCACGCTCATGTAAAGCCAGTGAGTCATATTTGGACGTAGTCCCCATTTTAAACCTATAGCTCTTCTGCACAACGACCAACATCTGTGGGCCTTTATAACTCTTTCTTCAAGATGATCTTTCCAGTACAGTTTCTGATCCAAGATTACTCCCAAGTATTTTACCTTTTTAGTTATAGCAATTGTCTTATTCAGAAATCGAGGCCGGGTAAATCGTGGGATCTTCGTTTTCCTTGTAAATAGACATATTTCTGTTTTGTCTGAGTTAACATTTAATCCCCTTGGTTGTGCCCAGTTATATGCTATGTTAAGTGCCTCTTCAGCTCTTCTGCATAATAGATTTGGATGAAAGCCCCTTAGAAGTATTACAACGTCGTCTGCATAACAGACTGGTTTAAGTCCTTCATTGGAGAAGGCTTTTAGGAGACTGTGTATCGTCATAACCCATAGAAGAGGCGATAAAATGCCCCCC
Organism: Eudasyphora cyanicolor; assembly: GCA_963930755.1. Lineage (NCBI taxonomy): Eukaryota > Metazoa > Arthropoda > Insecta > Diptera > Muscidae > Eudasyphora > Eudasyphora cyanicolor. The sequence goes on from OZ005738.1 coordinate 123,833,621, forward strand.
TGAGGTATACCACGATTTACCTTGTCACTAGTTTTTACGTCATATGACCCACAAATAATCCACCTATTCCTTAGCATATTGTTGATCCAGTTTTTCAGCGCCCGGTCAACCTGAAACTCGTCTAAGGACTGGATAAGTGTATCGGTTTGTACATTGTTAAATGCGCCCTCAATGTCTATGCAAACAGCAAGTGTATACATTTCTTTACTGAAGGACTCTTCTATGTGGTGCACTACCTCATGCAGAGCTGTTTCCACTGATCTTCCTTTGACATAGGCGTGTTGTTTGAATTTTAGCCTGTCATCCGCTATTTTACCTTTGACCATGTCATCAATTATTCGCTCCATTGTTTTTAACAGGAAAGAAGTAAGGCTAAAGGGTCGATAAGCCTTTGGGGTCGTGTAACTCGCCTTGCCAGGCTTTGGTATGAAGACCACCCTTGATTCCTGCCAGTTTTTTGGGGTATACGAATGGGTTAGGCATGCAGTGAATACTCCAGCCAGATGAGTTGTTACCACATCCACCTCATTCTGCAGAAGTGTTGGAAATATTCCATCCGGTCCCGCATCCTTAAAGGGAGAGAAACTTTTTATCGCTTCTTTAACCATACCATCTGTTACATCCGTCCGGATGTTTGTACCCTACACCACACTCTGTTACAGGGTATTATGACTTTGTGCATTTGTAGGTAACGCCCAAAAAGAGAAGAAATAGAACCATAGTCTATTATACCGATCGTCATAGAATACATTTTTGAGTCGATTTAGCCATGTCCGTCTGTCTGTCCGTCTGTCCATGTATTTTTGTAATCAAAGTACAGGTCGCAATTATGGTCCGATCTCGACAAAACTTTATACATATCTTTTGTTTGGCCCTAGGACGATCCCTATTGAATTTGGTTAGAATCGGTTCAGATTTAGATATAGCCCCCATATATATGTTAGCCCCGATTTGACATGTAAGCTCTGTAAAAACTGTATTTTATAACCTATCAGTACGAAATTCGGCAAAAAGAGGTTCCTTATAATGTGAATGAACACTGTTAAATTTGGAAGAAATCGGTTCAGATTTAGATATAGCCCCCATATATAAGTTACCCCCGATTTGACATGTAAGCGCTGTAAAAATGTTATTTTATGTCCGATCATTGCGAAATTCGGCAAAAAGAGGTCTCTTATTACACGAAGGACAAGGTGGCGCAAAAGTAACCTTTCGATGTTTTTTGGCTGTAATTTAAAAAAAAAATGGAAAACTTTGATAGTCAGCAATATTCCGCGTTCTGGAGCAGTGTAGCGTAACATTGTTTTTTAAAGTGTATTTCGCATGTGTTTACTACACAAATGTCAAAACAGAACTGACATTAGGGGCCAATCGCAAAATTTATAGCATTTTCTGATAGGAGGATTACTTTTGCGCCACCTTGTATATGTTACACCCGATTTGATATGTAAGCGCTGTAAAAACTGTATTTTATATCCGATCAGTACGAAATTCGGCAGAAAGAGGTTTCGTATTATATGAATGAACGCTTTTAAATTTGGAAGAAATCGGTTCAGATTAAGATATATCCCCCATATATACGTTACCCCCGATTTTACATGTAAGCTCTGTAAAAATGTTATTTTATATCCGATCAGTGCAAAATTCGGCAGTAAGAGGTTTTGTATTACATGAAGGAATACTGCCAAATTCGGAGAAAATCGGAAAACCCTTTACTATATGTGGAATTGCGGAAGATTCCGATAAGTGGCATAGAAGTTATTAAAGAATCAATACTTCAATCGAAGGAGTACCTCCTCACAATGGCGGAATGAAATTGGACCCCAGGAAAATACACCCCACCGTTTATCTGAATATGGCCCAAAAAAATAACATATCAAACAACAACAATTTTATTTGGGGCTTAATTTCATTTTTTGTCTGCTTTTTGGGGTTTACTTTCATATCTTGTCTGCTTTTTGGGGCTTATTTTCATCTATTAATTTAGAAACAGGAGAGGCTTCGCATAAAAGATTTGCTCCACGTTGCCAACTTTGGATCCTGTCCATAGGAGAAAGTCTTAAACAGAGGCCGAAGGCCGCAGGCCGTAGGCCGACCACAGGAAAAGATTTATAATTAGAAAATATGTTTGTATACGTGTATTATTGCGTACTCCCCAGATTTACGAAGAGAACATTTCTTAGTTTTTTTGGGGTTTGTTTTCATTTCATGCTGTTTTCTTGATTGGGGTGTAATTTCCTAAATCAGTTTTTGTAATGAAAATAGGCCCCAAATTTGGGGTCCAACTTCCGGCCGCCCCTCACAATGTGTGCACCATCCAGACAGACAAATGGTCATTGCACATATATATTTACATATCGTCATCAGAAACGACAAAGGGCAACAACAAGAAAAATCCAAAATCAGTTTTTGATGGATTTCGGTACAATGCATCGAAATAGTACTATAAAAACGGCGAATTTATTTACGAAATTTAAAATGGCGTAACAAAAAATTATTTCAATTGTCATAGTTAAAAAATTTTATTTTACGAAATTTCAACAAACATCTTTTAAATCATGTTTGTTTTAAATCATATTATATGCATCATTATGTTTAATTTTTATCCTGAAACCCCCGTTTTATTTAGATTTTTGCATCCCCTGTAAAATATTCAAATATGATGATAGGCTCTTTTTCGTTTATGATGACGATATATGTATATGTTAGCTATTGTATATACATCTAAACCGATTTCGACCAACTTCAATAGAGTTCGTCCTTGTGGCAAAACAGAGCACTGTGCTAAATTTCATCACAATCAGACCATAAATACGACCTGCACTTTATGCATCTATAGACGGAAGGCCGGACATGGCCGCAAATTCTTTTGCCAAACTCTTCACCTGAAAAAAGTGGTATTTAGGTCTTAAAATAGCAATTTGAAGAGCTAAATCTTCACGTGGACTGATTTAAAAAATGTTTACTGCGATGAATTCTTGTCTTAATTCAAACAAACTGCAAATATTCAGTTAAAATGATTAGAAAATGTTGTATTTATGGCTTAAATATGTATATTTTAGAGCGACCTCTATAGGGCGACAATAACAAAATATGGACTGATTTGTAAATTTTTTGCTATAATGAATTGGTGTCAAAATAGAATACAAACTGCAAAGATTCTGTTAAATTGCTTAACAAATGTGATATCTATGGCTCAAAACCCGTATTTTGGAGCGACCTCTATGGGTGAGCTATATCAAAACAATGACCGATATGCCCCATTTACAATCCCAAACAACCTGCAACTATAAAAACTATTTCTACCAAATTTGATCAACCTAGATCTATTATTACGGACTGTAGCGTGATCACAACAGACGTACGGGCGGACGGACAGACATGGCTAAATCGTCTTAGAATTTAACGACGATTAAGAATATATATAACGTATGGGGTCGTATATCAATATTTAGAGGTGTTAAAAACGGAGTGACAAAATGAATATACCCCCCATCCTATGGTGGGAGGGTATAATAAAAAAGCAACAGTTTCTCTATTATCTGAAACACAGTACTACGCTTCTATCTTTATAGCCTCAAACGTTAACAAAAAGCCCTGATTCGCTAGAAACTTTAAACCAAGGAAAATGTCTTAAAAAATATGTAAATTGTCATTGTTTTAATGAAAATTGTGATTGCATTGAATTCTTTTTCGCGTACTCAATCTAAGAATGTGTCGTTATTAATTTTATCACTATCTTTTTGTACCCTCCACCATAGGATGGGTGTATATTCATTTTTTCACTCCGTTTGTAACACCACTAAATATTGATCTGAGACCCCATAAAGTATATTTATTATTAATCGTCGTAAAATTCTAAGGCGATTTAGTCATATCCGTCTGTCCGTCCGTCTGTCCATCCGTCCGTCTGTTGTAATCACGCTAGATGGATGAAATTTGGTACTTATACTTCTTATATCTGCAGATATTTTCGGATTGAAAATGGGCAGTATCGGTCCAATTTTGGATATATCCCTCATATATGGCATCTCCACGATTTGACTTCTCACTGTTCTAGAGACCACAAATGTCAACTGATCGGGCTAAAGGTTGGTAACTGGGGTTTATTTATGCCCGGTATCCTTCATACGAGCAACGGTAGTCATAGGTCCATGTTTTGATATAGCCCCCATACAAAGCTCCCTCTATACTTGACTTCGTCACGCCACAAAAACCTAAAATTTCAACGAAGTGCGCTGAAAAATTTTATTAGTACCCGTAATCATTTACGTGCGATCCATGGTGGAGGCTTTATAAGATTCGGCATGGCCGAACTTAACGCTTTTACTTGTTTTCAGTGTAGTTGTGTACAAAAAGGGCTTTATTAACTCCCCAAGTTTGGTTCCTCTCAAACAAAATAGTCAATTCATACCTAAATTTAATTGTTTATAACTTTGATTTGAAGTGCAGATAAGTACTTATAATGGCTATGAAATCTGTGGTTTTCTAGAATAACTGTATGACTGAAATTTTCCATTTCGGGATTTTAGCATAAATATATTATGTTATTCAGTATCTATCGATGTATATCTGACACTTTTTGGTATGCCATACGGTGCACATTTAGTATCACATATACATTGCAAGAGAAAAAGTATTTTGGATCTCTTTTTAGATTTTTTGAGATGTCCTCTTATTTCAGAAAACCACAGAAATATCTATTGCTCAGCGCATAATAAGCGGATTTGTCAAGATCATTTTGGACAATTCCCCACTCATTCAAACACAACTGCCCCATAACATCGTAGCAATAGTCTACAGGTTTTCATATTCTGTATTTGTTTGCAGTGACTATAGACTGAGCAACATGTTTCCTCCGTTCTGGCTTCCGTACTATGTACCATATTCCACTGTTAATTAGGGTATATGTGGATATATCTAAGTCGGTTTACTCAACTGAGATTTTCTTACTTTTTGTTCCACGTCATTGTATTTCGTAATTGTGACAACGTAAGTCATATATACTCGTAACATCGCTTGCATATATTGCATCCCAAATGCGTCCATTCAATTCTGTTTGAAAAACTGATAGTTGTTTTTCATTTCAGCATAGAGCATTGTATTGTTAAACAACTCAAGTTGTGCTCTGGCATTTTTACCTCTCATTCATTATGTAGGCTATAAAAATCTATTTTCGAAAATTCCATTCAATTTTAATCTATTCATTCTTTTGTTGCCATTCTTTGTGTACGAACAAGTAAGCTAACATCTAAGTATCGTTATCCTTTGGAATCCCCAGAGATTTCTTTCCGAGTAGTTCTAGCAATATTCATTCAGACGCTCTTGCTCACTTTCACCCTCTCTCTCAGTTCTTGTGTTTATTAATTTATCAGAGTTATGCCTCTTTTGTTGCACAATTCACTTAAAAAGCATAGAATGCACATTCTCATGTGTTAATAAGTGAATGAGTATGTGTGTGTGTGACAGTGTGGGTGGTAGTGGGTTTGTCTTCATTGGAATTTTGCGAAAGGCCGGAAGTCCTTCTTCTATTCAAATTTTCAAACTCAATTTGTACTGTTACATTGTAATAGAGCTTGTTAAGTTTTGTCTATAAATTCAATCTACATATAAGTATAATAGGAAGGAATAATACTCGTAGAAAAAGTGCTTTGTGTAGAGTGTGTGCAATTATGTAAGTGTCAGTGTGGGGATTGGATTATTGTTTGCATTATTTTTTCTAAGTGTGTACATTTAGAAGTCGATGTTGCTTTTGGGGTGATTAATATATATGAGTTATATTACGCTTAGTTATGTTAAGTGAAAAGTGCTAACGTGTTTTCAAAAATGCATTTAGTTTTAAATAATTTGTTTGATATTTCCAAGAAAGCATATATGTAGTGTATATTAGGGTGATGAGAGTTGTAATACAAAGAAAACTAGTAAACATATATCGACACATATCTTGCCAACTTTTTCCATTTGTAAAAATTTACTGTGATAGTTTACTTTTGAGTACTCGTACACCCCACTATAAATATCACCTGAAATATCCTAGTGATACCTTAAAATTAGTATTGCAACTTAGCCCTTTAGCTTTGGCAATAGTTAACAGCGGAAACCTACGGTAAAAGTTAAACAATTAAAACCAACAGAAGATTATTTCAAAGCATTTTTTTGAAAAGCGGAAAACATGACGAGGACATTTAGTACCACCGAAAATTTGAAACTACAACAGCAAATGCAAAAACTTTCCTTTGCCAAAAGAAACTTGTTGGAAAATATTTCGTGACAAACCAGTGCAAAAACCAGTGCGCGATATGCTCTAGAGGAAGTAGCAGAAGAAGAAGTAAACATAGTTACTTAGGCTATCACTACAGCTATACATAAAGACACACACACGATATTATTAATGCCAACATAAGTTGTATGACAAAGGCACAACCGAACCGAAGAACACAAAAAATAAAACGACAACTATGACGATGTCGGTGGCTTCCCTTACTTTTCCTTTATTTTCTTGGTGTGGTCGCGAGTGAGTCTGTATGAGTGGGCCGGTATCTATGGTGTATGTCTGTTGATATATCTGCATCTGTATCTGTAGGAGCTCACATTGGTGTTTGTTTGAATTGTTTGTCTTTCGTTAACTATTTTTTCAGCTCCTGCTTCTCTGCTCCGGCTATGGCTCACTTCAGCTATTGTCATTGTATTTCCGTTCTATGAAAACAACAAAAATGTTTTCCATGCTCAGAGGCCCTATGAAAATAGCATCACATTCGTCGTAGGCTTGAAACTACTTTCGCACCATGATGACGGTTAGTGGTTTCCATTGGATCTGTTGCCGTTGCATGTCTCCGGGGAGTGAATGCGCGTGGGGTGGTCGTAAAATTTACAGCATAGAAAAGAGAACGTTCACATCTGTAGAATATGCAAATTGCCATAAAACTTTGCAAAGACTTCATTTAAACGGAATAATATTGAGTTACTTTAAATTAATGATATTACAATGAAAACACATAGGGACCATGGAAGGTTGGGAGGGTCGAAACTTTTTTGTCGAAACACCCTCCAACTAGGAAGTGATGTCTTGATATTTTAGTCAAACGCTCTTTTTTCCCATCCATATACATAAATACCTATTGTATTTAGAAAATTTTGCTCATAGTATTTTCGATAACTTTTTTTTATACCCTCACTTTAGTAATACGAAGGTATATATCATTTGCTACGTACCACAAGTGTAACACATCGAAGGAGTGACCTAAGACCCTAAGTATATTCGGCGGAAATCCGTTTAAGTCATTTGAGCAATGTCCATCCGCCAATCTGTCCGTCTGTCTGCTGGCAGGTGCGCACGATAACTATCGAAAGGAGTAACCGATTGACTTCAAATTTGGTAAGATGGTCCATATTGGTTCACTAATTCTAGTACCTCCCCCACAAAGGGTTAACATTTAGTGAACTATTGATTCTTTAATAACTTTTATTCTATTTATTCCAATCTTCTAAAATTCCACACATAGTGTTAGTTTATTAGCAGCTATCACTTCGAGAAAAATGGGTAAGGTTGCCACGCCCCTTTTGGTGCGTCGCACACAAATGTACCATTTTGTACCATAAGTGAACGGGTTATAACTTTAACAATAGTAATTTTAATTTTGTACAGTGTAATGTTTTTATAGTACCTACAGTCCAGTGAAAAATCGGTGTTATTGTCATGCCCCTTTTGGTACCTCCAAAACAAACGTACCATTTGGAACCAAAGGCTAACAGCTCATATCGATACCTCCATTCTAAAACATGCTAAGTCGACTTAGCATGTTTTTAGGGAGATTGCATTTTTAATTTCTAGATTTTCCAAATTATATTCAGTGAGAATTTGGTATTTATCCGTTGAACCAATCAAAAGTTATTTAAAAATCAGCACAGGTCATTCGATTTGATTTATAAAACACAAATTTAAAATATTCATCAAAATTTGATCGCCTCTCCTGAAAAACTACCTTTTTGCTCTTAGCATAGTTTAGAATGGAGGTTCGATACCTCCATTCTATGGTGAATACCAATGCATATAAATACTCCAAATTTTTGTACAATGTGAAGTTTTTAAAAATCCTACAGTCCGGTTAAAAATGGGAGTTATCACCACACCCGTTTTAGTACCTCGCACAAAATGGTCCGATCTCGACGAAACTTTACACATATCTTTTTTTTGGCCCAAGGACGATCCCTATTGAATTTGGTTAAAATCGGTTCAGATTTAGATATAGCCCCCATATATATGTTAGCCCTGATTTGATATGTAAGCGCTGTAAAAACTTTATTTTATATCCGATCAGTATGAAATTCGGCAGAAAGCGGTTTCTTATTATATGAATGAACACTGTTAAATTTGGAAGAAATCGGTTCAGATTAAGATATAGGCCCCATATATACGTTACCCCCGATTTGACATCTAAGCGCTGTAAAAATGTTATTTTATATCCGATCAGTGCGAAATTCGGCAGAAAGAAGTTTCTTATTACATGAAGGAATACTTCCAAATTCGGAGAAAATCGGTTCGGATTTAGATATAGCCCCATATACATATATGTTACCCCCGATTTCATATGTAAGCGCTGTAAAAACTGTATTTTATATCCGATCAGTATGAAATTCGTCAGAAAAAGGTTTCCTATTATATGAATGAACACTTTCAAATTTGGAAGAAATCGGTTCAGATTTAGATATAGCCCCCATATATACGTTACCCCCGATTTGACATGTGAGCACTGTAAAAATGTTATTTTATATCCGATCAGTGCGAAAGTCGGCAAAAAGAGGTCTCTTTATACATAAGGAATACTGCCAAATTCGGAGAAACTCGGTTTAGATTCAGATTAACACCCATATATATGTTACCCCCGATTTGACCAGTAAGCGCTGTAAAAACTGTATTTTATATCCGGTCAGTGCGAAATTCGGCAGAAAGAGGTTCCTTATTACATGAAGGAATACTGCCAAATTCGGAGAAAATCGGTTCAGATTTAGATATAGCTCCCATATATATGTTTCCCTCGATTTGACATGTAAGCGCTGTAGAGACTGTATTTTATACCCGATCAGTACGAAATTCGACAGAAGGAGGTCTTTTTACATGAATGAGTATTCAGGGAAGATCGGTTCAGATTAATATTAAAGCTCCATATATATGTTCCTCCTGATTTGGTATCAAACCGCTATAGAAGTTGTATTTTACTTCCGATCATTAAAATTTTCCAGAAAGATGTTTCTCAATTTAGGAACGAATATTGCTTAATTTAGCGATTATCGTTTCAGAATTAGATAATATGTTTCTACCCATTTACCTATTATTCCAAATTATTATCGCAATGACCCTTATCGCATTGTTAGAGAGGTGTAGGGTATTATATAGTCGGCCCCGCCCGACTTTCTGCCTTTCCTTACTGGTTTTAATATTTTGTTCGTGTCGTTAGCAAACATATTTTTGCATAGTGTAATCTGCATACGTTTCCGGTCCTTATAGAATGAGGCATGTAACTGGACAAAAAACAGCAATCAGTCGTTAAATGTACTGCTCGACACACATTGTCCGGGAAACTCACCAACAGATCCCGAGGATCAGCAGGACCAACCAGAGTGCGAGTAGACTGCGAATGTCGCTAGATTGTTGACTGAGAGATCCAGAATAACTGGGGCTATTAACAGCTTTGAGCCCTTCAAATCACAGGACCAGACTACAAAACTCCAGCACAAATGAAAAAAATGTTAAAGTATATTATTCCATGGCTGGAGAAAATTTATGTAGTCTATATCAGGCTTCCATACATTCCGAATCGATGGATGGATACCAAAGTGGTATTCATACCCAAAGCGAGAAAGATATAGCACACCAGGCCAAAAGACTTCAGACCAATTAGCCTATCCTCTTTCCTATTGAAAGGTCTTCAAAGATTTTAGATTATTTCATTAGCGAAAACCTGGACACAAAACTCCTGTCGGAGAACCAACATTCTTACAATAAATCGAATCCTCCCTGCACTTCAAGGAATTCGCCATGGTGCCATTTCTTGACATAGAAGGGGCTTTTAGCAACATTCACTCAGATGCGGCAAATGCGGCGCTGTCACATCTAAAGGTGAACTCTAGCTTGATTAGACTAATACAAAGCCAGAAGACGGACAACAGCATGTCTTGGATCCACAACTCTAACAAGGTTTGTAAACAGAGGACCCCTCAAGGAGGAGTACTGCCTCCACTAATTTAGAACCTAGTGGTGAATGTAATTCTGCTAGATCGAGAACGTTGTGGCTGCAAGATCGTGGCATTTGCGAACGACGTGGCAATCGCAGTGCGTGGCAAATTCGAAAACGTCCTCAGAGACATCCTACGGGTGGCTTTGAACATGTTGGGCCTGAAGCAGCAATTGAATAAATTGATGAATAATGTCCCACATGTGGACCCTCCAACTCAGATAAATGGAAAAGATCTAGATTTTTCTGAAAGATAGGAAACTATTATTTAGACTTGGCATATTGGAACGTGTAAGGAAGGCCAACATCGCCTTATATTCCTGCAAAAAGGCTGTAGGGTTGCAGAGGGGCCGCTCTCCTAAAATCGTACATTGGATATGTATAGCAGTAGTTCGTTCAATACTGTACGGCATTGTGGTATGGTGGACGACAAATGACAAACCAACCATCACCAACCTACTATCAAAGGTTCAGAGAACTGCCTGTCGACTCCACCAGACTTTTGTCTTTTCTTACCGGTCTATTAATTCCTGAGTTCCCTCAGGGACTATGTTAGTTTGAGATCGTGAAAATTGCTAACATTTTGTATTGAAAATTCTTGTATGACTTTCTGTTCCGACCCAAAGCTTAGAATTTTAGACTTTTGGTAACTTCTTCAGCAATCCACCATACTGTGCAGTATTAGTCGGAGCAAAAAGTCTTGGGCACAAGAATCTTAATTAGAATTCTCCTTGCATAATTTCATTTAGAAACTTTTCTTAGTACCCACATCAAGGCAAGCGCCAGCCTTCAGATCCTGAACGGCAATTATGCCACAACAACTGAACTAGTGATGCGACGTTCTTTTATCCGCACTTCGAGTCACAGCATCGCGTGGATGAAGAACGCTTTGAGGCAAAATACGACTGTGTAAGAGGAGATCATTGTCGGGAACAAAGATGAAGAATGCAAAGGAATGCACCGGAAAAAAAAACAAAATATAGGAGCCGAAGTAAAAGCCTGAAAAAACGATAATTTTTGTGGTATGGTGGTCCTATGAAAATTTTATAAAGCCTTAAATATGTTTTTTCTTTTGTTTCTCTCCACGTTTTTTGTTCTTTCTTTTTTGCAAAGGCTCTCTGTTAAACTTCTGTTGGCTTGTGGGTTATAATAAAATATGTATGTACGATATTTTTTATATGGCCGCAATATTCCCTTTTTGTATGTGAAACCGAAAAAAATAAGATTAAAATTACCCAGAGCTTTGTAAAGTCCACGTTTATCTTGAATCACCGAGAGAGCGGGAAGGGATGGGGAAGCGGGAGAGGGTTACAACAATTGCGCGAGTATTTAAATTATTGTTTTGTCATGTTCTGTTCTGCTCCTTATTGTTGACTTTAATTGCCATGGCATTCATGAGACGCTTCCCTTTACACCACTGGTGGAATGCACATACATATATACCTAAGGAGGCCTCTATGTGACAGGATATGTCGTTTTGGAATTTTTTTTGTCTTTCTTCCTTGCATACATATATATTTTTCTTCTGCTTGCCATCTTTGGAACACAGTAAATGCTTAAAAGTTATATGCATTCCGTTTGTGGTGGGGACAAAAAGAACAATCGCAAAATTATTTTAATTTCCGGTAAAGGAAACCTTAAGCCCCCAATAATTTTTAAACCATGTAAGCATTCAAATACGTAGAAGGTAATGTAAAAAATTTTGAATTTTTAAAGTGTCTATTTGAAAATATGTCAGTGAATATGTAATTAATATTGATGAGGGCAATCAAATGCCAGATATGTATTTGAAATTAATTTAAAGGTTTTAAATTTAGCACTTGTTCTCTAAATATTTAATCTATTTTTAGGTTAAGGTATAAAACATATATTCTGTGGAATGAAGGCATCGATAGGGTGGTATAAGGATGTTTTACAAACATTTAAACAGCACAATCTACGAAGTGAAACAATTATAAAATAAAACTTGGAAAAATATATATAGATAAATTCTTTTATTCCCATAATGAGCATTGGTCAGATAATGTTATACAACTTAAGAGTGATCTAAAAGAGATCTTCGAACATTGACAGTTGATGGCGGTCCTATTATTGAAACTACATCTGTCGAATTGACTGTTAAATCACTGTTGACCGATATATATTTTACCACAACACGTGCAAATGTTAAAATGCATTATCGAAATGGGTGTTCTGTTCGGGACAAGTTTCCTCGAAATACCTTCAGCTTTGCTGAATGGATACGTCAATAAATAAACGATTCCAATCCGAATGAGTTTCAAGAGAGTTCCAAACATCGCAAAAAAGTAGGGATGTAACGAAAGTGACTTTAGCGAAAGCCAATGCGAATGCGAATATTGAAATATATTTCTTGCGAATACGAAAGCGAATAGTGAAATATGGATTTTTGCGAAAGCGAATGCGAATAAAAGTTTAACCGTTTAGTACCAACAAAATTAAGGAACTAAATTGATACTTTTCCAGGATATTGAAGTACGGGGTTTCCAACAAGAGGTGTTATTTTGAATCACCCGGTATTTCGGTAGCTGTCACTTTTGAAGCTTTTATTCTTTGACATTTGACAAGTAGAAACTACGCCATTACTAAAAATGGAACGATACACGATTCAACAACGCATTGAAATTATTAAAATTATTAAAATTCGAAAAATCAAAAATCATCGAAAAATCATCTTGACTGATGAGGCCCATTTCCACCTCGGTGGCTACGTCAACAAGCAAAATTGTCGCATCTGGGGCTCGGAAAACCCAAGAGTTATTGGTCAGAAGCCTCTCCATCCTCAACGTGTAACTGTTTGGTGCAGTTTTTGGTCCGGCGGGGTCATTGGACCTTACTTTTTCGAAAATGAGGTTGGATCAACAGTTACGGTGAATGAATTCCGCTATCGTGAGATGATTAATGATTTTTTTATGGTCGGAGTTGGATGGTATTGATCTGGACAACGTTTACTTTCAACAAGACGGCGCTACGTGCCACACTCTGTTACGGGAAAAGTTTCCGGACCGTATTATCTCTCGAAGAGGTGATCTCAATTGGCCACCGAGATCATGTGGTTTAAAACCTTGCGACTTCTTCCTTTGGGGCCACCTGAAAGATAAGGCATACGCCAACAGCCCAGCGTCGATTCAAGACCTCAAAGATAGAATTCGTGAGGCTATCGAGGACATAGGGCATCCACTTTGCGATTTGGCTATGGAAAATTTCATGAAAAGGATATGGTCCTGTAAGCGTGGTCGTGGTGGCCATTTGGCTGATGTTGTTTTTTATTATTAACGGCATACCTTCCTCTTTATTATGAAACAAACTTCCGATCATTTATCTCAAATGGCATTTTTCTTTGAATACCAAAATAACACCTCTGCTTGTAAAACCCTTACAACTAAAGAGTGTTCTAAAAGGTACCTTCGAACTTTGACAGTTGATAGCGGCCATAATGCGAGAGCTATAGGTCGATGATTACCAAGTTTTTTTGGTATTAATTGGATGCTATGGACACCAAAGACATGTGGTTCAAAAAGACATTCTGCACGAGCTATTTGATGGCATTGTCAACTCATGTGGAGGTGATGTGAACTGGCCACCGAGAATGTTCGTTAGACTTTTCCAAAGTCGCAGGCCAATGCGAATAAGCCACAAACCACAGCGGCCCTTAAATGCAATGTAACCCATCGCCTGATTTATGCGCCAAAGTCATGAAACATTGGACATTTACGAAGCGCGCCGCCTAGCGTAGCTCTGGCGGATATTAGTACGATGTTATATTCCATACACGGAGCAAAATCGGCTTTTGTGATATGTTTGAATCGAAAGAAGATATATTTGGAACACCAATTTTTAAATATTATATATTTCTGAGCAAATACATTTTATTTGAAAATCAATAAAATTTATTACAACTAAAAATATTTGCAAGCTAATTTTCTCAAATAAAATATTTGTTTAAATACAAATAGAATTATTAAGTTTTAAATTTTTAAAACTTCTTCGAACTAAAGTTTTAAATTTTCCTCGGTTTCGAACTATTCCTTCTGTTGCAAAGAACACACTTTAAATTTCGGAATATTTCAAGTCATCTTTTGTTGTATGTCCATCAAGTAATTTATTAGTTATCCAAAAAAAATATCCGGAAAAATAGCAGTTCTAGGTTTTAACAGTGTAGCTGCATTGTATCTTCGAAGTTAAGATTTCATTCGCTGTTCGCTATGCTCTGTGTAAAATTTATGTAAGTACTTTTTAAAGCGTTTTTCGTGAAAACAACTTTAAGAGCCGTTAATATTTGAGTATGAGGTCTTCAATTTCATAGATTTAGTTAAATTTTGGCAAATTACTTGGAGTGAAAAAAGTGATCAGCTATTTCCAAAAATATATTTTTTTTAAGTCCACCAAATTTGCCTATTTGGAATAAGTAGATAGACACATAGTTAATTGTTAAGTTAGATTAAGCTCTAAAATTAGTTTCTACTCATTTTGAGAAGTGTTTACAGTATCCCAGTCAAAATTTAGCCTGCCCCTTTTTGGCTTTTTCGATTTATTGCACTTTTTGCTCAACAACCCACCGGGCAGAAAGGCTCAGTTGAAATGAGAATAATAAAAAATCAACAGATTTTTTATTATTCTCATTTGTTTTACTTAATTAGCTACAACTTTTTAACGCATTCATCGATTTTCTTTGGAATGGTCTCATTTTATTCATGACCGATCAGTCTTTGCCACAAAATGATAAAAATATAATAATTTTTAATTTTTTTTTTTAATTAAAAAAACATTAATTTATTCCAAATGATAAAAATATAATAATTTTTAATTTTTTTTTAATTAAAAAAACATTAATTTATCCCAATATTTTGGAAGATATCGTCGAAACAGCTAAACGGATGAAAAAAATATATTATAGGATATTGAAGGCTACTTAATTTTAGATCTTCCAAAGATTACCTGAAATAATTTGGATAAATGGTTCTCAAGTTATGCTAAAATATGTGTTTCAACCTCTATTTTTTAGATGTTTATATTTATTTTGATCGATAGACAGGTCCATTTCCACTGATAGACCAAAAACCTCTTAAAGGAAAAGACCTAAACTTTCATTTGAGTAAAAAAAAAAAATAAAAAATATAGTATTTGAAAAAAAATAATAACAAAATTAATTAGTTATATGGTTGGCAAAAAGGCCCGTTTGACCTTTATGTCGAAATTGGACAATATCCAACTCGGAGAGTCCTTAGCCGATCTCGTTGAAATTTTGTTTTGTATTTTTTTGGATCTTCCAAATTTTTTGGATAATGAAATTGTTGTTTTATCTAATACATTGTAAAGTATTAATATAAATGAAAAAAATACTAAGTGGGAGGCTTGTCTGAATTAATCCATAGTTTTGATAAGAAAGACCCCAGGTGCGTCTGTTGTTATCACGCTACTGTCCGCAATAATAGAGCTAGCTTGGTAAAATTTGGTAGAAATACTTCTTATAGTTGCAGGTTGTTTGGGATTGCAAATGGGCCATATCGGTCAATGTTTTGATATAGCTCCCCTATAGAGGTCGCTCCAAAATACGGGTTTTGAGCCATAGATACCATATTTTTAAAGCAATTTAGCAGTAACTTTGCAGTTTGTATTATATTTTGATAACAATTAATCACAATAAAAAATGTTTACATCAGTTCTTATTTTGTTATAGTCCACCTATAGATGTCGCTCGCAAAAAAAGCTTATTTAAGCCATAAACACCACATTCTCTTAGAAATTTTGCCGAAACTTTGAAGTTTGTTGTAGTTCCCGTGTAGATGTAGCTCTCAAAAATGTTATTTTAAGCCATAAATACTACTGTTATCAGGTGAAGAGTTTGGCTAAGGAATTTGCGGCTGAAAATTTGGGTAAAAATTGCAGCGTTCGTTTTTTTAATAATTTACTTAAACAAAAAGGATCGTTTCATGATTTGATTCATATCCAAAGATTTTTCCAGTAATAAAATTTAATGCAATCCATGGTGGGGGTATTTAAGATTCGGCATGGCCGAACTTAATGCTTTTACTTGTTATACCCTTCACCACACTGTGGTACAGGGTATTTTAAGTTTGTTTCACGACAGATGTTTGTAACACCTGAAAATAACACAGCTAGACCCACCTTAAATTATACCGATCGACTCAGAATCACTAGCTGAGTCGATTTAACGATGTCCGTCCGTCCGTCTGTCCATGTAAAGTTGTTCGTCGACTACAGGTAGCAATTTCACTCCGATCGTTCTGAAATTTTGCAGTTTAGAGTATTTCGCGGCTGTTAAGATCGCTATTGAATTTGGTTGAAATCGGTTCAGATTTAGATATAGCTCCCATATTTATCTTTCGTCCGATTTGGCCCTTTAGTCCTATAGAAGCTGTATTTTACATCCAATCGTTTTGAAATTTAGAATGGTAGAGTTTCTTGATCCATGAACCAACAGTGCCGAATTTGAAGAAAATCGGTTAGGATTTAGCTAAAGCTCCCATATATATGTTTCGTCCGATAGTGCTCTTTAGTCCTGAAGAAGCTGTATTTTACATCCAATCATTTTGAAATTTAGAATGGTAGAGTTTCTTGATCCATGAACCAACACTACTGAATTTGAAGAAAATCGTTTAAGATTTAGCTATAGCTCCCATATATATGTTTCGTCCGATTTGGCCCTTTAGTTCTATAGAAGCTGTATTTTACATCCGATCGTTTTGAAATTTAGAATGGTAGAGTTTATTGATCCATGAGCCAACACTGCCGAATTTGAAGAAAATCGGTTAAGATTTAGATATAGCTCCCATATATATGTTTCGTCCGATTTGGCCCTTTAGTCCTATAAAAGCTGTATTTTACATCCAATCGTTTTGAAATTTAGAATGGTAGAGTTTCTTGATTCATGAACCAACATTGCCGAATTTGAAGAACATCGGTAAAGATTTAGCTATAGCTCCCATATATATGTTTCATCCGATTTGGCTCTTTAGATCCAATCGTTTTTATACCCTACACCACACTGTGGTACAGGGTATTATTTAAGTATAAAATGTCCCAAAAGTAAATTTATGTAAACAATTTATACATGAATTACAAAATTTATATATCAGAGTTATTCAATATTACGAGAGTGGTGTAGGGTATTATATAGTCGGCACCGCCCGACTTTAGCCTTTCCTTACTGGTTTTATTTTACAGATGGGAACTTTAATGAAAGACCCTTCATATGTTCCTTCGATTTAACTTATTTTCACTAAATGAGCGACAACATTCATCCGATATTTATGAAATATTGTGAAGAGTATCATTCACATTTGACCAGTTAACAGTTGTGACGATTTTGCATCTAAGCTCTATATAATCCGTAGTACATATTCGATAATTACGCTATGCAACAATTTTTTTTTTTTGTGTGACGGAAACACAAAAACCAAAACAAATAAATTTTTTACATTATTTAAATTTGAAATATGTTGGGAATATCACTTTCTACTGATGCAAAGGTTTAGTAACTGTTGTTAAATATATTGGGAAAAAATGTTTTGATATACTAGTTAAGGGGATAAATATTCTCCATTAATGTACTGTATTTGAAATAAAAAATTTAATAATTATGTCTGAAATAAAAAGTTATAATGAACTCAAGCCCCTTCGATCACTTTGGTATTGATCTATGCATTTTTTTTTGCCTAAAGACTTTATTTTTAAATTTATGAAAAATTTTTGACTTTTTCAATTTTTTTTTCAAGTTTACACAGAATGCGCACCAGGCTCTCACAAATCCAAAACTGACAATTGTTGACATTTTTCTTCTGTTTCTGCCAAAAACTACGGGTAAAATTTCATGCAAAGGGATTTTAAAATTCATATGTGAAGAAACAGAACAAAAATTTCAAAAATTACCAGACAATGAAGATCTATATATCAATACCTACTTTCTAAACTATGCTAAGTACAAAAAGGTTGTTTTTCAAGAGAGGCGATTAAAGTTTGGTGTATTTTTTTAATTTGTGAGAAATTCTTTTGTAATGGAAATCGAATGACCTGTACTGTTTTGTGAATAACTTTTGATTGGCTGTCAACTAGGGTGATGAAAAAACCGGTTATTTTGAAAATACGGTTTTCGGTTTCTTCGAAAATTAAGTTAACTCTAAAACCGGTTTTAGGTTTAACCGAAAATTAAAAACCGGTGAACTGGTTGTTTTCGGTTTTTTTTAATAAAAATGCATAAATAATGCTCAACATTTTGTTAGATGACGTAAAATAAGCGTAGTGCAAATTCAATATGTAACCATATTCCAATTAAATTAAGATTTATTTGAAAATTTTATTTTAAACACTTCATATTTTTATTTATAATAGGTAATTGTTCCAATTTCATTTATGATATAATATTATAATCTCTGCAATATTTGTAATATTTATGTTCAATTTTTAAAGAGATTTCTTTCAAAAAAATTGATTATGATTTTTATAAAACTTGACTAATAGTGAAGATCGGCAAAATCTTAGCTTTTAGCATCATATAAATGGCAAACCGATTATATACATATATTATCAGAAGTAGCGGATTCTGCCTTGAGTATACTATAGAGATGAAAACTTGTCGAAATGTGAAACTGAACATATGTATTTTATTTATACCTACATTTCAATTAGAAAGGATTGTTAATTAATCTATAAGTCCCTTGATAAAATATGCAGACGAAGTCAATAGAGAAGTTATCAATGTAAACAGTATAAATACATATACAACTGAATTTGAAATCGATGGATATGCACAAATGATGTCAACGGTTTTTATATTGATGTTTTCAAAATTTTAGGTAGGTTCCTGTTTCAAAAATAATATTTTCTTTATCATTTTATAATAGTTTCAAAAAACCGAAAAGTCGAATAAACCGAGTTGAAAAAACCGACGGTTCGAGTTATTCGAAAAAGCAGAAAAAACGGAAACTGATAGGCGGTTTTTAAAGAGAAACCGATTAACCGGTTAACCGGTGCGGTTTTTGATTACCCTACTGTCAACACAAATACCAAATTTTGAATAGATATAATTTGGAATATTTAGAATATTCAGTAGCAGGGGACAGTAGCAAAGCAGGTGCTCAATTTTATCAATTTATTTCAGAAGTCATTATACTCAATGCATAATCTTCTGGTTCTGCAGTACGTCTGGTTCATTGTACTCAATGGCTAACCTTCTGGCGTATTCGACGATCAGGCAGTACCCCATTAGAACTGTTGATAACGTAGACAACTTTTTTCCTCTCTGGTAGATATTTTGACCTTATCAGTTCGTATCTTGGCCACATTTGTCCAGCTACCCTACAAGTGGGATTCCATTTGCAGTCGATTTTGTTACACCCTAATACAAATAAATAAAAAGAAAAATTTAACAATTTAGCTTTGCGATTGGAGAATAACGATCAAACTTTTGAAATTTATGTAAAAAAGGTCCAAATCGGAGAAGGGTGGCAACCACACAAATTATAAATTAGGCTTCGGATTTTCTCTAGCAGATTCTGTGAAACGTCTACTTTAAAATGAGTATAAATTTGTGTAACAAACTTTTTCTACAAGACCTAAATACGAATAGGACTTTTTTCGCCAAAAAATCTCCAAAAATTAAATTTTTTCAAAAAATAGATTTTATAGGGCTATAACTTTCTTATTTCTTCAGATATCTTATCGATTCTTTCTTTCTATAAACAAACACGCGAACAAAATCGGTAAACTTTTGACTGAGATATTGGCTAAACTCGAAGGCACAGTCGGCGAATAAATGAAAAATTCAAATTTTTTCATTTTAGCCCACTGTGCTCTGTTACAAACAACTGTTTGGTGTCGTTAATAAATAGTAATCTATTCAAAATTCATGCTGTCAATTACATTTGGCCCGCACCAAATCCGTTTGGTAACCCATCTCTTCATCCTAGAGAGCTTATCATAATTTCTTTTGTGTTATTGTTTTCGTTGTCGTGCTTGCATATTCCTTATTAACGCTTCTCGCTTTCCACACGCTTCACAATGTGAAGAAAAAGCAGAAAGAAAAAAATTCAATTCATGACTAGAACATGCATATTCATTCATTCTTTCTAAGCTAATAATGAGATTGTTATCACATTGACTTAAATTAATTTACAACAGCCCATGTTTATTTATGCCTTTGAATTCTTGAGAGTTTAAGTTTATTTTTGTTCGCTCTTGTTTTGTTGTGCTGCTGCCTATGTTGATGCGGCCGCTAGTTGTTGTTCTTGTCTACTTCTTCATCTTCAGCTGTTTGGCAAGTGATTGTTTGATTGTGAAATCTTCATTGTTCACACACTCTCTCATGCACATACGTACACTCACATAGAGAAAAAATATACGCTCCTTCACTAAGTGAGGGTATAAAAAGAGACCAGCAGCCAGCCATTCGTTCTATTATACGAGTATACCGCAACCGCCACACAAACCATGACAGAACACAAATGCAAACGCAAAAAGTTCATTCCATTTCCATTTGTTGCCACACAGAGTTCATTATTAAACAAAGAACCACTTGATGGGGCTTTTATGTGAGTGAGTGAGCGTGTGTGTGTGTGTATGTTTATGTTCGAATCAAGTACACTAAATTTGTGTGTGTGCGTTGCGGAGATAGGTTTGGAGAGGACAATTTTGTGTGCTGGCAAATTCAAAAACAACACCAAAATGATCTCCATAAAATTTGTTAAATATTTATTTTGGTCTTAGTAATGGGTATTGGGTTAGCAGGAAAATTTGGAGGAGGACTTCTACTACAACTGTGTGTGCGAAAGGGTCTATGGCTGTGTGTTAAAGTTTAATTCAAAGGTATCTAACATATAAAACTGGTAGAACCTACCATTGGTGGCACCAACTTTGAGTAGACCCAAAAGGTGGTCTATTTAAAGTTGGAAATCCGTTTCAGGATATTTCATGTCATTAGATCAACATCGTACCTAAGCCTAAATATGTGGTTGATGTGTGCGATACGTGTGGAAAGGAGTGATTAATAAAGTTCAAAATTTAAATTTCCTCTAACTCAGTCCATGTTTGAAAACTACCTATATTGGTCCACGACTTCTAATATTTTGGCCACAAAGGCTTGAACTATTACTTCTATATTACTTAAACGAATCATCAATAACACTATGCATCAACATTTTTTTTGTATCCGAGACCTAAAAACTCTTTTTTTGTAGATTGATTTACTATTTTATAAAACCAAAACAATTTTTTTTAATTCCAATTTTTGTGGAAGGTTATTTTAGTATTTGGACCATATTTTGTTGAGGTATAAGTCCGATATGTCCAATGAAAGCCAAGAAAATTATGAAAAAACTATTTGAAAAAATATATGGAGTAATTTATAAATTATAACCCATATGTAAAAGTAAAGGAAATTAAAAAAACAAAAAATTTTCATATTTTTTATTTGGCCCAATATGCGTTGCATAACTCCCAACATTCACTCAGATGCAGTAATTGCGGCACTGTCACATCTAAAAGTTAACTCTAGTTTGATTAGACTAATTCAAAGTCTACTCAACAGAAGACGCATAACAGCATGTCTTGGGTCCACAACTCTTACAAGGTTTGTAAACAGAGGGAGGAGTACTGTCTCCACTAATTTAGAACCTAGCGGTGAATAAAATCCTGCTAGATCTAGAACGTTGTGGCTGCAAGGTCGTGGCATATGCGGATGACGTGGCAATCGCAGTGAGTGGCAAATTCGTAAACATCCTCAGAGACATCCTACAGGTGGCTCTGAACAAATTGGCTAGATGGGCCAGAAGCAGCGGTTTGGGCATAAACCCAAACAAGACAGAATTGGTTCTCTTCACTAGGATGAATAAAGTCCCACATGTGCTCCCTCCACCTCGGATAAATGGAACAGATCTAGTCTTTTCTGAAAGTGCAAAATTTTTAAGAATAATTCTAGATAGGAAGCTGTTATTTAGACTTAACGTATTGGAACGTGTAAGGAAGGTCAACGTCGCCTTATACTCTTGCAAAAAGGCTGTAGGGTCGCGGTGGGCCCCCTCTCCTAAATTCGTCCACTTGATATATATAGCAGTAGTATGGTGGACGGCAACTGACAAACTAACCATCACCAACCTACTTACAAAGGTTCAGAGAACAGCCTACCTGAGCATAAGCGGAGCCTTAAGGACTACAGCGACCGAGTCTCTACAAGCCCTACTCCATATACTGCCGATTGATATTGTGGCGAGAGAAGTTGCAACCAAAGCGGCAATAAGATTAAACTGCCTATCAATGTGGAGGTACAAAAACTACGGTCACATGAGGCTATCAAAGTGTAGTGCTATGGTAACCGACAGAGTGGCCTATACATATACCAACTGTGTACACCTTCGAGAGAAATTACATCACTATGATTCCCGCCTGAGATGAATGGGTTGGAAGTATACGAGGTAATAGAAACCATCTTTACTTTTACACTGATGGTTCGAAGCTTGATGAAATGGTTGGCTTCGGAGTACACTGTGCAGAGCTTAGTTTGGATATGGCTCACAGACTACCAGATACCTGCAGTGTCTATCAAGCCGAAATAATGGCAATGTGGGAAGTAGCCAAGTGGCTGAGTCGCAACATTGTAACAAACACTGGTGTTATCATTTACTCGGACAGCCAGGCTGCCATCAATTCTCTGGAGGCCACATCCCTAAATTCATAAATAGCCCTCGACTGCCGCAGATCTCTTAACGAGATGGCTGAGCAGTTTAATATACACCTCATATGGGTGCCTGGGCATAGGGATATCCCGGGGAACTGCAAAGCCGATGAACTTGCTAGGAAAGGGACGACTTTACGAAGAATTTGCATATATTGGTGCGCCACTATCCACGTGCAAGCTTTGGCTTAGGCAAGAGACAATCAGGCAGTCCAACGAAAGATGGACAGAAATCGGCACCTGCAGGGTAGCAAGACAAATCTGGCCAAGGTATGACCTGAGAAGGTCAAAATATCTCCTCGCACTAGAGAGGAAATGATTGCCTACGTTAGTACAGGTTCTGACGGGACACTGCTTGATCGGCGAACACCCCAAATGATTGGGTATTGACTCTAATGACTTCTGCAGAAGCTGTGAAGATGAGGAAGAAGTGAAGAGCATTGAGCACTTGCTATGCGACTGCCCCGCTCTGAGTAAACGACGACTGGACATACTGGGGTCAACCTTTCTAGGCAGCCTAACAGATCTTTCCAGTACCGATATTCGTACTATCGACAAATTTGTATATCAAACAGGTTGGTTTCGATGAGGGGCATATCAGCCCATGGTAACACTAGGGACCTAAACTGGTCTATGTGAGCTTGAATAAAAAAAAAATATGGCTGCCACCCTAACCTAAAAAAAATCCCAGTTTTACTCGTATTCCCTCACCTTAGAGAGGAGGGTATATATCATTTGCTATGAACCAAAAGTGTAACACATCGAAGGAGTGACCTAAACCCTAAGTATGTTCGGCGGATATCCTTCAAATTTGGTACGTCGTAACATTTTCTTCTATCTCCGGCTAAGTTCGAAATGTATATTTTTACATTTTTTTCTATTTTTTTCTTGCCAGCAATGTTATTTTCTAATTTTTTAACGACAGTTACTAAACCTCTGTAAATTCGCGAATGTGATAGTTCCAGCATTTGTAGTCCTCATAATTATCCTTAATTCAAAAGGTCTCACAGTTCTATCGGGATTATTCTTATGGTTTAAATAATAAAGGTACCATCCATGAAAATTGGAATTAAAAAAAAAATAAAAAACGTTTCTACATCAAATCTTTTGTTTTGGTTTCATAAAATAGTATGCCTCAATCTACACAACAACATTTTTTAGGTCTCGGACACAAAAAGTATTTTTTTGTTTCATGTTTGTCTGACAGGGCGAATGTGAAGTCGACTAGAAGTTAGTACAGAATCAATATCTTACTATATTTTAACCCTTTTTTGGGGAAGAAATAGACTAATATGATCCATCTTCGTACTAAGCCTGCGGTAGATAGATAAAACATTTTTCACACACCAATGATTTGATGTCAATCGGTTACTCCTTTCGAGATGTAACGGCGATAATATGGTAACGGCGATAATACGGTCGATGTTAATTGTAAATAAAACAAAATGTTTTTAGAGAATTATCATAATATTTTTTATAATATTTAGAAGGATCTATGACAAGAATGGAACAAAATATCGACCAAATGCTCGCAACGGCTTGTCGCAACGGCTTGTCGCAATTGACATCGTACATTATGGTTGGACCACCCTATTAAGGCAGAAATCTTATTGGAATTACTTTTTTCTTACAACCTAGTAGATCATTTCATGGCATTTATTTTTTAAATATGATTTCCGGCATATGTCCGCGTGGCTACGAGTTACATGGTCCCCTCGATCAGTCCTATTTTTGACTAGGTTTTTCAATAAATATGTCCGTCAATGATGGATTTTATATTGGCTTCCAATGTTTTATAACGTTTATAAACTTTTTTGAATTTTTTTTTGAAAAGATAACCTTTCAGGAATATTGTGTGAAAGTTTGAGGTGAATCGTAACAAAACCTACGAAGATACATCAGTCCAAGCAACCGCGCCTTATATGTGACTTAGTACTTAAGAAAAACTTTAAAGCGTTCTTCCTGCAACCCCCATAACTCAAAAACTACTGAGCGATACTTTTGAAATTTTTAACACTAGTTTTTTATAAATTTGTTAATTTTATTTTAATTAAAAATAACCAATTATTCGATTTTTTTCTCTCGCAAAAATAGCATTTTTCTTCAAAGTGTTCCCAAAAATTGAAAAATTTAAATTTCGAAAAAACTCGACTGCGTTACCTGGCTTTAACGATTATCTAAAGAAATGAATCTATTTTTTGATTTCGGATGATCCGGCATCAAGTTATGAGGGGCACTGCAGTTCTACTTTTTTGAGACGCTTCCGCATTAATGCTGTCGTTGCCATATTTTTTAAATATTTTTTATGAAAATCTTGCACAATAATCTTTGAAAGTAAATCTTTAATGTACGAGGATTGCTATATATATTCCTGGCCTAGGCAACATTAAGTGTTGATGAACATTGATGCCGTGCGTGAACTGATAATGCAAGATCGTCATGTGACATACCGAGAGATAGTGGCATCCTTGGGCATTTCTTCCACCAGCATACATTCGATATTGCATGAACACCTGGCCGTAAAAAGGGTTTGTTCTCGTTGGATCCCGCACAATTTGACAATCGCTCAAAAAAAAAGGCTCTTGTTGAAATTTTGAAAAAAAAATACGATCGCGGTGCTTCAAAAGACGTTTATAAGATCGTCACAGGTGACGAATCTTGGATCTATGAGCCAAATCCAACGAAAGTTGTTCGTGGAAAAAGCAATTCGAAGCAACTGGTCGCCTGTTTCTTCGGCAAAACTGGTCATGTGGCGACTGCTCCGCTTGAGCAACGTAGGACGGTCAATTCTGAGTGGCACACCACAATTTGTTTGCCTGAAGTCTTCGGAGAAATTCGAAAAACGAACAAGAGAAGACGAATCATTGTGCACCACGACAATGCGAGCTCTCACACATCGGCTCAAACCAGCGCCTTTTGACCGGCGGATGACGATCGAATTGATGGGTCATCTGCCGTACAGCCCTGACTTGGCACCCAATGACTTCTTGTTATTCCCGCACATCAAGAAAAAAATGCGTGGTCAACGATTTTCGTCGCCAGAAGATGCTGCTGAAGCATTCAAAAACCATGTTTTGGAGGTGTCTCGATCGGAGAGGAAAAAGTACTTCGATAATTGGTTTGAGCGCATGCAAAAGTGTATAAATCATGCTTGAGAATACTTTGAAAAACAATAACACAATTTTTGATGATAAATATTCGCATTTTCATTATTAGGCCAGAAATATCAAATCAAATCAATCAACAACTTTAACCGTTTCGTCACAAAAAAATCATAAAAATGTGCCTTTTTATTTATTTTTTTCAAATGTTGAAAACATTTTATAAAAGGGTTTTTGCAAACAATTCTTTCAATATTACAAATTATTATCCAATCTAGAGTACGAGCTTTTTCATTGTATAGCCTTAGCATTGGTGGTGCAGCAACGCGTATAATTAATGCAAATATGAACTCAATATTTATATTAACTATACGCCACCAAGTACATTACTAATACAACTTTGTTTATAGTAACCCCGTGGAGGAAAAAATATATTATTTCTTCCTAACAACCGTTCATCCTTCGCCCATTACGGGGGATTTAACCACACCGCAGTTAAATCAGTAGATTAAATTCGTGCCAAAGATTTAATATCCCCGTCTGCATTTGTTGGTTGATGAATGTTTATTATTTAGTGATTCACCCGCATTTTTGTGGATGTGTGGGAGTTAGTTGTTTGGCTGGTTTGGAGTGAAACGCTCTGGTTCTGGATGACACTAGTTTCAAAAATGTATTGTTTAGTTATAATTATGTAGATTGTATGGCAGTCAAGCAAATATGGCCAACAATTCACACTCACACACATACGCACACCATTAAACACACCGATTCCCAACTGAAAACCTGCAACAAACTTGGCTATTCGCAAAACAAGAGAGGGTTTTCGGTTAGGAAAAGTATTTTGTCGTTTGTAGCCGGATGTGCACTCATACATATGCATGACCACTCGTAAGCACACACACCACTTTTGCCACTCGGCAACTCATTACTGTAAACACATTTTGTTGTTTGTCTACATTTTTGCCGCCTTTCGTTGGTGCTCTTTTGGATTTTGTTTTGAGGTTTTGGGCAAAAGGTCAGCATTCGCCATCACAACGATGAAGAACAAACCTCAACAAGTTGCCACGGTTTTGGTGTGAATTTCCACTTAGCGTTTTTATGCGCTTGCCATAGGTAAACAAGGGGGGTCCTTGTCCCAGAATGTATGGGCTAACCACAACGCCAAAGTTGATGAAAAGCAAACCCCTAAGCGTTCATATGCGCGTCCGCTAATTGTATACATTTCTCGAAATTGACACTATAAAATTTAATGAATGAAAGATGATCTATATTGCACACATGTGCTTCTAGAAAAAAAATCGTTATGGGTACAATATCCCTGAAACTTTTGCCATTTGATAAGGATATGTAGGGCAGCTGTTGAAATATTGTTTTTGAATGCTGGGAAATTTGTTTTGAAATGCTGACACTAATCATAACACAGTACAACACATGATTTTGGGACTCAATTCTGAGAATTGGACGTGAAAGTAGCCCCCCCCCAAAAAAAAGAACGTATGCATCATTCGTTTAGTCAAGTTGGCTCAATTAATAATTTAATGGCCATACGATTTTTTTGCTAAAGGTGGATTTTTAGAACTTTTAAACTCGTTCCAATGTTGTTTTTTGCCCAAATACAACGTACATACGTATATAAAATATATATTTTAACATTACAAAAAATCCTTTATACAATTACATTTCATCAAAAACGTATTAATTAACCAATTCACTATGTCATTGGTTAATAGTTATTATATGCAATGCCCATTAATCCATTTCTACTGCAACAATTGGTTTGCACACATTTTTTTAGATATAAATGCAATGCAATCAAATGAATTATTTTATTTTCGTTTGTCACAATTTTATAAAATGGATATTGAGAATGGATAGTATGGCTTTTGGATTGAGTAATAAATAAATGAAATGAAATGAAATGAAATGAAAACGAAATGAATTAAAAGCTTTTAAATATAAATTATATTTTCAACTGTGTGTGTTACAATGTCATTTAAAACAAGAAGACTTCAATACAATTATATTTCTTATTACTTATTTTATAATTTCCTATGTACGGCACCATTCATTCAAGCGTATGATTAATATAAATGCCTTATAAGTAGACAGCGGAGTATTTCCAATTGCATATTTTTGTTGGATGGTTGTACAACAGAACCGATAACACACAAATATTTTTCGTCAAAGAATAATTAAATATACACATCATTTGTTTTGCATAGTCGAATTCCATATTTGCATAAAATGTACATATACAAAAAATATGCAATTAAATGTATATTTCAAATTCAATGCAAATTCTTTAATTTTTCTTGAAAAAATATTTTAGGCATTTTTATACCAGGGTATTATAACCAGGGATGTAACGAACAGGGTATTATAACCAGGGATGTAACGAATACTCGAAATATTCGCATCATTTTAACATTCGCTTTCGCATTCGCAAAAACCATATTTGGATTATTCGCATTCGCATTCGCAAAGATATATTTCAGTATTCGCTTCCACCTGTTAAAAGTGTTATATCTTCTCATTCGCTTCACACATTTTGAAGA
Source organism: Eudasyphora cyanicolor (assembly GCA_963930755.1). Classification (NCBI taxonomy): domain Eukaryota; kingdom Metazoa; phylum Arthropoda; class Insecta; order Diptera; family Muscidae; genus Eudasyphora; species Eudasyphora cyanicolor. The sequence goes on from OZ005738.1 coordinate 123,862,215, forward strand.
TATTAATACCAATGAAAACCTCTGCCACGAGTTATGTCAAACCAAAGACATCCAAACGGGACAATTTCTCCTTACTAACTTTAAAACGATATATGTATCTCGATTCCTAGACGTGACCCAGCGAAACAGACACGTATAACTTTCTTTACCGATACATTTTTTCACGGTAGTCAGAACCCCTGCCGATCACTGACCCCCTACCATTTGTCGCACTATGTTATACGTCACAAGGTTCCATTTAAGTAAAAATTCAAAACTGTGGTCATAGATACTGTTTCTAGGATTTTTTATAAATAAAAAAAAACTTTGAATTGAAAAACGAAGAAAAACAATCCGTTTTTTTACAAATAAAAATCGTAACGACATTTTTTGCTATAGGCTTCTCTCTTCCATTCCATTTCATGTTTGGTCATGTCCAAGTGTATGCAACGCAAAACTACTGCTGCGTGGCAAACACACAATCGCTAGCTACTGCCATGACGAAACGAAATATTATACAAAAATATTCGCCTGAAGTTATTAAAAATTCCTTTTTCTCTTCTCTGCTGTGCTTTTTCGTTTTGATATGAAATTGCTAAACATGTTATTTCCCTATATTCTTCTCTCCATGCACAGCAAACGAAGGACGGATTTCGCTTCTTCTTAAATAACCATCATATGATGTTGTTTAAGTGGACCCTCATACATTTTGGGAACAGGACGGATAGGAGAGTTGTTGCCAAAACTGGAATCCAAGAAAACAATGTCGTCCTAGGTATCCGTTTATGCAAACCAACGAAGGAATGCAACCTCAAGGAGGTTAACGTTAATATTGTCATCAAAATAATTTTGAAATTTTTGTGAATTGTGGTTGCACTGGAAAACGCAGGGAATGCGACGTTATATATTAAAAGGTAATGTTAGAATACAGTTATGATATTTTAAATAGTTGCTAATATGAAGCTTAAGCGACCAAATTTTTACTATCGAGCAAAATAAATTTAAATGAGTACAATAATAACGGCTCATTATGCTGATACACTAGTCCAACCGACGAATCTAATATTCTGTCTAAGAGAAGGTCATCAACGATGACTTTTCTATATGGAAATGTCATCGATGACTTTACTATAAGAAAAGGTCATTACAGATGACTTTTCTATAAGAAAAGGTCATTACAGATGACTTTTCTATAAGAAAAGGTTATCACCGATTAATTTTCTATAAGAAAAGGTCATCACCGGTGACTTTTCTATAACAACAGGCCATCACCTTTTCTATAAGAAAATATCATCACCGATGTCTTTTCTATAAGAAAAGATCTTCACCGATGACTTTTCTATAAGAAAAGATCTTCACCGATGACTTTTCTATAAGAAAAGATCATCACCGATGACTTTTCTATAAGAAACGATCATCACCGATGACTTTTCTATAAGAAAAGATCATCACCGATGACTTTTCTATAAGAAAAGATCATCACCGATGACTTTTCTATAAGAAAAGATCATCACCGATGACTTTTCTATAAGAAAAGATCATCACCGATGACTTTTCTATTAGAAATGATCATCACCGATGACTTTTCTATAAGAAAAGATCATCACCGATGACTTTTCTATAAGAAAAGATCATCACCGATGACTTTTCTATAAGAAAAGATCATCACCGATGACTTTTCTATAAGAAAAGATCATCACCGATGACTTTTCTAGAAGAAAAGATCATCACCGATGACTTTTCTAGAAGAAAATATCATCACCGATGACTTTTCTAGAAGAAAATATCATCACCGATGACTTTTATAGAAGAAAAGATGATCACCGATGACTTTTCTATAAGAAAAGATCATCACCGATGACTTTTCTATAAGAAAAGATCATCACCGATGACTTTTCTATAAGAAAAGATCATCACCGATGACTTTTCTATAAGAAAAGATCATCACCGATGACTTTTCTATAAGAAAAGATCATCACCGATGACTTTTCTATAAGAAAAGATCATCACCGATGACTTTTCTATAAGAAAAGATCATCACCGATAACTTTTCTATTAGAACTGATCATCACCGATGACTTTTCTATAAGAAAAGATCATCACCGATGACTTTTCTATAAGAAAAGATCATCACCGATGACTTTTCTATAAGAAAAGATCATCACCGATGACTTTTCTATTAGAAATGATCATCACCGATGACTTTTCTATAAGAAAAGATCATCACCGATGACTTTTCTATAAGAAAAGATCATCACCGATGACTTTTCTATAAGAAAAGATCATCACCGATGACTTTTCTATAAGAAAAGATCTTCACCGATGACTTTTCTATAAGAAAAGATCATCACCGATGACTTTTCTAGAAGAAAAGATCATCACCGATGACTTTTCTAGAAGAAAATATCATCACCGATGACTTTTCTAGAAGAAAATATCATCACCGATGACTTTTCTAGAAGAAAATATCATCACCGATGACTTTTCTATAAGAAAAGATCATCACCGATGACTTTTCTATAAGAAAAGATCATCACCGATGACTTTTCTATAAGAAAAGATCATCACCGATGACTTTTCTATAAGAAAAGATCATCACCGATGACTTTTCTATAAGAAAAGATCATCACCGATGACTTTTCTATAAGAAAAGATCATCACCGATGACTTTTCTATAAGAAAAGATCATCTCCGATGACTTTTCATAAGAAAAGATCATCTCCGATGACTTTTCTATAAGAAAAGATCATCACCGATGACTTTTCTATAAGAAAAGATAATCACCGATGATCTATAAGAAAATATCATCACAGATGACTTTGCTATAAGAAAAGAGAATATCATCACCGATGACTTTTCTATAAGAAAAGATCATCACCGAAGACTTTTCTATAAGAAAAGATCATCACCGATGACTTTTCTATAAGAAAAGATCATCACCGATGACTTTTCTATAAGAAAAGAACATCACCGATGACTTTTCTATAAGAAAAGATCATCACCGATGACTTTTCTATAAGAATAGATCAACACCAATGACTTTTCAATAAGAAAAGATCATCACCGATGACTTTTCTATAAGAAAAGATCAACACCGATGACTTCTCTATAAGAAAAGATCTTCACCGATGACTTTTATAGAAGAAAAGATGATCACCGATGACTTTTCTGTAAGAATAGATCAACACCAATGACTTTTCTATAAGAAAAGAGCATCACCGATGACTTTTCTATAAGAAAAGAGAAGATCATCACCGATGTCTTTTCTATAAGAAAAGAGAAGATCATCGCCGATGACTTTGCTATAAGAAAAGATCATCACCGATGACTTTTCTATAAGAAAAGATCATCACCGATGACTTTTCTATAAGAAAACATCATCACCGATGACTTTTCTATAATATAAGATCATCACCGACCTTTTTAGACAGAAACAACATAGTTAAATACTTTAATATACGGGAAATCATTGTTGGTTGATTTTTTATAGTGAAATAAAAAGAATATCAAATGACGTATATATCGAAGGTGTTTATTGTTGATAAGAGAATTGACTATTCAACTTTTCATACCAGCGATAATTACAACAAACAATCGACAATTTCACACTAAGTGCAGGAATTCGCAAAACAGTCTTCCTGTCATAGAGTCAGGAAACTTTGAAGTCTTTCCACCAAAATCGGTATCAGCAAAAAAAGTAAGTATAAAATATTTGATTTGTCAAAGCGAAACTTTTCTCTGAAATATTCAAGAGCATCTCGGATTTTCCTTTACTTAGTTTTCTTCTTTGAAAGAGGGTAACGAAAACTAAGAAGTCTGCAGTTATGCTTCAATAAACTCAAGCTTTTAGTAGGGTTCATAAAATATGAGACAGATGCATGTACAGGGACTGGCACAGCTGTAGCAACACCTTTTGGATTAGGATCACCAATGACGTATAATGCCGACAACCGGAACAAAAACAAAAATGTTACTGGAATAACATCAACATTATATGATTATGACAACAAATATTTGCTATGAATATGTACTTGCATAACGAAACATAATCATAAATAGTAACTACTCCGACCGACGACGACAGCGTCAGCTCTGGCGCCAGCAAAACAAGCAACCAAAGTACCCTCAGCAACACCATCAGCAACTAACAACGCCCTCGGCAATAGCGACAACATAAAAATGCTATGATTATAATCATAATTGTTACGATGCTGGCTGATGCTGCTGCTGTTTCTGGTGCTGCTGCTGCTGTGTGTTGATGATTGCTGTAGCTACTGTTGCTGCTCCCAAAGTTACTACGGATGTAGATTATGATGGTATGGGTGGTTTCTGTTATATTTTTTTGTTTGCTTAAAAGGCGGATAGTTGTGATTACTGTTGATGATTATGATCAGACAGTATATTTTAGTTACACTTGAATTATTTTATCGGCAGAGCACTGCTGACTGTTATTATTCTTATTCGCATGTCTGGGTGTCCTGTGAGGGACTAAGTAATGTTCGGTGATTAATGCTGGTGGAGTTTAATGCTGGCTAAGCTTTCATACTTACATCTGCCATAAGCCTTCAGCAGCAACATCAATTGTAGTGACACCTGTGACTCTAACATACTCCACTATTTTCCCAAAAATATCTATGAAAGCAGCTGAAAACCAGAATATTATTATTTTAGATTTCAACCTCCCCATAAATCAAGACATCTCGTCTCCTCAACAAAATGACCGGAATTTCCTCTGCATTATTTGAACTGCTGGAGTGGGGGGCTTGTTTTGTGTGTGTGTTTTCGGACTATGGCCATTTGGTTAAAATGCTTTTTGAATTTGTCAAAATTAAATACTTCTTCATGCACATTTTCCGAGAGCCATATCCATACCCTTTCGGAAGCCCCCTAACCCCTCGGCTTTGTACAACATTTTGTCATCAGTGGTGGAATGCTTTTATTTTAGCCATAGCTCCGAAGCCACTGTATTATTTTGTTTGCTTTTTGTTGATATTTTAACAGTTTTTACATAATTCCAGATTATACGAGTATATATGAGTGTGTGTGTGTGTGACTACGTGTGTGCGAAAGCGGCCGTTTGGGTAGTACTTGTTGCAAATATTTTAAGTGTTTACTTGTGTCATGGCACTGGGACATTTTTCTGGCTGCCTACATTTTGCTATTTTTTTTCCTCCTTCCCCACCACCAGAGGAAAAGCCTTAACCCTGTGTGGAGCAGAACATATTTGTTCATTTTGATGGCTCAACTAAATATTTAATAACAAATGGTTTCAAACCTAATCAACGACGTTTTTTACTTATAGAACAATAACCCAAAATTTTTGTTTCTTATAGAAAAGTCTTCAAGGTGAGCATTTCTAGACAATAGTCACCAACTATCAACTTTACTTGTACAATTCACAATTCACAAGTCATCATCGATGAACTTTTCGTATAGAAAAGTCATCAACGATGAACTTTTATCAACGATGACCTTCTCGTATAGAAAAGTCATCACCGATGACCTTTTTGTATAGAAAAGTAATGAACGATGACCTTTTCACATAGAAAAGTCATCAACGATGAACTTTTCGTATAGAAAAGTCATCAACGACGAACTTTTCGTATAGAAAAGTCAACAACGATGAACTTTTCGTATAGAAAAGTCACCAACGATGAACTTTTCGTATAGAAAAGTCATCAACGATGAACATTTCGTATATAAAAGTCATCAACGATGAACTTTTCGTATAGAAAAGTCACCAACGTTGAACTTTTCGTATAGAAAAGTCATCAACAATGAACTTTTCGTATAGAAAAGTCATCAACGATGAACTTTTCGTATAGACAAGTCATCAACGATGAACTTTTCGTATAGAAAAGTCATCAACGATGAACTTTTCGTATAGAAAAGTCATCAACGATGAAGTTTTCGTATTGAAAAATCATCAACGATGAACTTTTCGTATAGAAAAGTCATCAACGGTGAACTGTTGGTACAGAAAAGTCTTCAACGATGAGCTTTTCGTATAGAAAAGTCATCAACGATGAGCGTTTCGTATAGAAAAGTCATCAACGATAAGCTTTTCGTATAGAAAAGTCATCAACGATGAGATTTTCGTATAGAAAAGTCATCAACGATGAGCTTTTCGTATAGAAAAGTCATCAACGATGAGCTTTTCGTATAGAGAAGTCATCAACGATGACCTTTTCGTATAGAAAATTCATCAACGATGAGCTTTTCGTATAGAAAAGTCATCAACGATGAGCTTTTCGTATAGAAAAGTCATCAACGATGAGCTTTTCGTATAGAAAAGTAATCAATAATGAACTATGCTATAAAAAAGTCATAAGCTATGGGTTTTTCTTAGAGAAAATTCATTAGTATTGAACTTTTCTTATACAAATTCACAAAAGATCATTTCTTATATACGATTTTATAGAAAAGTTACACATACTTAAGGTGTCCCTTCGCAATGGGTTAATCTTGTTAAAATTCAGATTCCATTGTAATATTTTTATCTTGTTTTTTTGTTGTTGCGCTTCCCTCCACGAAGGGATGTCCTCTGTGGCAGGTGGCTGGCTATCTGGGTAGTGTGTAGTTTGTACACCCACAAGCACAAACACTGGCACTCATCCATACACAAAGAAGGGACTGCCTGTGGCTTGTTTGGCTGGTATTTGGACCATAAACATTTTTCCTCTGTACTCGAGAGCATTACATTTTTTGCTTTTGTGCAAACACTCGCTTAGAAATTTTTGCCAACCCACTAGCCCTTCACCGCCCAATGCCCCTAGAGAAGCTATGTTATGCCGTAGCAGATTGTTTGAATAACATTTTTCACAGATTAATTAAATTTAACATTTTGTTTTAGTTTCAGTGAAACAAAGTGCCGAGAGAATAAATTTAATAATAGTTATATTGAACTTATTAGGAATTCGGCTAAATCCGGGTAGTTCTATGGAAGACTGAGCTTTGATTTGTAGTGAGAGATAAAATATCAAATGTTGTTTTGAGATGTGCTGCTTTTATACTTTCAGATTTTAAATTTAGAAATGGTATTAGAGAAAAAATCTGATAATATTATTCAATTGATCTATATTATTGGGCTTGTTTGCTGACCCGAAACTTTCTTCAGCTGTACTTTAATGACTTTAAAACTTTATATTCAATTCGAAAGGATTTAAAATTTTACTTAAGCAATTAATCTTAATAACAAATGAAGCACAAATGGCTACTTGCTTTTGTTTGACAAACATCTTATTGTCTTGCAGAAGATCAAGAAATTCATTAAAAAACAAATAAACATTACAGTGTCACATGACAGACAATTCTGAGTCAGTGGTAAACTTTGCCGCTTAAAATGCGGAATGTTAAATGCGTTCCTTTTGAAAATTGAAGTGGAAATTATAAACGAAGTTTATAAAACATAAACGCAATGGCAAAAGTTTTATAAATTAAACTAGAACTCGCAACGAAATAAAATATAAATGCAGTGTTCGACTACACACACGCACAACTTTATCGTAAGAACTGCCAATAGAGTAGGAGTGAATGAGAAGCAGATAGAATGACAATTACAAACGACAACAAACATTAATTGTAAAAGTTTCCAAGCATTCCACTTCCTTCCGGTGAAATGGCTGAATGTGAGTGCGAACGGATGTATTGGCGGGTGTTCTGAATGTTGTTTACACAAAGAAATGGAAAATGAGACTAGAACTACGCAGAGAGAGAGTGTGTAGAGCGTTAAGTTACACAAAGGCGTTTTTTTATGGCAGAGCTAAACATCGTTCTGAATGGGAGGAGGCAGGCCGAATTCCTTGCAGCATAATAAAAGGGTATACACTTCACATACACGGAGTGTTCGAAATGCGTTATATTTAGTTGCATCAAAAAAAACTAACACAAATAGGATAAAAAAAATCAAAACAAAGCACTTCGTATCAAATGAAGCAGCTTAAATGACAAACCAGATTTGAAAAGTACACCGACAAAAATCTTAATATTTTGTTATATCTTTGAAAAGGGTTCATTCAAAAGTGACATATTTTAAGAGTCATAAAAATCCGGAGGTGTATTCTTCAAGTTTTCGCTGTGAAAAACTCCCAGAATACTTCCTCGGTGGCAGTTTTCCTTTTATTTTTACAGTCTCAGTCACGAAAAGGTAAGCTAGGATCTTTACATTTCCGTTGCATAATGTAACTGTTCATATTTAAATAGAATTATACATATTTGTGTTTACTTCTAATTCATTGGAAACATTTTCAGTGTGCAAAGGTAAAAGTAGGCTAGAGAGGGAAGTGACAGCCGCAGCTTCCAGCTTCAAAGCCTTGACAATAATAAATCAATGAATCCTTAAAGGATTCCGTTGAAACAAATATTTTGAGACAAAATGAAAAAATGTTATTCTAATGCTGCATATTTAATACAAAATATTATAGCTTTTTATATCGATACCTTCATTAGCACATCTTCAAGGACATTGTATTTTAAAATTCTATATATGGGGAAAACACGTCGAAGGACCCACCGTTTTTAATTTCATTTGGATCTCGTCAAAACTTGGTGGGGTTGCAGATGTACTATGGGTATGAATTTTGCCAAAAATACAGCTACTTAAAGTGATAGGTAACGAGGGTGTCAATATTTGAATTTTTGACATTGTATCTCCTGACTTCGTGAACCGATCTCCTGACTTCGTGAACCGAATTACGAATTCCCTCTCCTTGAGTCCCAAAAAAATATTAGTAAATTTATTTATTTTTTTGTTTTAATTAAATTATTGTCAATTTAAATTGGATTTAATAACTTTTAAGTATGTACTGGTATTAAAGTTAAAAGCTGTTTACCTTTGATTCAAAATGATCCATTTGTGTGGGAGGTACCAAAAGGGCCGTGCCAATAACGGCCACTTTTCTCTAGACTCTAGATACTATAAAAGCATTGCACTGTAGGAAATTTAAAAGCTGTTAACTTTTGGTACAAAAAGGTCCATTTGTGTGGGAGGTACCAAAAGGGGCGTGCCAATAACGCCAATTTTTCTCTGGACTCTAGGTACTATAAAAGCATTACACTGAATAAAATGTCAAGTATTTGTATGTACTGGTAATAAAGTTTTAAGCTATTAACTTTTGGTTCAAAATTGTCCATTTGTGTGGGAGGTACCAAAAGTGGCGTGGCAATAGGTCGACTCTAGTATAGAGGAAGACCTCAGAAGTCGACTCAAGTATAGAGGAAGACCTCAGAGGTCGAATATAGTATAGAGGAAGTCGACTCTAGTATAGAGAAAGACCTCAGAGTTCTACTCTAGTATAGAGGAAGACTTCATAGGTCGACTCCAATATAGAGGAAGGTCGGCTCTAGTATGGAGGAACCTAAGACCTCAGAGGTCGACTCCAGTATAGAGAGACCTCAGAGGTCGACTCCAGTATAGAGAGACCTCAGAGGTCGACTGTATTATAAGGGAAGACCAAAGTGGTCGACTTTAGTATAGAGGAAGACCTCAGAGGTCAACTCTAGTATAGAGGAAGAACTCGGAGGTCGACTCTAGTATAGAGGAAGACTTGAGAAGTCGACTCCAATATAGAGGAAGGTCGGCTCTAGTATGGAGGAACCTAAGACCTCAGAGGTCGACTCCAGTATAGAGAGACCTCAGAGGTCGACTCCAGTATAGAGAGACCTCAGAGGTCGACTGTATTATAAGGGAAGACCAAAGTGGTCGACTTTAGTATAGAGGAAGACCTCAGAGGTCAACTCTAGTATAGAGGAAGAACTCGGAGGTCGACTCTAGTATAGAGGAAGACTTGAGAGGTCGACTCTACATAGTATAGAAGAAGACCTCAGAGCTCGAATCTAGTATAGAGGAAGACCTCAGAGGTCGAATCTAGTATAAAGGAAGACCTCAGAGGTCGACTCTAGTATAGTGGAAGACCTCATACGTCGACTCTAGTACAGGGGAAGACCTCAGTTGTCGACTCTAGTACAGAAGAAGACCTCAGGGGCGACTCTAGTATAGAGGAAGACATCAGTGGTTGACTCTAGTATAGAGGAAGACCTCAGAAGTCGACTCTAGTATATACTAGAGTCTGAGGTCAACCCTATTATAGAGGAAGACCTCTGTGGTCAACTCTATTATAGAGGAAGACCTCTGAGGTCGACTTCTTCCTCTCAGGTCGACTCTAATAAGGAAGAAGACCTCAGAGGTTGTCTCTAGTGTAGAAGAAGACAAGGACAGCATTGCAAATAAAATCTCTGTTTACAACCAATAATTATGTATATTGTCCTTGTCGACCGGTATTCTTGACATTTATTCCATTATCTGATGGAGTGTGTTACTGAATCTCGTATCAATAGTTTAGAGATAGTCACAGCCATTCACCTATTGTCTTCCATCCTGTCCATTCGTTGACGAAAAAGCTGAATAAAAACAAAACGCATCTCTTCTGATAAAGATGTCTATGGACATGGCAATAAAAGTACGCAATCAAAGAGCCTCTAATGGAAATTTATATATACAAACATGCTTACATAGGAAAATGTGCCATTTATTATATCGGCACATATACAATTAGTGAATACTGATGCTCAATTCTCAAATTCTCATTGACACTTATAAGAGTGTTTCCGTTGGTATGCACGAAAGTATGTCCTTGTTAATGTGTTACACACACTTTTGACGATAAAAGCAAATATATTGTGTGATTGGCAGTCATTGAAAGGAACCGTATCGATGTCAATTTGAATGTATTGTAAGCATGAATGTTTGTACTATGTATGAATATACCCGTACTCGTATATACGTGGACATGTTTGATATTTCTCAGAGTGTTCCCGTATCTTGGCGAGTGTCTGTCTTCGATTTTTCTCAATTCGTCGGAATTTATTTTATGTGACTTTTTACAGTTCCAACTTTGGCCTTTTCTTGCTACTGATTTTCTCAAGATTGAATGACAGAATGTGACTTTTGTTGTTTAAATTAGAAATGGTTTACTAAATTCTGCAAATGATTTGTTACATTTTAGAGATGATCAAAAACGGTTAGGAAGTGTTGGATATTTTTTAGGGAATCACCATACTTTAGTAATAAAGCTAATTTGAATATAATATTTAGTTTTTTTTTTGGGTTAAATACGTGTTAAGAAAAAGGTGATGTACCCATTTTAGTGTAGGGTCTTTAAATGTCGAAGTGACTTAATTTAAATTGTTGTCATATCTTATGGTGTTTTTTTTCTTTTTAGAATTGCTGAGTCATTTGAGCATTCATCTATGATTTTGGTGAACTTTTCTCTCAGACATGTCATGTGATGTCCCACAAGTTATCACTTGTGTGACACCATTGCTACAATATTTATTGAAAAGAAATCTTTGAGACAATGAAAATAAATTTTTCAAGACATTGACAGCTGCTAAAAAAAAAGGCCGAAAAGTTATAGACACAATCTATGACGTACGATATTTAATATGATTTTTTCGTGATGAATTTTGGAAGCCTATTTGAATGCGAATGTATAGCACTGAATCGTTTCAATAGAGAAGAAGATGCCACAGAATATAAAAAATGCAATACTATTTGGAAATAAATCGTAAATAGAAAAAATTTAAACCTTAAAGCAGCACAATTTCTCAGAGAGTTTTATAAGAAATTTGATATATATTTGAGTTAAATGTAGCGTATAAGTATGTATGAACTGATTGTCATATCGTCATTAGAAACGAAACAAGGCATAACAACAAGAAAAATGGATATTCAGTTTGTGATGGATTTCGGTACACTGCATGACAAATTTCTAGCGGCGTACTAAAAAAAATTGTGAATTTATCAACGAAATTCAAAAGGGCCTAACAACAAATTTTTTTTTACAGTTAAATAATTCTATTTCACGCAATTGTTACAAAAAAGTTATGATCCATATTTGTGTTATTTTATATATAACAGGTGGCGCAAAAGTAACCTTTCGATGTTTTTTGTGCCAAAGTCACCGACCGATTATTGGTCAAATAAATAGTCAGCAATATTCCGCGTTCTGGAGCAGTGTAGCGTAACATTGTTTATTAACGTGTATTTCGCATGTGTTTACTACGCAAATGTCAACATTAGGCATTAGGGGCCAATCGCAAAATTTATAGCATTTTCTGATAGGAGGATTACTTTTGCGCCACCTTGTACACCATTATGTTTAGATATTATCCTGAAAATCCCGTTATTCTACGACAGCACATTTAATTTTATTTATTTTTTCTTCTCCTGTAAAATTTTTAAATATGATGACGATATATATTTTTTTCAGATACATGAAAACATTCTAAAGGCACTACTACAAATAAGTGTCAATGGATGTCCTTAAAATCGGAACACAGGAGCAGACAAAGGAAACCTGCAAATTTTATAGTAACATACATATATAAAGAGGCAGATAATGTGCTAAAAGGTCAGGAAAAGGACAATACTAATCGCCCATTCTGTGTGTGGGATTATATCCTTTGAAAGCTTTGGCATTTCGCAAATGAAATATTTATGTAAAGAAATGAAAAGATTATTGTGATCTATTATTCAAAGTAATGAAAACTTACGATTGATTGTTTAAGAAATTAACAGATAACATATACATGTATATATATATATATAAGTATATATGAGTAGTTTGACTTAGTCATTTTACTCGTATATGTACTTAAAGTAGTTCTATATTGGTTGACAATGATACAATGAAGGTTCAGTTTGGTGCTATAATGAATATTTGAAAATTTGTTTTTTTTTGTCAAAATTCAAAAATCCGGATGTTATGTCAATTTCGATATTTCCAATACCTTTTTTTAAAACTCTCATATCTTTGGATGTAGTTATTATAATCGAAAACATTTTTTGTTATATGATTCACAACTTAATGGGGCTCTAAATAAAATATTTTCTTAAAACTTTTTTTAAAAACATTTTCTTTTAGTTTAAAAAAAATATTTTTTTAAATTTTTGAGAAAAACAACTACATCTTTATTTTTTTAAATGATTGATTATTATAGAAATTAAAAAAAAAAATAGAAACAAAATTACCCTAAAAAATGTTTGGTATTGATTTTATGGAATAATATACATCAATCTTCACAAAAACAAGTTTCTAGCCTCGGACACAGAAACGTATTTTTTTATTGCTTGCTGTAATTGAATGACTTTTTTAAGTTGTCCTTAAAATAAATTTTTGGCATAATTAAAAATTTTGGCATTCAACTCAAATATGTTTGCTTGAGCGTTTTATTCTTAATTAAGATTGAGCATTTTATGTTTAATTAAGGTAACCCACAGTAGAGTAGAAGCAAAAAACGTTATAAAATAAAAAGAACTAATTTTTCAAACGCAATTTTTTCATATCGTACCTAAAGATTATCGACACATCTGAGGGTTATTACTTTGGGCATTTCAGGTGACGATATATTAATTTATTCATTCCGATTTTGCATCTGATTCTTATATGTAGAAACAACAACATTCTTATCATACGAATTTTATAAGGGAGTGTCCTGTGAATTCAACATCAAACACTGTGAGGTAATAGTCTATGATTTTTAATAACTATATCGCTCACTTACTTGAAGAGTGACATAGCTTTAAGTCCGTATAAAAATATAACTAACTTGAAAATTGATTTTTAAAAACGTTGAAATAATCCGAAATATCGTTATTTATCTATAATATTTCGCTGAGATAGATTTATGGCTATTGGCAAAATTCCCATTTCCGTAAGGCAACCTCAAAAATTCTAAATTTTGAGTTACGTCACTCTTGTGTGAGCGATATGTTCACAATTCCAATTCAATTTCAATCATTAAAGAAGGCAAATTCGAAAAGGCGACTATATATCTGTTTTTAATTCATTTTTAGCTGCGTATTGGAAAATGTATTGCATATACAGGGTGGCTGATATGTAATGCAACAAAGTAAAGCGCTATATTTTTTTAATTTTTTTTTTAAATTTTATTGTTCAAAAGCAAAAAATGTCGGAAATAACATAAAATTTTAGAAACAGTTTAGATTTGTTCGAATTTGCCACCTTTGGCACGAATTATGGCCTTCAAACGGCCGACAAAGCCATCACACGCTGCACGAAAATGGCTCTGCGGTATTTTGGCCCATTCCCGGCGAAGCGCCGTCTTGAGATGATCGATACTTTGGTATTTTTTAGTGCGAACCTTACTCTCTAAAATGCCCCAGGCGCAAAAGTCCAACGGATTGAGATCCGGAGATCTTGGTGGCCATTGTGCGGTAGAAATGAAGCAAGGAACCTCCTTTTTAAGCCATTCTTGGTTGACGCGTGCTGAGTGCGATGGTGCTGAGTCCTGTTGGAATGTCCATGGTCTGCGGCCGAAATGTTTGTCTACCCAGGGCTTCAATACTGTCTTTAGGACATTTTCCCGATAATATTCGGCATTTATTTTGACCCCATGGTCGATGAACACGAGCGGAGAGCGACCATCGCCGTTACGGCGGCCCACACCATTACCATCGGCGGCGCCTGAGTTCTGGTGGCCAATCGAAGGTGTACATTTTCAGCTGACCTCTTTGGCAAGTAAACCCGATCATTTTGTTTGTTCACAAACTGCTCAATTTGGAATGGCTTCTCATCGGAGAAAACCAAATTCGGTAACTGGCCACTTTCGTGCAAGCGAAGCAACTCCTTGGCTCTTTCCAGTCTAACCTTTTTGTGCATCGGTGAGCTCTTGCACTTTTTTAAACCTCAAGGGCTTTAGTCCAAGCAAATTTTTTCATTTCATTTCATTTTCTCACGAACAATTTTTCTACCACTGCGGCGTGGATTTCGATCAAATCTGGCCTTCACTTTTCGGATCATTTCTGGTGTTGTTACCGTTTTTTTTCGTCCACTTTTTGGACGCGATGCAACACTGCCAGTATCACGCGATGCAACACTGCCAGTATCACGGTAACGAGCAATGGTACGAGAAACAAAAGATTTATTCACATTTAAATGCTGGAGGGCTCTAACGATAGCCACTTGTGTTTTTCCACCCAAATATAAAGCAATCACGCTTGAATGCAATAGATCAAAATGCTTTTGTAAGCTTTTAAACAATAAAATGAACTGTAACTGAAATAAATCTGTCAGCTATCAGACTAGCGGTTTAGAAATGATAGCAACCTGAAGTTGGTTGCAATACATATCAGTCACCCTGTACAAATTAATTTTCTGTATTCGCATTTGCACTTCTTCCAAGATAAGCAAGTTGAACGAGAATAACATTTTTACCAAGAAATGTTAAATATAAAACGTTTTGACTGCAAAAATACAATGAATCGGTTTCAGAATATTGCTGGACACTTCAAAGAGAAAAGGGCGATGATGCTTAATAAACAATAAAAGTTGAATGTCCAATGTTGTATTTGTGCAAAAAAATTATTTTAATGAAAAGTTCAATAACTCATTCAAACAAGACACAAAAAAAAATTTTTTTTGCTGTGCCCATATTTTTGTGAAGAATGATATACATATACTAATGCATAAAATCAATATCAAAAAATTGTTTAAGGTAATTTTGTTTCTATTTTTTTTTATTTCTGTATTTTAAGAGTAGGGAACTTTGTACCAAAGACAAATGAAAATAAGAACCTTCCTTCCAGACGAAACGTTAAAATCTGTCAGGTAGGAACGAATAGGAATGAACTGTCGCACTCGAAAAAACAGTTTCCGCTAACATTGTTTGAACTTTTTTTGCACTTATCGATTAATATTATTTTTTTAATTTTAACAAATGCAAAAAATTCGCGAAAATTGGTCTGAAAATCCGCGAAAAACATCACTCTTTGAAATCGTATTCGTTATAATTCCTATTCGTTCGTATCTGACACATACTCGCTCGGGGATGACTTATCATCTTACTTTATTTTTTGCTTTGTACATTGATTTGTATCTCATGAAGTTGACTAGTGGCCATTGTGAAACTTATAGCATATATAATAATCCATCATTAAAAAAAAATCGAAAAATATTTCTCCAAAATATTATTTTTTTTTTATTTAAAACCAATAAGGAAAGGCAGCTAATTTGGAATAATTGGTAAATGGGTAAAAATATATACGAGTATATGTGGATATATCTAATTCTGAACCGATAATCGCTAAGTTAAGCAATATTTGTTCCTTAATTGAGAAACATCATTCTGGAGAATTTTGTAATGATCGGAAGTAAAGTACAACTTCTATAGCGCTTTGTAACCAAATACGGAGAAACATATACGAGTATATGGAGGTTATATACACGGGGCAAAATCGCTTTTTTGATATGTTTGAATCGAAAGAAAATGTATTTGGAACACTAATTTTTAAATATTATATATTTCTAAGCAAATAAATTTTATTTGAAAATCAATAAAATATATTTGGAACGCATATATTAATATATTACAACAAAATATATTTGCAAACTAAATTTCTCCAATAAAGTACAGGTTTAAGTACAAATAAAATTATTGTTTAGGAATTTCTCCAAATATATTTTATTTAAGAAAGACTTCAAAACTTTTGCTGACTTTTTCGAATTTCATTTTTAATTTTTTCTTGGTTCCCAATTTTACCTCCCAGTTATGATACCATATGCAGCAATGACTTCTGTTTCAAATCAATCATTTAAAATTTCTAAGCCATTCGAAGCCATCATTAGTTGTCAATCTACCGAAAAATTTATTTTGATCCAAGATTATAGGATTAAAATTATTATTTATTATTTTTACGAACAATATAAATTTCTAAAAAAAAATATTTTGAATTACTGAACATATAACACATTTTATGTATTTTCTGAATACTTAAATTCCCACTTTATTTTGTTTCGAAGATAATAATAGAAATAAAATTGGGAGTAAACAAAGATTTGTTTAGAACAACATCTTCCCAAATATATTACCTTAGCGTGTACCAAATATTATATGTTTAGAGTGTACTCTAAACATATATATGTTTCAAGCCGAATTTGTTTGGGACAATATACTACAGAAGCGATTTTTTTTCAGCGTGTATAAATCTGAATCGATTTTCCCTGAATACTCATTCATGTAAATAGAAACCTCTTTCTGTCCAATTTCGTACTGATCGGATAAAAATAAAGTCTCTACATCGCTTACATGTCAAATCTGGGCTAACATATATATGAGGGCTATATCTAAATCTAAACCGATTTTCTCCAAATTTTCTCCATGTAATAAGAAGTCACTTTCTGCCGAATTTCGTATTGATCGGATATAAAATACAGTTTCTACAGCGCTTGAATTTTAAATCGGGGGTAACATATATATGGGGCCTATATCTAAATCTAAATCGATTTTCTCCGAATTTGGTAGTATTCCTTCATGTAATAAGAAACCTCTTTCTGCCGAATTTCGTAAAGATCGGATATAAAATTCAGTTTCTACAGCGCTTATATGTCAAATCAGGGGTAACATATATATTGGTGCTATATCTAAATCTGAACCGATTTTCCTCAAATTTTGTGTTGTCTCTAAGTGTATCACGAGACTACTCTCTGTCAATTTTTGTACAAATCGTTTCAAAAATGTTGCTTATACAGTACATATATACCAAATCGGCGGTACATATATATGGGAGCTATATGTAAATCTGACCCGATTTTAACCAAATTTAATAGAGATCGTCCTTGGGCCTATAGAAAGTTTCGTTGAGATCGGATCATAAGTGCGACTTGTACTTTGATCAGAAGAATACATGGACGGACAGGCAGACAGGGCTAAATCGACTCAAAAAGTGATTCTATGTCGATCGGTATAATAAACTCTGAACCTATCTTTTGTCTTTTTGGATGTTACAAACAAATGCATAAAGTCATAATAACCTGTACCACAGTGTTGTGTAGGGTACAAAAATGTTAAAGGCAAATTTTTTTTCGTTAAATTCTAAATGCTATAACATCGAAAATTTTCCGATTCCGACTTTTAAAATAAGGTATTGAAAATATCGTATATGTATGTAAATCTTTAACGACAAAACGGATCGTCCTTGGGCGAAAAGAAAGATATGTGCAAATTTTTGTTGAGATCGGACCATAATTGCGACCTGTACTTTGATTACAAGAGAACATGCACAGACAGACGGACATAGCTAAATCAACGCAGAAAGTGATTGTATGTCGATCCGTAAAATAAACGATGGATCTATCTCATCTCTATTGCGTGTTACAAATAAATGCACAAAGTTGTACCACAGTGTGGCACAGAGTATAATGAAGAATTAAGTTTGCAAATGCAAACATAAACTTAATAACGCCCTAAATATTTAATAAAGAATATATTTCAGTAAAATATGTTATTGTTTGTAGATCTTAACATCAGAAATCGAAAGTTATTCGCTAATCATAATTTAATAATTAAAATTAAAATGTTTCCCTAAAAAATTACAAAATATCAAATTTTTTTTAAATATTACTTCAAATGGCAATAACTTTTGTTATCGGATCGAATTCTTATTATTTTTAGTTAATTTTGTTACCAATTCAGAAAAGTTGATGAGAAATAAATCGATGAATTTTTTGCTCCGATATGCACAAAATACTAGAACTGTGTCGGGGAAAAAATGCAAAATTATATTTTTAATTTATGAGATAAATCTTCGGTGTAGGTAGTCTTTTTATACCCTCCACCATAGGATGGGGGGGTATATTTACATATTTTGTTACTTCGTTTGTAACACCTCTACAAGACCCCATAAAGTATGTACGAGGTATGTTCAAAAAATATCGCGAATTTTTAATTTCCGTGGGCTACGTGTATTTGATTTTTGATATTTTTGTAGCGTTGGTACTCATGTCCCTTACGCTGACAAGGTCGGTCATTTTGAATGTTTAGTTAATTTTTTTTTTGCTGGGATGTGTTTTGACTTGTCTACGATTTTTATCTAGTATTTCAGAAAATGGATTAAAGAATCTGCTTCAAATTTTGTGTGAAAAAAAAAAACAAAATAAACGCATTCCGAATGTTGACTGTGGCATATGGCGAAGCTACCTTGGACCAAAGCAACGTTTATCGGTGGTAAAAAAATTTCTTAGAGGGCCGAGAAGATGCGAAGGACGAACAGCGTGCCGGACGCCCGAGCTCACAGTTTTCTTTGATTGCAGGGGCGTGGTGCATTATGAGTTCTTGTCACAAGGTAGTACGGTCAATAAAGAATATTACCTGCAAGTTATGCGAAAATTGCGCGAAGCAATCCGCCAAAAACGCCCGGATTTGTAGAAGAACAAAAACTGGCTTTTGCACCATGATAACGCCCCTGAACACACATCGTTGCTTGTGCGCGAATATTTGGCCAAAAACAACACAGTAATGGTGCCGCAGCCACCGTATTCCCCTGACCTAGCCCCCTGTGACTATTTTTTGTTCCCAAAACTGGAAAGGCCCATGAAAGGATGACGCTACGCCACGATTGAGGAGATAAAGGCGGCATCGAAGGAGGAGCTGAACAAGATCACAAAAAATGATTATTTGAAGTGCTTCGAGGATTGGAAAAAACGTTGACAAAATAGATATTCATGAATCAAAAAATACTTTTTCAAAAAATACAAAATATTTTTTGAACATACCTCGTATATTCTTAGGTTTAGGTTAGGGTGGCAGCCGTATTTTTTATACAAGCTCACATAGACCAGTATAGGTCCCTAGTGTTACCACGGGCTGAAATGCCCCTCATCGAAACCAACCTGTTTGATATACAAATTTGTCGATATTACGAATATCGGTACTGGAAAGATCTGTTAGGCTGCCTAGAACAGCCGACCCCAGTATGTCCAGTCGTCGTTTACTCAAAGCGGGACAGTCGCAAAGCAAGTGCTCAATGCTCTCCACTTCTTCCTCATCTCCACAGCTTCGGCAGAAGTCATTGGAGTCAATACCCAATCTTTTGGCGTGTTCGCCGATCAAGCAGTGTCCCGTCAGAACCTGTACTAACGTAGACAATCGTTTCCTCTCTAGTGCGAGAAGATATTTTGACCTTCTCAGGTCATACCTTGGCCAGATTTGTCTAGCTACCCTGCAGGTGCCGATTTCTGTCCATCTTTCGTTGGACTGCCTGATTGCCTCTTGCCTAAGCCAAAGCTTGCACGTGGATAGTGGCGCACCAATATATGCAAATTCTTCGAGAATTTGTAATGTCGTCCCTTTCCTAGCAAGTTCATCGGCTTTGCAGTTCCCCGGGATATCCCTATGCCCAGGCACCCATATGAGGTGTATGTTAAACTGCTCAGCCATCTCGTTAAGAGATCTGCGGCAGTCGAGGGCTGTTTGTGAATTTAGGGATGTTGCCTCCAGAGAATTGATGGCAGCCTGGCTGTCCGAGTAAATGACAACGCCAGTGTTGGTTACTATGTTGCGACTCAGCCACTTGGCTACTTCCCATATTGCCATTATTTCGGCTTGATAGACACTGCAGGTATCTGGTAGTCTGTGAGCTATATCCAATCTAAGCTCTGCACAGTGTACTCCGAAGCCAACCTTTTCATCAAGCTTCGAACCATCCGTGTAAAAGTGGAGATGGTTTCTATTACCTGGTTTTCTTCCAACCCATTCATCTCTCGCGGGAATCATAGTGATGTAATTTCTCTCGAAGGTGTACACCGTTGGTATATAGTCCACTCGGTCGGTTACCATAGCACTACACTTTGATATTCTCATGTGACCGTAGTTTTTGTACCTCCACATTGATAAGCAGTTTAATCTTATTGCCGCTTTGGTTGCAACTTCTCTCGCCACAATATTAATCGGCAGTATATGGAGTAGGGCTTGTAGAGACTCGGTCGCTGTAGTCCTTAAGGCTCCGCTTATGCTCAGGCAGGCAGTTCTCTGAACCTTTGTTAGTAGGTTGGTGATGGTTAGTTTGTCAGTTGCCGTCCACCATACCACAATGCCGTATAGCAGTATAGGACGAACTACTGCTATATATATCCAGTGGACGATTTTAGGAGAGAGGCCCCACCGCGACCCTACAGCCTTTTTGCAGGAATAGAAGGCGACGTTAGCCTTCCTTACACGTTCCAATACATTAAGTCTAAATAACAGTTTTCTATCTAGAATTATTCCTAAAAATTTTGCACTTTCAGAAAAGACTAGATCTGTTCCATTTATCCGAGGTGGAGGGTGCACATGTGGGACTTTATTCATCCTAGTAAAGAGAACCAATTCTGTCTTGTTTGGGTTTATACCCAAACCGCTGCTTCTGGCCCATCTAGCCAATTTGTTCAGAGCCACCTGTAGAATGTCTCGGAGGACGTTTTCGAATTTGCCACTCACTGTGATTGCAACGTCGTCCGCATATGCCACGACCTTGCAGCCACAACGTTCTAGATCTAGCAGAATTTCATTCACCGCTAGGTTCCAAATTAGTGGAGACAGTACTCCTCCTTGTGGGGTCCCTCTGTTTACAAACCTTGTTAGAGTTGTGGACCCAAGACATGCTGTTATGCGTCTTCTGTTGAGCAGACTTTGAATTAGTCTAATCAAACTAAAGTTAACATTAAGATGTGACAGTGCCGCAATTACTGCATCTGAGTGAATGTTGTTAAAAGCCCCTTCTATGTCAAGAAATGCCACCATGGTGAATTCCTTGAAATGCAGGGACGATTCGATAGTGCTCACAAGTTCGTGCAGGGCTGATTCTGTAGACTTCCCCTTATTATAAGCATGTTGGTTCACTGATAGGAGTTTTGTATCCAGGTTTTCCCTAATGAAATAATCTAAAAGTCTTTCCAGACCTTTCAATAGGAAGGAGGATAGGCTAATTGGTCTGAAGTCTTTTGGCCTAGTGTGTGATATCTTCCCCGCTTTTGGTATGAATACCACTTTGGTATCCCTCCATCGATTCGGGATGTATGAAAGCCTGATACAGCCTACATAAATTTTCTCCAGCCAGGGGATAATGTATTTCAACATTTTCTGCATTTCTGCTGGAGTGATGCCGTCTGGTCCAGGTGACTTGAAGGGCTCAAAGCTATTAATAGCCCAGCTTATTCTGGATCTCTCAGTCAACAAGCTAGCGACGCTCGCAGTCCACTCGCACTCTTGTTGGTCCTGCTGATCCTCTGGTTCTGTTAGAGAGTTCCCCGGGAAATGTGTGTCGAGCAGTACATTGAGCGACTGCTCGCTGTTTTTGGTCCAATTATTTGCCTCATCCTGCAAGTAACCCACTGTACAGGGTGAAGCTGATAATATTTTCCTCAGCCTTGCGGCGTCGGAGACCTTTTCCACTTCGCCACAGAAGGTATACCAAGAGCGTCTTTGCGCCTTTCTAAGCTCCTTCTTATAGATCTTGAGTTGCTCTTTATAGGCATCCCAAACATTAGCGACCCCAGTAGATTTAGCCTTGTTGAATAGCTTGTTGCAGGTCTTTTTCATAGCCGTTAGCTCTGAAGTCCACCATTGGGGTTTAGTTATGCCCTTGTACCTTGTTTTTGGACAGGCTTCTTCAAGGGAACTATTGAATGATGTGGTGATATGCTCGACCAGATGATCCAGACCGGCTTTGTCATTCGGTTCGTACAGAAGTTTGGAGTTGAGGACTTTCTTGAAATTCTTTTCATACAGGTGCCACTTTGTCTTTCTCACATTTCTGTGGACGGCAGGTTCAGGCGCTTTTTCAGCGAGTTTGAACTCAATATAATGGTGATCTGAGAATGAGTGGTCGTCCAGTACATTCCACCCAATAATTTTGTCTGACAGCCGGTCAGTAGCAAACGTTACGTCGAGTACTTCTTGTCTGTCTTTAATTGTAAAGGTCGGTTTATTACCTATGTTACAAATACTTAGGTTGCTAGTTAGAATAAAGTCAAGAAGCGAATCACCCCTATTGTTTATATCCGTACTACCCCAGATAGTATGATGAGCGTTCGTGTCTGCGCCAACAATCAGCTCGACCTCGTCAGATGTTGCTTCTTCTACTACTTCCCTGAATAGAGCAGTCGGTACTACAGCTTCATAAGGCAAGTAACTGGAGACCACCCAATATATGCGATTACCGATCTCCAGACTAGCAGATGTTTGGTCTTTACCACTTAAATTAGCCAGGAGAAAGATACTTAGATCTTTCCTGGCCAAAATGCAGGTTCTTGGAGTGCCTTCACAGTTTGCCACAAGCAGTTTAAAGTTGGGTGTCCTGATACCGCACACCCTTCCTCCCACTGCGTAGGGCTCCTGTATCAGGACGATGTCTACTGCACCTGTGGACAGGCGCAGCAATAGAGCCGCTGAGGCTGCTTTAGCGTGATGGAGGTTAATCTGTAAAATTCTTACCATCATTGGTAATTGACAGATTAACTTCCACCCCTACCAGGGTGTTATCGAACTCTTCGTCCGTATCATCGAGAAGCGTGTCCCCGCCAGATGCGTCAAAGAGTCCGGAGACTCCCCTCAGCCCCTCTGTGTCAGAAGTAGAGCTTTCGTCCTCAGAGTAGGACGTTACAGATCTTCTGTTAGAGTTGGAGTCACCCGAAATAATGGGAGTGGATACCTCCGCACTTCCAGAAAGCTGTGTTTCAACCGCGGTGGACGACTCACCTTCCGCAGTGGGAACTATATCCTGCTTGTATACCTTCAAGACTATAGTCTCGAAGCCATACTGTAGGGTTGCACTTGCACGTTGTATATGGGAGGTGGATTCAGCGTTAAGGATCAAATTGACCTGCCGCTTTTTACCATCCGCCTCACCCACCTTGCTGATTCTCCAATTATGGGCGGGCAGACCAGGATTGGAATCTTTTATTATTTCTAATATGTCAGCCGGGTTGGAGGGCTCTTCTGTAACCCAGGTGATGGCTCTAGGGTGACTAGGGATGTTGTTTTTTTCGACAATATCCAACTGGGCACCCGGCCACACCTCACCCGCTCGACTCAGAGCAGCCTTATACAGGT
Source organism: Eudasyphora cyanicolor (assembly GCA_963930755.1). NCBI lineage: Eukaryota > Metazoa > Arthropoda > Insecta > Diptera > Muscidae > Eudasyphora > Eudasyphora cyanicolor. Next base: position 123,886,080 of record OZ005738.1, read on the forward strand.
CTACTGATCTGGCATCACCGAAATGTAAGAGCTTTACTCTCCCCTGATGCCATCCTGCATCGTTGCAGATTGGTGGTGTGCCCGGCATCTCTCTACGGACATCGAGGTAATGAGCCATAATGGCTGATTGCACATGGCTCCATTTGTCCTTGAGGATGGATCCATCCTCACTACTTCTGTCTATAACGGCCATCACTAGACTCTCCTTCGCCACTTCATTGAAGGGCTTGGTGAGTGTCCTGTTGATAGTGACATTTGGGCCTCTTGCCTTTTTCGAGGGCAGGGGTTCATCAGGTGATCTGATTCTTTTGACTTTATTAGCCGTTAACACAGCTGAATTTGTGGCTATTTCAGCCGGCTGATTGGCCTTAGAAGCATCTAAGACGCCTTTAGCCCAGGTAAGTGACTCTTTTTGTTTTTCGGTAAGAGCCGAAACCTCAACAGCCTCCAACTTCGTCAGAACTCTGAGCGCTATCCGGTGCTCATTGTGTTTCCGTTTTGACGGTCGGACATGACGTTTTCCCCTCACCGTTCCACCTGTTGTGAGTACTGGGGGGAAATTTTCACCATGTTTGGTGTGGTCGGCTTTGGCCAAGACCAACGGACGGACAGTAGGACGATTGGGGAACCCCGCTCCATCGGAACGCGAAGGCATCCCCGCTAATGAATTTTTTTATTTGTATTAGCCCGTAATAGGTACTACGATGTAGGCCTTCCAGACTTTGTACAGATTTTGTTTTATTTTTTTGCGATTGCGTAATAGGTACTGCGTAATAGATTTCAACTATCCGCTCTGTGCTAAACACGTCCGTTCACTACGACTGATCAGCAACGACTCCATATTCTTAATCGTCGTAAAATTCTAAGACGATTTAGCCATTTCCGTCCGTCCGTCTGTTGTAATCACGCTACAGTCCGTAATAATAGAGCTAGGTTGATCAAATTTGGTAGAAATATTTCTTATAGTTGCAGGTTGTTTGGGATTGTAAATGGGCAACATCGGTCAATGTTTTGACATAGCTATAGCTATAGAGGTCGCTCCAAAATACGGGTTTTGAGCCATAGATACCACATTTTTAAAGCAAGTTAGCAGAAACTTTGCAGTTTGTGTTATATTTTGACAAGAATTCATCACAGCAAAAATTTTACAAATCGGTTCATATTTTGTTATAGTCACTCTATAGAGGTCGCTCCAAGATATATGTATTTAAGCCATAAATACCATATTTTCTAAGCATTTTAACTGAATCTTCGCAGATTGTATCAAATTAAGAAAAGAATGCAACGTAGTAAACATTTTTTAAGCTGTTCATATTTTGTTATAGTCCACCTAAGGATGTCGCTCCCAAAAATGCTTATTTAAGCCATAAACACTACAATTTCTAAGAAATTTAGCAGAAACTTTGCTGTTTGCATTCTATTTTGGCAAGAATTCGCCTCAATAAAATGAATACAAATGAATATTTATTTGGTTGTAGTTCTTGTGTAGATGTAGCTCTCAAAAAGCTATTTTAATCCATAAATACCACATTTTTCAGGTGAAGAGTTTGACTAAAGAATTTGCGGCCTATTTATACCCTCACTTTAGTGATACGAGGGTATATATCATTTGCTACGGAAAAAAGTGTAACACATCGAATGAGTGACCTAAGACCTCAAGTATGTTCGGCGGATATTCGTTTTGGGTAATTTTAAGTCGAATGAGCAATGTCCGTCCGTCTGTCTGTCTGTCTTGTGCGCACGATAACTCTCGAAAGGAGTAACCGATTGACTTCAAATTTGGTATGTGGTAATATTTCGAAATTTTCGAAGATGGGCCATAGTGGTCTACTCCTTCTGGTACCTCCCACACAAAGGTTTAAAATTTAGTGAAATATTGATTCTTTAATAGCTTATTCGAATCTTCTGAGATTATACACATAATATTTCCTTCAACTTAAGTTATAGCCATACCACCTCATATATATTAAAACATTGTTAATATTTAAGTAGCACAGGTAGACTTAAGCCTAAACTCTTTGTCGTTGTATACATATAACAAGGAAATGAATTTTTATATTAATAAATAAATTGAATTGAATTGAATTGAATTGAAAAAAATACACATAATATTAGTATATTAGTCGCTAGTACCTCGAGAAAAATGGGTGAAGTTGACATGCCCCTTTTGGTACCTCCCACACAAATGGACCATTTTGCATCACAATTTAACTGCTTATAACTTTAAAACAAGTGCATTTTCTACAGTATAATGTTTTTGTAGCGCCTATAGTCCGGTAAAAAGTGGGCATTATTGTACAGCCCCTTTTGGTACCTCCCACATAAATGGACCGTTTCGTACCAAAAGTAAACGGCTTGTAACTTTAATACCAGTGTATACAAATACTTGAAATTTTGTACAGTGTAATGCTGTTATAGTGCCTATAGTCCTGTAAAAAGTGGGTGTTATCACCCGCCCCTTTTTGTTCCTCCCACACAAAATGACCAAATCATACCAAAATTACATAGCTCGTAACTTTAATATACCAGTGCACATAAACGCTTATAGTTCGGCACAATGCAATTTATTTAAGAATCTACTGTTTACCGAAAACTAGGTGTATTTGGAAAAACCCTTCCGGTACCTCCCACACAAATTGACAGATTTATTAGTGTAATGTTATATATTACATTACTCACAAAGTGAGGGTATACCTTAGTCGGTTTACCCGACTGAAACTTTCTTACTTGTTTTGTGTGTGAACCGATACGTAATGTAAAGTTTTTATTAAATAATCATTTTCATATGAATTACCTTTCGTCAACAAGAGTTTTTCTTTCCGTATACTTAAAGTACACCAATCAAAATCAAAGAATTTCAATAATCACGGAGAACAGACAAATACGGCAAAAGACAAATGACACATACAATTATTTGAAATGAATTAAACAACAAGAAAATTCAGTCGGGTAAACCGACTTAAGAATTCCATCACCTTCAGTCCCACAAAAATTATTCGTATTTTTTTTGTTTTCATTAAATTATTACTCGTATCATTTTAAATTGCATTTAATAACTTTAAAGTATATACTGGTAGCAAATGAGATATACCCGAAGGTGATGGGACAAAAAGTTGTCATTCAAATATGCCAGAATGCTAATTTCACAAAAAGTGTTTGTAAAAGAATTTCGAATTTTAAAATATGTCTTCGTTCTAGCCTCCTGTTCGTAAGTTATTCATATGTATATAAATAAATACACTAAAAAATTTTAATTTATTTAAGGCGCTTTTAAAATTCACTTTAAGGAGTTTTTTGATCTCATTTATATTAATAACAATGTATGAATTTGAATGTTTTTGTTTTTTAAAATTCAGCTCTTTTTTGTTTGTTATACAATATTAATCAAATCTCACTTGCAAAGCTTTATTCACAATAAGGTTTCATCGCCAAGCAATATAATTAATTTGAAGATTCGCCAAGAAATTGCTTTAATGTCGCCTCTCTCATTTTTCTCAGATTTTTAATTAGTTCAAGTTATGTAAATGTTATATGCTAGGAACCACAGTATTCACTATAAAGTAAAGCAAATCATTGTTGATGACCAGCAATAAGAAGTTGGAAGTAAAGCAACTGCCGCCATACAGCCTTCGGAGGAGGATGCAACGCCTGCACTACCCATTGACATAAACCAAAGGCGGATGTGCATCATTACACCTACCCCACCCCACCAAATACTTTATGTTGAGCATCCTTTGATGCCCAGTTGTACAGTAATGGCTTATCTTCATTAACTGCCTGAGGCAGTGGAGCGGTCTGGTCTTTCTAGTTGGCTAAACAAATAATGTAATATTCTTCAGTGAGGAATTTAGTTTAGATAGAGAAAAATTACTCCTTCGCACCGCACAGGATGTGTTAGATTAATTTTGTGTTCCAGTCAGGCTAACCGCAGAAAGGAGAAATAATCTTATAGAGTGGAATTAATCGTGATTAGTTGTAGAGTCAGGCGAAGGGACCTGCATTATTGGGTGAATGAGTTAATTTAAGTGTAGCCGAGATAATAGAAAGAAGACTATGGAATAACATTAAGAAAACACTGATTCCAGCACAGTGGGAAAACGTCTCAAAATAAGAGAAATAAATCTGAGACATAGCAAGCTATGAATCGTAATCGTCGCCGAAGATAAGACGAAAACTGACCCGTCTCTTGAGATGTAACAACTTTGAATGTAAGAGTCCCTTGTATTATTTGTAGGAAATAGCGAAAAATAGTGAACACGTAAGAACATTTCTCTAGAGTAAACCAACTATGGTATATGCTCACTTTGTGATTAATGTAATATGGAACATTGCACTTCGTGTGGGAGTCAGAATCTTCAAAAGATTTTACTCAGACAATGCAGACGGACGCCCTATGCTCCTTGTAGGATCGATGGGAACTCTATTGCAGACAGACGGACATTTCTCAAATGCTTAAAAATGTCCTAAAACGGACTTATACTTTTGGTACGTATAAAGTGATATATACCCTCTTCCACAAAAATTAGGGTAACATTTAATGGCTCATTTACTAGTAAAATGGGGAACTATAGCAAAAAAATTGACCGAAAAAATTTGGATTTTGATGAAATTAGGAATGTAGGCAAATAAGCTATCCATTATTTAAAATGGTCATTTTTTTTTTATTTTTTTTTAATTTTTATAATTTTTCAATAAGAATGACATAAAAACATCGGAAATTGCACAATCTGTATCATTATTTTATCGTAAAGTCTGATCGGTTATGAATAAAATAAGACGATTCCTAAGAAAATCGATGCATAATTTAAAAAAGTATTTAGCGAATCAACTCACTTAAATTTGAAAATACTATATAGCGCCCAAAGTGCACCGAAGGCGTAGGTGAAATCTTAACAGAATATTACAGAATACCTTAACGAAGCATCTAAAAAAAAATTGTAGTGAAGCCTCGTGGCGTTTTCTGGTTATAATAAACGTAATGCAAAAAAATTAAATGTTTCTGCCAACAAATAGACTGTATTTCCATGTAAATTTTAACAACGAAAACAAACAAAAATTTCAAACGTCTATATATGATTTCATACCTCACAAAGCATGCCTTAAGTTGATATGTGTTTTGGTCCAATTCGTTTTTCATTTCTATCTTCTCAACAGTCCACATTTCAGCAAACTGTAATATAAATTCAGATGCAAATATATGCCTAACTTTGGGCAGTCATTTGATCATAAAAATATATAGATTTTGTTTATATTTTGGATACAATTATACCAGATTGGCATAATCATTTTTTCAATATTACATGTATGTACTATAAAATTTAATTTTTAGCCACAATTTTCGATTTCCGCCCATTGTGCATCGGTTGTCTGGTTACAAAATGGCCGAATTATTTCCCTTTTTATACCCTACACCACACTGTGGTACAGGGTATTATAACTTTGTGCATTTGTTTGCAACACCCAAACGGAGAAGATATACATAGACCCATCGTTTATTATACCGATAGACTTAGAATCACTTTCTGGGTTGATTTAGCTATATCCGCCCGTCTGTCTGTGCATGTATTCTTTTAATCAAAGTACAGGTCGCATTTATGGTCCGATCTCGACGAAACTTTACACATATCTTTTTTGACCAAGGACGAACCCTATTGAATTCGGTTAAACACTGCCAAATTTGGGGAAATCGGTACAGATTAAGTATAGCCCCCATAATGTGGTACACCCGATTTCATATGAGCAAATCCTGGATTGCGGACGTTACATTCGTAGGCATTTTCTTCAATGCGATATTTGCGGCGAAAGTTCCGTTGCGGACATTTCCAATTAGAATAAAAACCAGTAAGGAAAGACAGAAATTCGGGCGGGGTCGACAATATAATACCCTACACCCTACACATCCGATTACCTATATATCCTATTAGTACGAAAATGGGCATTGCGATAAGAATTTGGCAGTGTTCAGACATGTAATAAGAAAACTCTTTCTATTAAATTTCGTACTTATCGGATATAAATGACGGTTTCTACAGTGTTAACACATTAAATCGGGTGAAACATACATATATGTATATGGGGATATGTGGGATTTTTCAAAATTTGCCCCTACCCAAAAGTTCGACCCAAATTCCGGGACATCAGAATTCGTTGTAGAGGTATGGTTCCTTCGGCAAAGTTTCTTATTTTGATCCCTAGAATACGATTTTTACTGAGCAATGGGCGATATAGCCCCGCCCTAATATGGGGGCTATATCTAAATCTAAACGGATTTTCTCCGGATTTGGCAGTGTTCATTCACGTAATAAGAAAACTCTCCCTGCCGAATTTCGTACAGATTTTCTCCAAATTTGATGTTGTTCATTCATGTAATAAGACAACTCTCTCTGCAAAATTTCGTAATGATCAAATACAAAATACGGTTTCTACAGCGCTTACATGTCTAATCGGGGCTAACATGTATATGGGGGCTATATATAAATCTAAACCGATTTTGACTAACTTCAATAGGGATCGTTCTTGGGCCAAAAAAGAGCACTGTGCTAAATTTCATCACATTCGGACCATAAATTCGACCTGCACTTTGATTACACCGATACATCTACAGACGGACGGACGGGCATGGTTAAATTGACTCAGGAAGTGATTCCAAGTCGATCGGTATAATAAACGATGGGTCTATCTCTTCTCCTTCTGGGTGTTATAAACTTATAATAACTTGGACAGTGTGGTGTAGGGTATACAAATTGAGGTAGGTTTTCAGGTTAACGTGAATTTTCATGTTTTTAGCTAAGTTTGTGCATATAGTAATCAGAAAAGTCGAAATACTTTGAAGAAAGATGAATACTTAAGGATATAAAAATTTTTTTTTTTAGAATAAAATACTTCGTGGTTTATAGAAAAACTAGAAATTCGTCTGTTGTTAATACAAAATAAACTACCTAATATTTTTAAATAAAATAAAAAACGTTATTAAGATACATGAATCCATGACATTTTAAAATTAGTCGCATTAAAATATTCCTTCAGGTTTCGCAGAAATCAGTGTTTAATTTGTTTGCTTTGAAAGCGACGTCTGTTTTTATCGCGTGCGAATGGCTTGGTTTTTTGTAATTATCTTGAAAACGAACAATTGGCCAAAAATACTTTAGCACCAATTATAGTGGTAATCAAGAGCTATAAGTTTCGCCTTTTGTCAAAATGAAATAATGTCTTGGCATATGTTTTTTTCACTTTGAATGCGTACGAATATCGCATTCGACATTGGAGAAATGCCAATATGTAAGCGCTGTAGAACTATACTTTATATCCGATCAGCACGAAGAGCGACAAAAAGGTTTTCTTATTACATAAATGAACACTGCCAAATTTGGGAAAAACGGTTCATATTTAGATATAGCCCCCAAAAAATATGTTACTCTGATTTGAAATGTAAGCGCTGTAGAAACTGTACTTTATATCCGATTAGTACGAAATTCATCAGAAAGATTTTTTTTACTTGAATGAACACTGCCAAATTCGGGAAAAATCGCTTCAGATTTAGATGTAGCCCTCATATATATGTTCCTTCTGATATGGTATCAAAGCGCTGTAGAAGTTGTACTTTACTTCCGATCATTACAAAACTTGGCAAAAAGATGTTTCTTAATTTAGGAACAAATACTGCTAAATTTGGGGAAAATAAGTCCAGATTTTGATATAGCTCCCTTATATATGTTCCTCTCTACTTAGTATTTAAGCGCTATTTAAACTGTATTTTACGTCTGATCTTTATATAAATTGGCAGAAATTAGGTTTTTGATCCAAGTTGATGAAAAGCTGTTTAGATTATGTGTAGTCACATCTATTTGCGCCTTCCGATTCTTGATCTATGAAAGTATACTGCACATTTTAACTGAAACGAAACCAATTATTTCAAATTTGTATCGCAATGCGGCCCCACGGTACACGGTGTTACAGTATTTCTGCTAAGAGTCTCACAAACGAGTACTGTGCAACGTATGACTTATGTTTTTTGCTCAAGACAAAAATCATACGTCACCAAGCATAACTTAAATGACTGCAAAATGCCTGGAAATATTAAAATTTTTCAATATTCAGTGCCCAATTTCTTTTAGCTATCTTTCCCCAAAATTGCAATAAAAACTCTCTAGAAATACACAAAAGTCTCCAACTTAAACAAGCAAACAATTTTCTTTCGCTGCCAGAAAAAAGAAAAGACGCAATGACTTATTTAAGACACATTAACACTCAAAAGAGCAACAAAAATATAAAAGCAGAGCAGAGAAACATAAGAACCTAAAGAACATCAGCAAAAAAGGGGAAAACTCATTGCTTATGTTGTATTTTTAATGTGTTGTATATGCTTGTTTTGTAAACAAAAATAAAATGTAATAAACAATTAAACTTTTTTCTTTCGCTTTGAAAGACAACACGAGAAAATTGGTAACAAAGTTAACAATACCAGAAAAAAATCCTATATGTATATATATATATATATATACAAGTTAACAAAAGTATTATAGAAATGATGCTTAAACGTGCGAATATGTTGTGCACATATATATGTGTATGTTCAAATGTACTCCTCCTACTCCCTATCAGTTCAAAGTGTGAGTGCAGATTGCGTATCTCATTCTAAAGTGGGTGAGAAGGGTGAATTTGCAATGCGTACAGAGCGCCATACACAATGTTTGCTGTGCTTATTTTTTTTAAATGACTTTTTAAATAATATATGTGTATGAATTGTCTGTTGATGGGTGTATATGAGTTTATTGTTGTTACTGTTGTTTCGTTTTGTTGAAGTAAATATATACTCGTACGTATAAAGAGATAATAAAACTAAACTATAGTGTAAATAAAACAAAACTTCCAACTTACGACTGAATGAAACTGTATGAAACGAAGCAAAAACGAAAGATGAAGTTTTGTAAAAAAAAACGCTGCCATGCACAGTGATATATATGATATTAATTTCATATAAAACTCAGTCGAGTAAACCAACTCCAAATCTTGGGCCATCTTTCCAATGATTTTATTCGGTCGAAGATTGAACAGAAGGTCAGACGAAGAATGAACACTATTTATGGTATAATAACTTCACGTGTAATTATTAAGATTTTCGGCAATAATTTGATTTTTTTAGAATATCTTGTAAGATATATTTCAAACCGCTGATGGGATGAAAAAAATGAATCGAAATCGGTTCTTTGTAAAGTTTGTTTTTGGTTCAACAAACTGTTATCACGTAAATTGTATATGGATCGGTTGAGAAATGATGATTTTATAGCGCTTAGATACAATATTAAATCAAGATACTTGACTCTTTCAAATTCTAAAATGATTGGATGTAAAATATATATCTTCCACAGTGTTAAGAGGAAAATCGTGAGAAAGATATATACGAGCGTAGGGGGCTATATGTCAGTTTGACCAAATTCAGCAGTATTCTTTATAAAGGGTTTTCTAATAGGTATGATATGATTTTGAGGTGACGGCCATTTGTAATATGTCATGATCTGTCATTTGTTTTTCATTGTATTCAGTAGTGTTTACAATTTCATCATGGAGAGATATACGCAAGGACAACGTTTACAAATTATTCAGTTCACAACTTTTCGTGCGCTAAGTACATTTTTTTTTAAATCCAAAAAAAAAACACTTGACCTACGACCTTGACACTTATCAGTATATTCCCGATCCGAAGTACCGTTAAGGAGCTAGAGCAAAAATAAACTTTGCGTTCATTTGAAAATGATGTTAAGTCTATTTTTTTTAAATCCCAAAAAAACACTTTCCAGTCGACTTACAACCTTGACACCCATGAGCAATATTTAAGCTCTCATTAAGAGCTACCTTCTTGCCATTGACCGATTGTGGCTATGTGGCGCACAGCAAATGAAACAATTAAATTGTTGCGAGAAAAGTTTGGTGATTCGATTATTTCAAGAAATGTTGATATTGAATGTCCTCCAAGAAGGTGTGATTTACGATGGCTGCTGTATATATTTCTGGCCTAATTTTGAAAATGCGAATATTTATCATCAAAAATGGATTTGTTGTTTTTCAAAGTATTCTCCAGCAAGATTTATAAACCTTTGCATGCGCTCAAACCAATTGTCGAAGCCCTTTTTCCACTCCGATTGAGACACCTCCAAATCATGGTTTTTGAACGCTTCAACAGCATCTTCTGGCGACGAAAATCGTTGACCACGCATTTTTTTCTTCTTTTTTTAAAAAGAAGTCATTGGGTGCCAAGTCAGGGCTGTACGGCGGATGACCCATCAATTCGACGTTTTGGCCGGTCAAATAGGCGCTGGTTTGAGCCGATGTGTGGGAGCTCGAATTCCTTTCCGAATTTCTCCGAAGACTTTAAATTTTGGTGTTCCACTCAGAATTGACCGTCCTACGTTGCTCAAGCGGAACAGTTGCCACATGACCAGTTTTGCGGAAGAAACAGGCGACCATTTGCTTCGAAGTGCTTCATCCACGAACAACTTTCGTTGGATTTGGCTCGTCTTCGAAGACCCACACGGTCGATAGCCGTTTTGTTTCGGGCTCATACGCATGGATCCGAGATTCGTCACCAGTGATGATTTTATAAACGTCTTTTGAAGCACCGCGATCGTATTTTTTCAAAATTTCTTTGTACCAATCGACACGAGCCTTTTTTCGAGCGATTGTCAAATTGTTCGGGATCTAACGAGAACAAGCCTTTTTTACAACCAGGTGTTCCTGCAATATCGAATGTATGCTGGTGGAAGAAATGCCCAAGGATGCCTCTATTTCACGGTATGTCACATGACTATCTTGCATTATCAGTTCACGCTCGGCATCAATGTTCTCTGGCACAAAGGCCGTTTTTGGACGACCTTCGCCTTTGAGAGAGCGTCGGCCATGATTGAATTCATTAAACCAGTTTTTCACAGTGCTATAGGATGGTGCTTCATCGCCATACAAAGATTTAACTTCGTCGATGCGTTAATTCAATTTTGTTGCCAAATTGATTTTTTCAAGTCCCTGTAAACAACACAAATGATGGTCGTACGTCAAACGTTCTGAGTACGTTTATGCTAAAAAGTGTCAAACTTTCCAATGGAAATGTCAGATGGCGCCAGGCAACACTTAGTCTTGCCTAGGCCACAAATATATTAAGCAATCCTCGTAACACCAATAGCCTATTTCTTGTGGGGTTATTTGAAGACATTGGTCTTTCGAAATAAACCAGACTATCAGACATACGACTTGATTTTGTTGAAAAAGTGTTCGAAAATTGGGTTCATCGAATTCGTTCCTGCAGAAGAAGGCATTTTATTTAGAACTTAATTGTATCGAAAAACATTAATTGATATTCGAAATACATCAATTGAAATTTGAAAATGTAAACAAATCTGTACATTGGATTGTGAAAAATTTAATGAAATGTATTTTGCTAACGAAATCTTAACATATTATGTGACGAACAGAAAACATATAAATTATCTTATCATTTATGAATATTTATTCAAAATTTGTTGCAACAAAATATATTTTAATATTAAATTAAAGGTTTAAAACAGACAAATTGTATCACTTAAATACTACCTCAACTAATATACAGAATTGATTTTCTTCACATTTTTCGAATTTCAAATGATGAGTTTCGAATTTCAAATGATGAGTTTCGAATTTCAATTGATGTTATTCGAATTTCAAATGGAAAAATTCGAATTTCAATAGATTTTTTTCGAATTTCAAATGATGTGTTTCGAATTTCAATTGATTTGTTTCGAATTTCAACTGATGTGTTTCTAATTTCAATTGATGTTCTCCAAATTTTAATAAATGTGTTTCGAATTTCAATTAATGTGTTACGGATATCACGTGATGTGTGTTCGAATTTCAATTGATGTTTTCGAATTTCAATTGACATTTTTCGAATTTCAATTGACCTTTTTCGAATTTCAAATGGAACATTCGAATTTCAATTGACATTCTTCGAATTTCAAATGGAATCTTCGTATTTCAAATGGAATATTCGAATTTCAATTGATATTCTTCGTGTTTCAAATGGAATCTTCGAATTTCAGTTGATTTTTTTCGAATTACAATTGAAAATGGTTTAGTCTAAATAAGAAAAAAATAAATTAAAAAACTTTTGAGCGCATTTTCGGTTCAGCCTAATGTTTATTGAATAATTCGTGAAATAACTTCATTTAAATATAATTGGTGGCCTATGACTGTTGCTTGAAAAAGTAAAAAAATGAACCAAAATATGTTTTTTAGTGTTATTTGCTACTACAGCATATATCAATTACCTCCTAAGTAAATTCGATTGGGAATTTAATATAATATTGTATATATAATTTTTGTAGAATTTATACCTATTAATATTAGCGAAATATTGTGCTGCTTTTTTATTTTTCGCTTCCTCTTTTCTAATGCCATAATTTTGTATAGTAAATATCTGCAAGATCCCAACATTTCGGGTCCGACATATTACCAGACTTGACTCATCTCAGAGAATATGACTGGAAGATACTGAGAAAATTCGTGTCTAGTACCGATTTTCTGTAACTCGTGAGGTATAAAAAGATCATAAATAAGGAGCGCACAACAGGCCGAACCACTGGCTTAAGTGTATGTCCATGGACATGAGACGTTTAATCGTCTCCTCTCTTCAACCTAACCTAACCTAAATATCTGAGATCAAAGGTTTCACTGATGTGTTAGCGAATAATTTTCTTGACATTCACTTCACTTAAAATATGACTTTTGAACACTATTTTCAAGAGTTTCTTAAAGAATACTTGTTCCACAAAATGTTATATTATGTATTTCTCTTTTTCTCATGAAAATACGAGAAAAAGGATACTTATTCCTTTGCATTTTTTCTATGTTTATGGAAAACATTTCTTTCACAATGTTCGCCGCTTTTTAGTCGTAAGCCAACAAAAAATTTGAAGCAAAACAACAAGGCTACATACAGTATGCGTGTTCTGCTTAGGTAAGTTGCCAGAATGGGAATAGTTGTGGAACAAAAAATGAAGAAATTTCAACGTGTTTGGTCTTAAAGAAAGCAAAAGAAAAGGAACAACCAGACTCCGAAGAGGACGACAACTACGACAACAAGAAAAGAACTTTAAATGGAGAAACGAAATATTGTGTCACTGGATATTGTTGTTTATGTTATATTTCTTCTCCTCTGAGGCACCCTCGTCATGAGCCACCAGCCAACCCGTCCTAAGCATTGTCATCATAGATCCTTGGCTCAGTATTTTTCTATTTTCGCGACATATAGAGTGAGAAGACTGCTCCCTTGGTATGGTGTAAAATTTCCGGTGCCAGCAAAAGGGTTGTCACATTAGGATTAAATATAGATGTAACTACAGAGAGAATATAGATTTGTAACTAGGATACTCTCGCGGCTCAAAAGCATTTTGTTTATATAAGAATGTAAAGAATTTTCAAAGCTAAATACAATTATTTGACATCAGAGCTCCTTCTATGGCGATTTTATGATAACACATTGCGACAGTCTTATCATGTCTGTCCTTTTTCCTAATTCCTCCCACTGTGTAGAGGTCTTTGGGGCAAATATATTTTGGAGCCAGAGTTTGTCACTATATTGAGACTAATCCACTTGGCGACTTAAGAAATTTTCAATATTTCTGCTTGGTTTGTATGTAACGTATTATTTATCTCCTGTGCAAAACTAGAAAAGGAATAATCTTCCCTCAAAATCCCAATGTGTGGCCTGTAGGGTGGCTCAAGAATCCCTTAACTCTAGAATAACTAAGTCACGGTGCATCTTGAACAACACTATTCATATTGCAAATGATATGTGTCATCTTTCCTGTTAGATAGTGCTATGCACCGATGTTCGATAATGATCCATATTGTAAAGTTGGTCTAATATTTCTGCAAATGTAATTTTGGTATTCATTCTTTTATGATAACCCTATATGATATGTATTATTTGCCGTGTTTCTTATTTCAGTGTCTTTCCGGTTCTTTTAATATGTTCACGTCTCAAGTTTTCTGTTTGGAGTTGCGTGATGTTCACGTTCAGCTCCTCCATTATTTGCCACTGTTGACTTACTGCAGTTCTGCTGCTCCTTTGTACTCCTACGCTGCTGTTGCACGCCAGCTCCTTCAGTTGCGTTGTGCTGTGCGCTGTGATATACAGATGCAGAAAGCACTTCCTCCTCCTCATCTTCCAATGTCCCGCTGCAGTGACATTAGCTAGTTTCTGGTTATCTCCTGTTGCAACATCTGTTGACTGTTGACGGTTGGTCTTTCGCTGTCAGTATTAACTGTTGGCTATTGTTGTTTTTCTTCTTCTTTCGCTCCCTCTCGTTTTATTGCTGCTTTTCTATTTAGCTGTTCTTTATTGTTTTAAAATTCGTTTAACATCAGCTCTTAATAGTTTCATTACGACACGAGACAATGGAATGTAAATATTGACCATATTGAAAGAGATCGTGACATTTCATGGGACATTTGCCATAAAATAAATTACATTCATGGCACGAAATCGCCATGGTATTGTAAAATGTTTTGATTTATAAAAGTCAGTCGCGTTTGGAGTTGATGGGATAACTGGAATTCGCGCTGGCTGATGGCCAAGGATGTTGCGTGCCAATGGGGAAGAGTTGGATGGTACACAACGGCACAAAGTCGTTTCGTAAAAGGTGTATGAATAATTTTAAATATTAGCCAAAAGTAACAGCGATAAATTTGGAAAAATGATTTATTTTAATTTAAATCTTTATATATAAAATCCTTTGTACGTTTGTTAGTTACGCATGATCTCCGAAACCATAAAAGCGAATGGGCTGAAAATGTAACAATATATTCGGTTTGGTGTCATTTGTGTTTTAGAATTATTTTCACCGCGATAAATTGCAGAGTGGTCAAGTTATTTGCAAAATTCGCATTTCCAAAGCGATTTGACTGAAATTTAATGTGTATGTGTGGTTTGTCTTGATAATAGTTTGTATGTATGTCTCCGGTAGATGGCGCTGTAGTGGACATATGGTCAATATATTTATACCCTACACCACACGGTGGTACAGGGTATTATGACTTTCTGCATTTGTTTGTAACACCCAAAAGGAGAAGAGATAGATCCATTGTTTATTATACCGATCGACTTGTAATCACTTTCTGAGTCGATTTAGCTATGTCCGTCTGTCTGTCCGTTTGTCTGTCTGTAGATGTATTCTTGTAATCAAAGTACAGGTCGCAATTATGGCCCGATCTTGACGAAACTTTACACATATCTTTTTTTTTGGCCCAAGGACGATCCCTATTTAATTTGGTTAAAATCGGTTCAGATTTGGATATAGCCCACATATATATGTTAGCCCCGATTTGACATGTAAGCGCTGTAAAAACTTTATTTTATATCCGATCAGTATGAAATTCAGCAGAAAGAGGTCTCTTATTATATGCATGAACACTGTTAAATTTGGAAAAAATCGGTTCAGATTTAAAAATAGCCCCCATATATACGTTACCCCCGATTTCACATGTACCCAGCAAAATATCTCATTACCAAATAACCTGACGGGTAAGCCAAACTCAAAACTAGTAACTGCTTATAATTTGGCCTGCCTTCGAATTATTTTTACACACGCATGTCATTGGAGGAAAGTGCTTCCACTCAAACATACCAGATGTTAAAAAATAACCACTTAACCCCACGCTTACAATTATCCAAAAAGTAAGCGTGGATGTGTAATAATTTTATGAGTGTGTTTGTGTTGTGGGGTAGTGGATATTTCCGATTTGCTATTGGTGAGAAAGTAGAAGAGCGAATAATTGGGAAGAGCGTAACATTGGAAAGAGTGTAAAATTTGGAGGAGAGTAATAATCGATTGCTGTTGTCTATACAGAAAAATGTCATTTATCGGGAGATGGGATTGAACTCGCGACCTCATGGTTTCTTAGTTTAGCATCATAATCACTGGCCTACGTCGCGATTCATATTCAAATCGCTTAATAATCAAGAACATAAATATAACACATCAATATCTTGGTTAGTACACGCACGGCAAATCTAACGACCTGTACTGTTTTGTGAATAACTTTTGATTTGGTTACCGGATAAACACCAAATTTTGACTGAGTATAATTTGAAATATTTAGAAATTAAAAATGTTATCTCCCTAACAGCATGCTAACTCGACTTAGCATGTTTTAGAATAGAGATATCGATATATCGTAAACCATTTTAAAACACAAATTTTTTTAATTCAAATTAGATTACTAGTAATAACTTATTTTTGTCATTATTTTGTTAGTCGTTATTTATTTACAGAAAGTAATGCTGGCGATAATGAGATATCATTACCTGGTAATCCCGGTGGTAATGGCATGTACTTGCCAAGATTTTGCTGGGTAAGCGCCGTAAAAAATTTATTTTATAACCGATCAGTGTGAAATTCGGCAGAAAGAGGTTTCTTATTACATGAAGTAATACTGCCAAATTCGGAGAAAATCGGTTCAGATTTAGATATAGCCCCCATATATATGTTACCCCCGATTTTACATGTAAGCGCTGTAAAAAGTGTATTTTTAATCCGATCAATACGAAATTCGGCCGAAAGAGGTTACATGAATTAATACTGCCTAGATATAGCCCCCATATATGTATATGTTACCCCCGATTTGACATGTAAGCGCTGTAGAACTGTACCGAAATCCGATCAGTAAACAAAAATTGTCAGAAGAGGTTTCTCATTACGTGAATTAACACTGCCAAATTTGAGGGAAATCGGTTTTAAATCCGATCAGTAAACAAAAATTGTCAGAAGAGGTTTCTCATTACGTGAATTAACACTGCCAAATTTGAGGGAAATCGGTTCAGATTTAGATATAGCCCCCATATATATGTTACCCCCGATTTAACATGTAAGTGCTGTAGAGACTGTATTTTATATCCGGTCAGTACGAAATTTGACAGAAAGAAGTTTCTTTTTACATGAATGTGTATTCAAGGAAAATCCGTTCAGATTTATATATAACCTCCATATATATGTTCATCCTGATTTGGTACCAAAGCGCTATATAAGTTGTACTTTACTTCCGATCAAAATTTTCCAGAAAGATGTTCCTAATTTTTTATATAAGCGCTATTTTAGAGACCTGAAAGGCTTCAGCGGAAATGAAAATTAAAACATTACTTAAACCAATTATTCAAAGGTAGTACCAATTATTCCAAGGTAGTACCTACCTAACATACCCTGCATATATTACTTATATTGTGTACGACCAAAAATCGGACTATTTATTGTGTTAAGGCGAATAATAACCACAGTAAATGCAAATATGTGGAATATTAGGCATGTTTTCGTTACAAGCTAGCACTTTTAGTTTAGCACTTTGCAACGAAAACAACTGACTTCCACTAACTGGCACATAAGCAATAAGTGGCGGATTTTCACTATCTGGTAGCAATGGTGTCATGAGTTGCGAAGAAAGAACAGTGCGAAACAGACAAAAAATTCGTGAAAAGTATTTATAAAACATACATTTACTATTCTATGTTCAATTGTTTACACTCTTTTGCAAATATTAAAATATTTTCCCATTGTTGTTCTTCTTCTTCCCGTTAATTCACAATAATTGATAATATCGCTCCAAAAAATGGGATGCCATATTGCTAAATATAGGGTGCCCAATCTGGCAACATCATACTCGATTAAGACATGAACACAAGCACCAAACTTCATCGGGAACTAATAGTGCATAAAAGTGCTTAGCTCCCCATACAAATTAAGCACTTATGGTGTAACGAAAACACGCCTATTATTATTAGTTAAATTTTTAATTCCACACATTATATTAAACTCCTTTTTGGAATAAGCCTTGACGTGACGGGGGAGCTAAGTACTTTCGTAAAAGAAAGGAAACTAATTATTCCAACTATTCAAAAAGAAATTCTTAATGTACATTGCCGAGGTGGTGTAGGGTATTATATAGTCGGCCCCGCCCGACTTTAGCCTTTCCTTACTGTTTTTTTGATGATTTTTTCCTGAAACTCGGGATGTATGATTTTTTAATGAAATATCAATGAATAACAAACCAATACATCCTAAACAGGACGGGCAGGACAACGTCTGCTGGGGTCACCTAGTTTAAAATATAATTTTGTTCGTGCTCGAAAAATGTACCGGTACGAATCAAAGTACTTGTTTTATTATATATATTGTTTTCTATCTCAGGCTAAGACTAAAAAGAGTTAAATTTTAGTGAAAAATTGATTCTCTAATAACACTATGCAACAAAACTTTTTTGTTGCATAGTGTATGACCCTAACCAACAGATGGCGCTGTGGTGGACATATGGTCAATATAAATTTTGTTGATGATTTTTTCCTGAAACTCGGGATGTCTGCATTTTTTAATGAAATATCAATGAATAACAAACCAATACATTCCAAACGGGACGGACAGGACAACGTCTGCTAGGGTCAGCTAGTTATTTTTTAAATTTTTTTTCTAGAATTCATGGAATTCATGTAGTTTTCATGGAAGGTAACTTTATTATTTGAACCAGATTTTTTGAAGTTAAAGCTTGATAAAGCCTAGATGCCATTTAAGTTAAAGGAAATTATGAGGCTAAAAATGATGTAAACATCAATTTCATGAAGAAACTGAAATATAGTTACCGTCGTTAATACAGTTAGAAAAAAAATTGATTTATTTCAAAAAATTAGTTTGTTCGATTTTTGAAAGCTAGCATCCTAGCGAAGAGAACAGTGCCTATTTGAAAAAAAGGAAGCATAAATGCATAAATTACGCCCTATATTGTAAAAAAGGGAAATTCAAAAAATATTTTTTCATATTTATTATTTTGGCAACTTTGTTTTGGAGGTACCAAAGGTACTATTATTACACTACTATTACACTGTACAAAGTTTTAAGTATTTGTATGGGCTAGAATCAAAGTTATAAGCCATTAAGTTTTTGTGCCCATTTTTTACGTGACTGTAGGTACTATAAAAGCATTACGCTCCACAAAATTTCAAGTGTTTGGTTGTGCAGCAATCCAAGTTATTAGCCGTTAACTTTTTGTGCAAAATGGTCCATTTGCATGGGAGGTACCAAAAGGGGCGCGGCAATTTCGCCCATTTTTCTAAAGATGATAGAATTTAATAAACAAATACTATGTGTGGAATCGTGAAACACTCTGGGTAGTAGTATATAAGTTAGGTATAATCAATATTTCACTAAATTTTGACATTTCGTGGGAGTCGAAGGAGTGGACCAATATAGTCCATCTGTGACTTTAGCCTGCGATAGAAAAAATATTTACACATACCATTTTATGTGAATCGGTTAATCCTGTCGAAAGTTATCGTGAGCACCGACCAGACAGACAGGCGGACTGGCTGACGGTCATTGCTCACATGACTTCAAAGGACCCAAAACGGATTTCCGCCAAATATTCTTGGGGTCTCTTAGGTCACTTCATCGATGTGTTACACTTTTGGTTGGCAGCATCTGATATAATACCCTTGTTAACAATAGGGGGGAATAAAAAACGAATTTTGTTGAACATCGCTGGGAAATATTGCGACATTACTTTGAAAGTCATGCACGGGGCAAAATCGCCTGTTTTGATATGTTTGAATCGAAAGAAAATATATTTGGAACAACAATTTTTAAATATTATATATTTCTTAGCAAATACATTTTATTTGAAAATCAATAAAATATATTTGGAACACATATATTAATATATTACAACAAATTATATTTGCAAACTAAATTTCTCAAATAAAGTATGTGTTTAAATACAAATAAAATTATTATTTAGGAATTTTTCGAAATATATTTTATTTAAAAAATATTTCCACAGATTTTTCTGACTTTTTCGAATTTCTGTTTTAATTTTTTTTGGTTTCGAATTGATTCTCCCAGTTATGGTACCAAATGCAGCATTATCTTCTGTTTTAAATCAATCATCTAACATTTCTAAGTATTCCAAGCCATCAATAGTTGTCAATCCTCTATGTACTTTTTATTGATCCAAGATTATACGATTTCAATTATTATTATTTTTACGAACATTAAAAATTTCTAAAAATAACTTTGAATTGCTGAAAAATTAAACACAATTTATGTATTTTATGAATATCTAAATGCAAATAAATATTTGTTTCGGAAATAAAAGTCACATTGGGATGTAAACAAATATTTGTTTAGAACAACATATTCCCAAATACACGATTTTTGTGTGTACCAAATATTGTATGTTCAGAGTGTACGCTAAACGTATATATGTTTCAAGCCAAATATGTTTGGGACAATATACTACAGAAGCGATTTTTTTTCAGCGTGTGGTAATGTTGCAGGATGTGTGCGAAAATTGCGTACGGATTTTGGAAGAAGAGAAGCACCGTCAGCTCCGTATGTTCGTTATCTTGTGAAAAAAGTGAAAGAAACTGGCATCCTCATCGATAAACCAAAGCGTGAAAAGCCAAAAACAGTGCGTACACCCGAGAATATTGCTGCTGTGGCAGAAAGTGTCCGTGAAGCGCCATCAACATCAATTCACCGTCGTTCTCAACAATTGAACATTTCGGAGACATCATTGAGACGAATTTTGCATAAAGACCTTGGTATGACGCCATACAAAGTCCAATTGGTTCAGGTGTTGAAGCCAACTGGCCATCCAATGCGTTTTCGCTTCGCTAAGCTATAGCATTTTCAAAAAAAAAAAGTTATTCGGCGGACCCTTATATATAGTAATATAAATACACGAGGCAAAATTTCCTTTTTTTTGAAATGTTTCAATCGAAAGAAAATATATTGGGAACACAAATTTTGTAAATATTATATATTTCTGAAGAAATACATTTTTCTTGGAAATCCTTAAAGTTTATTTGGAAACATATTTTAATATATTACAACAAAATATATTTGCGAACTAACTTTTTCAAATAAAATATGTGTTTACAAACAAATAAAAGTATTATTTAGAAATTTCTCCAAATGAGTTTTATTACAAATTATTTAAAACTTTGCTGAATTTTTGTTTTAATTTTTCTTGATTTCTAGTAAAAATTGCATTAGTTTTTTCAATTATAATGGAATTTTACGAACATTTAACATTTCTACAAAAATTAACGTTGAACTACGGAAAAACTTAAAATTTGCATTGATACACGGGCCAAAATCGCCTTTTTTGATATGCTTGAATCGAAAGAAGATATATTTGGAACACAAATTTTTAAATATTATATATTTCTGAGCAAATAAATTTTATTTGAAAATTTGGAACGCATATATTAATATATTACAACAAAATATATTTGCAAACTAAATTTCTCAAATAAAGTATGTGTTTAAGTACAAATAAAATTATTGTTTAGGAATTTCTCCAAATATATTTTATTTAAAAAGGGTTTTCAAACCTTTGCTCACTTTTTCGAATTTCATTTTTATTTTTTCTTGGTTCCCAATTGTACCTCCCATTTATGGTACCATATGCAGCATTGATTTCTGTTTCAAATCAATCATTTCAATTTTCTGAGTATTCCAAGCCATCATTAGTTGTCAATCCACCATAAAATTTATTTTGATCCAAGATTATAGGATTTCAATTATTATTTCTTATTTTTACGAAGATTAAAAATTTCTAAAAAATACTTTGAATTACTGAACAATATAACACAATTTAGGTATTTTCTGAATACTTAAATGCAATTTTTTTGGTTGCTTCGGAAATAATAGTCCCAAATAAAAACAAATTAGGAGTAAACAAAGATTTGTTTAGAACAACATCTTCCCAAATATATTACCTTTGTGTGTACCAAATATTATATGTTTAGAGTGTACCCTAAACATATATATGTTTCAAGCCGAATATGTTTGGGACAATATACTACAGAAGCTATTTTTTCTCAGCGTGTATATCTATTGATATTGATGTATAGATATAATTTGTGAATACTAAATGTAAATAAATCTTTATTTCCGAAATAATAGTTCCAAATAGAAAATAATTTAATGGAAACAACGATTTGTTTCATACAATATCTGCAAAAATTTGTAATATTTGTTGTGCCAAGTAATATTTATCTAGATTGTAGCTTAAAAATATATATGTTTCTTGCAGAATATGTTTGCGACAATATACTACAGAAGTGATTTTTTCGGCGTATAGTAAACATATAGTAATAGCTTATCTGTTGCTACTACCTTGAGAAAAATGGCGGAATTGGCTTCGCCCTCACAAAGTGACCATTTTGTTTTACACGAGGCTAAATCGCATTTTTTTGATATATTTAAATCGAAAGAATATTTATTTGGAACACAAATTTTTAAATGATATATATTTCTGAGCAAATAAATTGTGTTTGAAAATCAATAAAATATATTTACAACACATATATAAATATATTACAACAAAATATATTTGCAAACTAAATTTATCAAATGAAATATGTGTTTAAATACAAATAAAATTATTGTTTAGGAATTTCTCCAAATATATTTTATTTAAAAAAGATTTTCAAAACTTTTGCTGACTTTTTAAAATTGCAGTTAAAATGTTTCCTTAGTTTCGAATTGTACCATCCATTTGCAGCATTAACTTCTGTTTAAATCAATCATTTCCAATTTCTAAGTTAGTACTCCAAGTCATCATTTTTTGTCAATCCTCCAAGTAACTTATTTTGATGCATGCACGCTGAAAAAAAATCGCTTCTGTAGTATATTGTCCCAAACATATTCGGCTTGAAACATACATATGTTTAGGGTAGACTCTAAGCATGTAATATTTGGTACATACAAAAATTATGTATTTGGGAAGATTTTGTTCTAAACAAATATTTGTTTACATCTTAATGTGACTGCTATTTGTGAAACAAATATTTATTTGCATTTAAATATTCATAAAATACATAAATTGTGTCAAATTTTTCAGTAATTCAAAGTTAAATTTTTATAAATTTTTAATGTTCGTAAAAAAAATAATAATTGAAATCATATAATCTTGGGTCAATATAAAGTACTTAGAGAATTGACAACTAATGATGGCTTGGCATACTCAGAAATTCTAAATGATTGATTTAAAACAGAAGGTAATGCTGCATATGGTATCATAAATGGGAGGTACAATTCGAAACCAAGGAAAAATTTAAACTGAAATTTGATAAACTCAGCAAAAGTTTTGGAAATCTTTTTTAAATAAAATATATTTGGAAAAATTCCTAAATAATAATTTTATTTGTATTTAAACACATATTTTATTTGAGAAATTTAGTTTGCAAATATAATTTGTGGTAATATATTAATATATGCGATCCCAATATATTTTATTGATTTCCAAATAAAACTTATTTGCTAAGAAATATAAAATATTTAAAAATTTGTGTTCCAAATATATTTTCTTTCGATTCAAACATATCAAAAAAGGCGATTTTGCCCCGTGTGATTATACGATTTCAATTATTTTTATTTATATTTTTACGAACATTAAAAATGTCTAAAAAAATAACTTTGTATTAGTAAAACAATTTAACACAACTAACGCATTTTCTGAATTCTTAAGTGTACATACATATTTGTTTTGGAAATAATAATCCCAAATAAAAACATATTGGGATGTAAACAAAGATTTGTTCAGAATAACTTTTTCCCAAATATATACTTTTTGTATGTACCCAATATTATATGTTTAGAGTTTGGGACAATATACTACAGAAGCGATTTTTGGTCTCTCAAACAACTACCATTTCAGACATTTAACTTCAAATTCGATTGAATCAATACCGAAATTAAAAAAAATTTAATGATTCGAACCATTAGCGAAAAACATTTTATTTGCCAAATTCCCGAGTTAGATGTATAAGTACAGGGTGGCTGATATGTATTGCAACCAACTTCAGGTTGCTATCATTTCTAAACCGCTAGTCTGATAGCTGACAGATTTATTTCAGTGACAGTTCATTTTACTGTTTACAAGCTTTCAAAAGCATTTTGATCTATTGCATTCAGAAAAAGGTTATTCGTGATGGAATTCAAGCGTGATTGTGTGATTGCTTTATATTTGGATGGAAAAACACAAGTGGCTATCGTTAGAGCCCTCCAGCATTTAAATGTGAATAAATCTTTTGTTTCTCGTACCATTGCTCGTTACCGTGATACTGGCAGTGTTGCATCGCGTCCAAAAAGTGGACGAAAAAACGGTAACAACACCAGAAATGATCCGAAAAGTGAAGGCCAGATTTGATCGAAATCCACGCCGCTGTGGTAGAAAAATTGCTCGTGAGCTGAACATATCGCGAGAACGGATACAACATATATTAAAAAATGAGCTTGGACTAAAGCCATTGAAGTTCCAAAAAGTGCAAGAGCTCACCGATGCACAAAAAAAAGTTAGACTGGAAAGAGCCAAGGAGTTGCTTCGCTTGCACGAAAGTGGCCAGTTACCGAATTTGGTTTTCTCCTATGAGAAGCCATTCCAAATTGAGCAGTTTGTGAACAAACAAAATGATCGGGTTTACTTGCCAAAGAGGTCAGCTGAAAATTTGCACCTTCGATAGGGCACCAGAACTCAAGCGCCGCCGATGGTAATGGTGTGGGCCGCCGTAACGGCCGATGGTCGCTCCCCGCTCGTATTCATCGACCATGGGGTCAAAATAAATGCCGAATATTATCGGGAAAATGTCCTAAAGACAGTATTGAAGCCCTGGGCAGACAAACATTTCGGCCGCAGACCATGGACATTCCAACAGGACTCAGCACCATCGCACTCAGCACGCGTCAACCAAGAATGGCTTAAAAAGGAGGTCCCTCGCTTCATTTCTACCGCACAATGGCCACCAAGATCTCCGGATCTCAATCCGTTGGACTTTTGCGCCTGGGGCATTTTAGAGAGTGAGGTTCGCACTAAAAAATACCAAAGTATCGATCATCTCAAGAGGGCGCTTCGCCGGGAATGGGCCAAAATACCGCAGAGCCACATTCGTGCAGCGTGTGATGGCTTTGTCGGCCGTTTGAAAGCCATAATTCGTGCCAAAGGTGGCCAATTCGAACAAATCTAAACTGTTTCTAAAATTGTATGTTATTTCCGACATTTTTTGCTTTTGAACAATAAAATTTAAAAAAAAAAAATTAAAAAAATATTGCGCTTTACTTTGTTGCATTACATATCAGCCACCCTGTATACTCGTAAAACCCATTGGGTTGATATAAAAATTGATTGTTGTGCTACAGTTTGACCTATGACAAATATGTGTTTTATTCTACTAATCATAGACTATTGTTCGCTAAACGAAACGTTCGCCCATCCACAGAATTTTTCATGATTTTTTGCACCTGTATACATTTGCTAAAAATTTTGGAATACTCGTATGCAATCAATGTTCGTTTCATAAACTTTTAGATGTTCTCAGCTAAGATTTACACTTTTATAAAATATGCATTGAAATGTGTATTCAAAAAGGGAAAAATAGCATAAAGCATTGGTTCCTGTAACTGCTGTTATGTTGATTTATATTCATTCCGTTTATTCATAGCCTTGCAGATGTAAGAATAAATATCTTGATACTTGTATGAATATACACAATATATATGAGTACAAAGCATATTTATCAATAATCCTACATCAATTCATGGTTTCTGTTTGTTGAGAATGCTCTGCTCATTCTCATGCATTCATGTACTACCCACGTAGTACCAGCTCGAATGCGAAAGAATGTAACTAACGTTTTAGTTTAATTTATGTTAGTTTCGGAAGTTATAGTTAGTTATAGTTATTCAAATACACAAATAAACGTATATCATTTTTTAAAGAGCCACATTTTATTAACAGTTTCTAAAAAATCCATAAAAAGTTCGTACTTATTTCACTTTGCGTTTCAACCAATACTATTTACATTGAATTGGATAATAAAAAAAACTATACTATAAACATGAATGTTCACATAGATAATGTTTGTAAAGATTTTATCAGTATAGTTTTTTTCTGAAATCTCCTCAAATCTTCAGATATTTATAATGTATTGTGGAAAAACTGTTACATACAAACAATCTTTATGTGAACTAAAAAATTATAAAATACGTTCGCAAGCTAAATACTTGAAAATCAAACATTGAAAGGTTTACAACTACTCGTACCACAATTCAACTAATGTTTTATAAATTTGGATCAATCTGTAATATTAACGAATTTCTCTATTATGTCCATTAAAAAAATCTATCTAATATGCATATATACTAATATTGGACCCACTTCAATATTCTTTTCAACTACAGTACAGACGTAGTTGTAAAGTGCAAATTTGGCATATTTGTCGTATTGTGTTTACATTGACACCATCAAATAACACGTGTAGACTTTTATTGGAAATTAGTATTTATTTTTGAAAGTTCATACACCATTCAATGTATCAATTCAATTTAACTTTCAATCAAATTTCTAGACTTTGTTGATTTTGGTTGCAATCAAAAACATATGTACGAGTATGTTAAAATAATGAATAAATACACTGTGTGTCACTATTTGAAGCGTCAATGGGAGTGGGGTAAAGAGTAAACGAGCTGAAATTGTAGTACTACCCTCTACACCTTAGGTATCTTATATGAAGAAACTCAGAGGAATGCTGAGGAACATTTAGTATTAACACCTGTTTTGGAAATTTTGGTATGGGTAACAATGTGCCAAGATGAGGATAGATGATTTTTTCAACACATTTAATCACGGTTATCTGCAAGACAATGATAGTATCTGAAGTTATCTGCAAGACAATGATAGTATGGAAGGGGTAACAATGTGGCAAGATGAGGATAGATGATTTTTTTCAACACATTTAAGCATGGTTATCTGCAAGACAATGGTAGTATCTGGTAAACTAATAGGTACTAGTCTCATGATATGCTATCGGACACTCACTTCCGTGGAATTCTCCAACAGATATTAAGAAAACTTATCATAGAATTCCGACTAATCTGGCCTTTTCATTCATCTTTGTTTTCTTTCATTAGTTTTGGGTAATCCAAATCGTCTGCTGCAATAATAATGTATGTTTAAAAGTTTATGACATACTCATGTTATTCCCGGAATGACGACGAGTTAGACATGCTGTCTGAAGTTCTCACATATCCCAGCAGATGGAAGTACTCCACTATTGTCTTCATATCCAAGGCGAGGAGTACACCACAAACAAGACCAAAATACTTAAATCCAATTATTATTGCAACTTTTCGTGCGCTAAGTCCACTTCACTTTCCAAAAATCCAAACAAAAAACACTTTCCTGTCGACTACGACCTTGACACCCCTGAGCAATATTTTAGCTCTCGTTTAGAGCTATCTTTTTGCCACTGACCGATTCCCGATCCGACGTACCGTTAAGGAGCTAGAGCAAAAATAAACTTTCCATTTATTTTTGCTCTAGCACATTTGAAAATGATGCTAAGTCCACTTTTTTTAAATCCAAAAAAACACTTTAGAGTCGACCTACGACCTTGACAATACGGCCTTGGCAATATATTAGCTATAAGAGCTATCTTTTTGCCATTGACCGATTCCCGATCGGACGTACCGTTAAGGAGCTAGAGCAAAAATAAACTTCCCGTTCACATTTGAAAATGATGCTAAGTCCATTTTTTTCAAATCCAAAAAAACACTTTCCAGTCGACCTACGACCTTGACACCCATGAGCAATATTTTAGCTCTCATTAAAAGCTACATTTTTGCCATTGACCGATTGTGCCTACGTGCCTTAGCTATAAGTGCTATCTTTTTGGCATTGACCGATTCCCGATTGGACGTACCGTTAAGGAGCTAGAGCAAAAATAAACTTCCCGTTCACATTTGAAAATGATGCTAAGTCAATTTTTTTTAAATCCAAAAAAACACTTTCCATTCGGCCTACGACCTTGCCACCCATGAGCAATATTTAAGCTCTCATTAAGAGCTACCTTCTTGCCATTGACCGATTGTGGCTATGTGGCACACAGCAAATGAAACAATTGAATTGTTGCGAGAAAAGATTGGAGATTCGATTATTTCATGAAATTGTAATATTGAATGGCCTCCAAGAAGTTGTGATTTAACACCATTAGACTATTTCTTGTGGGGTTATTTGAAGTCATTGGTCTTTCGAAATAAACCAGACTCTCTTCAAGCTTTACAAGTCAATATTGAACGTGCCATTCATGACATACGACTTGATTTAGTGGAAAAAGTGCACGAAAATTATTCATTGTGGTTCATCGAATTCGTTCCTGCAGAGAAGTCGTGGAGGCCATTTGAATGACGTTTTATTTAGAACTTAATTGTATCGATTGTACTTCACATTAAATAGAAAACTTTTGAATTTCTTTAACAATAAGTGTTTGTTTTTTTTTTTCAAATAAATCATATCACTCTAATTGAAAAACCCTGTATTTAAATCCAATTAGCATATAGAACAAACTCTTCAGTTTAGAAACTAGCAGACATGTATTGCCTACTGAATGAATCACCCCGCCCGGAAATAGTAGGATCTATAAATCCTACATAATAGATATATGTGGTGGTCAGTCTGCATATTTAAGGACTTTGCAGTTTTTCAATTCAGGAATATTGTTTAGTGCCTCAGAGTTTGTCGTTATCAACGCTTCAGTGATACATATAGCAGTCATTCGCTGAACTTTGTTAAGAATCACACAGAAGGTGGATTTCTGCAGAGCTGTCAACCAGGGGACAGTGTCGTACAGCATTATCGGCCTGACCGATACAGTATAGGGTCAATAAACTATACACTGAAAAAAATGATGTCGTAAAAGTAAAGACAACATCATCTCTAAATCAATAACTTTTTGTCTTTACTTTAAATACAAGTATTTTTGATTCATAGGAATTATTTTTGCATTTAATGCTTCGTTGTACATAATATTGTGTACTTTTTGAGATAATTCATTGAGTTATTGAAAATAACATTGATCTAACCACAAATGTTTTTAATTTAAGTAAACATTTCATTTTAAACATTTAACGAAATTTTACTTGGCCATATACTCGTATACATTTTCATTTCAAACTTTAAATAACTTTATTTTAGTTTTTTTTTTATCTGTACTGCCCGATTGTCATACAACGATCGTGGATATACTCGTAAAAAATGTCAGTTTTCTATCTCTTGAAGGAGCTTCTGTGGTCAAGTGGTTGAAAATCATATGGCGGAAAATCGAAAATGAAAGGAGCCTCTGATATTTTCCACATATTGGTTTATCTGTCCACCATGTTTTAAGAAAATCGGTAAAAGCCGTCCAGACAGCAACATTGTTCAGTGAAAATCTGTTTAACTTCCCTAAAAAATAACGCAAGCAATATGTTGGGCCACACTTTTTGATTTACTGCCAACAAGATTTAGCTTATTTTATTGATTCTTATAAAAAATACCAAATATGAAATTTTTAATTTTCTTTTGAAAATTGTTAATTTTTTTGAATAAGTCGTCAAAGCCATTTCTATAAGCATGCCAAGTATACAAAATGTTATTAAATTAACCCTTCTGTGACATCCTGTCCAGCATGCAGCTGTACCACTGTGTATTTTATTTAAATTTTTGCATTTAATATTTATATTATAGTCCAGGATGTATGATGAAATAGTAAAATAAGGCCTTGAAATGTTTTTATACGAGTATGTATAGAGGATCATATTTTGAGAATTGATCATTGCGATCACATCTTCAATATCTAATGGTTTTTCTTCTTGTTGCACCTCCATCTGAGCCCAGATATCGATAAGGATTAAAGATATGTAAACTCGTAATATGCAATCGTATGTAAAAAACCCACTATTTGAAAGAAATTGGAAAACCACAATATTATTTCACTGCGTTTATAACACTGACGTAAAAAACCCTTGAATTTCGAAAAAAATACCAAGGATGGCAATGGAGGCCATGCGTTTACTCCGCCCACCGGTGTATAACTGACAACCACCCAAAATAAACTTTATAGTTTCATTCTAAAACACATACTTGGGGATATCATGAAGTTTCAGATCTGAAAATTCATAAATAGTTATAAAGAATGATGTTAAAAGTCAATTGGTGCACATGTACCAAGGATGGTGCAGAAGGGTTAAAAAAAATTCATGTTTTTAATCTAACTACAAGATGTAATTGATTTAAATTTTCATGACTTTAATTAAAGTCCAAGATATAATTAGTTTAAAGTTGTTCCATGTTTTTAATTGAATTATAAGATGTACTTATTTTATTGATCTTTGTCTTCGTGAGTTCCAAACTCAACCGCACCGCATACGGCATACTGTCAAATAAATAAAATAATTAAAATTAAAATAATTTTGTGTTTTTTTCTTATTTTTAACTACCGCCACTCTGGCGCGATGTTTAATAGTTATATAGCCACAGCTTTCTTTGCTCTTTCCAGAAAGCTGGGTTTGAAGTTCAACTTCCTGTGTAGTAAAATACCAAAGTTTTTTGCACTTTCTGAGAGAATATCAAAACCCCCCAGGGAGACAACTGCAACTGTTTGTTCCTTATATCCCCTGCTGAATAGAACTGCTTCTGACAAGGTCGGGTTCACACAAAGACCATTGTCGGAACCCATTTTGCGGTTGTATGAATGACCTGTTGTAGGATGTCCCTAACCTAACTTGAAAACTTCACTCTAACAGTTATTGTCACGTTATCTGCATAGATAATAACATTAACAATCATAGTCTCCAGAGAAACCAGAAGATAGTTCATGGAGAGATTCCATATCAAAAGGGACATATCTATGGAGGTCAGTTGACCCTAAGCTAGCAAAAAATTCGTCTGTTAATCAGATGATTATGAATGAACCTTCGTATACTATTTTCAACCAATGTCACGTACCACATAGATGCACCAGCAATAAAGAGATCATGGTATATGCTATGGACATCACGCCTGCTTAAACGCAGTCTCTTCGAGCGTGTATTCAACTCTCCGCACAAACTCGGTCAACTTGGCCTTAACAGCGCTCAAATGAGGCAGGATATTCATCATCTAACCATGGGAGGTTATACATATACTTATACACCGACAACTCGCAGCCAACACTTGGCCTTAACAGCGCTCAAATGAGGCATAATGTTCATCCTCTCTCCCATGGTTATACCTACATATACTTACATATATGTGTTTAAAGGTTTCTCGATTTCGTGAGAGACTTCCTGGTGTATGTTATGCCTAGCTAAGATTTTTACTAGTAAATCTCTTGGCGACCAGTATTCCCCTAGTGCTATTTCCTTGTGCTCCTTGGATAGCCTGTCAAGATATGAGAATACTACTTTTCTAATATTTTCTAGGGAGCTTGTTATAACGCCCAAGAGCTTTCTTATCAAAATTGACATCTACAATTGTGATGTCGTTTACAACGTTGGCGTTAGGATCTTCGATTTTACATTCTTTTTGGCCCATGTTTTTAATATATTTGCTATTAATATCTAAAATATATATTTTTTTTTATTTTTAATTAATCTTATTTTTGCTATATATATATATATATATTTCTGTCTCTTTTTTGTTTTTAATTAATCATATTTTATTTAGAAATTTTGTCTTTCTTAAAATTAATGCCAAGATGGGCGATATTCGCCTACTAGCCCTATCAATGCAGATCAGTATGCATTTCGTTTCTTTTCTTGTTCTATTGTGTATATTATGAAAATGGTTTTTATTTATAATTTATTGGTTGTTGTTCCTTCTTTCCCAGTTTCGTTCGTGGTACTGCTTTATTTGGAACTCTATATTGTCTATTATTCTCCAAAGTTCCGTCGCTTTATCGCACGATGGTGGTGGGTTATTATTTATTTGCCTTTGTAATTGGGACCGCTCCTTCCGGAGTCGGCATATATACCCGCCTCTTCTTTTTGGACGGTTTAATTTTGGGATTTCAGGATGTTCTTTTGTTTCGATTTTCTTTTGCCCGGTCCTTGCCTTGTATTCGTCAGTTGTCAGTGGACGTGGTCCAGCACTCATCCTTGGAAGACGTTAGTTGTATTGTTTTTGGCAGAGAAACTCGAATTATTTGATTTACAGATGACGTCACAGCCTGAGCCTCAGATAAGGCTCCAGATTTCAGCTCTAGTTAGAGCTGGCAGGATCGCCATATATATCGCGTCACCAAAAGTCAGGCGGAACCTGCGTTTCCAGGGCTTTCCTGAATCCTGTGGTACCAGATTAAGTGCTCTGGTCAGACTGAATAGCCGAAGATACTACAAGTTAGACTCCAGAAAACTTAGGAATGGTGACCAGTCTGGGATCACTGTCGAGTCCCCTTCCTGGGAAATATATGCATATTAGAACCCTGTATAGAACCCTGGGGACATCTACGTATCACATGTTTCCAGACTATGCCACCGGTACCAGCCTCACAAACTTTCCTCTTCTCAAAATAACTCTGTCAAAGCCTAAGCTCACGGCAACGTACCTGGTCGAGACTGGTGAGCACGCTCTCCCAAACGAGATTGTCAAATACAGACGTAAGTCAGCGATAATGCCCATAACGTACTTGACTGTCGACTCCCTAACTCTACGACTTACATTCAGTAAAGCATCCTCAGTAGACTTATCCGGTTTAAATCCAAACTGTATATGTTCAGAAGCGCTCTCATTGATGCACAACTTTAATCGTGACACCATTGCTCCCACCAGTACATTTCCTAGTACCAGGAGTGTAGCTCCTGGCATTGTCGGAAAACTTTAAAAGTATAACAACTCGATCCAACTTCCAAGGTCTAGGGAACACCAAGCACTTCTTATGAATAGAATACAGGTATTTTAGGATTGCCTTCCACACGGCTTTCACCATGTCTCCGGTAAAAAAAACATCCATACCCGGCCCATTTCTACTTTTCGTTCGATAGATACTGTCCGAAACATCATTTCTTTCGAAGATGGAAGGATCAATTACCCCACCGGGAAAGGAACTCATCCATATTGTCCTGTAAAGGATTCCTTAAATGTCATTATTTACTTCTAAGCAACATGTCTTGGTACATCCTAAGGGCATCACGATATTCACCTTTCCGCGGGGCCATTTAATATACATTGGAATGTCCGAACCTCTGGAATCGCTTCCTAACGCGCGGAGGACCCAACTTCTTGTGTCCAATATTTTATTTTGTTCTGCTTAGTCTTGCGACGTCGGCCAAGTTGCACATTATTTACCGCACATAGATATACATCTACACGTCTAACCTGGTCATCTATCATTTCGATACTTTGTTTATAGTGAGAACTGTGTCCTGAAAATAGCCAACCTTTTCACTGCTGGCAAATCTTTTCCGCCGAGCAATTTTTTCAAGTTTACAAACAAAAAATTATCCTACGGAGCGAAATCTGGTGAATAAGGTGAGTACTGAAGCAATTCAAACTTTAAATCATTGATTTTGGTCATCGTAATAGTGGATGTGTCAACTGGTGCATTGTCTTAAGTGTGGGCAAACGCGGCACCTATCCTGCGCACAGCTGATGTATAGCGCTTTTTGAAATGCCTATGATTTCAGCTAGCTCGTGGACACCTCAATTGGTTGACCACTTCGGTATTCGTCTTGTATCCGTCTGTCTGTGCATGTATTCTTGTAATCAAAGTACAGGTCGCAATTATGGTCCAATCTCGACGAAACTTTACACATATCTTTTTTTTTGGCCCAAGGATGATCCATATTGAATTAAATCGGTTCAGATTTAGATATAGCCCCCATATATATGTTAGCCCCGATTTGACATGTAAGCGCTGTAAAAAATTTTGTTTTATATCCGATCAGTATGAAATTCGGCAGAAAGAGGTTTCTTATTATATGAATGAACACTGTTAAATTTGGAAGAGATCGGTTCAGATTTAGATATAGCCCCCATATATATGTAACGCCCGATTTAACATGTAATATCTGTAGAAACTGTATTTTATATCCGATCAGTGCGAAATTCGGCAGAAAGATGTCTCTTATTACAAGAAAGAATACTGCCAAATTCGGTTCAGAAAATCGGTTCAGATTTAGATACAGTCCCCATATATATGTTACCCCCGATTTGACAAGTAAGCCCTGTAAAAACTGTATTTTATATCCGATCAGTATGAAATTCGACAGAAAGAGGTTTCCTATTATATGAATGAACACTGTTAAATTTGGAAGAGATCGGTTCAGATTTAGATATAGCCATCATATATACGTTACCCCCCGTTGACATGTAAGCGCTGTAAAAATTGTATTTTATATCCGATCACAGCGAAATTCGGCAAAAGAGGTTTCATTCTACATGAAGGAATACTGCCAAATTTGAAGAAATTCGTTTCAGATTTAGATATAGCCCCCATATATATGTTACCCCCGATTTGACATGTAAACGCTGTAGAAACTATATTTTATATCCGGATTGGACAGTAGCCTGTGATGCATTTTATAGCCTCCACCATAGGATGGGGGTATATTCATTTTGTCACTCCGTTTGTAACATCACTAAACATTGATCTGAGACCCCACAAAGTATATATACTCGTATATAATTCATCGTCGTAAAATTCTAAGACGATTTAGCCATGTCCGTCGGTCCGTCCGCCCGTCTGTTGTAATCACGCTACAGACCGTAATATTAGAGCTAGGTTGATCAAATTTGGTAGAAATATTTCCTATAGTTGCATGTTCTTTGGGATTTCAAATGGGCCATATCGTTCAATGTTTTGATATAGGTCCCCTATAGAGGTCGCTCCAAAATACGGGTTTTGAGCCATAGATACCTCATTTTTAAAGCAATTTAGCAGAAACTTTGCAGTTTCTATTCTATTGTGACAAAAATTCATCACAGCAAAAATTTTACAAATCGGTTCATATTTTGTTATAGTCACCCTATAGAGGTCGCTCCAAAATATACGTATTTAAGCCATAATTATCATATTTTCTAAGCATTTTAACTGAATCTTTGCAGTTTGTATTTAATTAAGACAAGAATTCATCGAAGTAAAAAGTTTTTAAATCAGTTTATATATTGTTATAGTCCACCTACAGATGTCGCTCCCAAAAAGTCTTATTTAAGCCATAAACACCAGATTTTCTAAGAAATTTAGCTGAAACTTTGCAGTTTATATTCTATTTTGGCAAGAATTCATCTCAATAAAATTTATACAAATACAATTTTATTTTGTTGTAGTCCCCTTGTAGATGTACCTCTCAAAAAATCTGTTTTAAGCCATATATACCACATTTTTCAGGCGAAGAGTTTGGCTTAAGAATTTGCGGCCTAAAAATGCCAGTGTTCTTTTTTTAATAAACAAAAAGGATCGTTTCATGATTTGCTCAATCTACAAAGATTTTTCCAGTAGTAAAATTGAATGCAATCCATTGTGGAGGGTATATAAGATTCGGCATGGCCGAACTTAACGCTTTTACTTGTTATTTCTTCTAAGGTAACTATAATTATATATTAATTTCTAACTATCTATTAATAGATCACTGTGAGCCACGGGAGCAATTGTATCTGTCACTGCCTGTAGCTCCGCCGGCGAGACATTGTCTGGTCCTGACGACTGAAAAGGCTTAAAGCTTTTGATGGCCCAACGAATTCTAGATTCGGTTACGATTTCGCTGGCGATATCTAAGAGCTGTACTTGACGGAATTCTCAGTTGAAGTACTTAATGCCTCTTCAGAGTTGCCCGGGAATGTGTGTCCAGGAGCAGGTTCAGCGATTCCTCACTGGACGTAGTCCAAGAACTATCAACTTTCTTGGTATAACTATCAACTTTCTTGATATAAATATCAACTTTCTTGATATATCAACTATCTTTACAGTTCGAAAAACTAAAGCATTTTTGGGTCGTCGTGAAGCACTTTGTCGGACCGCAATACAGAAATTGGTGGACAAATTCGAGCTGTTGGGACAGTTAGTGATGTGAAGAATAAAACCGGTGCACGTCGCTCAAGAACAACTTGATATATCAACTATCTTTATATTCTAGCACAAGGTGTTGGGGCTAAACATTTCCGTAACCTTGAGGCTTTGGATGAGCTTTCTACACCATTGCAAAATCTATCCAGGATTTGCTTTCAGCTGCTGTTAAGATTTTTTTTATAAGGCTTGAGTCCAAGTTATGTTGGGGTTTGTTGCCTTTGCTTTATTAAAACGCTTCCTGTCGCACTTCCTCAAAATAACTAGATGAGACGACGCCGTCGTTGTTTGTCACATGGCTTTAGCTTGGCACATGCGGCTTGTAACAACAATCAAGGATTGCCGTGACTCGTTTCACCGTTTCTTCTATATCCCCGATAGTTTGTATCTTCATTTGAGTTCTTTTTGGAAGTGACCTGTTGAATGTGTCTCTAAATTTTCCCCAACCTGCCTCTCTTTCTTCCAAGTAACTAAATTGCAATCGAAGCGAAGTTGCTTCACTCGACTTATATGTTTTAGTTTTTCTTGAAACACTGTTCTGCACTGCCACAGTATCACTAGACATTCCCATCAACTTTGTTGGTATTCCATTCACACTTGGCTGGAGATGTACGATATGTTATGCATCAGTGCATTCCACGCATTGCAGATCCAGATGAAGGTTGTTGACTATACACGTCTGCAGCTGAATGAAGTATTTGTCACCAAATCTATTGTCACGTTGACGTTGACACATATCCCGGAAATTATTTGCATACTCTTGTGCGAAAATTTAAGCTCTACTCAACAAAGTTAAACAAATACTTATACTCAAATTTCTATTAAGATTTCTTTGTAATATAGTTTCCTTATTTGCAATGGCAATGGCTTCGCATTGTAATTTCTAATAAATTGTGTTACATTTGAGGGGAAATCTCGATTACAATACAAAAGCCTTTCTAAGTGTGGGAATTTTGCTGATTTCTTTGTTATTACAGAATTAATTGAGTTTTCCCCTTCGAGGACCTGTGTGTAGTGCACTGCAATTATGTACGAGTATGTTACAAATTTCATAGTCATCAAATTACTTTGTTTACTTTACTAAATTGTTAACAAATATAAATTACACTAGATTCTCTTGTACAAATACGAGTATCATTAAAATTATTTGAATATTAGTCATAGTCTTGAGATTTGAGTGAAAGGAGTTTGCCTTGCCATGAAAATGATAAGTACTATTAGATGCCATTCATGTACGTTAGGGCGGGTCGATTTAAAAGTCGCCCATTGCTCAGTGAAAATCGTATTCTAGGGATCAAAATAAGAAACTTTGCCGAAGGAACCATACCTCTAAAACGATTTCTGATGTCCCGGAAAAAATCCCACTTTGACCCATTTAGAGTGCTCCAATCGAGTCCAAATGTATGACCGACCCCCACTAACTTTGGAGGACCGATCCACCCATGCCAGTGGCACACCCCCTGGAACTCACCTGGGGGTTCCCCATACAAACATTTAAATAAAATCACCATTTTTGTCTCTTTACAAGACAAAATCAGCGAAAGTTCGACCCAAATTCCGGGACATCAGAATTCGTTTTAGAGGTAGAGGAAAATTGCACCAAGTTTAGTCCTATTGGATAGTAGTTATGGCACAAAATTTCCACGAGATCTATTAAGGACTGTCCGAGTCGGTGTCTGTTGAATTTTGACATTTTGATCAAACGGCCCTGTTTTCCCATCCATATAACTGATTAACTATTGAATTTAGAAATTTGTTCCAAAGTGTTTTCGATAGCCTTTTCCTCAATCTTTTTTAAAAAATAAAAATAATCGCAAAAATATATTTTTGTGAATTTTTTGGCGATATTAAAACTGTTTGTTTTGACATTTTTGTCAAAAAAACATGTTTTTATTTTTGTTTTTTTTTTTGGCTCAAACGAAAGCATAGGCCATTTCCTTTAAGATCTTTGTGGTCCATAAGTGGGATTGGACTTGTTTATTATTAAAATAAAGTTAAACATCAAAAAAAAATGGAGGTTGAACCACATGTTTTAGCAGAACCATTTATGCTAGTTGGTTCAGGGAAGCTTAAATGAATCCTAAATAAAGTAGCCTCCACCTTCATCTAATATCACCTTTTCATCTCATCAGAGATATTTTACAAGATATTTATATTTTTGAAATAAATTGTTTAGGATAAAATTAGTACAGGGTGGAGGGAGGTAATTTGTTTATTTGCCTTAGCCTGCAGTGCAAAAAAGCAAATTCCCGCGCTACACCCTATATTTTTATGAGAAGTATGCGGAAATTGCTTTAGGAGATGATTTCAATGTCTTATGCATCGTAGCATTAAAATTAACTGAAAAAAACACCACAGAGGAAAAAATAAATTTTTCTGAACGTTGACCTCGTCCCATATACCGGGTTTTCCCATTAAGGACATAACACAAACTTTGCCAGAGCCCAATTAGAGAAGTTTCGTCGTTTCTTATGTTCAGGTGGCTTTAGTTCTTGAGTCAGTTTGATTTTATAAGGATGAAGGCCAAGATCTTTTCGCAAAATACGCCACAGTGTGGTTTGAGATAGGCCCAATTCCTGAGAACGACGTGGAATCGGCTGATTTGGCTCATTTTCAACGGATCCACTTACGGCAGCGATATTTTCGAGCGGTACGGCGTCTCTTTGGCGCCGGATCTTCCAAAAGTGAAAATTGGATTCAAATTTATCCACCTTAGACACAGTTCGTCAGGTGGGACAATTATTACGGCCGAAAATTGAAGTAAGCTCAGAATTTCGTTTCGGTAGTAATTTTTAATGTTTTCCAAACGTTGCACGTAAGTGATCTTTACCATGATGAAAATGTTGACTTCGACTAACGTTTTGACACTGAAAGATTATAAAAAATGTTTGGGGGTGCATTGACATAAAAATACGAAATTGTCCGTCTGGAGTTGTATCGTTGTAATCAAAGTACAGGTCGTATTTATGGTCCAATTGTGATGAAAAGTAGCACAGTGCTCTTTTTG
The DNA here is from genome assembly GCA_963930755.1 of Eudasyphora cyanicolor. Taxonomy (NCBI): domain Eukaryota; kingdom Metazoa; phylum Arthropoda; class Insecta; order Diptera; family Muscidae; genus Eudasyphora; species Eudasyphora cyanicolor. Next base: position 123,924,956 of record OZ005738.1, read on the forward strand.
GCTTAATGACGATCCCTATTGAAATGGGTACAGATCTGCATAAAAATTGACAAAAAGAATTCTCTTGACACACTTAGAGATAATACTAAATTTGAGGATTTATTCAGATTTAGATATAGTCCCCATATATATGTTACCCCCCATTTGACATGTAAGCGCTGTAGAAACCGTATTTTATATCCGATCAGTACGAAAATCGGAGAGAGTTTCCTTATTACATGAATTTACACTGCCAAAATCGGGGAAAATTGGTTCAGATTTGAATATTGTCCCCATATTTATGGTACACCCGATTTAACATGTAAGTGTAGCATAAACTGTATTTTATATCCGATCAGTACGAAATGAATGTGGTCTCCTATTACATAGATTAATACTACCATATTCGGGAAAAATTGGTTCAGATATAGATGTAGGCTACATATATATGTTCCTCCCGCTTTGGTATCAAAGCGCTATAGAAATTGTACATTACTTCCGATCATTACAAAATTCGGTTTATAATCTGTTTTTTGCATTTTTTTTTTTTGTTAAATTTTTTCCTTTTGAAATTTTGAACACTATTTCTTTTATTTATTTTTTTCGGAGAGAATTATCGTTATAACGGGTTTTGCAATAGGGATGATATGATTTTGAAGTGACGTTTCGGCCATTTGTAGTATGTCAAGATCTGTCATTTGTTTTTCATTGTATTCAGTAGTGTTTACAATTTCATCATGGAGAGATATACGCAGGAACAACGTTTAAAAATTATTCAGTTTTATTATCAAAATAATCGTTCTCCAATTGCAACTTTTCGTGCGCTAAGTCCATTTTTTTTAAAAATCCAAAATTTTCAGTCGACCTACGACCTTGACACCCATGAGCTATATTCCCAATGCGACGTACCGTTAAGGAGCTAGAGCAAAAATAAACTTTCCGTTCACATTTGAAAATGATGCTAAGTCCATTTTTTTATTAAAATCCAAAAAAAAATTCTTTCTAGTCGACCTTTACACCCATTAGCAATATTTTAGCTCTCGTTAAGAGCTATCCATTTTGCCATTGACCGATTGTGGCTACGTGCCAAACAGCAAATGAAACAATTGAATTGTTGCAAGAAAAGTTTGGAGATTCGATTATTTCAAGAAATTGTGATATTGACTAACACCATTGGACTATTTCTTGTGGGTTTATTTGAAGTCATTTGTCTTTTGAAATAAACCAGACTCTCTTCAAGCTTTACAAGTCAATATTGAACGTGCCGTTCATGACATACGAATTGATTTAGTGGAAAAAGTGCTCGAAAATTGGGTTCATCGAATTCGTTCCTGCAGAAGAAGTCGTGGTGGCCATTTGAATGACGTTTTTTTTAACCTTAATTGTATCGATTGTAGTTCACATTAAATAAAAAACTTTTGAATTTCCTAAGTGTGTTTTTTTTTCAAAGAAATCATATCTCTCTTATTGAAAACCCCTGTATTATTGGTTAAAATTAAAAAGAGAAAAAATAGCAGTGTGGTATCTATGGATAAATATATAACCTATTACTCATATTATAAAAAATAAGGGAAATTAAAAAAAAAAGTTTAATATTTTTTATTTTGGCCATATCATTTATGGCAATAACGCTAATTTTTTAATAGACTATGGGTATTATAACCGAATTACACTGTACAAAATTCCAAGTGTTTGTATTTTAATATATCGCGACTTTAAATTTAAATTATTATATTCATTTTGTCACTCCGGTTGTAACACCACTAGATATTGATCTGAGATCCCATAAAGTATATATATTATTAATCGTCGTAAAATTCTAAGACGATTTAGCCATGTCCGTCCGTCCGTCCGTCCGTCCGTCTGCTGTAATCACGCTACAATCCGTAATAATAGAGCTAGGTTGATCAAATTTGGTAGAAATATTTCTTATATTTGCAGGTTGTTGGGGATTGCTAATGGGCCATATCGGTCAATGTTTTGATATAGCTCCCCTATAGAGGTCGCTCCAAAATACGGTTTTTGAGCCATAGATACAACATTTTTAAAGCAATTTAGCAGAAGCTTTGCAGTTTATATTCTATTTTGACAAGAATTCATCACAGCAAACATTTTACAAATCGGTTCATATTTTGTTATAGTCACCATATAGAGGTCGCTCCAAAACATACGTATTTAAGCCATAATTACCATATTTTCTAAGCATTTTAACAGAATCTTTGCAGTTTGTATTTAATTAAGACAAGAATCCATATATTGTTATAGTCCACCTACAGATGTCGCTCCCAAAAATACTTATTTAAGCCATAAACACCACATTTTCTAAAAAACTTAGCTGAAACTTTGCAGTTTATATTCTATTTTGGGAAGTATTCATCTCAATAAAATTTATACAGATAAAATTTTATTTTGTTGTAGTCCCCTTGTAGATGTACCTCTCAACAAATCAATTGTAAGACATAAATACCACATTTTTCAAGTGAAGATTTGGGCTAAAGAATTTGCGGACTAAAAATTGCAGCGTTCTTTTTATACCCTACACCACACTGTGGTACAGGGTATTATGACTTTGTGCATTTGTTTGTAACACCTAAAAGGAGAAGAGATAGACCCATTGTTTATTATACAGATCGACTCAGAATCACTTTCTGAGTCGATTTAGCCATGTCCGTCTGTCTGTCCATGTATTCTTGTAATCAAAGTGCAGGTCGTATTTATGATCCGATTGTGATGAAATTTTGCATAGTGCTCTTTTTTTGGCCCTAGGACGATCTCTATTGAAATTGGTTAAAATCTGTTTAGATTTGGATATAGTCCCCATATATATATTTCACCCAATTTGACATGTAAGCGCTGTAGAAACCACATTTTACATCCGATCTTTATGAAATTCGGCAGAGAGAGATTTATTATTACGTGAATGAACACTACCAAATTCGGAGAAAATCCGTTTAGATTTAGATATAGACCCATATACATATATGTTTCACCCGATTTGACATGTAAGCGCTGTAGGAACTGTATTTTAAATCAGATCAGTACGAAATTTGGCAGAGATAGTTCTCTTATTACATGAATAAACACTGCCAAATTCGGGGAAAATCGGTTCAGATTTAGATATAGTCCCCATATATATGTTTCACCCGATTTGACATAAAAGCGCTGTAGAAACCGTATTTTACACCCGACCTGTACGAAATTCGGCAGAGAAAGTTCTCTTATTACATGAAAAAACACTGCGCAATTCGGGGAAAATCGGTTCTGATTTAGATATTGCCCCCATATATATGTTCCACCCGATTTAACATTTAAGCGCTGTAGAAATCGTGTTTTATATCCGATCAGTACGAAATTTAACAGAGAGAGTTTTCTTATTACATGTATGAACACTGCCAAATTCGGGGAAATCGGTTCAGATTTAAACATAGTCCCAATATATGTTACACCCGATTTGACATATAAGCACTGTAGAAACCGTGTTTTATATCCGATCAGTACGAAAGTCGGCAGAGAGAGTTTGCTTATTACATGTATGAACACTGCCAAATTCTTATCGCAATGCCCATTTTCGCATTGGTAGGTAGGTGTAGGGTATTATATAGTCGGCCCCGCCCGACTTTCTGTCTTTCCTTACTGGTTTTTAAATAATTTACTCAAACAAAAAGGATCGTTTCATAATTTGCTCCAGTATTCCAGTAGTAAAATTGAATGCAATCCATGGTGGAGGGTATATAAGATTCGGCGTGGCCCATCTTAACGCTTTTACTTGTTTTGTATAAGGTGGCGTGTAATTTTGCTAATTAAGCGTAAAGAGTTGTATTCACAACTTCGGTGTCTTTGGCGACCCCCACTGACATTTTCGGGCAAACATTTTAGTAGAACATTTTAATCCTTAATTGAACTGTTTATTTTGAAAGTGGCGGAAACGCCATTCTGTTTTACTGATTCAATATTAGAAAAATGTTAAAATTTCCACTTAATATTGAAACATTGAAGTCTTGAGATTAATTGCATGTACAGGGTTGCCCATATTCGACGGACCCATGTTTTTTTTGGGCCCATTCCAATCGACGAGGCTTGTCCGCAGGCAACAATCTTTGCGTCAATTGAATTTTGTACGGGAACAAATGCAAATCAACGCGAATAATCCGTTGTAAAGTGGACCGAGCCATGCCCAACTGCTGAGAACGGCGTTTTTGGGATGTTCTTGGGGACCTCTCAACACTGGCTCGTACGGCAGCGATATTCTCGGCCGATCGCCTTGGTCGACTTTTATTTGGCCTCTTCGGATTAGAAAGAGCCTCACCAGTCGAAAATTTTTCGTATAAACGCTTAATGGTGTTCTTAGAAGGCGCACTTCTCACATTTTTTAATATTTTAAAAGCACGTTGAGTTTTCACAATTGACTTCTTCTGTTGAATGTAAATTTCAACTATTTCGCGTGGCGTGTATTGTTCCATGGTAAAAATCTGCTTGGACTGACGCTTCAAACGCGGTATGTCATTAAGCGATCTGACATCTCTGTCAAAAGTTATGGCGTTGCCAGATGGGTCCGTCGAATATGGGAGACCCTGTATGTAATATGTATCTATTATTCACATAGCCTTTTAACGATACTTCTCTTGGTTCAAAAACAGAATGGCGTTTACGCCACTTTCAAAATAAACAGTTCAATTGTCCTTTTTGAAAGGACTTTTTTTAATTTTTTCAAAAAAAAATGGCAAAATTGACCCATTAAGAGGGTAGCTAGAGGGTTAAGATCTTCCACAAAAATTTAGTATAATGCTCCCCCTTCGACCAAAAATTGAAAACTTTGCACAGTGCACTGAAAAAAAACTCAGACCAGCTGGACTATAAGTATAATCAACAAAAATTATCTGCTCAATATGCCCTTTCAAAATTACAGGGTCGCTATTCTGTTCCAATCAAAAAGTATTAATTGGTTGGACAGTGTTATCGTTTCAGATCGAGTTTATAATGATCAACATCATCAACTCGTCCTTTGAAAAAGCCTTGATGATGGAGCTTAATACTTTCTGTCTTTCCTTGCTGTTTTTAACTATTTAAAAATAGTGAAACTGAATTCAATGAAATAATAATAAAAATGATTATTTCATTTAGGTAAGCATATTGAGAACGTTCTTCAATATTTGTATTAAAAATCCTATTAGACCTTTACACACACGCACATAGTTTAAACCGTATTAGTATTCAAAACTTTTGCACCAACCTTCCTCTCTCACTCTGTGTGCTCTGGGCTAAATTTATCCTAAATATGCAAAATAAATTTTGTGCAATACATAGGGTATCTGTAGCTACGTGAATGCAAGTATTAACAACATCCAATTTTATAGACATCTCATAGACAAACAAGGACTTAGCACTCTCCATGTTATTCTATGGCTTTTGTTGCGGTCGCAGTGGAAGTGGTTGTGTGTGTGTGTGTAACGGGTAGTGTCAAAACTAATACTCGTGCACATCAAATTAAGAATGTGCGTGAGCAAGTACTTGTATGTGTGGTTGAGTGTTATACTACTCGGTTGTTTGTAGTAAAGGGATTTCCGCCGGATTCATGCGTCTTCCGGTCGAACAGTGAATATTACTAGTGGGAGACGAAGAACGGACGGACAGACAGAGTACGAGTATACTCAGGCGGTATCCCAAACTTCTTTAATGATGTTAATAGCTCTCGCTGGTATGGTTTCGTTTAAATGAATGCACGTCGAATGCCTTTCTGCAGACTTGCAAATGCATGTAATATATATTAATACACATACATATTCATGATGTTCGCATTTGAACATCCATTTCATTTACATACTTATGCTGTGTATATGTTAATACGAATATATATGAAAATTATTATGTATAATCGTAGGATTGGATACATTCTCTGCTCATGAACTTGTGGTTTCCCAAGATATCTCGAGTTTATTTGCTTGGCAAAATTAGCGTGCACATAATTTGAAAGTTTATCCGAGAAATAAGAAAGAATTTCATGAGAAACATTACTTTGAATATTTAAAATAGCTCCCAAATGAAATCATTACAGTCTAACAGTCTAGTGCTTATGGAATTTATGCGTTTTGGAAATGACTATTGGAAATGGAATTGTGATACGATTATAAACCACATTTTGGGAAGAATTGAATAGAAGACTTTTAATACACACGCCATAGAGAAAGCTGGGTATATATGCATATATACGTGGGAGTGGTATTTGACTCTACACACGAGAATGTTGAAGCAAACCACTTTTTATGACATCTTAAAAAAGAAATGAAGGAGTGTTTTTTAAACTTTGAATGAGGATATCTCAAAATTTAGGGAATGAGCTTAGCGATCAATTCCTGTTTTGAGTTAGGTTGATAATACAATAGTGACAGCACTCAAAGGTCTATTCCAATATAAACTAGACCCGTTCGTTAAACTCTCATATAGAGGTACACCTCTAATGTGTTTAATATAAAGTAAGTTCCATAATGTTGTCTATAATTTAGAGAAAAACGCTAAGAAAATTTTTCATAAAAAGGAAGACTTCTAAGGTGGATCTGATACGGAGGCTCTGATACGAAGGAATGCTTTAAATATCTCTCTCCAATATAAAGGATAACCGATAAATCAATTCTAGTATAGAGGAAGTCATCAGAAGTCGACTTTAGCATAGAGTAACACTTCAGAGGTCAACTCTAGTATAGAGGAAGACCTCAGAGGTCGACTCTAGTATAGAGGAAGACCTCAGAGGTCGACTCTAGTATAGAGGAAGACCTCAGAGGTCGACTCTAGTGTAGAGGAAGACCTCAGAGGTCGACTCTAGTATAGGGGTCGACTCTATTATAGAAGAAGGCTCTAGTGTAGAAGTCGACTCTAGTATAGAGGAAGACTCTAGTATAGAGGAAGACTCTAGTATAGAGGAAGACTCTAGTATAGAGGAAGACTCTAGCATAGTGGTCGACTCTAGTATAGAGGAAGGCTCTAGTATAGAGGTCAACTCTGGTTTAGAGGTCGACTATATTATAGAGGTCGACTTTTGTTCACAAGTCGACTCTAGTATAGAGGTCGACTCTAGTATAGAGGAAGATCTCAGAGGTCGACTCTTATATAGAGAGAGACCACATACGTCGATTCTAGTATAGGGGAAGACATCAGAAGTTGACTCTAGTACAAAGGAAAACCTTAGAGCAAGACTCTAGAATAAAGCAAGACCTCAGAGGTCGACTTTAGTATAAAGGAAGACCTCAGATGTCGACTCTAGTATAAAGGAAGACCTCAGAGGCCGACTCTAGTAAGGAGGAAGACCCCAGAAGTCGACTTTAGTATAGAGGAGCACCTCAGAGGTCGACTCTAGCACATAGGAAGACCTCAGAGGTCGACTCAAGCATAGAGGAAGAACTCAGAGGTCGATTCCAGTATAGAGGAAGACCTCAGATGTCGACCCTAGTATAGAGGAAGATCCAGAAGTCGACTCTAGTATAGAGGATGACCTCCGTGGTCGACTGTAGTATAGAGGTCGACTCTAGTATAGAGGAACATCTCAGAGGTCGACTGTAGTATAGAGGAAGACCTCAGAGGTCGACTCTGGTATAGAGGAAGACATCAGAGTTTGACTCTAGTAGAGAAGGAAGAACTCAGAGGTCGACTCTAGTATAGATGAAGTCTTCAGAGGTCGACTCTAGTATACAGGAAGACTTCAGAGGTCGACTCTATTATAGAAGAAGACCTCAGAGAAGGACTCAAGTATAGAGGAAGAGGTCAAGTATAGAGGAAGACCTCAGAGGTCGACTCTAGTATAGAGGAAGCCCTCAGACGTCGACTCTAGTATAGAGGAAGACCTCAGCGGTCGACTCTAGTATAGAGGAAGACCTCAGCGGTCGACTCTAGTATAGAGGAAGACCTCAGCGGTCGACTCCAGTATAGAGGAAGACCTCAGCGGTCGAATCTAGTATAGAGGAAGACCTCAGAGGTCGAATCTAGTATAGAGGAAGACCTCAGAGGTCGACTCTAGTATAGAGGAAGACCTCAGAGGTCGAATCTAGTATAGAGGAAGACCTCAGAGGTCGAATCTAGTATAGAGGAAGACCTCAGAGGTCGAATCTAGTATAGAGGAAGACCTCAGAGGTCGACTCTATTATAGAGGAAGACCTCAGAGAAGGACTCATGTATAGAGGAAGATCTCAGAGGTCGACTCTAGTATAGAGGAAGACCTCAGAGGTCTACTCTAATATAGAGGAAGACCTCAGAGGTGGACTTTAGTATAGAGGAAGACCTCAGAGGTCAACTCTAGTATAGAGGAATACCTCAGAGGTCGACTCTAGTATAGAGGAAGATCTCAAAGGTCGAATCTAGTATAGAGGAAGACCTCAGAGGTCGAATATAGTATAGAGGAAGACCTCAGAGGTCGACTCTATTATAGAGGAAGACCTCAGAGGTCGAATCTAGTATAGAGGAAGACCTCAGAGGTCGAATCTAGTATAGAGGAAGACCTCAGAGGTCGACCCTAGTATAGAGGAAGATCCAGAAGTCGACTCTAGTATAGAGGATGACCTCCGTGGTCGACTGTAGTATAGAGGTCGACTCTAGTATAGAGGAACATCTCAGAGGTCGACTGTAGTATAGAGGAAGACCTCAGAGGTCGACTCTGGTATAGAGGAAGACATCAGAGTTTGACTCTAGTAGAGAAGGAAGAACTCAGAGGTCGACTCTAGTATAGATGAAGTCTTCAGAAGTCGACTCTAGTATAGAGGAAGACTTCAGAGGTCGACTCTATTATAGAGGAAGACCTCAGAGAAGGACTCAAGTATAGAGGAAGAGGTCAAGGATAGAGGAAGACCTCAGAGGTCGACTCTAGTATAGAGGAAGACCTCAGCGGTCGACTCTAGTATAGAGGAAGACCTCAGCGGTCGACTCTAGTATAGAGGAAGACCTCAGCGGTCGACTCTAGTATAGAGGAAGACCTCAGCGGTCGACTCCAGTATAGTGGAAGACCTCAGCGGTCGACTCTAGTATAGAGGAAGACCTCAGCGGTCGACTCTAGTATAGAGGAAGACCTCAGCGGTCGACTCTAGTACAGAGGAAGACCTCAGCGGTCGACTCTAGTATAGAGGAATACCTCAGAGGTCGACTCTAGTATAGAGGAAGACCTCAGAGGTCGACTCTAGTATAGAGGAAGACCTCAGAGGTCGACTCTAGTATAGAGGAAGACCTCAGAGGTCGACTCTAGTATAGAGGAAGGCCTCAGAGGTCGACTCTAGTATAGAGGAAGACCTCAGAGGTCGACTCTAGTATAGAGGAAGACCTCAGAGGTCGACTCTAGTATAGAGGAAGACCTCAGAGTTCGACTCTATTATAGAGGAAGACCTCAGAGGTTGACTCTAGTATAGAGGAAGACCTCAGAGGTCGAATCTAGTATAGAGGAAGACCTCAGAGGTCGAATCTAGTATAGAGGAAGACCTCAGAGGTCGAATCTAGTATAGAGGAAGACCTCAGAGAAGGACTCATGTATAGAGGAAGATCTCAGAGGTCGACTCTAGTATAGAGGAAGACCTCAGAGGTCTACTCTAATATAGAGGAAGACCTCAGAGGTCGACTTTAGTATAGAGGAAGACCTCAGAGGTCGACTCTAGTATAGAGGAATACCTCAGAGGTCGACTCTAGTATAGAGGAAGATCTCAAAGGTCGAATCTAGTATAGAGGAAGACCTCAGAGGTCGAATATAGTATAGAGGAAGACCTCAGAGGTCGACTCTATTATAGAGGAAGACCTCAGAGGTCGAATCTAGTATAGAGGAAGACCTCAGAGGTCGAATCTAGTACAGAGGAAGACCTCAGAGGTCGAATCTAGTATAGAGGAAGACCTCAGAGGTCGAATCTAGTACAGAGGAAGACCTCAGAGGTCGAATCTAGTATAGAGGAAGACCTCAGAGGTCGAATCTAGTATAGAGGAAGACCTCAGAGGTCGACTATGGTATAGAGGAAAACCTCAGAGGTCGACTCTAGAATAGAGGAAGACATCAGAACTCGACTTTAGTATAGAGAAAAACCTCAGATGTCGACACTAGTATAGAGGAAGACCTCAGAGGTGGATTCTAGTGCAGATGAAGACCACATAAGTCGACCCTAGTATAGGGGAAGACCTCAAAGGTCGACTTAAGTATAGGGAAAGTCCTCAGAGGTCGACTCTAGTATAGCGAAAGACCTCAGAGGTCGACTCTAGCGTAGGGTAAGACCTCAGAGGTCGACTCTAGTGTAGAGTAACACCTCAGAGATCGAATGTAGTATATAGGAAGACCTCAGATTTTGACTCTAGTATAGAGCTAAACACCCCCGAAAATCCTCTTCCAAAAATAATGATAAAATTAATCTCTTAGAAATCGAAGGATTTTTGTGTGATGTATTCGACAAAAATATTCCTGGTATTAAATCACTATAGGTCCCACAATACACTTTAAAGGCAACCTAGTGATTTTTAAAATATATCGTATTTATCCACAAAGTTTGCTGGGTTAACAAAGACTTAGTAAATTCAGGAAATTTTAGAATAGAAGGCTTCGGAGTAGAAGTTTTATGTTAAAGAACAAAATACAGAAGACACTTCAGGGAATATTTCTCACGAAACATCCGACTTCCCCACTCATCACCTTACAACTGACAAGCTCCGTCCAAAATTAATGATATATCAAAATTGTACAAATTAATGGATTTTTGGAAGATGTAGTCGTCAAAAATCTTCCCTGTAAAAATCGCTATCGGTCCCCACAATACGCTTCTATGGCAACCCAATCGTTTTCTAAATACAGATATAGATTTCTACGGCTTTTTATGTATCATTTTTTATGAAGATTTTTCGGGTTAGAGGAATGAGCAGTGCTTTCATTTGTTTTGTAAGAAACGCATCTAGAAATGCCTCTTTTATTTTGTTCTTTGACACGTAACATCTATTCCGAAGCCTCATTTGTTTTGTAAGAAACGAATCTAGAAATGCCCCTTTTATTTTGTTCTTTGACACGTAACATCTATTCCGAAGCCTTCTGTACTGAAATTGTTCCCGAATTTACTAACGCAGTGTTTACCTAGCAGGGAGGTACCAAAAGAGACGTTGAAACTTTGCCAATTTTTCTTGAGGTGTTAACGACCAACAAACTGGAATTTCAGAAGATGTAAGTCAGTAGTATAGAAGTTATTTAAATATTAATATTTCACTAAATGTTAACGCTTTGTGGGGGAAGTACTAGAAGGAGTGGACGAATATGGCCCATCTCCAACTTAGTCGGAGACAGAGAAAAATATTACGGCATACCAAATTCGAAGTCAATCGATTATCCTTTCAAGAGTAATCAGGCGCACCAAACAGCAGACAGACACCCGGACAGACAGACGGACGGACATTACTCAAATGACCCTAATCAAATTTCTGCAATTCGATTTAGCGGGCCGAAGTTATGCGGAGCTAGTTGTTCTCGTCCAGGATAAAGTTTTAAAGTGCATTTTGCTCACATAGTGTAATTACTAAGAAATTATCATCTATCCTAAGCAATAAAGAAATTCTTATGATATCCTATTTTTTCAAGAACATTTTCCGTTTACTTTATGATTCTTTGAAAAACATAGTCGAAAATTCTCCTGCTATTTAGTAAGCTGCATTCATCTTCTTTAGTGTTTTTTTAAGGATTTATAGAATTTAAATTACTCTTCCATTATTTTGCAATTTCGTGATAACAAAATTCGCAGTGCTGATCGGTGTATGGAAAAACAATTGGTTTTTTACGTTCCTTTGATGAGTTCCATATACCCGTTTTTATTAATTTTAGGGTGTTGCATCGAATAGCCATGAAATTCTTACAACAGTCACGGCAATGCTCAAGGGGTGGGATTGGCCCGGTCCGGCTCGGCTCAGCCAGTCACAGGGGTGTAGTGTAGAAATGCAACATGTGATACATTGTCCCAGATAAACAGTGAGTGTAATATCTCTCACCCTCTCCAGGAGCAAAAAAAAAAACAACCACTGTGATGTAACAACTACCAGCATAGCATGTGAGTGAAAGCTTTTGGGAGAAAGAGAATGCTTGAGTGTGAGCAATTACTATGAGTGGTTTTTTGAACTTAAATGTATCTTTATGAAAGCGTTTATGATAAAAGCATTTAAGGACTAAAGTTCCTACACGTTTAGTATAACAGAATATAGTTTCGAGCTTTTGTGTAAAAAGCTGGTAGGTCTGAGTTCCAAAGCTCTCTCTGGAGAACTTTTTTAGAACATTCAAAATGTCTTTAGTGTAGTTTAGAACCTCTATAAACTTTTTAACAAGTTTTTATATGTATTTTAGGATTTTAGGATTTTTTATACTTTGTTATCACAGTTTACAACCTTTGTAAACTTTTGTACAATTTGCATATTAAGGATATGCTAAATGTTACGGTTTACATCTTTTAGTTGAGGAATGTTTATGTAAATCAAATTATTAAGCTTTCTATAACATTAGTATAGGATAAATCTATGTGATTCAGTATATTACGTTTTATACAGTGCAGTGGTTTACAGGCTTTATTGATGGCGGTCACGATAGGCACGTACATTGCGCAATCTGGAATTCCAATTTTCCCGCAGTCTTTACAGCATTTGCGACTGAATTTCGCCAATATCTCGTCGAATGTTGACTTCTGGTATTGAATTTTCTCTCGTTTATCGTCGTAAACGAGTGCCAAAGAAAATACGATTATAAGCCAATAGGGTATGATTGATATGATATATACGGTCCTGGAAACCAATTAACAGAACCATAATGTGAAATACTTTGTTTATAAAAAGGTTCTTTGAGTAAATTATTTGTAGCGTCGCTATGTTTCTCTGTGTGGCTCCGTCCTGTTGGAACCGCATTGTCAGAGAGATTAATGACAGCTAATTGACGTACACAAAACTTGTATTAATTTTTCTATACATTCTGCCTATCATTGTTTTTAAAGACATATGGACCAATAACTCCATAGCCCTATATAGCGGATGTAATTGTACTGATAATTCAAGAGGATTATCTTTGCTCCAAATGCGACAATTCTGCTTATTTTCGTACCCATTCAACCAGAAATGACACTAACGTAGGGACCTTCCTCTCTACGTCCTTCTTAGGTCGTGTTTTGGCTTGATTTGTCTAGCTACCCTGCAGGTCTCGATTTCTGTCCGTCTCTCATTGGACTGCCTGCCTCTAGCCTAAGCCAAAGCATGCATGTGTACGGTATACATATACAATATATACAAATTCTTCGAGAATTTTTCATATCGTCCCTTTCCTATCAGCATTCCAGTTCCCCGTTATATCCCTATGCACAGGTACCCATATGAGGTGTATGTTAAGCTGCTCTGCCATCACGTTAAGAGATCTGCGGCAGTCGAGTGCTGTATGTGAACTTAGGGATGTGGCCTCCAGAGAATTGATGGCAGCTTGGTGACTACGTTGCGACTCAGCAACTTTTCCTTATTGTCATTAATTCGGTTTGATAGACACTACAGGTATCTGGTTGTCTATGAGCCACATTAAGAATGAGTTCTCTACAGTGTTCTTCGAAGCCATCATCAAGTCTCGAACCATCTGTGTAGAAGTGGAGTTCTGGTGTTCTACCAACCCATTCCTATCTGGCAAGTATCATAGTGGTGATTTTACTCTCTAAGGTGTACACTAGATAGGGTCATAAAAAAAAGTTGTGTTTGTCACCCCCTAGATTTGAAGATCATTCAAAGGCAATTCCAGAAAAAAATTTTCATTTTTTTTTGTGCACCCTACATACCGCCCTTTTAGTTTTCTTTATCCTGTGTTGCTATTTGATGTCCGATCGTAATGAGATGTATATCGTTGTTCACGTTTTGTAAAGGGCTATATTTCTTCCACTGATCATTTTTGACCCCGAGGTCAAATTCGATAATTGACCTCTGTTATCTCGTTTTCTACCCCCCTACATAGGGTTCAAAATTGTAAAATATATGCTGAGGTCAAATTCGACTAGTTTCTTTTGGTCTCGCTTCTGTCTCACTCTCTCTCACAGACACACGAATAACACAATGCAACAAACACACAACCACTACGGCGGTTCCTTACAGCATCAACAAATAAAATTTGCGGAATTTTCCAACTAATTTTGAAGCAGTTTTAATGCAGAATTTAAGAATAAAATCAATTTGTTTTCTCATTCACCCTACACTCCACCAAAATTGTATTTTTTTCCATTAGTCCCTGATTTGACCTAGTGTGATCTTTAAGTATGATACGCCGATGATCATCTCTTGACAATGACAACACTTCTTCCATACTTCAGTTTGGAATCCGAGGTAAATATTTACCAGTGACTTCAGTTATTTGATTTTCAACCCCCGTAAATGATACTTATTTTGGAACACATGGAAAGGCATTTGTATGTAAGTTAAATATAGTGTTCAAACAATTTAACCATTTATATCATTTTATTAATAATTCTCTATAACTTATTTGATTATGAATACAAATGCAAACCGTAAAAGGAAAGTAAAGGATGTGCCACTTATAATTTTAATCGGCTATAAACAAAATTACCGATAGTTCTTTCAAATTTTTTGGTTTAATCGGCTATAAAAAAATTTACTGATAGTTTTTTCAAACTGGTTTTATTGGAAATGTTGAACTTTGTCATTTAATAATGCAACACAATATCATTCATATGACTACCAAGACTGGCTCGGCAATACCTCATCCGCTCAACCCAATTTTTCAGCACATATTCTATTGTTTCGAGCCGAATCTCTTCAATGGCAACTTATGGTGATTTCGTTTCTGAAAAATAATATCACCACATCATGTTGCTACATTTTCAAAATTCCCCCTGCACCCACTGCTAATTTCGCATTTTGCATGCGAACAATCGAACAAAAATCGTGCGGTGAGTAAAACCCATACCTACATTATGGCGCAACCATTTGATAGTGCATTAAGAATGTACGCTTTCAATTAGGTTTGGTTCTGAATTTTTTTTTTGCACAAACGAAATCACCATTAGATTTCATGTTTCAACGCTTTAATTATCTCTGGATGCTTTGCATAGCATTTATCATTAATTGGTTTCACAGAAAATAATACAAAGGGCTCAAATCACAAGTCAAACTAATCGGTAATTCAACTTTTAAATGACCCACCCTTTATAATGAAAATAGAAAATCTTGTAAAAAAAATCCAAAATGACGTATGGAAAAAAGTAGCCCTTCAAGAGATGATCCACGAGGTATCATACGTAAGGATAGGATAATAAATATGGAGTCAGTGGCAAAAATACTATTTTAGTGGAGTGTAGGGTGAATGGGAAAACAATTCTTTATTCTTCCTTTACCAAAGCTTCAAAATTTGTTAGAGAATCCCGCAAATTTAGTTTGTTGATGCTGGACCGAACTGCCATAGTGGTTGTGCGTTTGTGGCACAGGGTTATTCATGCGTGTGTGAGAGACACAGAAAATAATGTCAAAAGAAACTAGTCGAATTTGACTCCAGCATATATTTTACAATTTTGAACCCTATGTAACTTTTTTGTTTATAAATAAAACTGAGTACTTTAAAGACAAAAGTTTCATTATTTTAATAGGCCTTTATTATCGTTTCAAAATAAGTGGGGTAGAAAACGAGATAACAGAGGTCAATTATCGAATTTGACCTCGGAGTCAAAAATGGCCAGCGGACGAAATATAGCCCTTTTCAAAACGTGAACAACGGTATGCATCCCGTTACGATCGGACTTCAAATAGCAACACAGGATAAAGAAAACTAAAAGGGCGGTATGTAGGGTGCACCAAAAAAAATTTAAAAAAATTTTCTGAAATTGTCTTTGAATAATCTTCAAATCTAGGGGGTGACAAACGCAACATTTTTTTCTTTGTTGGGCATCGACCCTATCTAGTGTACACCATTGGTATATAGTCTTCTCGATAGGTTACCGTAGCATTACATTGTGAATACTAATGTGGCCGCAGTTCTCACACATCCACATTAATAGACAGTTCAATCATAATGCTAATTTCAATGGTATATGGATTAGGAATGGTTTAGACACCGTCCACCATAACACAATACCGTATGACATTATTGAAAGGTCTACTGCTATGTATATCCAATGGACGATTTTAGGCGAGAAGCCCCACCGTAAACCTACATCCTTCCTGCTGGAATATAAGGAGATGTTGGTCTTCATTACACGGTTAAGTCTGAATAACAGTTTCCAATTTAGAATTATTCCTAGCAATTTTGCACATTCAGAAAAGACTAGATCTGTTCTATTTATCGGAGGAGGAGGGTTCACATGTGGGACCTTATCCATCCTATTAAGGAGAACCAATTATGTCCAGTTTTGGTTAATGCCCAAATCGTTGCTTCTGGCCGATCTAGTCATCTAGTTCAGAGCCACCTGTAGGATGTCTCTGAGGACGTTTTCGAATTTCCCACTCACTGCGATTCAGCCTCAATGTTCCAGATAAATTAGTGGAGACAGTACTCCTCCTTGTGGGGTTCCTCTGTTTACAAACCTTGTTAGAGTTGTGGATCCAAGACATACTGTTATGTGACTTCTACTGAGAAGGCTTTGAATTAGTCTAATCAGGCGCAGCAACAAATCCGCTGAGGCTGCTTTAGTGTAATGGAGCTTAATCTGTAGACTTCTTACCATCATTGGTAATCGACAGATTAACTTCTACCCCGACAAGGGTGTTATCGAACTCTTCGGCCGTATCATCGAGTGGCATGTGCCCGCCAGATGCGTTAAAGAGTCCGGAGACTCCCCTCAGCTCCTCAGTGTCCGATGCAGAGCTTTCGTCCTCAGAAAAGGACGTTACAGTTGGAGTCACCAGAAATAATGGGCATGGATACATCCGCACTTCGAGAAAGCCGTGTATCAACCACGGTGGACGACTCACCTGGAGCTATATCCTGCTTGTATACCTTCAAGACTATAGTCTAGAAGCCATATTGTAGGGTTGCACGTTATATATGTGAGGTGGATTCAGCGTTGAGGATCAAATTGACCTGCCGCTTTTTACCATCCGCCTCACCCACCTTGCTGATTCTCTAATTATGGGCGGGCCGACCAGGATTGGAATCTTTTATTATTTCTAATATGTCAGCCGGGTTGGAGGGCTCTTCTGTAACCCAGGTGATGACACTAGGGTGACTAGGAGTGTTGTTTTTTCGACAACAAACAACTAGGCAGCCGGCCACACCTCACTCGCTCGACTCAGAGCAGCCTTATAAGGTCTACTGATCTGGCATCGCCGAAATATAAGAGCTTTACTCTCTCCTGATGCCATCCTGCATCGTTGCAGATTGGTGGTTTGCCCTGCATTTCTCTACGGACTTCGAGGTAATGAGCCATAATGGATGGATCCTTCCTCACTACTTCTGTCTATAACGGCCATCACTAGACTCTCCTTCGCAACTTCATTGAAGGTCTTGGTGAGTGTCCTGTTGATGGTGACATTAGGGCCTCTTTCCTTTTTCGAAGGCAGGGGTTCATCAGGTGATCTGATTCTTTTGACTTTATTAGCCGTTAACACAGCTAAATTTGTGGCTTTTTCAGTCGGCTCATTGGCCTTAGAAGCATCTATGACGCCTTTAGCTCAGGTAAGTGACTCTTTTTGTTTTTTGGTAAGAGCCGAAACCTCAACAGCCTCTAACTTTGTCAAAACTCTGAGCGCTATCCGGTGGTCATTGTGCTTCCCTTTTGACGGTCGGACACGACGTTTTCCCCTCACCGCACCACCTGTTGTGAGTACTGGGGGGAAATTTTCACCATTTTTGGTGTGGTCGGCTTTGGCTAAGACCAACGGAGTACAGTCGAACGATTGGGGAACCCCGCTCCATCGGAAAATGAAGGCATCCTCGCCAAGAAAATTTATTTATTTCCTTGTCTGTATTAGCCCATAATAGGTACTACGATGTAGGCATTCCAGACTTTGTACAGTTTTTTTTTGCGATTGCGTAATAGGTAATGCGTAATAAGTTTTAACTGTCTGCTCTATGATAAACACGTCCGTTCACTACAACTGATCAGCAACGAAAAATATAGACATACGAATATGTCTCTTAATTATCCCAAATTTCCCTTCCTGTTTAGCATTTGATATATTCGCAAAATTTGCGACAATCTTTCTTAATATTCCGGAAAAAATTATTTTATCGTATCGGGACATTCAAAAGTTTTTGGACTCATATGTTTTGTTTGCAAACATATATTATGTTAATTTTATTCTTTTTGCGTAATTTAAATAAGACATATTTATGACCGTTTTTTTATAATATAAGACATTTTGTGTGCAGCACATAATTTTAAAATATAAACTATTGTATATTTCACACATCTTTTTACAAAACTTTTGTGTTTCGTTATCTCAAAAAATATATTTTTAATATATAACAATCATTAAAATATCATATATTTTTTTTTTTTTTTTGTTACAGAAAAGTAAAAAATGTATAGCCATTGCCTGTGCCTTTTTTCTAGTGTAGCAGATACACATCATCATAATTTTAGTTTTTTTATTATTTATATTGTTGTTTTTTTTTTTTTTTGATTGGCAAAATGATTGTAAACTATAGAAACGACATAAAACAAACGTAGAAAGTAAGTAGTAGTAGTTAACAGAAAAAAATGTAAAAAGTATTTTTGGTATTTGTAAAATGTACTTACATTTCTTTTCGAAATCTAAAATTTGTCGGTTTTGTATGGTTTTGATTGATTGGTTTATTTTTTTTTTGGTTTGTTTTGCAAGAATTTTGCAAAGCGTTTTTTCGATTTTGAGAGTCACGTTTGTTGGTACGGAATATAAATAAAACAAAAAAAGAAGTAAATAACAACAAACACGAAATTAGATTCTTAAAGAAACATTTGGTTTGGTTTTTATGTTTTTTTTCTATTTTTTATTTGTTGAGATGAAGTAGAAATTGTGGTTAAAAAGAGAGACAGAGAAAGAAGGTGGTGGGTGGCACAGCAATATGTTCAATGTACAATGAACCATAACGAAATTAACGGAAAAGAACGAAACGAACGACAGCTTTTCAAAAATGCTTTAATGCGATTGTTTTCTTCAATTTTTAACGATTTGCATAAGCAATTATTTGTTTTGGCATTCATTTCTTTTTGTGAGTTTTTTTTTTGTTAGTCATGACTACTTTCATATAAATAAATAACTCTATTCTTTTGTTCGCCCAGAGACAATGAAAATGTAGATCTTTTTTGTTTTTTTTTGTCTTGTCCATTGCAATAAGTTGTGGACTTGTTATACAACAAATATGGTAAATATAAAATGTTCCATTTTTTTTATTTTTTACGTAATTGAATTCTTAAAACTAAATATATGTATGTAAATAAATTGTACGTAAATCAAAAATAAATATGTAATAAAATATATAATTGAAATTAAATCGAAAAAGCATGAATTTATGGCCAATTTAACAAACAGATAGACATACAAATGTTTTGAGATTTATTTACATACGACTCAATAAATAAAATTTGGAATGCATTTCTATTAGCTGACAAAGGAAAAGTGGCGTGTACTCACCCATATCATCGATGATCGGCGCCATACGTAACGTTATACCGACTAACATGAGGCACATGAGCAACAAGAGACACGCCGTGGCTATAATAGTCCAACGGGCACGTTGTGGCAAGTCATCTGGATCGATTACCTTCAACATCATCGCAAGCAGCAATAAATAAATTGGAAATTTGCAAATATTTTAATGAAAAATTGCCAAATTCAAAAAATGCATATGCATACATATACAAGTATGTTTACAATTACCTTGACTTCCTGGGTTTCTAAGTCTTGTACAAGAATTTTGGGTTTTTTATGACGATTGCGTTTTTTGTGGCGATGATGTCTGAAAAAGAAGAAACACACAGTGAGGGAGATTGCAAAAGGAAGAATTATTAATTTTATTATTAAAATTTTATAAAACTGGATATTAACGGTTAGGTTCTTTTTTATTGTAGAACTTTTTTTATTTGGTTCAAATTTGCATTAATCACTTTTGAATAGCACACAAAAGTTGTGTCATGACACCATTAGGTAAAAAAATCTTAAAAATTTTAATATGACACAGCCTTCTACTTTTTCTGCGTCGTAGAATTTTTAAAGTAAGTAAAACAAGTAAGGAAAGGCAGAAAGTCGGTCGACAATATAATACCCTACACATCCCTCACAATGCGATACGGGTCATTGCCATAATAATTTGGAATAATTGGTAAATGGGTAGGAACATATTATCTAATTCTGAAACGATAATCGCTAAATTAAGCAATATTCGTTCCTAAATTGAGAAACATCTTTCTGGAAAATTTTAATGATCGGTAGTAAAATACAACTTCTATAGCGATTTGATACCAAATCAGGAGGAAAATATATATGGAGTTTTAATATAAATCTGAACCGATTTTCCCTCAAAACTCATTCATGTAAAAAGACCTCCTTCTGTCAAATTTCGTACTGATCGTATATAAAATACAATCTCTACAGCGATTACATGTCAAATCGGGGGTAACATATATATGGAAGCTATATCTAAATCTGAACCGATTTTCTCCGAATTTGGCAGTATTCCTTCGAGTAATAAGAAACCTCTTTCTGCCCAATTTTGCACTGATCGTATATAAAATACAGTTTCTACAGCGTTTACAGGTCAAATCGGGGGTAACATATATATGGGTGTTATATCTAAATCTAAACCGAGTTTCTCCGAATTTGGCAGTATTCCTCCATGTAGAAAGAAACTTTTTTTGCCGACTTTCGCACTGATCGGATATAAAATAACATTTTTACAGCGCTCACATATCAAATCGGGGGTAACGTATATTTGTGGGCTATACCTAAATCTGAAGCGATTTCTTCCAAATTAAAAAGTGTTCATTCATATAATAGGAAACCTCTTTCTGGCGAATTTCATACTGATCGGATATAAAATACAGTTTTTACAGCGATTACATGTCAAATCGGGGGTAACATATATATGGGGGCTATATCTAAATCCGAAACGATTTTCTCCGAATTTAGTAGTATTCCTTCATGTAACGAGAAACCTCTTGCTGCCGAATTTCGCACTGATCGGATATAAAATACAATTTTTACAGCGCTTACATATCAAATCGGGAATAACATATATATGGGGACTATATCTAAGCCTGAACCGATTTGCTCCGAATTTAGTAGTATTCCTTCATGTAATAAGAAACCTATTTTTGCCGAATTTCGCACTGATCGGATATAAAACAACATTTTTACAGCGCTTACATGTGAAATCGGGGGTAACGTATATATTGGGGCTATATCTAAATCTGAGCCAATTTCTTCCAAATTTAACAGTGTTCATTCATATAATAGGAAACCTCTTTCTGGCGAATTTCATACTGATCGGATATAAAATACAGTTTTTACAGCGATTACATGTCAAATCGGGGCTAACATATATATTGGGCCTATATCTAAATCCAAACCGATTTTCTCCGAATTTGGCAGTATTCCTTCATGTAATACGAAACCTCTTTCTGCCGAATTTCGCACTGATCGGATATAAAATAAAATTTTTACAGCGCTTACATGTCAAATCGGGGGTAACATATATATGGGGGCTATATCTAAATCTGAACCCATTTTCTCCGAATTTCGCAGTATTCCTGTATGTAATAAGAAACCTCTTTTTGCCGAATTTCGCACTGATCGGGTATAAAATAAAGTTTTTACATGTAAGCGCTTACATGTCAAATCGGGACTAACATATATATGGGGCCTATATCTAAATCTGAACCGATTTTAACCAAATTCAATAGGTGTCGTCCTTGGGCCAAAAAAAAGATATGTGTAAAGTTTCGTCGAGATCGGACCATAATTGCGACCTGTACTTTGATTACAAGAATACATGCACAGACTGACGGACAGACAGACGGACTTAGCTAATTCAACTAGGAAAGTGATTCTAAGTCGATCGGTATAATAAACGATGGGTCTATTTCTTCTCTCTTTTGGTGTTACAAACACATGCACAAAGTTATAATACCCTGTACCACAGTGTCGTGTAGGGTATAAAAATGGTCTATTATTTGATCCAAGGCGGGAAAAAAATTATTTGCTAGTTTAGCGATTAGCATAGACTAAAACCTCAATATAATAAAACTTCAAATTCGGTAGTGTTGGTTCATGGATCAAGAAACACTACCATTCTAAATTTCAAAACGATTGGATGTAAAATATAGCTTCTATAGAACTAAAGGGCCAAATCTGATGAAGCATATATATGGGAGCTATAGCTAAATCTTAACCGATTTTCTTCAAATTCGGAAGTGTTGGTTCATGGATCAAGAAACTCTACCATTCTAAATTTCAAGACGATTGGATGTAAAATACAGCTTCTTCAGCATTAAAGAGCAAAATCGGACGAAACATATATATGGGAGCTATAGCTAAATCTTAACCGATATTCTTCAAATTTGGTAGTGTTGGTTCATGGATCAAGAAACTCTACCATTCTAAATTTCAAAACGATTGGATGTAAAATATAGCTTCTATAGAACTAAAGGGCCAAATCGGACGAAACATATATATGGGAGCTATAGCTAAATCTTAACCGATTTTCTTCAAATTCGGTAGTATTGGTTCATGGATCAAGAAACACTACCATTCTAAATTTCAAAACGATTGGATGTAAAATATAGCTTCTATAGAACTAAAGGGCCAAATCTGATGGAGCATATATATGGGAGCTATAGCTAAATCTTAACCGATTTTCTTCAAATTCGGAAGTGTTGGTTCATGGATCAAGAAACTCTACCATTCTAAATTTCAAAACGATTGGATGTAAAATACAGCTTCTTCAGCACTAAAGAGCAAAATCGGACGAAACATATATATGGGAGCTATAGCTAAATCTTAACCGATATTCTTCAAATTTGGTAGTGTTGGTTCATGGATCAAGAAACTCTACCATTCTAAATTTCAAAACGATTGGATGTAAAATATAGCTTCTATAGAACTAAAGGGCCAAATCGGACGAAACATATATATGGGAGCTATGGTTAAATCTTAACCGATTTTCTTCAAATTCGGCAATGTTGGTTCATGGATCAAGAAACTCAACCATTCTAAATTTAAAAACGATTGGATGTAAAATACAGCTTCTATAGGACTAAAGGGCCAAATCGGAAGGAAGATATATATGGGAGCTATATCTAAATCTGAACCGATTTTCTTCAAATTCTGTAGTGTTGGTTCATGGATCAAGAAACTCCACCATTCTAAATTTCAAAACGATTGGATGTAAAATACAGCTTCTTCAGCACTAAAGAGCAAAATCGGACGAAACATATATATGGGAGCTATAGCTAAATCTTAACCGATATTCTTCAAATTTGGTAGTGTTGGTTCATGGATCAAGAAACTCTACCATTCTAAATTTCAAAACGATTGGATGTAAAATATAGCTTCTATAGAACTAAAGGGCCAAATCGGACGAAACATATATATGGGAGCTATGGTTAAATCTTAACCGATTTTCTTCAAATTCGGCAATGTTGGTTCATGGATCAAGAAACTCAACCATTCTAAATTTAAAAACGATTGGATGTAAAATACAGCTTCTATAGAACTAAAGGGCCAAATCGGAAGGAAGATATATATGGGAGCTATATCTAAATCTGAACCGATTTCAACCAAATTCAATAGCGATATTAACAGCTGCGAAATACTCTAAACTGCAAAATTTCAGAACGATCGGAGTGAAATTGCGACCTGTAGTCGACGGAAAACTTTACATGGACAGACGGACGGACTTTACATGGATGTTGATCACAATAAACTGGATCTAAAACGATAATCTTAAAATGCGCAGTATTCTTTCATAGATCAAGAATCGGAAGGACCCAATAGATGGGGCTATAAATAATCTGAACAGATATTCATCTTGATTTCAGCACATACAAACACTTTACATTTTGTACAGGGTAGTGTTTTTATAGTACTCATAGTATATTTAAAATTGGGCGTTACTGGTACCTCCCAGACAAAATAGCCAATATAAATGAAATTAAAAATTATTTTTCTGAATTTTTACAATATGGGTCATAATTTATATATTTATCCATAGACTTTTCGTAAATTGGCATTATTTTCTTCGCTGAGATGCTAGCTTTCATAAAATGGAACAATAAAAATGTTTGCGATTTTTTTCTATTTTTATGGCTTTTTTTCGTGCCAACAAAAAAGTGTTGGATTTCAAGGTCGATTCTTTTTCACTTGAATTTAGAAAATACATTCCTTCACTTAGAAGGAACTCTTTGATCTTTAGCTCAACTCCACAGTGAGAAAACAACATAAAATAACATAAATAACATCAATAACAGATCAACTCCGCATAGGGAAATATCAAAATAAATTAAAAAAAATAAAAAGCTTTTTTTTGGGAAAAAAAAACAATTTTTTCTAATAGTTTTAACGACAGTTGCCATGTGGAAGTGCCATTATTAAAATTTGAAGAATTTTTTGCAGCAAAATCGAACTAGTCATTCTCGAGTTAAGTCAAACAAAAGACCTCTAAACGTAAAAAATTCCCCATAATGATACTTACACATCGGGTTGTCTTTTAACACCGTGATCCAAACTTCGTAAGCTTGAAGATATTACTTATATAATAAACAACTCCAATTAAAATACAACAACAACAACGACAATTAAAATACAACAACAAAACAGTAAAATTTTGCGCTGATAAACATTCCAGTATGAAAATCCTTAGCTCTGACTACCATAAAAATTAACTTTGTGATATGCATTCCTTATTAAAAGCTAGGTGTAGATGTTGTGTGAAGGTATAGCAATTTAAATTTTCCAATTTTAGTTTCAACGGCCATGAAGTCTCATCTTCTATTTGGTCACGACGGCACCGACTAACAGATATTTTTGGTTCTCATATACTATTCTCGGCTTGACCACAGGCCGATCATACAAATAGTATTTGTTTGCTCCAGCATAACGTCTACAGGCCTGGGCCTATTCTTAAAATTTAATGGACACATACGCCAATATTTTGAATGTTGCGTACTTTGAATTTCGTTATTCGCCAAGTTATTTTCGACCATTTGGCCGCTAATTGTTTTCGTATAGAAAAGAGCATTGTGTATGGACTACTTTAGATAGTCATGGTCGCAGTCAGTTCTCGAGCTATTTAAACAATTGTATTATATTTTTTATTGAAACAAAAATTAGGACGCAGGAAGTCGAAAAAATGGCTATAGTAAAAGATATGTATAAGTATTTTAAATCTTTGGTTCACAGACAGCTTCGTCTGTCTGGCCACACACTGATCATAAACATTTGGTTTAATATTCACGATCAGTCTACATGAAAGTTTATCAAATATAAGTTATTAGCTCTTTGTCGACCATTTAAATAACAGAAATAATTATACTATTTTGGTCTCAACTGTTAAAATGTCATAAGTCTGAGTGGGGTATTATTCCAGCCACACTATTAAATATACACGTGCAAACTTTCTGAATAATACGTCTCAGAGGTCAAAGGTCGCAAAACGCGTCTCGCAAAATCAATTGGTTTATTATTGTATTGCATATAGGTTCCATGTTTTGATTTAATCGGCTAAGTTTTATAGTAGAAAGCATAAAACGTGGATTTATGTTCGGTTTGACCCCTGGTTGGCCATTGAATTATTGATTAATTTATAGAATCTTAGCTCCTAAAAAATGGGCGAAGTTGCCAAGACCCTTTTGGTACCTCCCACACAAATTCACAATTTTGAACCAAAAGTTAATAGCTTATAACTCTATTACCTGTGCATACAAAGACTTGCAATTTTGTACAGTGTAATGGTTTAATAGTACCTACAATACAGTGAAACATTGGATTTATTGCCACGCTCCTTTTGGTACCTCCCACACAAATGGACCTTTTTGTACCAAAAATTACCAGCCTATAACTTTAATACCAGTGCACACAAACACCGCCCCTTTTGGTACCGCCCACACAAATGGACCTTTTTGTACCAAAAGTTAACAGCTTTTTTAGTTTATACGTATACAAATACTTGAAATTTCGTACAGTGCAATGCTTTTATAGTAACTAGAGTCTAGAGAAAAATGGCTGTAATTGGCACGCCCCTTTTGGTACCTCCCACACAAATGGATCATTTTGTACCAAAAACAAACAGCTCTTAACTTTAATACCAGTACATACTTTAAGGTTATTAAATGCAATTTAAATTTATAATAATTTAATTAAAACAAAAAAATAAATAAATTTACTAATATTTTTTGGGACTCAAGGTGAGGGGATTCATAAGTCGGTTTATCCGACTGAACTTTTGTACTTTAAAGTTATTAAATGCAATTTATTATTTATTTATTTATATGAATTACAATACAAAGTAAATTTATATTCTAATTTTAAGGTCCGGGGAAAGGCCGGGTTACAAAGACCATATGGCTAAATGTTTGCAGCGACAGACCAGAGCCTGTGGTGGGAATCGAACCCACGACCCCCAAACTCATAGGCGAGTACGCTACCAAATCGCCTACTGGGGCGCTCTAAATGCAATTTAAATTGATAATAACTTAAATAAAACAAAAAATAAATAAATTTACTAATATTTTTTTAGACTCGTCAAGGTGAGGGGATTCATTAGTCGGTTTACCCGACTGAACTTTCTTACTTGTTTTTTCTATCTCAGGCTTCTAATATTTTTTCTATCTTAGTCTCAGTTCGAAGATGGACCATATTGGTCCACTCCTTCTAGTACCTCCCTCACAAATGATTAAAATTTAGTGAAATATTGATTGTCTAATAACTCATATACTACTTAACCGAATCCTC
Organism: Eudasyphora cyanicolor; assembly: GCA_963930755.1. Lineage (NCBI taxonomy): Eukaryota > Metazoa > Arthropoda > Insecta > Diptera > Muscidae > Eudasyphora > Eudasyphora cyanicolor. Next base: position 123,951,803 of record OZ005738.1, read on the forward strand.
TGTAATTCCACAAACAGTAATAGTTTATCTGTTGCTATTAACTTTTAAAAATGGGTGAAGTGGCCCCGCCACTTTTGGTACCTCCCACAAAAAATGTAAAATTGTATACAAAAAGTTAATAGCTTATAACAATAATACCAGTGCATAAAAATACTTTAAATTTTGCACAAGGTAATGCTTTTATAGTGCCTACAGTCAAGTGAAAAATGGGCGTTATTGCGACGCCCCTTTTTGTAGCTCCCGCACAAATGTACAAACATTTAAATCAAAATTAGTTAAATTATGGCAAATTTGATTATCTCATAACCTTAATATATTAGTGCACATAAACGCTTACAGTTCAGCACAGTGCAATGTGTTTAAAGTATCTACTGTTCAGCGAAAACGAAACGTAAACGGACGACTTAATCTGCCGAAATTTGATTTGGGCGGTACGTTTACGGGGATTTGCAAACAAAATCAGCAAAACAACGAAAAAAGAAGAAATTTATGCGAATCTTTTGAAGTGTAATGATAAATAAGTGATACAATTTTTAAATACGAGCATGAAAATATAAAATAAAATAAAGATGTTATCATTTTTGTTGTGAATGTCTGAGTCATATGGCACGTTTTTCAAGTTTTGGGTAATTGCTCCAGCGGGCAACGTTGCGGCAGCGCTAAAGATAAGTTACGGATAAGTTTGCCTAAACTAGCATTAATTTGATAAACCCTTCTGGTACCTCCCACACATATCGACACATTAATTCGTGTAATATTCCATATTACATTACTCACAAAGTGAGGGTATAGTTTAGTCGGTTTACCCGACTGAAACATCCTTACTAGTTTTTTTCCTCATACCGAAAATTTTGTTGCCAATTCAGAAAGGCTGATGTAAAAAAAATCTATGTATATTCTGAACCGATATCCACAAAAAACTAGGACAAAGTCGGGTTAAAGATTAAAAATATCTCGGTAACTATATGAGCTATCTCTTAGACATAAAATGGAATCAGACGAAAACGACGAAAGTTACACGCGCTTGAACATTTTGTTCACCCAGGTGGCCAAATTTGAGGCCCTGTAGCTCCGCCCCTGTGTACCGTAGGGGGTCCAAACTTACAACTTGAGCTCTCAAGTACATGCCAAGTTTTGTCGCAATCGGTAGATTGGTTAGGAATTGGTAGTTTGGTTTAGAATTCCTCCCACTGTGCGCTGGTCTGTCTGTCTTTCAGTCTAATTGTTGCGCATGATAACTCACGAAAGAAGCTTGACCGATAGACTTTTATTTGTATGTTTTTTTCCAAAATCAAATTTTAAAAATAATAGGCAAGCTCGAGATCAACGTATAAAATTGGATTAAAAAGGTCAAATAAAAACAAAATTATGAAAAATTTCAAAATATTTTTTGCAGTTTAAATTAGACCAATTTGAGGTGATAACAAACCTCGCTTGCAAATTTTTGTCATAATGATATCTGAACTAAATATCGTTACATGGAATGCAAGAGGCATTAAAAATAAAAGTATTGAATTATTTCACTTTCTGATAACTCATAGTATACATGTATGTTTAGTTTCTGAGACTTGGTTAAATTCTAATTTATCACTAAGCCACAAAGAGTTTTATGTATATAGAAATGATAGAGAGTCAAGAAAAGGGGGAGGAGTAGCAATACATCCTTAATTGAAAACATTGGGGTAAAGGTCGTGACAGATTCTGGGGATATAAACATATTTTCTTGCTATTTTCCAGGTGGTCGGGTTGGCATTGATGGTACACGGAAACAAATGTTTGCGTCAGATATCCACAAACTTAGCAGAAGTGGAAAATATATTTTAGGGGGAGACTTCAATAGTCGGCACCAATCATGGGGTTGTACTAGGGCAAACTGTTGGGGAAATATCTTATATGAAAAACAGGATTCCTACAATTTAAACATCGTGCATCCAACTGAAAGTACATACATACTATCACAGCTAAATCGACAAAGTTCAACCTTGGATATTTTCATCACGAACAATGTGGAAAACTTTTCCTCGGCTGAAGTAATAAACGAGCTATATTCTGACCACCTACCCGTTAAAATAACCATGAAAAGTAGATGTGAAAATACAACATTTCAGTATTTAAATTTTAAAAATGGAAATTGGCATCGTTTTGCTAGGTATATAAATAGACATCTTGTCCTCCCAATAGACGACACAATTTCCAACACTGAGCAAATAGACTCAGCTTTAGAACATTTTATTAGAACATTAAATGAAGCAATTGCTGACAGCGTACCTCTAAAACGAAAAAGAAATTTCAACAATCAGTTGCCAAGAAATATTAAATCCCTAATTCGGAGACGCAACTACCATCGTCGAAATTGGATCCGGTATAGGAATACTAGCGACTACTACGAATTCAAGACTTTGAATTCTGTAATTAAATGGCAGATCGAAAAATTCAGAAATTCGTCATGGAACCAATTGTTATCTTCTTTAGACAAAGGTTCTCATCCCTTCTGGAATTTAACGAAAATTATTAGGAAAAGTCTCCGAATATTCCAATTTTGAAAGACGGCAAATTACGATTCTCCACTACTAAAGAGAAATGTGAACTATTAGGTAAAACCTTTTCAAATAACCACACCTACTCTGCCGGTTTAACAGACCCTACAACGGAGATTGAAATAAGAGACACTATTTGCGTATTTAATTTCAACTCGGAGCGAACTCGGGGATTTACAACATACGACAATATTGCTTCTATAATTAAGTCACTAAAAGCCAGAAAATCGCCTGGTACAGATGGCATTAATAATATTTGCCTCAAATCCCTTCCGAGAAAAGGTATACGTTTTTTTTTGACTATTTTTATAAATTGCTGTCTTAAGTTAGGTTATTTCCCTGACTTATTTAAAGAAGCGAAAATCATAGCAATTAAAAAACCCAACAAACCCTCATGTTCCGCATCCTCATATCGTCCCATTAGCTTATTGTCTTCCATAAGCAAGGTGCTTGAGAAAGTAATAAAGGAAAAAATTATAGACTTCGTAGACGAAAATAACATTTTGCCTCCTCAACAGTTTGGGTTTCGCAGGGAACTTAACACTATTCATCCCTTAGTTAGAATAAGAAATATTGTCAAGTCAAATTTTGAGCAACAAAAGTCCACCGGCATGGTTTTATTGGACAAAAAAGCTGCTTTTGACTCCGTATGGCACCAGGGATTGATTTTTAAATTAATTAAATTAAATTTTCCTCCATATATTATAAAAATTATACGAAACTTCTTACAATTCAGGTCATTTAGGGTTCACATCGGATCTATTCATTCAGGGTTATTTAGCCAAAATGCGGGATGCCCACAGGGATCTTGCCTATCACCAGTGTTGTATAATATATACACAGCAGATATTCCGAATATTGAAAACTGTAATATGTAAATATTTGCTGACGACACAGCAATCTTATGTTCAGGTAAATTATCTTCCGAAATTGTTTCCAACCTGCAAGTGGCACTCAGAAAATTATTCGAATATTTCACTAAATGGAAAATAGCAATAAACTGTGAAAAAAGTCAAGCGATCTATTTCACCAGGAAACGGAAAGAATGTTTTATTCCTCAAAGCAACATAAAAGTTATCAATGTAGATATAAAGTGGGAAAAAATGTTAAATATTTGGGTGTAATTCTAGATTCCAAATTAATATATAAGGATCATGTATCATACATTGTCAATAAATGTAATATCCTTATTAGAACTCTTCTTCATTAATAGATCATCTGCTTTAAACATCGAAAATAAAATGTTAATATTTAAATTAATATTTCACTCCGTGATATTTTATGCAGCACCTGTTTGGGCAAATAGTGCAAATTGTCATTTAAAACGGCTACAGATACTCCAGAATAAACTTTTAAAGTTAATTTTTAATCTCCCAAGATCATACTCCACTGAACGGCTCCACCAGATCGCAAATGTCGATCTTGTGGTTGTCAAGATAGAAACACTCTCTAGAAGTTTTTACACTAAATGTTCTTATTCAGAATATAATCATATTGTAGAGCTGGTCTCAGTTTAGTGTATTATGTAGTTTTAAGTAGTATATAATGTTTTATCTTATACCAAAAATATCATACAGGTTTTTTTGAAAATGTTTGCCTTCATTTGTTATATTAAAGTTATGAATATTATTTTATGAAACAAATTGTTAAATCTAAGTAGAAGAAGGAAATATCCTTAAACTCTTTGAATTGTCTCTCCTTTTATCATAAGCAAAATTTATTTATCATGAAAACAATAAATTGAATTGAATTGAATTTTTTGCAGTTCTGACATCTTCCATACAGAGTTGCAAATTGCACATTATTAGAAGGACGACATTAATAAATCGTCTCGGACATCAATTCTAATTTAACGGCAGAGATGGGTCTACAAACAACAAAAGATGGATCTTTCTCTTGATTTGGAGGTTATGCACTAATTTACAAAGTCCTAATACAATTTACCAGAGTACTCGTATACTGTAGTGTAGTGCATTCTACAACTACTGTACAAAACTGCAACTACTTATATATGTACAAAATTTACATCGAATAGATTCATCTGCTTAAACGACCTATACAAACAGTATTATATTATTTCATAGCGTATTGTCATAATACCTTGGTGTAACTATCTTACAGCGGAATTGAAGCAGAAATTTCCTTGAAGTAGAAGTATTAACCCAATAATTTCGTGCTTTATTACGGTTCATGCCACATTGTAGTAGAAATTACAGAAACTCTATTGTGATTTCTTCTTTGCGTGTTTGTCGGCTCAAATTGTGCCAAATCAGTTCTTTGAAATGACCCTAGACAGTAAAATATTACACTCAGAAAAATATTGTAATAAAAACATTTCAAATGTACGCGAAATACATTTCCTTTTTTTGCGGTAGGAAGACAGTTGCTTTACAAAGTTATATGTCCATTAAAAATGTTTCCACGGTCACGTTTGTCATTGGCCAAGCATGACCACACAATGACTGTATTCATTTTTGATTTTTCCCTAAGAATTGGTTATTGAAAATGTCAAAAACAACAAATACTGTTTTATGTACGAGTAATATCACAAGGGGGAAATATTTATAGAACTATTCTTTTTCGTATAGATTATTTTGAAAGGTAATTTTTAAGGATAGTTAATAATCTGTTCATTTAAATATTTTTTTGAAATGTTTCCTAGATCCTAGTGAAATGGGCTGTTTATTAATTAATAATTATAATATTATATTATCAAATACTGACTTATTCCGGAAATTTAAATGTTTTATTTGCCAGCAAATATCTAGTTTGATCTAAAACACATTTTTTTCCTGAGTGTATTCATTCGGTGTAAATACTCAAAAGAACGAGGTACACTCCAACACACACAGCTGATGCTGCTGGTCCCGTGTAAGGCGGCATGTCCTTTTTTCTGATTGTATAGGTGCACAACTATTCAAAAGTGTTGTTGTTGTTGTTAACGCTGTCGCTATTGCTGCTGCTGCGCAAGAATATTATACCTTGACCTAAATTTCGGATGAATAAAAGAACTGAGAACTACTGAACAGCAATGAAACGAAACTAAATAAAATAAAATACAAAAACTGGTGAAGTAAAACATGAGAATAATTAAAATGTTTGCCAAAGCAAAGCAATGGCACGAATGCAAAGGCAACAAAGGGGGAGGAGAAGGAGGACGATCTGTGCCAAAATTCTCCCCCAAGAGAATCAAAGACAAAATAATACCGGATGGCAGCCAAGATGAAAAACGAAGCACCAGAGACGCAATTGAAGGATAGAAAAACTGCATTTATTCCCAGTTTTAATATTAATCGAAACAGAAAGCGAAGCAAAAATGCAACAAGACCATCAAAAAAACACAAAACAAAGTAATCACAATACAATGGCCCGGTCTGCCTTGTGGTAGACGAGACGTTTAGCTAACAAAGGTATGTAGCTGGTGGTGGCGGCAGTGGCTGCTGACTGAAGAGCAGGAAATGGAGAGCAAAAACGGAAACGGAAATATTAACGACAAGTAAGAGCAGTCTGACCACTGGAAAATGTGCTAACGCAGAGGAGGCCCAGCTTGATTAGCAGATAGTTACTTTGATGGCACTAAGAAGCAACAATTTTGTGCGAATGATCGAGTTTCCGCAATATTGGATTTCTAAAGCAGAAAAAGACAAATAAGAATGGAGGTTAGTTAGGCCCAACACCATTCGTAGCATTCAATTCTATATACAGAAAAATCTTTAAAATGGAAAAGAAACAAATCAGGAGCGTAATTGTTCTCTTCTCCTATAGTAAATCCATTTAAAGATAAAACAAAAACTTCAAACATTCAGCCAAATTGTTCAGAAAATGTGACATCTATGTCTTAAGTGAAGATATTTGAGGACGACCTCTATATTAGAACTATATCACAACAGAATTGTTCAGAATTTGTAATATAAATAAAACGCAAGCTACAAAATTTCATAAATACCGACTGGAAAATCTGGTATTTATCAAAAACAATATATGTAATTTAAGAAGACATTCCTTCCCGTAGCGAGTATGTGTCAGTTACGAACGAATAGGAATTTGATTCCAACGAGTGATGTTTTTCGAGGATTTTCAGACTGTTTTCCTGAATTTTTTTTAATTGTCACAATTAAAAAAATAATATTAATCGTGTGTCAATTCATTCCTATTCGTTGTTAACTGACGGATTTTGACATTTCTGCCTGAAGGAATATCATCGTCAAAAATAATAAATATTAAGATATGTCATCCCCGAGCGAGTAAGTTGTCAGGTACGAACGAATAGAAATTTCAACGAGTAGGACTTCAAATTTTCCGCGATTCCACGAATTTCGGACCGATTTTCCCGAATTTTCTGTACTTGTTACAATTAAAAAATTAATTTTAATCGATTAGTACAAAAAAAGTTCAAACTATGTTCGCGGAAAACTGTTTTTTCGCGTGTGTCAATTCATTCCTATTAGTTGTTAACTGACGGATTTTGACATTTCGGCCTTAAGGAATATCTTCGTATTCGATAATTTTTGGTATTTATGACACAAAGCAAAGCATTTTAGAGCGACCGTGCCAAAACAAGGATCGATGTCGTTACTTCTTTGTTGAAGAGAATTTTTGTCAAACAAACATTAACCTGCATAGTTTCAGACAAATTGTTTAAAAAATCATGACATTGCAGAACTGATAAATTAAGTTAAGAGGGATCTCTGTAGGAGACTCGCAGGGTGGCCCATCTAGTGGTTTCTTTTTGAATTGGCTTGGATTTGACTCCGGTAGACTATTTTTGAGGGGCACCGTGAAGGAACGATGTCGAGTCAACACCGATTCAGGTCCTTTAGGCAATCCATTCGCATGCAATCCATTAGTGGGATAGAGCAGAAACCGTCACCAACGTCTTGAAAATTGCGTTGACTTGGAAGGAAACCGATGCCGTCGCATGAATGAAATCGTGTTCCATAAATAATGAGAATGTTTTTTTTTTCACATAAACTAACATGTAAGAAAGTTCAGGGGGTTTAACCGAATTACGAATCACCTTAACTTCAGGTGATTCGTAAAAAAATGGACCATTCTTAAAACATATACTGATGTGGAAATTGTAGTCCTGCAGCATCAAAGCAGTTACACTGATAGAAAAACCGTTCGTCACCATTACGAATCAGTTTCGCCAATACATATATCTTCGTACTGATGACAAAAGGTTTCGTAGATGCGATGTTTTTGTACGTCAATAGAACGAACACTATCAGCAACCCATATTTTTGGTGATTTCGAAACGCGTCGAGGGAAGAATAAGGTTTCATTCCCACGACAAAAAGATTTATTTGACCATTTTGCTGCTTAATTGTACTGTCCTATATGCGTTCTGATTACCTTTGTTTAATATTTTGTTGCGAAAGTTTAATTTAAACAAGTAAGAAAGTTCAGTCGGGTAAACCGACTTATGAATCCCCTCACATTGAGTCCCAAAAAATATTAGAAAATTGATTTATTTTTTTCTTTTAATTAAATTATTATCAATTTAAATTGCATTTAATAGCTTTACTATATAACTGTTTACTTTAGGTACAGAATGGTCCATATGTGTGGGTGGTACCAATAGGGGCGTCCCAATAACGGTCACTTTTCTCTGGACTCTAGGTGCTATAAAAGCATTACACTGTACAAAATTTCTAGTATTTAAATGCACTGGTATAAAAGTTATAAGCTATTAACTTTTGATGTAAAATGGTCCTTTTGTGTGGGAGGTACCAAAAGGGGCGTGGCAATAATGCCAATTTTTCATTGTATTTCAGGTACTATTAAACATTACACTGTACAAAATTGCAAGTCTTTGTATGCACTGGTAATAAAGTTATAAGCTTTTAACTTTTGGTTCAAAATTGTCCATTTGTGTGGGAGGTACCAAAAGGGGCAAGACAACTTCGCCAATTTTTCTCGAGGTAATAGCGTGTAAAAAACTAATACTATGTGTAGAATTTCAGAAGATTCAAATAAGTAGTGTAGAAGTTATTAAATAATCAATGTTTTACTAAATGTTAACCCTTTGTGTGGTAGGTACTAGAAGGAGTGAACCAATATGGCCCATCTTTGAACATAGCCAGAGATAGAAGAAAATGTTACCACATACCAAATTTGAAGTCAATCGGTTACTCCTTCTGACAGTTATCGTGCGCACCAGCCAGCAGACAGACAGACAGATAGACAGACAGACAGACAGACGGACAGACAGACAGACAGACAGACAGACAGACAGACAGACAGACAGACAGACAGACAGACAGACAGACAGACAGACAGACAGACAGACAGACAGACAGACAGACAGACAGACAGACAGACAGACAGACAGACAGACAGACAGACAGACAGACAGACAGACAGACAGACAGACAGACAGACAGACAGACAGACAGACAGACAGACAGACAGACAGACAGACAGACAGACAGACAGACAGACAGACAGACAGACAGACAGACAGACAGACAGACAGACAGACAGACAGACAGACAGACAGACAGACAGACAGACAGACAGACAGACAGACAGACAGACAGACAGACAGACAGACAGACAGACAGACAGACAGACAGACAGACAGACAGACAGACAGACAGACAGACAGACAGACAGACAGACAGACAGACAGACAGACAGACAGACAGACAGACAGACAGACAGACAGACAGACAGACAGACAGACAGACAGACAGACAGACAGACAGACAGACAGACAGACAGACAGACAGACAGACAGACAGACAGACAGACAGACAGACAGACAGACAGACAGACAGACAGACAGACAGACAGACAGACAGACAGACAGACAGACAGACAGACAGACAGACAGACAGACAGACAGACAGACAGACAGACAGACAGACAGACAGACAGACAGACAGACAGACAGACAGACAGACAGACAGACAGACAGACAGACAGACAGACAGACAGACAGACAGACAGACAGACAGACAGACAGACAGACAGACAGACAGACAGACAGACAGACAGACAGACAGACAGACAGACAGACAGACAGACAGACAGACAGACAGACAGACAGACAGACAGACAGACAGACAGACAGACAGACAGACAGACAGACAGACAGACAGACAGACAGACAGACAGGCAGACAGACAGACAGACAGACAGACAGACAGACAGACAGACAGACAGACAGACAGACAGACAGACAGACAGACAGACAGACAGACAGACAGACAGACAGACAGACAGACAGACGGACATTGCTCATTCGACTTAAAATGACCCAAAACGGATATTCGCCCAGCATACTTAGGGTCTTAGGTCACTCCTTCGATGTGTTACACTTTTGGCTCGTAGCAAATAATATATACCCTCCTCTCTAAGGTGAGGGGATAAAAATCTAATAATGGTGATGAATGGAGTTCGTCGTGGTGATGAATGAAATTCGTCGTGGTGATGAATGGGATTCGTCGTGATGATGAATGGGATTCGTCCTGATGATGAATGGTACTCGTCCTGGTATAATACTGAATACTTTTCGTTCGTTTGCTTTAAGCCTTTCCTGATAAGAACTGCATTTCGAACGGAATGATCACAACTGAACCTAGCAAAGCAGTCAAGTAATTTTATTTTCCATACCGTTTTTAATGGTCTAAAACCAGATGAATATTTATTAAAATTTTTAAAATTAAAATAGTTGGGGCATGAATTCGTCGTGGTGATGAATGGTATTCATCGTGGTGATGAATCGGATACGTCGTGGTGAGGAACTCGATTCGTCGTAGGTATGAATGGTGTTCATTGTGGCGATGAATGGGATTCGTTGTGGTAATGAACTCGGTTCATCGTAGGTATGAAATGTGATCATCCTGAAGACGAAAGTTCTTGGAGATAAAATCCCAAAAATGTATGAAAGCGCCCTATGGCGCCACTTAAAAATACAAATAAATGGCAAAAATGGATACCTCGACCCCAAAAACCCCTCATTTACAATTCTGGCGTTGGGCCCTTTGATCGATGACATATGTGGAAGGCTGACTGAGATTGCCAATTTCTTCGCTGCGAGGAAGCTGAAAATATCCGCCACCAAATCATCGGTCACACTGTTTACTGCATGGACAGCGCAAGTGAAGGAACACAAGAATTCCGACCACCAACAACGCTTAGGCTCTTGGTGTCACATTTGATAGCCTCTGCAGGTCTACCTCGCATGTCACAGCTATCTGCAATAACATGCCCCAAGTCGCTAGCCGGCAGCACTTGGGGCACAGATAAAGAAACCTTGTTGACCTCTTACAAAGCGATAGGTCGATATGTGGTAAATTATGCAGCACCAGTGTGGTCACCGAATGTGAGCGAGACGCAGTGGAAGAATATACAGACCTGCCAAAATGTCGCCCTGAGAACTGCGACAGGGTGCCTCCTCATGTCTTCTGTTGACCACCTACGTACGGAGACGAAGATCGTAACGGTGCCACGACACAATTGTTTGCTGGCGAAGCAGTATCTGCTTGGTTGCTACCGTCCCAGACATCTCAACCACCATCTCGCTGAAGCCGTGAATAATTACAGAGTCAATGTCGTGGTAGGAGACCACCCTCCATCAGTGGCCTCAGAGGAAGAGGAATTACCACGGCACAAAACTAATCCTCCTATCAGAAAATGCTAAAAAGTTTGCGATTGGCCCCTAATGTCAGTTCTGTTTTGACATTTGTGTAGTAAACACATGCGAAATACACGTTAATAAACAATGTTACGCTACACTGCTCCTGAACGCGGAATATTGCTGACTATTTATTTGACCAATAATCGGTCGGTGACTTTGGCATAGATTTCCTGGCTGTCCAACATCTACTGGTGAAACACTGCGACGTTTAGCCGCTCGCCTCGAAGAGACTGGCACAACACGAGATTCTGCCAGGCGTGGCAGACCCCGGAGTAGCCATTCTGCAGGGAATATTGCTGCTGTAGCCGAGGATGTCATGGAAGCGCCGTCGACATCGACCAGACGACGTGCCACGCAAATGGGTATCAGTCGACGGTCTCTACAGCGAATTTTGGTACAAGATTTGAAGATGTTTCCGTACAAAGTCCAGACGGTGCATCAGCTGTTAGCTGCTGACCGGCAATCGCGTCTTACATAACATCGAAAGGTTACTTTTGCGCCACCTGTTACAAGGCGAATAAAAACAACTAATGGACAACAAACACATATACTGCTACAACAACAACAAAAACACCCCTTTTACAAATTTTTTATACATAAAAAAACCATGTTTTGTCTCTATTCTTGAATATATTGAAAAAAATACCTATTTTTAAATATTGGGAGGCTCGAAATTTATTTTCGACCTATGGTTTCTTGAGAAAAATTTCTTGAAATGATCCAGAGAACAAGAATCCGATGCGTTCTTATACTTTTTTTCAACTCCATACAAATTGGCCCGTCCTAGTATACATATAGCTACGGTATACACTTATATCCCGGTTTTTAATCTAAGCGATTTAAAATTTTCCTCAATTAAGTAAAACGGAGTTTTTATAATGTTACCGTTATTCCGTGCAGAAATCCAATGTATACCCAGTGTATTTAGTTGTTTGAAAATGTTAATACAAAATACTTATATTTTAATGCTAAATATTTCCTATCTTCAATTTGGACTATGTTTGCCCACCTCTGAAACTAACTTTGAAACATTCCGAAGAGGAAATAGAAAAAGGACCAACTAACCGACATGCAACAGTTTCGGATTTTTCCTCTCTTTTTTAGCCAGAAAACTGAAATACGAACTGCACAATGTCCTTCCAGTGCCGTACATATCGGCTGATGTCGATGTATATGTGTGTATGTGGTTGGGGTGGGTGTCTGTGTGTATGAAATAGCTCTGAATGTTGGGTATTTGTTTTTCATTTCCGCTTAAAGCTTACCGTAACTTCCGTTTGGTATTTCAACATATTAGAGCGCTGAAACTTTATCAGATCATACAGGAATTGTTAGTAAAGGCATCGCAAATGGTTTTGTAATGGAATACACGAGTATTTTTGGTTTTGTTAATAGTTGTTGCTCCAGTTTCTATGGATTATGTGGCGGTTGCCATCAGGAAATAGTAATTGGTGATGAGATGCCATTTCTGGAAGGGATACGAGTTTGTATGTACATATGTATTCGTATTTGTTCTATGCACACACTGTCTCAATAGTTTTTCTGTTTATTATGAATTTGCAATGTAGTGCGCATATAATGTATGTAGTAGTATAAATATTAAAAATTTAAAAAAGTTTTCCTATTAAGACAAATTACACGTACAATAGTCCACACGCAAATGTATGGAATATGTGGCAATCTTCTTTTTATACTTTATGCCAGAGCGCCATTTTTTGCTGTTCTACACACGTAATTAGCAATGCACATATTTATGATCAATTTTCCAATTTGGCGAATAATTTCTTCTTTTTTTACTTTTTTAATATTCTCTATGAGGATCTGTAGTTCATGTTATTTAAAGATTATATCGCTGTAAATATCAAAAGGATAGCTTAGGTTAAAAGTGTCAGCCTGTATAACAGGTTCACATTGTGCTGCCACAGGACGTAAAAGAAAAATATAAGTTATCCCTAGACTGCTTTAAAAAGCTAGAATGTTGGCGGATTTTAACATCATCCAAGTTAGATAACTCCCTAAAGAAATGAGAGCCTAAGGTTACATGCCACCCACTAAAGAGAGCGGAACACAGTAACAGCCGTAAGTGAGATGCCCGGTCTCTAAAGCTACAGCAGTGCGTTTGGAGTTTAGGCAGGGCCACATCAGCCTGCATTATATGCAGTTTCTGCCTAGTATCTACCACAACAAGGAAGAGCTTGCAGGTCGCTAGGGGCTTGCCCACATAATCCAGTTCCCCTGGAACGTGTAAGTTCATCTGTCTTGCAGTTCCCTGGTATGTCCCTGGGGCCCGGCACCCATATCAGGGGAATATTGAACTGTTCAGCCATCTCGTTAAGAGATCTGCGACAGTCGAGGGCAGTTTTTGAATTCAGGAATATTGTTTCCAGGGACTTAATGATATCGGCCTGACTACCAGAGAAAATATTTATACCGTATTTGGTCAGAACATTAATTTTTAGCCATTCCGTTACCTCTTTGATAGCTAAGATTTCTGCCTGGTAACACTACAATGATCAGACAGCAATGGATAGGATCTTAACAGAGAAATGTCTTTTAATAAAGCTGACTAGATCATCCAATGCGGTTTCGGCGGGCTTGTGCCTGCCGTACGCATGCTGCTGAGTGGACAGTAGCCTATAATCAGGCTACTCTGGAGAGATTATCTATTAATCTCTCCAGAGTTTTAAGGAGAAATTACGACAGATTAATTGGTCGGAAATCCTTAGATCCACGGCTTTCGCGCTTTGGGGATGAAAACAACCTTGGTTTCTCTCCATGTTATTGGTATGTATGCCTGATTGATACAACATGTGTATATCTCTCTGAGCCAGAGAGCAATTGTGTCAGTCACTGCCTGTAGCTCCGCCGGCGAGACTTTGTCTAGTCCTGGCGACTTAAAAGGTTTAAAGCTTTTGAGAGCCCAAATAATTCTAGATTCGTTTAGAATCTTGTTGGCAACCTCTGAGGGATGTACTTCAAGGGAATCTCCAACTGAAGTATTTAATGACTCTTCAGAGTTACCAGGGAAATGTGTATCCAGGAGCACTCCCAGCGATTCCTCACTGGACGTAGTCCAGGAACTATAATCTTTCTTCATGTACCCAATAGTACAAGGCGTAACCTTGAGGCTTCGGATGAGCTTTCTACGCCACTACATAAGTCTATCCAGGATTTATTTTGAGCCGTTCTCTTTTTACCGTTTGAATTATTCCTTGAAGTCGTTAAGAGTTGCAGTTACTCGTTCCACCGTTTCTTCCATAAAACGGATAGTTAAATTTCAGGACATTTGGAACAATTATCCTCCTTAATATTGGGTGGGTATACGGTATCAGGAGGCTTTGCATTCAGGCAGAAGCTAAAGTACTATAGTCGGAAAAACTATGAGAGTCCAAAAATTGAATCAGCTTAAACCCTGGCAACCTGAGCCCACAAACCTTATCTCCATTCAACCATGGTTCCTGGATTAGGACCAGGTCAGCCCCTCCTTGCATCAGGAGGTCTTTTAAGGCAGCTTATACTTCCTTAGCGTGATGGAGGTTTATCTGTAGGAACCGGACCATTGTCAGATTTCGTCACCATCGATATCTTTGCCTCGTCATCTGTGTCCGCTAGAACCTCATCCTTGCCGGATTCATCACCACAGGATTCTTCCGAACCCGTGATGAAGGGTTTCTCGACTCATCCAGACACATCGGTAAAGGGTGAAACGCAAGTTCCCGCCAGATGCTGCTCTGATACTTGCGAAGAGGGAGGTTCTTCATTAGATACTAGCCCAGTGTTATCTGGAGGAGTATTTTTCAAATTTCCTCCCTCATCGCTCTGTACCGCTTAAGACGGATTTTGCTGAATCCATATGAAACCATGTCTTTGGACTAGAGGAGGTGCCGGACACGGCATCTCCCAAGACAATCGAATAAAACAGAGCACAGTGCGTACTCTATCCCACTCCACCTGCTTTTGGGGATGTTGCTGTCTTCCTCTCCACTGTTGATGACCACCAGTATCCAGTCTTCCTTAGTAACGTCAGTGAAGGACAGAGGAGCAGCGTTACCACTCAACCCTTTGGCAATTTTGGATGCCGGCGGTTCATCTGGAGAGCGCAGCCTTTTAATTGGCTGCTGCCGTATGGAAGTTGATGCGGTATCATTTTCTTCAGAAATACTCCGGGCCCACTTCAGGGATTTTCTCTGTTTGTTGGTCAGAGATGCAGGATCGGCTATCTCAAGTCTCTCAAGAACCCTGAGAGCACTGAGCTGATCATTAAACTTACTCTTTAAAAGAAGAAGGTTGGTTTAAAGGTTTGCATAGAAGTGTAGGTCCATTACGTCATAGCCTCCAAACACGTAACAAGAACTGAGTCGTTGCTGAGGCGTCCGGATATCAGCAAAGGCAGCCGTCAAAACACAGTCGATGGTAACCCCTCACTGCGAACCGAAAAATCTGATGAGCACGGTACGCATAACACTCTGGACTTATGGGATTTTTTTTAAGTACCACTACTGTAGGAGAGAAACATGTCCACCACAGCACAACACCTATTACTTGCTGAGCCGCCCAGGTATCAGCAAGGCTCCGTACAAATAACCCTCGATTAACCCTCATTGCAAGCCATACAGCGATGGACACGAGGTCGCATTACACCCGGTGTTAGGGGAGTTTTTTAAGTAGAACCGCTCGTGCACTACGTGGAAGCGATCTACCAATACACCCCCACAAAGGATTAATATTTAGTGAAATATCTTCTGAAATTCCACACATAGTAACAGTTTATTAGTCGCTAACACTTCAAAAAAAATGGGCGAAGTTGCCATGCCCCTTTTGGTCCTTCACACAAATGATCCACTTTGCACCAAATGTTAACAAATGACAGCCAACCAAACTTGCGAGTTTTCTAACTCAATGCGGGCTGCTCTTCACTACTAAACACGGATGAAGATAAATAGAGCGCTTGTCGTGTGCCGCAGTTACATATAATCGGGTCGAAATTTTGCACACATCAGAAGCTTTAGTTTCAGCAAACATCAGCAGTAGAGACTAGTCTCATATATAACCCTTCTTCCTTTAATGTGAGCCTATATATATTGTGCTTAGTGTCACTAATTTAAATTGGTGAAAATTGATACCTAGCTTGATTTTCTTACATTATTGGATAAACTGTACACCAATAAACTTGTGATAATATTTTTAAAAAATATAACTATTTGTATGATACGATTTTTATTTAAAGTTATAAATTAAGTTTCAAACTGTCGAAAGTTTATTCTTTGGATTTTTTGGATAAAATCGAACAAACCCCAATTCCAAAAAAAATTTGAATGTTTTAATAAAATTTTCTGCAAATTAATCTCTTTCTACTTACCGATGTTTATGATGTTTACGTTTTGTACTATCACTTGGAACTATTTTTTCGAGGTCATCATTTTTATCTGATTCCATTTGCAATTGCATATCATAAGCGTAATCTTCAGTATATGGATATTGTCTGTTTTCGGCACGACCAATCCATCCACATTTCATACAATTTGCAAGCAGCGTGTGTAATTTTCAGCATTTCATTTGTGTCCAGCAGCCAGAGATGAAGAAGTACAAGCAGAAGGAGAAACAATTGTTCCGAATCAGTCATGCATGATGGACGTTCCAGTTGCAGTATTCATCCATATATATGCAGTCAGTGTCCCGTTCAGTTGATCAGAGTCATAGAAAAACACAACATATATTTATGTGTGTCAAATTTAAACGGGAATAAAGAAAGAAAGGAAGAAATTGAAAAAATCAGAAAGATGTATTATACACAAATAAGAGTTAAGTGAAGAAGGAGAAGAAAATGAAATGTGCGCACGAAAACAAAAAAAGTTATTAATGATGAGTTTATGTGTCAGAAATGTTCATAAAGCTTTTTTTGCATTTTTGATAAGAACTCTCTTAATTAATGTTTTATTGTCTAGTTTTTTTTTGTTTCATTCGGTTTGGGAGGTTTCACATTTTGTAGTGGCTAGTTAAGATATACGATGTAGCCTTGCTTAATGCTGACTACACATTTTGGAAGACATAGCATGTGCGTTTCCGTTTACTTACATGGGATCATTGGGGGGCATTGTGAGTATACAATGCTGCAGACCACTCGATGTGGGATAAACCAGCACTGGATCGGAACAGCGATGATAACGTTCTGTAATTAAAATGGATTTTGTGATTAAACGATTTAATTAGATTCAGTGTGTAGGGATTTAATTTGTATACGTGATTATTTCAAAAGAGAACTCGATTATGCCCCATGTTCTTTGCATACAAAACCAATCACGTCAAGTAGTGGGTAGTTCCCAATGCAATTAAATTAAAATTTCAAATGCAATATTTTCAGTATTCGCACTCACATACTCCTAAATAAAATACATACATATTCTGACAATTTATCGGGTGAGATAATTTCATTCGCATAAACTGACTTAAATGTATTTCACTCCTGTATGCTTGCCTATATAAGGCCTAGCATTAATCCTTAAGACATTGCGAGTAATTGTTAAGGAGATACGCGACAACTAATAACGGGTGCATTTTTTTAATATTTGGTTTTTCAGAGTTCTTGCCAGTTTATGCGGGATTTGTGACATGTCTCTAAGTCAAAAATGTTCAGTTTTCATTTTATCACAAACAGACCTGCAAATAAACATTGCTTGCAGATCATTGTGTTTTATTATCAAAATGCGTGCTGTGTGAAAAATGCGCTTTTTTCAAAAAAATGGGAACGTCGATAAACAAAATGGCCGTATACGTTCCAAAGAGTAGGCAGAGGCTGTCCAAGAGCTGCAAATGCAACCTGAACCAGTAAGGCAAGATAGAAAGCCGATCGGGCCGACAATATTTAAGTAATATCCTGCACATCCCTGGCAATGCGCAAAGATTGTTTCGTTTCAGTTTCATTACAAATGTTGATCATAATAAACAAATATTACAGCAGCATATATTTGATCTAAATTTGTAACGATTATCTTGAAACTTATGGTGATGTCGATTGTGAATAAAGGTACACCGTCGACGTGAAATATTAAAAAATCGGTGTCCTTTTTAGGTCGAACGGATGTAGTCCCTCGAATTAAACATAGCTCATTATTCAAAATTTCAAAATATGACCTAAAAGTCAAGTTTTCGCGGAAAGACTACGAAAATGTTGAACTTTTTTGCAGAAACGAAATCGACATTAGATTGTTGGAGCACAATTTGCTTCACATTGGACATGGATGGGTTTTTATACCCTACACCAAACTGTGGTACAGGGTATTATGACTTTGTGCATTTATTGGTAACACCCAAAAGGAGAAGAGATAGATCCATTGTTTATTATACCGATCGACTTGTAATCACTTTCTGAGTCGATTTAGCTATGTCCGTCTGTCTGTCCGTCTGTAGATGTATTCTTGTAATCAATGTGCAGGTCGCAGTTATGGCCCGATCTTGACGAAACTTTGCACATATCTTTTTTTTTGGCCCAAGGACGATCCCAATTTAATTTGGTTAAAATCGGTTCAGATTTGGATATAGCCCCCATATATATGTTAGCCCCGATTTGACATATAAGCGCTGTAAAAACTTTATTTTATATCCGATCAGTATGAACTTCAGCAGAAAGAGGTATCTTATTATATTAATGAACACTGTTAAATTTGGAAGAAATCGGTTCAGATTTAGATATAGCCCCCATATATACGTTACCCCCAATTTCACATGTAAGCGCCGTAAAAAATTTATTATACCCTACACCACACTGTGGTACAGGGTATTATAACTTTGTGCATTTGTTTGTAACACCCAAAAGGAGAAGAAATAGACCCATCGTTTATTATACCGATCGACTTAGAATTACTTTCTGAGTTGATTTAGCTATGTCCGTCTGTCCGTCTGTCTGTCTGTGCATGTATTCTTGTAATCAAAGTACAGGTCGCAATTATGGTCCGATCTCGACGAAACTTTACACATATGTTTTATTTGGCCCAAGGACGATCCCCATTGAATTTGGTTAAAATCGGTTCAGATTTAGATATAGCCCCCATATATATGTTACCCCAGATTTGACATGTAAGCGCTGTAAAAACTTTATTTTATATCCGATCAGTCTGAAATTCGGCAGAAAGAGGTTTCTTATTATATGGATGAACACTATTAAATTTGGTTAAAATCAGTTCAGATTTAGATATAGCCCCCATATATATGTTAGCCCCGATTTGACATGTAAGCGCTGTAAAAACTTTATTTTATATCCGATCAGTATGAAATTCGGCAGAAAGAGGTTTATTATTATATGGATGAACACTGGTAAATTTGGAAGAAATCGGTTCAGATTTAGATATAGCCCCCATATATACGTTACCCCCGATTTGACATGTAAGCGCTGTAAAAACTTTATTTTATATCCGATCAGTATGAAATTCGGCAGAACGAGGTTTCTTATTATATGGATGAACACTATTAAATTTGGAAGAAATCGGTTCAGATTTAGATATAGCCCCCATATATATGTTACCCCCGATTTGACCTGTAAGCGCTGTAAAAACTGTATTTTATATCCGATCAGTGCGAAATTCGGCAGAAAGAGGTTTCTTATTACATGAAGGAATTCTGTCAAATTTGGAGAAAATCGGTTCAGATTTAGATATAGCTCCCATATATATGTTACCCCCGATTTGACATGTAAGCGCTGTAGAGACTGTATTTTATATCCGATCAGTACGAAATTCGACAGAAGGAGGTCTTTTTACATGAAAAAGTATTCAGGGAAGATCGGTTCAGATTTACATTAAAGCTCCATATATATGTTCCTCCTGATTTGGTATCAAACCGCTATAGAAGTTGTATTTTATTTCCGATCATTAAAATTTTCCAGAAAGATGTTTCTCACATTAGGAAAGAATATTGCTTAATTTAGCGATTATCGGCTCAGAATTAGATAATATGTTCCTGCCTACTTACCAATTATTTCAAATTATTATCGCATTGTTAGGGAGGTGTAGGGTATTATATAGTCGGCCCCGCTCGACTTTCTGCCTTTCCTTACTGGTTTTTATTAACATTGGTTGTTTGTTCGTTTTTGGCAATTACACCGTACAACAGTGAAAAAATACACGGACTTGACAGTATAGGTTCGATTCTACTACCAAAGGGTAGTATAAACATTTACTGGCCAAATTGGTTACCAATTTTTTTATGGGTCTCCAAAGTATCTGAAAATCAGTGGTCCCCTTGAAAAAGGTGTCATCAGCTTTTTTCCAACAACAAATTCAAACTTGGTGATACATCTTAACTAGATTTGGCAATAATGTAGCTAAGAATATGCTGAACAAAGCCTCTTAACATTTTAGTCGAAAAAAATTTGTTCACTCCTTTTTTTTGAAAAAGTGAAGGAAAAAATATTTTTTTTCAACGTAACTTCCAGGGATTCGTTTTTTTCACTAACAATATTTGGCAAAATTGTAGCCAAGGTAAATCTGAAAACTTTTTGGAATTTGACCGTTTTTTTTTGTTTTTTTTTTTTTGGCTTTGGTGTTATGTTTTGGGCTTTGGTGTGTTCTGTCCCATATAGTAAAATTGTATGGCCAACATATTTCCAGATGTTATTAGCACCTGTAATCTGAAAAAATTGGGAAATATTCTCCAAAGGCTTACGTTTCCAGTCACGTATTTTCGGAGCGCGTGGACGGATTTTCACTACACGGGGCAATATCGCCTTTTTGATATGTTTGAACCGAAAGAAAATATATTTGGAACACAAATTTTTAAATATTATATATTTCTTAGCAAATAAATTTTATTTGAAAATCAAAAAAATAAATTTGGAACGCATATATTAATATATTACAACAAATTGTATTTGCAAACTAAATTTCTCAAATAAAATATGTGTTTAAATACAATTAAAATTATTATTTAGGATATTTTCCAAATATATTTTATTTAAAAAAAAAATTCCAAAACTTTTGCTGACTTTTTCGAATTTCAGTTTTAATTTTTCCTTGGTTTCGAATTGTACCTCCCAGTTATGATACCGTATGTAGCATTAACTTCTGTTTTAATTCAATCATTTCAAATTTCTGAGTATTCCAAGCCATCATTAATTGTCAATCCACTAAGTACTTTATTATACGATTTCAATTATTATTATTTATTATTTTTACGAACAGAAAAAATGTCTAAAAATTTAACTTTGAATTACTGAAAAATTAGACACAATTTATGTATTTTATGAATACTTAAATGCAAATAAATATTTGTTTCATAATAACAGTCACATTGGGATGTTAACAAATATTTGTTTAGAACAATATCTTCCCAAATACACAACTTTTGTGTGTACCAAATATTATATGTTTAGAGTGTAACCTAAACATATATATGTTTCAAGCCGAATATATTTGGGACAATATACTACAGAAGCGATTTTTTTTCAGCGTGTAATGAACGGTCATTTTAAAGGTCTTAAGTTGTTCGTTTTGTATCAGTACTGCATCTGAAAAAATTCTGTGAAAATATAATTATGTAACGGACGCTGAAAATTTTAATATGGTGTTCAGTCCCGTTCGTTTAAAAAAAAATATTTATTTCAAAATTCCTGAGATGTGAATATTGCATTTGTTATATTATAAAAACGCGTTTGTGGATTTATAAAAATCAGAGCTCGTCTGAAAGATTTTAAATAGGACATCCTAGATATAAGCGAATCTTCGCCAATATTTGTATATATCTTTATACTTATATTTTTCCTCTTATGTTTTGAATTGCATACTGGACCAGGAAAACACCAAAATATATAAATGAAATATATATAGGCATGTTGTTCTATCTAATCTGAGCTAATCCCGTAACTTTTAATCTGGTAATTTCTTCAATTTCTATATAAAATAATTTTTACTTAAAAATGTCAGAAATCGAAATTGTTTTTTATTGGAATGATTCTGTCTATTTGGTGATTTCAATATGTTTTATAAAGGAAAATCATTGGCATTTTGTAAACAATATTTAGCATAGTAAATATTGTTTTAAAAAAGAACGAGGCTGAAAACCATCTTGAAATTTGTAGGGTCACTTTAGGGCAAATGGATCTATATGACTATATTTTTATCAGAATTTTAAGTTGGTGTTATTGATGTGGGGGATGCAAAATAAAATTGTGTATGCAACTGATGCATTTATAAACATTAAATTAACCGGCACTAATATATGTACTTGAAAGTAAAGGGTTTTCCATTAAGGACATAACATTAGTCAGTCAGTTTGATCTTCTAAGGATGAAGGCCAAGTTTTTTTTTCGCAAAATACGCCACAGTGTGGTTCGAGAGATGCCCAACTCCTGAGAACGATGTGGAATCGACTGAGTTGGTTCATTTTGAACGGATACACTTACGGCTGTGATATTTTCGTCGCTTCGAGCGGTACGGCGTCTCTTTGGCGCCGGAACATCCAAAAGTGAAAATTTGGATTCAAATTTATCCACTAGCACGCACAGCCTGTCGGGTAGGGCGATTATTACGGCTGAAAATTGGAGTAAGCGCTCTTAAAGTTGCGACCACCGTAATTTCAGTGATTTCCAAACGTTGCACGTAACTGAACTTTACCATGATGAAAATGTTGACTTCGACTAACGTTTTAAAACTGAAAGATCATTAAAAATGTTTGAGGGTGCGTTGACATAAAGATACGAAACTGTTATGTCCCTATTACAAAACCCGATAGAAGTCAAGACCTTACAAACGAGCCTTCATTTGTAAAATTCCGTCCACGCGTTTGCATAATATATAACTTCCAAAATACACCTTTCCAGATATTTTCTAAATTCAGTTCTTTTTACATCTGAAAAAAATGTTGTTTTTTTTCTCGCCAACTACAAGACGATTCATTTCCATAGTAAAGCGAATATTCAAATTTTCATAATAATCGGGAATACCAACCAGATTTTTTTCGAAATCGTTTGGTTTGACATGGAATGGACGATATATGTTTTCATAGACAATTAATGAACATTTTTCAACATATTCCAATCGTTTTACCACATTACATTATTCACAAAGTGAGCGACTGAAATGTTCCTACTTGTTTTGATTTAATTAAATTATTATCAATTCTGGTTAAGAAACGGTCAAATTACACAGTGCGACAGTCAAAAAACCAAAAACCGCGATACTATTTTTCTTGTAGGTCTTGGCGAGTAGAACAACGTTTGTTCCACGAAATTTGCCGAACACCCCCAAAATCCGGATTTAAGGGTAAAAAATCGATTTTCTTGCCTTTTTCACTTGAACGCCTATAACATTGTTAATTATTAACCGATTATCAATCTCTAAAAGAATTTGAAAAGAAGAAATTGGTAATAACATTGCCTAACTAGAAAATGACGGACAAAAATGGAAAAAATGTGTTTGTAGGACAAATAAACCTACATTACTACAACTTCAAATAAACAAAATATACATCGTTCGAAAGGACTAATTCACTTCTTTTCAAATTCTTTTAGAGATTGATAATCGGTGAAACAATATGGCCCATCTTCGAAATTAAACTGAGATGTAGAAAAAGTTTACGGCATACCAAATTTTAGGGCAATTCGAGGGTTATCGTGCGCACCAGACCATACTTGGGTCACTCCTTCGATATGTTACACTTTTGGTTTGTAGCAACTTATAAATACACTCATATCGTCGGTGCGCCGACGAAAACTCCTATGTGTTTTTATACCCTCACTTTAGTGTGACGAGGGTATATATCATTTGCTACGGAAAAAAGTGTAACACGTCGAAGGAGTGACCTAAGACCCCAAGTATGTCCGGAGGAAATCAGTTTTGGGTAATTTTAAGTCGAATGAGCAATGTCCGTCCGTCTGTCTGTCTGTCTGTCTGTCTGTCTGTGTGTCTGCTGGCTGGTGCGCACGATAACTCTCGAAAGGAGTAACCGATTGACCTCAAATTTGGTATGTGGTAATATTTTTTTCTATCTCCGGCTAAGTTCGAAGATGGGCCATATGGGTCCACTCCTTCTAGTACCTCCCCCACAAAGGGTTAAAATGTTGTGAAATATTGATTCTTTAATAACTGCTATACTACTTATTCAAATCTTTTGAAATTGCACACATAGTATTAGCTTGTTAATCGTTATCAACTCGAGAAAAATGGGCGAAGTCGCCACGTCCCTTTTGGTACCTCCCACACAAATGTACCATTTTGCACCAAAAGTTAACAGCTTATAACATTAATAACAGTGTATAAAAATACTTGAAATGTTGTACAGTATTATGCTTTTATATTGCCTACAGTCCAGGGAAAAATGGGTGTTGTTGTCACGCCCCTTTTGGTACCTCCCACACAAAGGTACCTTTTTGCACCAAAAGTTAACAGCTTATAACATTAAAACCAGTGTATAAAAATACTTGAAATTTTGTACAGTGTAATGTTTTTATAGTGTCTATAGCCCTGTGAAAAATGGGCGTTATTGCCACGCCCCTCTTTGTACCTCCCACACAAAATGTCCAAATCATACCACAATTTAATGTCTCATAACGTTTATACCAGTGCACGTAAATGCTTATAAGTCGGCACAGTGCAATGAATTTAAAGTATCTAATGTTCAGCAAAAAAAAGGTGTATTTGATAAACCCCTTCTGGTACCTCCCACACAAATTGACAGAATAATTCGAGTAATATTCAATATTACATTACTCACAAAGTGAGGGTATACCTTAGTCGGTTTACCCGACTGAAACTTTCTTACTTGTTTTACTAGTTTTCAGGAGAGACAAAACACGTTGCTATTTCGTCAAATCGCGATATTTTTAACTTCTCAGATTTTTGAATTTTTCTTTTTATTATTTACCACCAATATATCATAACAGAAATCGTATATGTGAAAATGCCATGACGTGGTAAATGGTTTTCATGAAAATCGACACATAGGATGTTTTGTTTGGAGCATTTTAAATATTTATAAAACAAAAAAATTACACATAGGAGTTTTGATATTTGAAAGCTCACAGCGTATCTCAAACAAACGAAAGTTGGCCTGGATTGTGGCCAAAAACGGCAAATAAGGTTTTGTACATAATCATCCCCTCTACTCGGATAAGAAGAAATCAAAATCTGATCTGCTTCCTTTCGCGAGTTATCGCGATAAAAACAATTTTTAACCAAAAAAACCGAACTTAATTACAGTGAATCGCGAAAATTTAAAACTATATCATAATTTCCCATAAATATGAACATTTGTAAGACGCTTTGTAATGTCCGTGATATTTGCTATATTATTCAATAGCGAAATTTTTGTAATCCAAAAATTCGACTTACACCGCTAAATTTTTAAAAAATATTATTGCGAATTTATTAAAATTAATATAATAACATTCTATGATTTCTGAGGGATTGATTGGTACTAGCATTTCCGCCATAAACATCCCGCGATGAATACATTTCGAACAAAAAACATTTAAGTTCAGAATTATTTAACTTTATAATGATATTAATACGCGAACGGTCAGTCCTAGGAAAAGTGGTCAAAGAAAGTTTGGGAGATATTAAAAACGACTACAAGTCTTTCTTTAACAAAAAAATTATAATAATTTGGTAGTGATTTACAATGTGTCAAATCAAAATATGCCTCATATAAAGGGAAAAGCATACAAAAGTTTTAACACACTGTAAATCCTTACCAAATTACTATAAAATTTGTTTGTTAAAGAAAGAGTTGTAGGCCTTTCGCTTATCTCCCAAACTTCCTTTGACTACTTTTCCCTAGAACTGTTCATTCGCGAGATAATAGCATTATATAGTAAAATAATTCCGAACTATTTTTTTTTTGTACAAAATTTATTCGTCGAGGTATATTTTTCGCGAAAATGCTGATATTAATCTATTCCTCAGAGATTATAGAATGCAAATATATTAATCTTATTAAATAAGGTATATTTTTGGAAAAATTTGGCGGTGTAAGTCGATTTTATGGATGTCGCGGACGTTACAAAGCGTCTTACAAATAATCATATTTAAAGGAAATTGTGTTACAGTTCTAAATTTTCGCGTTTTTCTTTACAAATCAAAGATATTAAGTTTGTTTTGTGTAAAAGTACTGTTTTCGCGATAACTCGCGAATGGAAGCAGATACAATTTTGATCTATTCATTGTCGAATAGAGGGGATGATTCTGAACAAAACCTCATTAGCCGTTTTTTGGCGTGAATCTAAGCCAACCTTACATCCCTTGGGACAGGCAGTGCCTACAACACATAGGAGTTTTTGTCGGAGCATTGCTATAGAGGGATGCACATAGGAGTTTTTGGTAACTTCGGAACCGGTCAAGATAGCGCAAAATGCTTTGGTGGGTAGTCGTTTGACCGCAAGGACGTTCTAATTCGACAATAAAAAATAATTCGAAAAATTAAACATAGGAGTTTTTGTCGGCGCACCGACGATATGTACAGTGGGAGGAATTCCAAAAAAGGGAAGTAATTGGGCCGTTTCTTAACCAGATAACCGATAGGGCGACAAAACTTTTCATGTATATAGAAGAGCTTAAGTTTTATGTTTGGCCCTCTTATGGTATACAGGGGCGGAGCAACAATGCCTCAAAGTTCGCCACCTCGGATGAACAAAATGTTCAAGCGCGTGTAACTATCGTCTTTTTGGTCTGATTCTAAAAATCTTTTTTTATACTAACAGATGCACACAAAAGGCTTTTTACGCCTAAGAGTTAGCCCATACAGTTACTGAGGTATTTGCAATTAAAATTTTTTTTTTTAATTTTTTCGATTTTTGCACAAAATTTTTTTAAATTGTTTTGCCACGATTCCCCAAATTAATCATTTTTTCTACGAAAATTTCAAAACTTTGTCATATTTTCGAAAATCGCACAGCTAGAATATAAAAAGCTTTGCCATTTTTATATGAAGCATGCAATGTGTTACATGATAAACTGCGAAAGAAATTTTGAGCTCTACTTTCAGTATAATAGATTTTGGGGAAAACCTAAAAAAATGAGTTTTTTCGAATTAATTTTGTGAATTTTGAGATTTACTTTTGCAAATATAACAACGTTAGAATTTGCCTTTATTTCTGGTATCAAGACATACAAATTATAAAAAAAATGAAATGTAAATATTTTTAAATATTTTACTGATTTATAAAGTTTCCATCTGCATTTGAAAACATTTTTTTTGTAATTTATTCCAGATCCTTTCCTACAAACCGATATATTATTGGAGCCGGTTATAAATCGATTCCTTTCTCTTTATCTTTTCTGAATAGACAACAAAATTTGCAAATATTTACTTTACAAAAAATATTTTTTTAATCTTTTTATATTTTAACTAAGAATACTTTTTTGTAAAATATAGCTTCAAGTGGTCATAACCTTTGCCATTTTTTTTATCAAATAGTAAAGTTTATTCTACATATAAAAATGGTAAAGGTTTTCATAATCTAGCTTTGCTATTGCCGAAAATGTTGACATGTGTTGACATTTTCGCAAAAAAATGTGTAATTTGGACAGGCATAGAATTGAAGTTTCCTTTAAGATGAATATAAATATGTTATGCTTTCCTCTACATCTCCAAAATACTACAGACATGAGACATGGACAGAAATCAAGACGTGTAGGGTAGCTAGACAACTCTGGCCACGTTACGACCTGAGAAATTCAAATATCTCCTCGCACTAGAGCCAAAACCTGCCTACATCAATATTGATGTGACACTGACTGATTGGCGAACACGCTAAGAGGTTGGTAATTGAATAGACGACGTCTGGATAGATAATGGAATCACTCATTTTAGGAAGTCTAACAGAGCTGGTCGTTCTTGATAGTCTTTGTATATGAAAGAGGTTGGTTTCGATGAGGGGTAACAGTGCGCACGTCAGCTCTAGGGAACTCAATTGCTCTAGGTTAGTTTGTAAACCGTCACTCTAGCCTAACCTAACGTCCACATTCGATAGTTATTTGCATGAATCAACTTAACATCATTTTGAATGCAAGCAAACCTCTTTATAAATTTATAGAAAACTTTTTAATGCTACTTACTGTATTTTCTCTTTTTCCGGCGGTATTCATCATCGCTACCACTCTGACCCGATGGAATGATGTGCTGCGGCGGCGTAAAGCGTTGTTTTTCCTTGAGACGCGTTGAAGACTTCGTTGTTGTACAGCAACCCGTGGGACCAATGCTCGAACCAGTCGATGTGGAAGTCATACGATGCAATTTCGCTGTATCATCAGCTACCACTGATGATGAGGTGGCAATGGCCCCATTTGTCATGGCGGCGGCAACATGGCCATTGCCATCGGCGTGTGTAAGGCTCAGGGGATAGGCGGCGGCATATGTGGGAGCGGCGCCAGCGACAAGTGTTGATGACGAAGAGGATTCGATCACAGGATATTGTTGAGGCAGTTCAGATGTGGAGGCCATAGTAACAATATGCAATGATTGTGCTGTGGTCACGGGAGCTACGGAGGATGAGGCAGATGCTGGAGCTTTATTGGTCTTCGTGGGTTGTGAATGTGGTGATGTAGTGGTGATGGTGGTGGCTATGGCTGATTTTGTTGCTAATTTGTAACTATCTACTAACAATTTCTTTTTTATATCGCTTGCAATCTGTAATTGCTGAAGTTCGGCAATTGGAAGAGCATGTCGTGAGGTTAGCTCCGGCGGTGAGGGCATGGCCACCGGCGATGGTTGAGCTGACTCGCAAGGTGGTGGCGGTGGTGGTGGACGGGTACGTCCGTTGCCAAGGGCCACCAGAATACCGGTACTTTTCGATTTAAAGCGATCGTTGACGGAAACCGGTTTTCCGCCAATACCAGTTAAGGCAAAGTCTGCCGCCCGAAAGCCGGCCGTGGTAGTGGGCGAGGCTTGAGGGGCCAGCGACGAGGAATCACTTTGATTGAGCAAAGTGCTGACGGTGAGATTTGCACTATCTTCGGAGGTGTTTTGCCGCGATATATTGCGTGACTCGAAAAGACTGTCCGTATAGGAGAATTGATTGGGCAAAAACGGACGTCGACTCTGTGGCGCTACCACTTCCAACCCTTGAGGATGAGGCATAGCTGTGGCAGTTGAGGGCAAAGGTTCTATGATGTTTATGGGCGGTTGAGCGGCCGCTACCTTCGTAAACGGTGGTGACATGGGAGCATGCACCATGGTCTTGATGACATGCCGCGATGGTAGTATGGGACTGCATTGGGCACTTATGGACTTGGCATCCAATATACGCTGACGCTTGACGGCTGCCTTTACACGTTCATAGGCCACCGCTTCGGGTATAATTTCAGTGGCCCCAAAACTCACAGTGCAACGGGAACTGGCAAAGGACAGCGACTCTATGCTATCCCGCAATGAAGTAAGACTATCGTCGCATATGGTATTGGAGTTGAGACGAGCCCCCGCACCATTGCCATAGCCGCTAGCCAAAGAGGCGGTATCACAAGTCTGTTCGCGGGAATGCGAAGGCACTTTGTCCTCTGATCGGAGACCACTGCCCGCCTTAGAGTCGCCCGACGAACTGGAGATGTGTATCTCCGAGGGGGTACCATGAGTCTGGGCCAAAACCAAAACGTTATGTTTCACCATTTTGCCCGAGGAATTGCTTAAAGTACTGGTAATGCTGTCATCGGCTCCGGCCTGGGTAAGAGTGCTGCTCGGTGGTAGCTGCTGAGACTCCGAGCTGGCAGTGTTCGATTTCGATTTGGACCTGGTATGCGGCGAACGCAACTGTGAGGAATGTCGGCTCAGTGGACTCTGTATGGATAGGCTACTGCGATCCATTTCAATGTCCTGCACCACAGGAACTGTGGGTTTGGGTCCATGATCCTTTTTAATGGCAGTTTTCGACGAAGAGATTTTCGTTAATTTCTGTGGTGTTGTAGGTTCTGAATGGGCCTGCAGCGGCTCGCTGGGACCTTCGGCCGACTCGCTAAGCATTGAACTCTTACGGGAATCCACACTACTGAAGAGGCGCTTGGACAAGAAAATGCGACCAATGGATTTTCGTTTGAGACGTTTATTGCGTTTGCGCTCTTCACAGTCACGCTTCATGGCCTGCATTTTCTTCTCCAGCAGAGAATTGAAGACTATCTCATAGGTCACGGCACGCTGATAATCCTCCAGGTCGGGCATACCATATGTGGAGACGGCCTTGTCCGACTTACTGAGGGCTACCTGCATTTTCGAATCAGGAAGTAAACCCTTACCGTTCTCTTCCCTTCTATCATGTTCCTGCTGCAGCGGTGCCTCTCTCTCTTCTTGCATAGCGGACTCATCCCTTTCGGCTTCCGTCTGGTTCTGTGATTCATAACTAGATTTATCTTTAGTGTCATCGTCCATTTTAGAAATTTGATTTATTGACACCGCACCGCTCTCAACTTAAATACTATAATATTTTATCCAGACTCCTAAAAAACATTTGGCAAAACGCTAGACGAGTTTGGGAATGAGGGTGGAGGGGCTGTTGCTCTGGCTGTAGCTGTTGTGTCCTGGGTGTGCTATGGATTAAAGTGAGTTTGGGTTGGTATTTATTTACGACCTCGGGCAACAACCACAATGTTGGCGACGAGTTGGAGGACAATGGAGGCAATGATGACACTTTGATTGATAACCCAGATAATGATGATATGACTGTTGTTGTGAAGGGAGCCAAGATTTGCGATGCAAATATGACAACTGATACCGAGTTTGCTGATGCTGTTGTTGTTGTTGTGAATGTGGATTTGTTTACTGATTTCGTTTTTGTTGCTCCTTTCTGGGTGTCTGATGAAGATTTCTTCTTCAACATTTTTCATTGATTTTGCATACCATCGAAAGTGACAACGACAACATATATGATGACGACAATTCTGCTAATGACAAAGGCGCTGATGAATCTACTAACGAAGATAATGATGATGTTGTTGTAAATATTTGAACTGATTTCCGATATTCAGACAAACAAAACATATTGTCACTATGTGTGTGTGTGTGTACGGTATTTGATGTCCTCTTCCAAATGATTCAATTCGCACAATGGCTGGTGAATTTCTATTTAACTTTGCAATAGTAAGAGTTTCTCTGTCCCTCTCTGTGTCTCTCTGTATATAGTGTTCCTCAGTGTGCCTTCTTGATTTCCTTCCTTGGTTTTTTTTCTTGAGAATTCTTGATGTTGATGTCTTTAACGATAAGTATTTCAAGAGATTGTTTTTACATCCTTTTGAATCGTATGCTTTTTTCGTATTTTCTTTCTGTCTACTTGTTGTTACCTATTGTCGCTGCAGCAGCTTGGCTTCTGAAGAAAGTGTGGGGGAGTGATGTCGTCCTTATTGTTTGCAATATCTGTAAGTAAAGAAACGTTAAAAAGTTATGTCAATAGTTGCAACGACAAGAAGAACAAGAAAATAAACTGAGAAAATAAAGGACAGAAGAAATACGGCTCAAAAAAGTTAAGACTTTATTATTTAACTTGCTCTGCCTTATTACTAATGGAAAAAGTCGGAAAAAGAAATCAATACAGATTCTTTGTTAGAGAGCCATGACAAAGGTTTTTTTTAATGTCAAATACCTGAAGCATTCACGGATATGAAACATTTCAAATGTATTGACGTGGTCTTAGGGTGCGTATAATTAATAGTATATCGTGAGATATTCTGATTCGTATGAATAATATTAGTTCTGATTTAATCTTAAGACGTATATGACCATATGACGTATCATTAATGTTGTCTTATATTTGTAAGGTGGATTGGGGCAAATACCTACCAAAATAGCCAAACACAAATGTATATATCTATTTCGATTAAGCTTTCAAAAATTCTGCAAATTGCTGATTAAAAAGTGGCAGAAACGTTTTTAATTTATCTGGACATTTGTTCTAAAACATATATTGTGGTACTTTAAAGGAAAAAATATTGGACTATAAACATCTTTACAATATGTCCTAGAAAAAGGGGTTGACAATTTCGATTTCTGTCCATCTTTCATAGGAATACCTGCTTGCATTTTGTGGCGCACAAATAAAGGGTAGGCCATTAAAAATATTAACTTTGAACTATCGATTACTTTGCCTTTGATAATGAGCCCTTTGGATTATTTTCTGTGGGGAGTCATTAAGGATAAATGTTACGCAAAATATACAGAGACAATTGAAGCGTTGAAACATGAAATCAAAGCTGCCATTGAAGAGATTCGAACGGAAACAATCGAAAATGTACTGAAAAATTTGATTGATCGGATGAGGTACTGGCGAGCCAGTCGTGGTAGTCATGTGAATGATATTATGCTCCAATAGTTCCCTTGAAGAAGCATGTCCAAAAACAAAGTACAAGGGTAAAACTAAACCTCAATGGTGGATTTCTGAGCTAACGGCAAAGAAAAATACCTGCATATAAATGGCAACTTAAGATCTATAAGAAGGAGCTTAGGAAGACGCAAAGACGCCCTTGGTATTCCTTCTGTGGCGAAGTGGAAAAGGTCTCCGACGTCTTAAGGCTGAGGAGGATACTATCCACTTCACCTTGTACAGTAGGGTATTTGCATGATGAGGCAAGCAACTGGACAAAAGACAACGAGCAATCGCTAAATGTACTGCACGACACACATTTCCCGGGGAACTCTTCAACAGAGCCTGAAGATCAACAGTACCAACAAGAGTGCGAGCAGACTGCGAGCGTCGCTAGCTTGTTAACTGAGAGATCCAGCATAAGGTGGGCTATTAAAAGCTTTGAGACCTTCAAGTCACTTGGACCAGACGACAGCACTCCAGCAGAAATGCAGAAAATGTT
This sequence comes from Eudasyphora cyanicolor, assembly GCA_963930755.1. Lineage (NCBI taxonomy): Eukaryota > Metazoa > Arthropoda > Insecta > Diptera > Muscidae > Eudasyphora > Eudasyphora cyanicolor. The sequence continues at coordinate 123,984,751 of OZ005738.1, forward strand.
AAAGTTCATTAGGCTTCATACATTCCGAATCGATGGAGAGATACCAAATTGGTATTCATACCCAAAGCGGGGAAGATATCACACAACCCGTCTTATTGAAAGGGTGGAAAGACATTTAGATTATTTCGTTAGGGAAAACCGGGATAAAAAACTCCTGTTGGGGAATCAACATGCATACAATAAGGGGAAGTCTACAGAATCAGCCCTGCACGAACTTGTAAGCACTATCGAATCGTCCCTGCATTTCAAGGAATTCACCATGGTGGCATTTCTTGACATAGAAGGGGCTTTTAACAACATTCACTTAGATGCAGTAATTGCGGCACTGTCGCATCTAAAAGTTAACTAGTTTGATTAGACAGCGTGTCTTGGGTCCACAACTCTTACAAGGTTTGTAAACAGAGAGACCCCACAAGAAGGAGTACTGTCTCCACAAATTTGGAACCTAGCGGTGAATGAAATACTGCTAGATCTAGAACGATGTGGCTGCAAGGTCATGGCATATGCGGACGCCGTGGCAATCTACAGGTGGATCTGTACAAATTGGCTAGATGGGCCAGAAGCAGCGGTTTGGGCGTAAACCCATATAAGACAGAATTGGTTCTCTTTACTAGGATGAATAATGTCCCACATGTGGATCCTCCACCTCGGATAAATGGAACAGATCTAGTATTTTCTGAAAGTGCAAAATTTTTAGGAATAATTCTAGATGGAAAACTGTTATTTAGATAACTGTTATTGGAACGTGTAAAGAAGGCCAACGTCGCCTTATATTCCTGCAAAAAGGTTGTAGGGTCGCGGTGGGGCCTCTCTCTCCTAAAATCGTCCACTGGATATATATAGCAGTAGTTCGTCCTATACTGTTAGACGGCATTGTGGTATGGTGGACGGCAACTGACAAACTTACCATCACCAACCCACTAACAGAGGTTTAGAGAGCTGCCTGCCTGTGCATAAGCGGAACCGTAAGGACTACAGCGACCGAGTCTCTACAAGCCCTACTCCATATACTGCCGATTAATATTGTGGCTAGAGAAGTTGCAACCAAAGCGGGAATAAGATCAAACTGCCTATCAATGTGGAGGTACAAGAACTACGGTCACATGAGGATATCAAAGTGTAGTGCTATGGTAACCGACCGAGTGGACTATATACCAACTGTGTACACCTTCGAGAGAAATTACATCACTATGATTCCCGCCAGCGATGAATGGGTCGGCAGAATACCAGTTAATAGAAACCATCTCCACTTTTACACGGATGGTTCGAAGCTTGATGAAAAGGTCGGCTTCGGAGTACACTGTGCAGAGCTTAGTTTGGATATAGCTCACAGACTACCAGATACCTGCAGTGTCTATCAAGCCGAAATAATGGCAATATGGGAAGTAGCCAAGTGGCTGAGTCGCAACACGGTAACCAACACTGGCTTTGTCATTTACTCGGACAGCCACGCTGTCATCAATTCTCTGGAGGCAATAATAATAACACTATGCAACAAATGGACACTTTTTGAAAAATACACAGACTTGACAGTTTAGGTTCGATTCTACTACCAATGGGTAGTATAACCCTATACTCGGTTTGGCGATATTGGTGACTAATATTTGTTTATGGGCCTAAAAAGTTTCTGAAAATCACTTGTCCCCTCGAAAAGGTTTCATCAGCTTTATTCCAACAACTCATTTAGACTTGGTCAGAAAAACGGTCGAATTCCAAACGCTCTTTACTGGTATCGTTATTGCTTCGAACAACAATGACGGTTTTTGACTGGAATTTGACGCTTTTTGGTGCTTGTGCTATGTTTTGGGCTTTGGTGTGTTCTGACACATATAGTAAAATTGTATGGCCAACATTTTTGTTGAAAATTCGGCAATGTTGGTTCATGGATCAAGAAACTCTACCATTCTAAATTTCAAAACGATTGGATGTAAAATACAACTTCTATAGGACTAAAGGGCCAAATCGGACGAAAGATATATTTGGGAGCTATATCTAAATCTGAACCGATTTTAACCAAATTCAATAGCGATCTTAACAGCTGCGAAATACTGTAAACTGCAAAATTTCAGAACGATCGGAGTGAAATTGCGACCTGTAATCGACGAACAACTTTACATGGACGGACAGACGGACGGACGGACAGACATGCTTAAATCGACTCAGCTAGTGATTCTGAGTCGATCGGTATACTTTAAGGTGGGTCTAGCTGTGTTATTTTCAGGTGTTACAAACATCTGCCGTGAAACAAACTTATAATACCCTGTACCACAGTGTGGTGTAGGGTATAAATACTGAAAGTTATGCTGAAAAAAGAGAAAAAATGTTAAGAAACATATTAGTTAAGCGGTATCACTAAGTCTGAATTAGTTGTTGGACAAAAGCTGATGACACCGTTTTCAAGGCTAAATTTTAACAACTTTGGAGGCCCATAAAAAAAGTTTCACCAAATTCGCCAAACCGAGTACAGGGTTATACTACCCTTTGGTAATAGACTAGAACCTATACTGTCAAGTCCGTGTATTTTCCAAAAAGTGTTCATTTGTTGCATAGTCCAACATTTCAACATTTCCAAAAACAACAGAAATTTGAAAAAAATATCGTTACTTTTTTATAGCCGATTGAAATTTTAAATGGCCCACCCGTACCTGAGTCCATCCCTAAAATTTTCAATTGCCGCGCCAGTCGTGTTAGTCATATAAATGATATTGTGTCCTATTATTAAATGACAAAGTGCAGCTTTTCCAATTAAACCCGAACTTTGAAAAAATTATCAGTAAATTTTTTATAGCCGATTCAAATTTAAAATTTTAAATGGCCATTTCTATGCCTAGGTATCCATATGAGGTGTATGTTAAAACGCTCTGCTATCTCATTAAGAAATCTGCGGCACTCGAGGGCTGTTTGTGAATTTAGGGATGTAGCTTCCAGAGATTTTCTGACAGCCGGGCTGTCGAAAATATAAGTGGTGCCATTGTTGGCACTATGTTACGAACTTAGCCACTTGGCGACTTCACTTCCTTATTGCCATTATTTCGGCTTAAATGATCTGTATCAGGACTAAATTCTTTGCAATGTAATCCGAAGCTAACCTCATCATCAAGCTTCGAACCATCTGCGTGGAACTGAATATAGTAACTATTTTCTTGAATTCTGCCAACACATTCATCCGTGACAGGTATCTGTGGTAAAGTTCGTCTCGAGAGTGTAGACCTAGTAAACTACGGACGAGGGGTGCTTTGGAAAAGTATACTTTAAGATCCTGAATAATGTTTAAAACTCAGATCATAAAACATACTCGGGGTCTTAGCTCCCTCCTTCGATGTGTTACACTTTTGGCTCGTATCAAATGATATATATTCCCTCCTCTGTAAAGTGGGGACATAAAATTGGGGAGAGTGGCGATGAAATGTTGTACAAAAATGTTGGCCATAAAATTTTACTATACTTATATATCGTTCATTTCATGTCAAACCGACCACATTTTTTGGGTCACCAGTCCCGATTTCAAAATAAATTGGCATATCGATTCTCTGCTCAAAACAAAACATTTTATAGTTGGCGAAAAAAATTACAAAAAATGTTTCCAGATCTGAGAAAATAGGAAAATATTCTCAAAGAGCGTACGTTTCCAGTTCAGCATTTCCGGAACGCGTAGTCGGATTTTTACAAAAGGAGGCTCATTTTAAAGGTCGTAAGTTCTTTTTTTCATAGCAGTTATTTATGTTCGCGTCTATATCGTTTTTGAGTGCTTTCCATTTCTCAGGTTTAAAGAACACATTGTTTCTTATACCGATGAGCTGCAGAAACAGGCAAAAATGGGGAAACTTTAGAATCCCGATGAAACTTTAAAAATCTCGATGTCATCTTTCAAAACGCCGATACAGGTACATCTGTTTGTCTAATCTACCAGAATCCATTGTCAGAACCCCATTATTTTTTTGGCGTTGTACAGTTTAAATGAATCACCTGCTGCTGGATATCTTTTAGAGTACTAGGAAGCTTGCCTTACAGATTTTGCAACGTCATCTTCATAGGCAGCCAACCTTAACACTTATCATCTCCAGAGAAAGCATCAACCATAGAAGAGGTGACAGAACAACCCTTTTAACGCACCCCTGCTGACAAATCTGTGGAGGTCAGTTGACCATAAGCTAACTGAAATGCGTCTCTTAATCAAAAGGTTATGAATAAACCAACGTATACTGCAATCCACCCCTAGGGTTGTTAGAGCCTTCATAATAGGGGCTGGATTTATGCTATTGATGGCCCACTCTATTTCAAATATCCTACAGGGCTTTCCAACAAGAGGTGTTATTTTGAATCACCCGGTATTTCGGTAGCTGTCACTTTTGAAACTTTTATTCTTTGACATTTGACAAGTAGAAACTACGCCATTATTAAAAATGGAACGATACAAAATCATCTTGACTGATGAGGCCAATTTCCACCTCTCGTGGCTACGTCAACAAGCAAAATTGTCGCATCTGGGGCTCTGAAAACCCAAGAGTAATTGTTGAGAAGCCTCTCCATCCTCATCGTGTGATCATTTGGTGCGGTTTATGGTCCGGCATGGTCATTGGACCTTACTTTTTGAAAATGAGGTTGGATCAACAGTTACGGTGAATGGATTGCGCTATCGAGAGATGATTAATGATTTTTTATGGTCGGAGCTGAATGGTATCGATCTGGACAACGTTTACTTTCAACAAGACGGCGATACGTGCCACACAAGCAACGAAACCATTGCTCTGTTACGGGAAAAGTTTCCGGACCGTGTTATCTCTCGATGAGGTGATCACAATTGGCCACCGAGATCTTGAGATTTAACACCTTGCGACCTCTTCCTTTGGAGCCACGTGAAAGATAAGGTCTACGCCAACAGCCCAGCGTCGATTCAAGACCTCAAAGATAGAATTCGTGAGACTATCGAGGACATAGGGAAGCCACTTTGCGATTTGGTTATGGAAAATTGAAAATTGAAAATTGAAATAAACATCAAACATCATTTATCTCAAAAAATGGCATTTTTCTTTGAATACCAAAATAACACCTCTTGTTGGAAAACCCTTTAGTTAAAAAATAAAAATGTTTTAGATTAATTTTGATTAATCTGACGAAGAATGAGCCACGTTTGTAAACCGTTTTAGAATCTTTCACACAAAGTACAGACTAACATTTGATAAATATTTCTAGCAAAATGAGAATATGCTTAATTTACTAAATTTAAAATGTATTGTTTGTCTCAATTCGTATTTTCTTTGGACTTTTAAAGTTAAAAAAGCAACAAAAAATATAAAAATGTTATTGTATAAAAGAATATTTGATAAAAATGAATAGAACCCACTAAACTCTGCAAAAAAGCAAGAAAAAAATTTAAACATATTTTTCCAATTTCAAAGCCTGTCACACGAACTTCTCTGTTCATTTATATTACCACTGTGGCGTCTACTTGTTCGTTTTAGCATGAATTGTTTACATTCAGCATGAATCATACGCCACCATTTCTTCTAATTAGAGATTTCAAATGGGATTAGTTTTCAAAAAATCACGGGATTCAGAATTTTTAAATTGCAAATCCCGGCATCCCGAAATGTTTCGATATCCCGCGATTTTCGGGATAAATCGGTATTTTTTCATTCTTAATAGTGTGATATTTCGAAATGGAATGCAAATACAAACATTTTTGTTCACTTTTAATTTAATTTGAATAAGGATAAAAGTAGCTAAAGCATAAATTAACATTTGTTAAAAAAAAATACTAACTTTTATTAAAATATTTCACAACATCTTCGCTATGCAAACATTTTGGCCCAATTTCAGTTCGACTTCTGAATTATTATTGACGATATAACTTTCTATCACTAAACCACGAAAAATATTTTTGTTTTTAACTTGAGAAATTAGTTTGACTAATTGCGTCTTTATGAGAACCACACCGACGTGTCTATCCAAATCGGATTTTATATTAGGATTTCTTCATAAATTTTAAAGAATAGAATACAATGTTCTTCGTTTTGTGGGACACAAACTCCAGTTGTGTTCTTGTTTTATGTTTAAATGTTTATTATTAAATTTATGATATATTTTGTAATTCTTTTCCAAATATTCCAAAAACATATTCACCAGGTTATGTCCATGTTAATAATTTGCTTCATTAGTTTACATTTTCGACATAGATAGTTACTATCACTTAATTTTTAAAACGAGACAGCTTCATGTATTATTATGAAAATATTCCGATATTTATTTTAAAAATCCCGGGATTCGCGATTTTTCCGGATCGGGAATTTCCGTTTGACATCACTACTTCAAATAAACCCAGCAAACCATTTTCAAGCACATCGAATTGCTATTTTGCTACTTATAGCTAAATTAGTCGACGCATAGTCTGGCTTAAACACGTCACACCATAATTTAAGCACAATTTCGATTTCGAACAAAATGCTAAATGGATTTAAGTGCCCCAATAGCGAACTCTTAACGAACTTCTCTAGGAGACAATTAGACAGAAATGTTTTCTCTGCATTGAACTTTCAAGGATCTCAATTGAAATATATTTGAAATTCTTAACATGCAATTGTATTATTTGGTGAAGAGAAATACAATGTGTTATAGTCTTATTCGATTTTGGGGTTTAAATGCAATTTTGCAATAAAATCAGTTTCTAGAAATAATTCAATATAAGGCAATAAGATAACTTTTAGTTTCCCCATGATTTTTCTTATAAAGTTGAATAAATGTCAGTCCTATTTTTTATGTATATACTTTAGTGGATAAACCGTTTGACAAATTAACGTCTAAAACGTGGATATATGTTTAACGCGACATCTACGATCTCTATTTTAATATTAGAACATATTTGCAGAATATTTGAAATTTGGCTTTTTTGTTTTTCCTTAAAAGCGACAAAAAGCACCTCTAAAAATTACAGATAGATAATATTCTACAAAAATATTACTCGGGGACTATAAACAAATTTCCTAGCTTCTCGTCATAAGTAAACCGTCATAATTTGCAAACGGGCAACCGACATGTAAAATCATTTAGATTACCACTGTGGCGTATACTAACTAATTTTATAAACTGCATAAATTATACGCCACAACTTTTTTCAGAAGCCCTCCACTCCCAACTCCCCTGTCAAGAGATTTTTCACTTTTTGGTTTCACAGTGTATCAAAAACAATCGTTAAAACAGAACGTATGGAAGATATTGGTTTTTAATTTACGATAATTTTGAAAATATAGTATTTTCTCTTGCTACAGCTGATAGGAAATCCACATATATTATAAGTATAACATGAACTAATGGACTTTATACTACCAATAGATGATCATAAAAATCGAACAAGATTAACGCATCAGTGAAAATATTTTCTTTTAACATTTATTGATATTTTATGGCTATTATGATCTTTTCAACAATCCTTAAAAGTGGTAGATTTTTTCCGTAAAGAAAACTCAATTCCAAATGTTGGAATATTTATGAGAGGGTGGATGAGGTCATTAAAAAACATTACAAACGCCTTCTTTGGCCAAAGAGGCTGTGGTGGCCATTACCACAACAAAGGAAATAAAGCAATATGGGTAAGCAAAGAATTGTCAGGAAAAATCTCTGCTAACGACTCACACATGAACTCGTGTACATGTATGCTATGAAAAGTTATATCAAAAAGTTTCATCCATAACACTTAGTGTTATAGACAACATGGAAATGAGTTTTATTGGCAATATAGATTGCAATAGCATCAGCAACAGCTGCTCGAGTATTGACACAGTGAGAGAGTTTCATATATGAATGCTAACAATATAGCTTGAGTAGAATAACAGGACTGAATTGCACAATGGAATTTCACATAAAGAAATACCTCAGTTTTCGACTATCTTATAGGCATTTATATAGGAAAACTTCACAGGTCAACACTATTATAGAAGAAGACCTCAGATGTTGACTTTAAGACAGAGCAACACCTCAAAGATCGACTCTAGTGGTATGCCTAAGAGGTCGGCAATAGTATAGAGAAAGACTTTAGAGTTAGACTCTACTTTAGGGGAAGACCTCAGAGGTCGACTCTAGTATACAGAAAGACCTCAGAGGTCGACTCTAGCATAGAGGAAGACCTCAGAGGTCGACTCTCGTATAGAGGAAGACCTCAGCGGTCGACTCTCGTATAGAGGAAGACCTCAGAGGTCGACTCTAGTTTAGAGGAAGACCTCAGAGATCGACTCTAGTATGGAGGAAGACCTCAGAGGTCGACTCTAGTGTAGAGGAAAACCTCAGAGGTCGACTCTAGTATAGAGGAAGACCTCATTGGTCGACTCTAGTACAGAGGAAGACCTCAGAGGTCGACTCTAGTATAGAGGAAGACCTCAGAGATCGACTCTAGTATAGAGGAAGACCTCAGAGGTCGACTCTAGTATAGAGGAAGACCTCAGAGGTCGACTCTAGTATAGAGGAAGACCGCAGAAGTCGACTCTAGTATAGAGGAAGACCTCAGAGGTCGACTCTAGTATAGAGGAAGACCTCATAGGTCGACTCTAGTATAGAGGAAGACCTCAGAGGTCGACTCTAGTATAGAGGAAGACCTCAGAGATCGACTCTAGTATAGAGGAAGACCTCAGAGGTCGACTCTAGTATAGAGGAAGACCTCAGAGGTCGACTCTAGTATAGAGGAAGACCTCAGAGAACGACTCTAGTATAGAGGAAGACCTCATAGGTCGACTCTAGTATAGAGGAAGGCCTCATAGGTCGACTCTAGTATAGAAGATGACCTCAGAGGTGGACTCTAGTATAGAGGAAGACCTCAGAGGTCGACTCTAGTATATAGGAAGACCTCAGAGGTCGACTCTAGTATAGAGGAAGGCCTCAGAGGTCGACTCTAGTATTGAGGAAGACATCAGAGGTCGACTCTAGTATAGAGGAAGACCTCGGAGGTCCACTCTAATACAGAGGAAGATCTCAGAGGTCGACTCTAGTATAGAGGAAGTCTTCAGAGGTCGACTCTAGTATAGATGAAGACCTCAGAGGTCGACTCTAGTATAGATGAAGACATCAGAGGTCGACTCTAATATAGAGGAAGACCTCAGAGGTCGACTCTGGTATAGAGGAAGACTTCTGATGTCCACTCTAGTATAGAAGAAGACCTCAGAGGTTCACTCTAGTATGGAGGAAGACCTCAGAGGTCAATTGTTGTATAGAGGATGACATTAGAGGTCGACTCTAGTATAGAGGATGACATTAGAGGTCGACTCTAGTATAGAGGATGACATTAGAGGTCGACTCTAGTATAGAGGATGACCTCAGAGGTCGACTCTAGTATGGAGGATGACCTCAGAGGTCGACTCAAGTATGGAGGATGACCTCATGGGCCGACTCTAGAATAGAGCAAGACCTCAAAGGTCGCCTCTAGTCTGGTAAATTTCAAAGTGCCATTGCTAGATCCCAGTTCGGAGGAAGTGCTTAGTGGTCGGCACTACCTAGAAAGTGCTGTTTTCAATAAATTCTATACTAATGTACCCAATCCCTAAGACACAACTATTCTTCCAAAACATACACACAAAAATCTCGCACTGTTCAACACAGTTTTAAGTCAAGATTTTCTTTTTATACCAAAAATATCATTTGCACAAAAGAATATTCTCAAGAGTAATCTATAGACATACGAGTACCAGTAAAATAGGTCCCACTGTGCAACACAGCTTGTAAGGAAATCCGGTTACTACATATAATTGTATTATAAAAATTCCGAAACTAAAGAAAAATGAAATGAGAAGAACACCCTCAAAAAAGATGTACGTGCCCGAACTCTATATGTGTATAGTCTGTCACCCAAACAAATTGTGGAAGCGCAAAAAATTTAACGAAATTCGAAAAGAAAATTGTTGTTGTCTTCATAGCAGTTGGTTGCAACTTGTTGCATAGTCAAATTACTCTGTGAAAGTACTCGTAATGGCACTGGGAAGTGGCAGTAGCTATGGCAATATCAGTGGATATTCGAGTGCAGCAGATGTTCAAATTGTTGAAATGCATAAAATAATTCTCAATGGTATAACAAAAGGCGCACACACACATGCCAATATACATATGATATTTCTATATATATGCATAACATTTCATAGGTATGTTGGCCGGAAAAGTGTATGGGTCACTCTAAAGGGAGACCTTAAATAACTAGCAAGCAATTATGGAACATTCGCTTAGGGGAAGATAAGGACAGATTAACAACATATTTGTTATGTCGTAATGGAAGACAAGGATGGATTACATATTTTCTCTGAAAAAATGAAAATAAAGTCCAGTGAAGAACCTCATGAGGCCGAATCTAATATAACAGAAGCCCTCAGAGGTCATTTGTATTTACTTTGAATATATTGCAGTGGTAGGCAACGTTCTCTTTCGTCCTTTGCATGTATTGCCCCATATGTAAGCTTATATTCTGCCATCTGCCCAGAGAATTTATGAAGCAAAGGTCGTAGCTAAAGTTGAACGGTTGCCAATAAAATGATTTCACATCCGAACATGTTGACTGTCATGCCAACATATGTCTCGTGCTTCATGTCCCTATACAGATAGCTAGCTAACCATGTCCTGACTCAGCAGGTGGTGGGGGAAGGAAATGCAGGTGGAGACGATTCATTGACAGGAAGAGGGGCGGCAAACTAGCTGGAACTTGTACGAGAACATTATTTGAATAGTTATGTCAACATGTGAGAGTATCCAGTCACACGTTTACTGCTGTTATGGGTCATTGCAGTATAGAAATTAAAAAAAAAAACTAAATACTAAAAATATTAAAACTGATCAGTATGTAGCCTAAAAGACCATCAAATCCGTTGTGATTTGACCCTTGGGACGTATACCGGAGATAAGAAGCGATTTTTTTAAATTCGCAATTTTAACGGACAATTACGGCCAGTTTTTGTATTTCTAACGAAAGTCTTTGCGAACGTAAACCAGTCACTCACTTTTGTCAGGAATTTGGTTTTTATAAGGTTCGTTCTCCTGGCCTTACGAATAGTTGGCCAGGTAGCAATTTTCCAATTGGCCTCTGAGGTCTTCCTCTAAACTAGTGTCGACCTCTCAGGTCTTCGTCTATACTGGTGTCGACCTGTGAGGTCTTCGTCTATACTGGAGTAGACCTATGAGGTCTTCCTCTATACTAGAGTCGACCTCTGAGGTCTTCCTCTATACTAGAGTCGACCTGTGAGGTCTTCCTCTATACTTGAGTCGACCTCTGAAGTCTTCCTCTATACTAGAGTCGACCTCTGAAGTCTTCCTCTATACTAGAGTCGAACTCTGAAGTCTTCCTCTATACTAGAGTCGACCTCTGAAGTCTTCTTCTATACTAGAGTCGACCTCTAAGGTCTCATTGCAGTATAGAAAATTAAAAAAAATAAATACTAACAAAATTAAAACTGATCTCTGTGTAGCCTAAAAGACCATCAGCTCCATTGTGATGATTTCCCTTGGGACGTATACCGGAGATATGAAGCGATGTTTTTAAATTCGCACTTTTAACGGGCAATTACGGCCAGATTTTGTATTTCTAACGAAAGTCTTTGCGAACGTAAACCAATCACTCACTTTTGTCAGGAATTTGGTTTTTATAAGGTTCGTTCGCCTGGCCTTACGAATAGTTGGCCAGGTAGCAATTTTCCAATTGGAAAATAATGTAATTGCCAGAGCAATAACTTCACAACTTCCGATCTAAAAAAGCACGCATTTATGTATGGTCCACCTTAGCAAATACACCTCTGTACTCTTTACTCTAGCGGTGGCCAAAAAATCAACCCTGGGTGGCTCAGCTGAGCTCAACCAAGACTCTCATTTCTTTCTCTCTCTGATTGTGTACTGATGATTTTTTTCTATCTTAGCGAGCTGCCAATATGACTTCTTTATGCTTAAATATATAAATACAATTTGACATTTGTGTTCGCACAGATGACAGAAAAGAGAGATAGAGAAGCCAAAATTTACACTGAAATGATTACGTTTTAGTACGAGTTCCTTATCGTGCGAGTTGTCGTTCTGATGGTAGTTAGTGAAACCCAAAACAGCTCTTTGTCATCTGGCAGGCGAATGACACGAATATTTAAGTTACAGAAACAGGCTCTTAGAACAAAAAAGAAAAATAGGTTACCATCGCCAAATCCAACGTGATAGGGCTAGAATCACGAATAGCATGTTTCAGGGACATTTCATTTTTAAATTCTAAATATTTTTTAAATCATTTTTTTATTATACTATTTTTCGCAATTCGTAAACAGCGATCGAGCAATGATTAGATCTAAAATCGTGAAATTTTGAGTCTACTACAGATGCGTAACTGGAGACTTATTTCGAAAAATTTTGAAATACAACTGGGACAACAAGAGGAAAAATATACCGGGTTTTCCATTAAGGACATAACATTAACATTGCTAGAGCCCAATCGGAGAAGGTTCGAGGTTGACGTCGGAACATACAAAAGTGAAAATTTGGATTAAAATTTATCCACTATAGCACGCACAGCCTGTCGTGCCGAAGTAAGTGCTCTTAAAGTTGCGACCACCGACTCAGAATTGATTTTGTAATGATTTCCAAATGTTGCACGTAAGTGAACTTTACCATGATGAAAACGTTTGACACTGAAAGATCATTAAAAATGTTTGAGGGTGCATTGACATAAAGATACGAAATTGCTATGTCCCTATTAGAAAACCTGGTATATAGGTTAGGTCAAGAGCGGCAGCCTGTAAACACATACACAGAAGGTGTTCTATTGAGATCTCCTCCTCTTCGACTGCATAGCTTTTTTGACATGTTTGAATCGAAAGAAAATATATTTGGAATGCAAATTTTTAACTATTATATATTTCTGAGCAATTACATTTTATTTGAAAATCAATAAAATTTATTTGGATCACATATATTAATATATTACAATAAAATATATTTGCAAACTAATTTTGTCAAATAAAATATGTGTTTTTATACAAACAAAATTATTGATTAGGAATTTCCATTGATTTCGTGTAATACCTTTTAATTTAAAACGGCATAAGCAGCAATAAAATTTTTTTTTTAAAGAAGTAGACTTAATTTTTATTTATTTCAATTCATCATTTGTTATCAACACATCAAGCAATGTTAGGAATTTTAGGAAATTATAAAATTTCTGGGAAAATATTTACGCTGAATTACTGAACAACATAAAACTTGTCTTAAAACGAAGGTATTGATATATTTTCTGAATACGTAAATTCAAATAAATATTTGTTGTAGGCCCAAATAAAAAATATTAGGACGAAAACAAAGATTGGTTTAGGACAACATCTTCCCAAATATATAATATTAGATTATACCCTTAACATTTGTATGTTTCCATCGGAATATGTTTGGGACAATATACTACAGAAGCGATTTTTTTCAGCGTGTATGCAATGTCTCTGCGTGCCGTCCAATATGGGAGACTAAGATAGACGTCCGGTCACGATAACAACAGCAGTATGTTGGTGCGTTTGGAGTTTAGGCAGGGCCACATCAGCCAGGAATATATGCAGTTCCTGAATAGTGGCCATCTATCATTTGCTACCGTAAGGACACTATTTCCCAAGAAGAGCACGTAGGTCGCTAATGGCATGCCCACATATTCCAGTTCCCCTGGAACGTGTAAGGTTGTTCCTAGTCTTACAACATCATCTGCTTTACTGTTCCTCTGTATGTCTCTGTGATCCATCACCCAAATCACGTGAATATTGAACTGTTCAGACATCTCGTTAAGAGATCTACTACAGTCGAGGGCAGCTTTTCAATTCAGGAATATAGTTTCCAGGAACTTATGGCCAGAACATTAGTTTTCAGCCCTTTTTGCAACGTCTTTAATAGCTACGATTTTTGTCTGATAAACATTGAATAGATCAGGCAAAGCCCACATGATTGTTGAACCGTCTGTATAGAAGTTAACGAATCTCCTATGACATGTAATACGATTATTAAAGGGTTTTCCAACAAGAGGTGTTATTTTGGTATTCAAAGAAAATACCATTTTTTGAGATATATGATCGGATGTTTATTTCATAATAAAGAGGAAGGTATGTAAAGAAAAACAACATCAGTCAAAGGGCCACCACGACCACGCTTACAGGACCATATCCTTTTCATGAAATTTTCCATAACCAAATCGCAAAGTGGCTGCCCTATGTCCTCGATAGCCTCATGAATTCTATCTTTGAGGTCTTGAATCGACGCTGGGCTGTTGGCGTAGATCTTATCTATCACGTGGCCCCAAAGGAAGAAGTCGCAAGGTGTTAAATCACAAGATTCGGTGGCCAATTGTGATCACCTCTTCGAGAGATGACACGGTCCGGAAACTTTTCCCGTAACAGAGCAATGGTTTCTTTGCTTGTGTGGCACGAAGCGCCGTCTTGTTTAGAGTAAACGTTGTCCAGATCAGTACCATCCAACTCCGACCATAAAAAATCATTAATCATCTCTCGATAGCGCAATCCATCCACCGTAACTGTTGATCCAAACTCATTTTCGAAAAAGTAACGTCAAATGACCCCGCCGCACCATAAACCGCACCAAACAGTCACACGTTGAGGATGGAGAGGCTTCTCAACAATAACTCTTGTGTTTTTCGAGCACCAGATGCGACAATTTTGCTTGTTGACGTAGCCACCGAGGTTTAAATGGCCCTCATCAGTCAAGATGATTTTGTATCGTTCGTATCGTTTTTTTGTTCGATCGATTTTTGATCGTTTTGTATCGTTCGATGATCGTGTATCGTTCCATTTTAAATAATGACGTAGTTTCTGCTTGTCAAATGTCAAAGAATAAAAGCTTCAAAAGTGACAGCTACCGAAATACCGGGTGATTCAAAATAACATCTCTTGTTGGAAAACCCATTATTTTGATGTATCAGGTATACGAGTTCGGTGCTTTAAAAGTAGTTCAATCATAGTGTAATCAACAATGCCCTGAAGGTCAGACATGACACAATGTCCGTAGCTATTTCCTAACCATATGGACAGTTCCCTAAGTCTAATGTCTAGCAACATTAAATGCAGTATAACATTTAGTGTATCAGTTGGTGTCGTTCTCAACGCACCAGTAGTACATATAGCAAATATTCGCTGAACTTTGTTTTGCATCGCGCAGATGGCAGATTTCTGCAGAGCTGTCCACTAGCTGACAATGCCGTACAGCATTATCGATCTGACACCTTCAATATAGAAACAACAAACTATAAGTGAGTTCAGACACCAGCATTTTCCCATTTCCCCCTGTTTAAGCGACTTTTGCTCAAATGGTAAAACGTTTTTATCCGGCATATCTGCATCATCATATTCGTGAATAGCACATAATTGGCTGTAAGTTGTATTATGTTTCTCTTTGGTTGGTTCGTTGTTGTTTAACCTCTCATCACTTCAGACACACCGTGTCACATAATAAATAAAATAATAAAAGTAAAATAGTGTGTTTTTTTAGTCCCGCCATCCTGGCGTGCCCTTTACAGGTACATAGCGCTACCACAGTCTTCTTTGCTCTCTCCAAACTGTTGGATTTGAAGTGCAACTTCTTGTCCAGTAAAATACCTATTTTGCGCATTCAGAGAAGGAAATTTCAATACCCGCAAGGAAGCAGGTGTAACACTTTGTACCTTATTTCTCCTGGTGAAAAGAACTAGTTCCGTCTTAGTCAGTTTAACACTCTCAAACTTCCCTCTAACAGCTATTGCCACATCATCAGCATAGGCAACAACTTTCACACTCATCCTGAGAAAACAGAATATTGCTCATGAAGAGATTCCAACCTTTAGGACATGCATAACGTATCGATACTTAGGGTGAACAAAATGTTTAAGCGTACGTAACTTTCATCTTTTTCGTCTGATTCATTCCACGAAACAAAGTCTACAAAAGTGTATACTCGTATGATATAACTTTTAGGTGTAATCTCATATAGTTTTCGATATATCTGCAATTTAAAATTGAATTTTTCCCGACCATGACTTCAAATTGACTTTCTTGAATTTGCTAGATGAAAATCCGATCCGTTATATCCAATAACACAAAATTTATGGTCATTTTAAGTTATATTTTCAAAACAATTTCGTATTTTTAATTTTTTGGCGAAAAACGTATATGTGATATTTTGTAGTTACAGTAGGTGTTAAAGGAAACTTCCTAAAGAATCTCGAAGAAAGAACGAGAAAGAAATATATACAATCCAAAAATAAAATTTTTGGGGATTTTCAGAAGTTTTTAAGAAAGTAATTCACAAATTATTATATTTTCAAATATCAATCCCACAATTCCCAAAATAATTTCGAAAATGCCCAAAAATGGGATTTTTTGGATTTTCTCTTATATCTACTATACTAAAAGCCGGGCTTCCAATTCCGTTTGCAGTTAAACTTGCAACAATATATAAAAACTGTAAAGGTTTTAATAGCTTTGCAATTGGAGAAAATATGGCTTACTTTTGAAATTTGTGTAAAAAATAGTGAAGGCTGGAGAGGATTGGCAACAATACCAATTAATATTTTTGGCCCTTTAAGATGAAGTTTCCTTTAAGATGAATATAAATACGACATATACTTGTTTTCCAAAAGAATTAAAAAATCGAATGGCTATAACTTTTGTCTTATTGGATATATCGTATTGTCTTATTGTATATAGCCAACTTTGTTGCTTATCTAGAAAAGTTGATGTGAAAGAAAACAAGTAAAAGCGTTAAGTTCGGCCATGCCGAATCTTATATACCCTCCACCATGGATAGCATGTGACCTCACAAAATAACTCAAACCTAAAGAAAATAACACCAAAAACACAAAAAATATAGTAGATGAGAACAGTAGGAATCACAACAAGTTAGATGCTATATATGGGAACTATATCTAAATATGGATCGATGTGGCCCATTTGCAATCCCAAACAACCTGCAACTATAAGAAGTATTTGTACCAAATTTGATCAACCTAGCTCTGTTATTGCGGACTGTAGCGTGATTACCACAGACGGACGGACATGGCTAAATCGTCTTAGAATTTTACGACGATTAAGAATATATATACTTTATGGGGTCTCCGATCAATATTTAGAGGTGTTACAAACGGAGTGACAAAATGAATATACCCCCCATCCTATGGTGGAGGGTATACAAATTTTATATTCAATTTTCAACTACAAATATCTCGATAACTTTCCGATATAACAATTAGGTGTGCGCATAGATATTATATATCAGACGAAAAAGAGAAAAGCTACATGCTCTAGGGGACCCAATTTCAAATCTTAACTTCTGTTATAACTTTTTTACAAGCTAGCCAAGTTGTGTTGCAATCAGTTGACTAGTTAAGAAACGGCCGAATTATATTCCTATTCCTTTTATTTTTCCGCCCACAGTGCGCTGTAATGACTTCATTACATATTCAATCATTTAAATATTTGATATAGAGGAGTTTCTTTATTGGTTCAGATTTATATGCAGTTCTCATAAGTATTTATACTTCAATCTGTTATTTTAGCGCTGTATAGGAATAACCGTTATAAAATGTGGCATTGCATAATTCTTTGAGACAAAAAAGGATACATTTAAAAAATAGTTTCAGATTTATATAGATCTTCCATATATATTTTTTAATTCCATTTGACAACTAACCACTACAGAAGTAGTTTCTTTCATCTGCCCAAATGAGATTATTGATCCCGGAATGAACGCAGTTAATTGTGAAAAATTGGTCCAGATTGAAATAGAGCCCCATATATGGGGTAGAGCCCCATATAGTATCCAATGTGGTATCAATATACTGTAGAATCTTTACTTTACATCCAGTCACTGTATTATTTGGCAGGCAGGCGTTTTTTTCAGATACAGTGGTACAGTAGAGAACTTTGGCGAAGTTTGAAATGATTCAGATGTATATTTATATTTATGTATATTTATATTATGTAGTAAAATTTCATGGCCAGCATTTTGTAGAACATTTCATCCCCGCCTTGTTTTTTTATGATTTGTCTCAACAAATTTACAATTTTGCGATTTTGAATTATATTCAAATTTGAATATTTTTTTCTCCTAGACTATACTTCCCATCGGTTAAATATATATAGCCGTTGTAAAAATTAAATTTTCTCAAAAAAAAAAAAAAAAATACTCAAGCTTCAGCCAAAATATTCACGATACGATAAAATCCGAACAGGAGCTAAACCAAAAAACTATGAAGCTATGTACTACTTCTGAGGTGTGAAGCATATTCAGCAACTTTGTAGAAAACATTAACGCCAATATTCTTATGGAGAATATCAACCCTCTAGCTCCCCCACTTAATGGTAAATTTTGGGTCTATTTAAATAAATCGTAAAAAACACACCTTAAACTAGGAAAAAATGTTCTACACCACTGTTGGGCATACAATTTTACTGTACATGACTAAATTCCAATACTTAACACAAACGCCAAAAAATAATCAAACTCCAGTTAAACTCCCCAATATTGGTACACTTAATTAGAGTACGACCCAATGTTCGGCTTCGGCTACGGCCAAAACTGGACATTCGGCCAATATTTGGCATTCGGCCACAAAATCAGCCGAAGTTGACCGAAGGCCGATTTTTTCAAAAAGTACAAAAAATAGAATTATATGACTTTTTAAAGAAAATTCTATTATGGGAATCTTCATAGAAGTGTACAGAAGTGAATAATACTACAAAACTAATTTGAGAAAGGACACCAAAGGAAGAAGGACAGAGAAAAACATGACTCAGTTCCTCACCTAAAAGCTCTCCAACTAGTGAAAGCATTCTTGTAAAAGTAGTACGAATAGATAATAATGAGCTCGAGATGTTTCAAAAATTTGGAAATGGTGGCAGAAAAGTACTTGTACACTAGTGTGCTAGAAATCAGTTCTTTATGCTGCTGGGCAGCTGTATTCAAATTAAGGAAAAAGTATACAAGGTCTTAATGCACAAAAAATAATTTCTTTGTCATTATAACATTAAGGTTTTTAATTATATGTGCTAAGTAAATAAATACGTAAGCAGCAGACATAAACTGGTTAAACGCAAAATTTTTTGGTGCAAAGTAAACAGTTCTTTAACAAATATAAAACATTCGGCTTCGGCTACGGCTTCGGCCGAAGGTTGTAAATTTAGTCGAAGTTCGGCTATGGCTTTGGCTTCGGCCTTAAAATTCGACTTAGGTCGAGCTCTACACTTAATGCTTCGACCACTGGTGCGTATGAATAACATTGCTGCACGAATATTCCAATGGAAATTGACTTTTTTTGGTGTTTGTGATAAGTTTTTTGCTTTGTTGTGTTCTGGCATATACATTAAGATGTTATTGCAGAGATTTTTTTTTAAATATTCATTTTTAGGGGTGTTTATTACGATTTAGTAGAATAGAACCTAAAATTACCGTTATGTCGGCGGGCTAGAGGGTTAATATGTTCCAAAAATATATTGGTCCTAATGTTTTCTACAAAGTTGCTGAACATGCCTCACACCTCAGAAGTAAATAGCGCAGCTTCATGTAATGATATGCTGCACGAACAGGCAAAATGAGGGAATTTTTTTTCACAACGCCGATACATGTATTCTTTTGTTGGCATCCTCTATCAGAATCCATTGTCGGAACCCAGTTATATTGAAAAATGTTCGAAATTGTCGTACAGTGGTATTCGCACTTCTGTCTGTTTTCTCTACAGAAAATTCCTAACTTGTTTTCAATAACGTAAAGGGTGTTCTTTGTTAATTCTCCATGAAATGCCCCACATAAGCAGTATCATGCGCTGGTTAGCTCGTTACACGACACTGCATCGAGCGGCAGTGTTAAGTAATTTTGTGGGCGCATATTGAATAGAGAGACCACTTGTTCCTACATGTGCCAACAATGCAGCCATTCACTGATCGGCAAACTGATAGACATTATTGCTGTACAAATTTAATTAGTCCCCATAAAATGGAATTAAAGTTGTTACCAAATTCATAATAAAAAATAACAAAAACAAATGAACAACTACATCATTATTTTCTTAACAACTTTAATATCTTTTATTTGCCACAAAAACATATTGTCATGCTGGGGAAAAGAGTTTGTTTCACCACATGTATGTATAAATATATTTATGGATATGGCAGAGGGTGTTGCAACACAAGTTTCGTTGTGTTTGGGATCCTACACAGGAGTAGACGAAAGTTTCACAACATTAACGCCAAGCGGAAGTAACAAAATTTTGTATGCAATTTACAACATATGTATGTGTGCAGCTGGTGTAGATGTGGCTGCAGCTATAGCTTCTAACAGGAAACGGAAGGAAACATGTTTAAGGAAATTGAGTATGTGTGTGCGAGTGTGCAACAATGTGTGCTGTATGTACATATGTGTATGTCTAATATAATTTGTGGCATAATTCAGTTGTTAGTTACTTGCTAAACTAATTTCTAGTGTATTTGAGTTTTTTTAAGGCTACAATGAACTATTTGATCATCTCGTGGAACTCGTAGAATTCGGAGAATTCGACAAGGTTTATTGCAAATGCCAAAGATGGTGGCATATTAAGAATATATTGAATACAGTATCGTCGGCTTTTAGGGATATATTTGGCTTATAAAACTTTTACAATGGCAAAATACTTCTTCCTGGACAGAAACATATGTTATGCAATATTAAAACTAAAATTTCCAAAAAATAGGAATACAAATATATTTCTACTTCCCACACTGATTTTGTCCAAGAAACAAGGTTCATTTTGAAACTAGATGTAGCATTTTAAACGCATGACTAAAGTAAATCAGCAAGGATATGCAAGTGTCTTTCGGGACTGACTATATAAGAACTTGCATAAACATTAGTTTTTTCAACATTGAATATTGAACCGACAAAAAGTTATGCCCAACATTTTTTTGTGTTTTTTGCTTTTTTTTTAATTTTTGACAAAGATTATTTTTGGTAAAGCATAATTTCAAATGGTCAAACTTTTTGTCTCAGCAGGTATGTCTAATGGCAATATACTTTCATCAAATAGAAAATTTAGTTGTCTATCCAAAAAAGATAATGGGAAAGTAAACGGAATAAATCCGAATCGATACATACCCATTCGTAGGAAAGGATCGGGAAAAATTAAAAAAAAAATATAATATTTTTGTTGGCTTGAGGTCATAAATAAAACAAATTAATTATGAATTTATTGTTTTATTTTTAAAATTGTTCCCGATATTTCGACCGACTTAGTCGATCATTTTCAAGGGTTAAAATTTATTGGAAAACAAAAAAGTAAACGATCCTGCTTCTCTCACAAACGAAAAGTTTATAAATCCATAAAAATTTTAAAAAATAATGTATGTTTTTAAATTATTATTTTTTAATTTGTTCTTCTTGACACCAGAAATCGAGGCTTATTCTAACAGTACTATATTTGGAAAGAAAAATCCCGCACTTCCCAATTTAAATTCGAAAAATCCCCAAAAACGGATTTTTTAGTTTTTCCTCAAAACCTATTATATTAAAAGCCGGGCTAAAAATTCCTCAGTCCAACCAATATTCGAACTAAGCTGGATTCTTTTTTGGGGGAGTCTGCTCCTTCGTTTACAACAATAACATATTGGGTGGTTGAGCTTAAACGGGGCCGTACGAGACGAACACCGTAGTCGTCGACCAATTGAGGTGTCTGCGCCAGAAATTGTTAAATAGGCATTTTAAAAAGTGCACCAGTTCACGCGTACACTTTTGCGAAATCGATGAATTAAAGTTTTAGTTGCTTCAGCACGCACCTTCTTCGCCATATTTAAAAAAATGGTTCGGCGGAAAACGTTTTGCCAGCAATGAAGAGGTGAAGGTTGCTGTTGATGGCTATTTTCAGGAGCTAGACAGTTCCTCCTATAAACAGGGTATCGAAGCTATTGATAATCTCTGGAAAAAGTATATCGAGCTAATATTTTCTCAAATTTGTTGTGTTTTCTTTGTTATCCACTCCTTATAAAAGGACCAGTTGGGTTGTCTAATCCTTAGTTTACGACCAGCTGGGTTATCTACTCATTATTAGGTGACCATTCGGATTATCTATTCCTTAATAGATGACCAGTTGGGTTATCTATTCCTTAATAGATGACCAGTTTGGGTTTTCTACTCCTTAGTAGACGACCAGTTGGGTTGTCTATTCTTTAGCAGACGACCAGTTGGTTATCTAATCCTTAGTAGATTAGTAATTGGGCTATCTATCATAGTTGACAACCTATTGGGTTTTCAACTCCTTAATTTATTACCAGCTGGGTTATCTGCTCCTTATTAGGCAACCATTCGGGTTATATATTCCTTAGTAGATGACCAGTTGGGTTATCTACTCCTTAGAAGATGACCGGATGGGTTATCTATTCCTTGGCAGACGACGAGTTGGGTTATCTAATCCTTAGTAGATTAGCAATTGGGCTATCTATCATAGTTGACAACCTATTGGGTTGTCTGCTCCTAAGTTTATGACCAGCTGGGTTATCTGCTCCTTTTTGGGCAACCATTCGGGTTATCTATTCCTAAGTAGATGACCAGTTGGGTTATCTACTCCTTAGTGGACGACCAGTTGGGTTATCTATTCCTTAGCAGACGATGAGTTGGGTTATATATTTTTTAGTAGATTTACAATTGGGCTATATATAATAGTTGACAACCTATTGGGTTGTCTATTCCTTACTTTATGACCAGCTGGGTTATCTACTCATTATTAGGTGCCCATTCGTGTTATCTATTCCTTAATAGATGACCAGTTGGGTTATCTACTCCTTAGTAGACGACCAGTTGGGTAATATATTCCTTAATAGATGAGCAGTTGTGTTATATATTCCTTAATAGATGACCAGTTGGGTTATATACTCCTTAGCAGGCGACCAGTTGGGTTATATTTATCTTAGTAGATTTACAATTGGGCTATATATATGTAATAGTCGACAACCTATTGGGTTATCTACTAGGGGTTATGTACTCCTAATTAGACGGCCACTTGGTTTATCTACTCCTTAATAGACGACCATTTGGGTTATATAGTGCTTACCAGATGATCAATTGCGACCAGTTTTCGAAGTTAAACCATTAGATTGTACACATTTAATTTGTTTCAAATGTACTTATCTGTCCTACATTGAAGGTTCAGGTAATGCACGTATTATTTTAGATGACACTTCAGTTCATCCTATGACAAAGTCATTTGAAAGTAACCTGTTGTTTTCATATAAAATGGACAAATTGTGAACTGGACTCTATTCTCGGCGGACTTATCATGCGTTTGGTATTGGTCCAATTTCCCATAGGGATATTTCTCTGACGGTATGGGACCTTTACCGTGTTTATACCCGTATATTCGTAGTTGTTCATAACAGGAGGCCTTATACAAGCCTCCTAAGGTCCCATTTTTGACGCTGATCTATTACTACCACTTACGCCATTCAGATTTTTCTACAACAAATAATTTTCTATTGACTCTCCTCAAACAAGTGAAATAAAGGAGAAACCCCAAATGTTGTTGACTCAGCTTAAGCTAAACGGGATTAATGTCGCTTTGCATATGGGACCATTGCCTAAATACTTGAAATTTCTGCTGAGCCGTTACCATTTTTCGTTCCATCATTGTGTTAATTTATGTGTAAAAGATGTGTGTGTGTGTGTGTGTGATTTGATGTGCAGGACATTCATTACTTAAATACTCACTGACTCACTAACACATATTTACTCATTCCTGTTTGGTTAGAGCCTCATTCGTTACGCCTACAACTACACACTGAAAAATATACAGTGGGCGTCAAAAATGAATCAAGAAAAGCAGTATTTTGTACAATTTATAATCAGAATTTAAACCTTTCTCAATTCTGTAGAAAACATTAATAACCTGAACTGGAAGTTGTTTAGAAAATATTATAAATGCTTTTTGGCGCTCACTGTATGTAAATGGCTTAAGAGTGTCTATGAATGGATGTGTTGATCAAATGAGGGAATCTGTGCTGTGTTCATTTGCATTCCCATAGACTCATACACACAGCACTCATACAAATGAGCGCATACATACACATTCACATAAATGCATGCTCGAACATGAATGTACGAATATATCTCATTGTATATGTACGAGTATATATGCATGTGCTAGTCTATATTTACCAAAGTGATGGACGATGTTTATGACGCGGGTATCTGATTACATGAATTGTTTATTTGACAGTCCGCAATGTCTGTTTGTCCGTCCGTCCATACGTCCACATTTCTGTATGTCTGTCGTATGACGTGAATGTGAAGCTGAGTGGTATACAAATGAGTTCTGAGAGCAATACTACTTTTGTATGTATGTGTGTGACTTTTTACTGTATTCCATTTGACAGATTGTGGTGGAAAAGGTCGAGCAGAAAAATTACTAAAAGGCAAAAATGGAACACAAGGGAAACACCGTTACGAATTGTAAGAATTAAATTCACGCTCAAATGACAATGTTTTGTTTTAAGTAAAAACTATCAGGGTTTTTTTCTGAGCTTAAATGCTAAAGCTAAAATTTTTATGTCAAACAAAAGTTGACACAAGATATATTGTCCGTGGACATGTTGGGCTTATCTTCCCTACGGGAAAAAGGATAAAATGGCAAAATAAAAGAACAATAACGCGGTTTCGTTTTAAATATTAATAGCTGAACGCAGCAAAGGCTTAAAACC
Source organism: Eudasyphora cyanicolor (assembly GCA_963930755.1). Classification (NCBI taxonomy): domain Eukaryota; kingdom Metazoa; phylum Arthropoda; class Insecta; order Diptera; family Muscidae; genus Eudasyphora; species Eudasyphora cyanicolor. The sequence goes on from OZ005738.1 coordinate 124,009,422, forward strand.
AAAAAATGGATGATGTATGGGAATTGTTGGAAAGTTTTCAGACGCATTTTGTCACTGACATTATTTTATTTATCAAACTTTTTGAAACACTAAAAAGACAAATAGGAAAATTGCAATTGTCGAGTAAACCGACTAAAGTACATTGCCCATTTCGAATTGATTTAAGGTCAAAACTGAGAAACAATAGCAAAGCGGATGGTCGTGTTGATTCAATTTAACTCAGGCTGATGCGTGAAATGTACTCGTAAGTAAATGACTGAGTCGCAGACTCCCAACTAAGGCAGTCACATTCTCGTCAGGGCGCACCATACGATGACGGGGACCGTGATACTTGTCTCCCAACATGCCAGTTTCAGGAACATTTACACAAAATTGCGTACAGCAGGCGCGGTGGTTGCCTTATATCGACCAAAACTTAACTTAAACTCGAGGGGAACTACAACACTACGATACCAGCCATAGATGAGTGGCTTGGCAGAATACCAGGTAATGCGAATCATCCCCACTTATATACGGATGGTTCGAAGCACCAACCTGTTGGCATCGGAGTACACTGAAAAGAACTTAGTCTGGATATAGCTCACAGACTACCAGATACCTGCAGTGTCTGTCTATCAAGCCGAAATAATGGCAATATGGGAAGTCGGAAGTAACCAACACTTGCGTTGTCATTTACCCGGACAGCCAGGCTGCCTTCAATTCTCTGGAGGCCTCACCCTAATTTCGCAAACAGCCCTCGACCGCCGCAGATCTCTTAAAGAGATGGCTGAGCAGCTTAACATACCCCTCATATGGGTGCCAGGGTATAGAGATAACACGGGGTACTGCAAAGCCGATGAACTTGCCTAGGGATGACATTACAAATTCTCGAAGAATTTGCATATTTTTGTGCGCCACTATCCACATGCAAACGGCAATCAGGCAGTCCAACGAAAGATGGACAGAAATTGGCACCTATACACTGAAAAAAATAGTAATAAAACTAATGATGACACATTCTTATATTAAGTATGCTACCTCGGCATCAATTTAATGACAATTTTCATTAAAATAATGAAAATTTACACGTTCTTTACGAAATTTTCCTTAATATAAAGTTTTTTGAATTTGAATTAATGACTATCTAATCATTAGTTTTGTGTACGCGCTTCTTTAAATGTACGCATTTAAATTAAAGAAAAAAATCATTATTTTTGTGACAATCCGCATTATTTTAAGTAATATTTCAATACTTTTAAGGATTTTCTACATTAACACTATGACGTAGACATGTCATAGTTTTAATGCCGAATCTGACTTAATTAACAGTATGAGATATTTGATTAATAAATTTAAGGCTATGCTTCCCTTAAAGGAAAGGCTGTCTTGGTAATAAATTTTATGACTATTGTCATAAAGAATACAATGTTAAGAATACATACGAGAGAATTTTACAATCTCTCCCTCCCTCTCTCGCTCGGAGAATCAGTTTTGTTTGGTAAAGTGTGAATCAATTATGGAATGCTAGAAGAGAAAATAGAGAACAGTACTGTTGTTCGTTTTCTTTTAAATCGTCAGTTATTTACAAGCGATGGAAGGAAACGGTTGTCTGTTTTCGGGACGCGGATTGTGAAGAAATTTGATTGCTGTGAATATGTAAGTATACGTGCATATTGCACCGAAAATAATTTTAATATAGGCTGTTAACAGTTATTTTTGCTAAAGCATAGCAACAACAACAAATGAAACCGTCGTGTACATGTGTGTATGCATGTGGTTATGTCGTCGGCGTCACCATCGATCTCTGTGATAAGGGAGTGCGTGTGTCATAGTTATTTTTGCTGTATGTTATTTATGGCGATGTATGTACATGCGTTTTTGAAGGAGATCTTGTTTGTAAGTCCTGTGAAGAGATTTGTGCCAAATGGATGATAAAAATGTGAGTAATAGATTTTGTAATACTGAAAGAGACAATGGGAAAATGTTTAGGTACGTGAAAAATAATATTATTATCCTGAAATAAACATCTTATTGGCAATTACAAAATTAACAAAACACATTTTAATTGAAAGTATTTATTTATAAAAAATACCAGCGCATAATGCAGAAATGTAAAATTATTTGTGGCAATATAGAAATTTATTATTAATAATATGTTATACATATAACAATCTTTTTTAATTTTTTTAGTAAAACAATTTTAGAATGAGTCTTTTGTGAGAAGAGTGGCAAATTTTACAAAATATTTCAACGTAAGTATTATATATGAACGGCTGAAATATTTCTCTTAATTTTCAGCGTTTTCCAATTGTGATATGATAAAATTTATTTGCATTTTTTTTCGTTTACAGATAATTTTATTTCATTTATTTTCAGAAAAAATTTAATTATTTTAATTTTAGATCACGCAATATTTGAATGTAAATGTGATGGATATATGAAAAATGCAGTGCTAAATGCCATTTATAAATTACAACAAATAAGTGAGATTTGGAAACAATATTTGTAAGTATTATGTATTTCTGAACAAATATATTTTATTTGAAAATCAAGAAATTTAATTTGGAACTCATATATTACGGTATTAGAACAAAATATATTTGCGAACTGACGTTCACATATAAAATACGCGTTTTCACACAAACAAAGTTATTGTTAAAAAGTTTTCCAAATATAATTTATTTAAAAAGATATTTTCCTTTTTTGAATTTTAGTTTAAATTTTTCCTTGATTTCGTGTTCATAATTGCTTCATAAGTACTTCATAATTAAACCTGCTGTTAGTTTAGGCCCATTTGGTCCAATTTTTGTATCGTTTCCTTTTATATGAAAAATTTAATGTTGACCAAATGGACTCTTAATCTAGGATTCGTACAGATTTGCTAATCTAACACCAGGGTTAAGAATGTCATAAGCAGCATTAGCTTTTGTTTTATAGACGTAATTTTTAATAAGTTTTTGTAGTTTTGTTTGCTAACAAAATTTAAGATTTTAAAATCTAAGTCACGATTGATTTTTTTTAGAAAATTATTTTTGATAACTCAATTTATATGAAAAATTTCACTTTCGCCACTTTCAAAACAATCAGTTTCTATTATTAATAATATCTTTTTTATGGATCTATTATGAGAATTTGTGTCGTAGAAGAGTGACTAAATATTTCAGTGTAAGTAAGTATATTCCAAAGATTTGAATATATCTCTTATTTTTCAACATTTTGTGACAGTTATATGATAAAATTTATTTTAATACATAAATCATTTTGTTTGCTTTCTATTCAAATTATTTTTATTTTAGTTCGCGCAATTGAACTTTATTTGGATATATGAAAAATGCAGTGGGGAATTAAAAATTTACAAATTGCAGGAAATGAGTGAGCATACAAACTATATGATATAATAATATAATATTTGTTTTATATAATTTATATTTAAATTCCAGCCAAATTCTAGGTTAAAAATCATTAAGGTCGGTTCCAATAAAAATTGTTCATGGACAACATATAGTGAAACGAATCCCGCTATAGAATCGATACATAACAATACAATATTCGAATAAAAGTCAAACTTCATAGTGTTTTGGCCGATTTGTCTTTATACAATTACATATTGTTTTAAATTATAAAATGTTCAAGGTTATCCGTAATATGTATTATATTTTTTTGTATTTTCCAATATAAAATATAACAAATAAAATATTTATTTAGAAAGATAAAGTGTTGTGTTATTGAATTTTCTATGAATATTAAATGATTTGAAATGTATTTTCTGAATAATCGACCTTTATTCTGTATTTTAGTTGTTTTTAATTAATAAACAAGCTCGAGGTCAAGTTTTGATGTTTTTTATTATTTATTCGATATTTCGTTCCTCTTTGAGGAACATCTTCAGGAATATGAGTATGTAAACAAAACTAACACAAAACATAAAAAGACATACGTCCTGCCTTGTTGTCGTCTGTTTTCTTACTGATGATTTCAAAGAAAATGATTCATTTAAAAGAGTAACATTATAATCAATATAATGTAACGAATTTTCCAAAAAAACTGTATTTAAATTCATGTATGCCTTAAATTAAATAGCAGTATATTCTTAAATCAAGGACAAACATTTTAAATTTTATTACGATAATGTTTTAAATTATATGATATTTTACTAAAAATAAGCACGCGCCATACTTAAATTTACGCAAAAATGTGCTTATTTTAAGACCAAGCATAATTAGTTTTATTACCCAAAATTCTTAATTCTATGAAATGCATCCTCAAAACAAGTACTATTCACATATTTAAATTAACTATAACACCTTCTTATTTTTATAGCGATTGTTTCAGTACGCTTTTTTTTAGTGTAGGGTAGCTAGACAAATCTGTCCACGATATGACTTGAAAAGGTCAAAATATATCATTGCATTAGAGAGGAAAAATTGTTTACGTAAGTATCAGTTCTGACGGAACACTGCCTGATCGGCAAACACGCTAGATGGTAGGATATTGACTCCAATGACTTCTGCAGAAGCTGTGGAGATGAGGAAGAATTGGAGTAAATGACAGAAGGCAGTCTAACAAATCTTTTCGGTAACGATATTCTTACTATCATTTCAGCCCATGATAACACTAGGGACTTAAACTGGTCTATGTGAGCTGGTAAAAAACTCAAAAACCTAGCAAATATGCAGATTCTTGCATTACCTTCACATTTGGCCAGGAGCAACATAAGGTTTGCTGTCCTGATATCACATAGCTGCCCTCCTACAACGAACAGTGGGATGAATTCCAAAAAAGGAAAATAATTCTGCCGTTTCTTAACCAGAGAACCGATTTCGACAAAACTTAGCATGTTTGTAGAAGAGGTATTAGAGACTTTAATTTTTGCATGAACTCAAAGTTATCCACCTCAGGTGAAAAAAATTTTTAAGCGCATGTAGCATTCTTCTTTTTCTCGCGTTACTGTGTATCCTAGTAACCGAGGTATACAAAAGGCTTTTTGCACCAAACTGTTACCTTGTATAGTTACCGAGATATCTACATTTGAAAATTGAATTTTTTGTATATTTACCGAGTTATCTGCAAAATTGAATTTTTTCCCCGAACCTGTCCAAGTATTTTGTATATATATATATATATATATATATATATATATATAGATATATATATATATATAGATAGATAGATATACCCAATAGGACAAGCGTTATGGCCACTTTAAGTTATTTCTTCAAAAAAATAAGATTTTTTTTAATTTTTTAGAAAAAAGGTATATCTCGTATTTTCGAGTTTTAGAAGAAGCTAGTTAAAAGAAGTAAGGACGAATTAAGTTCCGACATGCCGAATCTTATATACCCTCCACCATGGATCGATGTGAATGGTTTCGTATACAAATAAATTCTGTATACCAAATTTCAAAACTAGAGGGACGGACCTTTGTATGGGGGCTATGTCAAAACATGGACCTCTGACTACAGCTGCTCGTATAAGCATACCGGGCATAAATAAACACCATTTACCATCTTTAAGCCCGATCAGTTAACATTTGTGGTCTCTTTGACGTTCAAAAGTCAAATCGGGGAGATGCCATATATGGGAGCTTTATTCAAAATTGGACCGATATTGCCCATTTTCAATCCCAATATACCTGCAAATATAAGAAGTGTGTGTACCAAATTTCGGCCACCTAGCTCAAGTATTATATATTTTAGCGTGATTACAACAGACGGACAGGCGGACATACGACGATTCATAATATACTCGTATATCGTCATCAGAAACGAAAAAGGGCGTAACATCAAGAAAAATGGAAATTCACGTTTTGATGGATTTCGGTACATTGCATCAAAATACACATCCTGACCTACTATCAAAAATGGCGAATTTTGTAACGAAATTCAAAAGGGTCTAACAACAAATTATTTTTTTTTTGATAGTTAAAAATTCGTATTTCACGCACTTTCCACAAACCATTTATAAATCATGTTCGTGTGACTATATATATGCGTCCTTATGTTGAAGTATTATCCGAAAATCTCGTTTTTCTAACGACAACATTTTTAATTTTATTTAGTTTTTTGCTTTCACTAGTATTGTTACAAAGCTTCTCCAATGCACACCATTTTTCACAAGTTTCAAAAGTAAGCCACATTTTTTCCAATTGTAAAGCTAAAATGTTACAAGCTTTGGCATATATGTGGTAAAGTGTTATAAGTTGGACTGCAAAGGGAATCTGAAACTTAGCTTTTAGAATAGTTGATATAGAGGAAAATACAAAAAATCCCATTTTAAGGGATTTTCTTAATTATTTTGGGAATTGTGGAAATGATTTTTAACCAGTAAGCAAAGGCAGAAAGTCGGGCGTGGCCGACTAAATAATACCATACACCTCCCTAACAATGCGATAAAGGTCATTGCGATAATAATTTGGAATAATTGGTAAGTCGGCAGGAACATATTATCTAATTCTGAGCCGATAATCGCTAAATTAAGCAATATTTGTTCCTAAATTGAGAAACATCTTTCCGGAAAATATTAATGATCGGAAGTAAATTACAACTTATATAGCGCTTTGATACCAAATCAGGAGGAACATATATACATATGCAGGTTATATATAAATCTGAACCGATTTTCCCTGAATACTCATTCATGTAAAAATACCTTTTTCTGTAGAATTTCGTACTGATCGGATATAAAATACAGTCTCTACAGCACTTACATGTCAAATCGGGGGTAACATATATATGGGGGCTATATCTAAATCTGAACCGATTTTTTCTGAATTTGGAAGTATCCCTTCATAAATTTAGAAACCTCTTTGTGTAGATCTTTTTACTGATCGGATAAAAAATACAGATTGTACAGCGCTTACATGTTAAATCGGGGGTAACATATATATGGGGGCTATATCTAAATCTGAACCGATTTTCTCTGAATTTGGAAGTATCCCTTCATAAATTAAGAAACCTCTTTGTGTAGATCTTTTTACTGATCGGATATAAAATACAGATTGTACAGCGCTTACATGTTAAATCGGGGGTAACATATATATGGGGGCTATATCTAAATCTGAACCGATTTGCTTCAAATTTGGCAGTGTTAATTCATGTAATGAGAAACCTCTTCTGACAATTTTTTTACTGATCGCATTTAAAATACAGTTCTACAGCGCTAACATGTCAAATCGGGGGTAACATATACATATATAGGGGCTATATCTAAATCTGAACTGATTTCCCTCAAATTTGGCAGTGTTAATTCACGTAATGAGAAACCTCTTTCTGCCAATTTTTTTACTGATCGGATATAAAATACAGCACAGGCAAAAAAAAAGATATGTGTAAAGTTTCGTCAAGAGCGGGCTATAATTGCGACCTGTTCTTTGATTACAAGAATACATCTACAGACGGACAGACAGACGGACATAGCTAAATCGACTCAGAAAGTGATTACAAGTCGATCGGTATAATAAACAATGGATCTATCTCTTCTCGTTTTGGGTGTTACAAACAAATGCACAAAGTCATAATACCCTGTACCACAGTGTGGCGTAGGATATAAAAATAATATCTAATTGAATATGTCCATTTATGAAAATTTTATGAGGTTTTTCACATTTCTGTCTGCATTTGAAAAGAGATTTTTATACCCTCCACCATGGATTGCATTCAATTCTATTACTGCAAAAATCTTTGTATATGGAGCAAATCTTCAAACCATCCTTGTCTGGCAATCGGGTGTCTGGCAGAACTAGTTTCATTTTTTAATTCCTACCACTGTGTTACATGGGGTTCCTGTATCAGGACGCCAATAACCATCATTGGTATCCGACAAATTATCCTCCCACAAAGGCTTAAATTTTTTAAATACTGTCTATTATGAAATACTTTTATACTAAAACCAGTAAGGAAAGACAGAAAGTCGGGCGGAGCCGCTATATAATACCCTACACCTACCTACCAATGCGAAAATGGGCATTGCGATAAGAATTTGGCAGTGTTCATACATGTAATAAGCAAACTCTCTCTGCCGATTTTCGTACTGATCGGATATAAAACACGGTTTCTACAGCGCTTTCATGTCAAATCGGGTGAAACATATATATGGGGACTATATCTAAATCTGAATCGATTTCCCCCGAATTTGGCAGTGTTTATTGATGTAATAAGAGAACTCTCTCTGCCAAATTTCGTACTGATCTGATTTAAAATACAGTTCCTACAGCGCTTACATGTCAAATCGGGTGAAACATATTTATTGGGGCTATATCTAAATCTGAACGGATTTTCTCCGAATTTGGTAGTGTTCATTCACGTAATAATAAAACTCTCTCTGCCGAATTTCATAAAGATCGGATGTAAAATGTGGTTTCTACAGCGCTTACATGTCAAATCGGGTGAAACATATATATGGGGACTATATCCAAATCTGAACCGATTTTAACCAATTTCAATAGGGATCGTCCTTGGGCCAAAAAAGAGCACTATGCTAAATTTCATCACAATCGTACCATAAATACGACCTGCACTTTGATTACAAAAATACATGGACAGACAGACGGACATGGCTAAATCGACTCAGAAAGTGATTCTGAGTCGATCGGTATAATAAACAATGTGTCTATCTCTTCTCCTTTTAGGTGTTACAAACAAATGCACAAAGTCATAATACCCTGTACCACAGTGTGGTGTAGGGTATAAATAGGACTTTTCTGTAAATTCACACTTAGTAATTGTTTAAATATTGCTACTACCTTGAGAAAAATGGTCGACGTTGCCACGCCTCTTTTGGTACCTTCCACATAAAGGTTTGATGTAATGACTTAAATGTTCCCTCCATTCTGGCGCCTAGACAAACTACCGTATTCAATATTACAGTATTCACAAACTAAGAGTATACCTTAGTCGGTTTACTCAACTGAAAATTTCTTACTTCTTATTCTTTCCTTACCATTTTCTTGTTATCCGTGTAGCAACAACACATTTGCTATTTCAAATATTTTAATCAATCAACATTATACATTTTTGATAATTCTGCTTTCGTCGCTCAACTTTTGGTAAGTACCATCATACATATTTCAATCAACACAAAAAATTTCTAATTTTAGATTTTTGTTTAATTATTTCTTAATATAAATGTCAATTTTTTTCAGTTTAACATTTCAATATAAAATTCTATAGTAATAGTAGGCCACAAAACTGTGTGTAAAGAACAAACCGCCCTAAAAGAAAAACGTTTGTGAAAATATAACTTTTGCCATGTGTTTGCATGGGTGTTTGACAAATCTAACAAATATTTTCCTGTACTTAATTCTCCAATGCCACAAAACCAGCAAAAAAAAAACAAAAAGTTTTAAACACTTTGGTTGAAAAAACTTTCGGAAATGGCAATAAAATGTGTTAAGATGATTGTGTTGAACTCCAGGCAAATGTGACCGACCAGTAGTTCTGAACCACTGCAGTTTAAATGAATATTCCATGAACTTGACCAAATCCACAAACATTCCTAAAAAACGATAACTTATGGGTTCTTGGAGGGGGTGAGGAAATGCATGCGAAATTGTGTGAAATTCGAAATATTCCTCTGTGACAGCGTTAGATTTAATAGAGATTTAAAGTTTTGTCTTTTCTGCAAAAAAAAATACATTTTTATAAACCGAAATGCTTTGCTATAGTTTAAACAAACATTAAAGTTGTATATTCAATCCTTTAAAATAATATCAGTTTTATTGTCGGAAGAATTTGAAAAATTCCAAAAACTATTTCTATTTTCTAAGAAAATAGAAAAGAACTCTTTGAGCAGTCCATTTCAAAGGGGTCTCATCCATTGTTTCTTCTTGCAAAGGAAATGAGGTCACATTTCCATGGTGGACTCAGCAGGAAATGGCATTGGGATTGGGGATTCTTTGTGTGCTATTAAATTGGTATTACAAAGACAATAAACCAATGGCCTTGTTGCATCTTTTGTCTAATAACAAAAAAAAATGTCTTATACGAGTATTTTTGCAACTCTTTCTTGAGTATTCACATTTTGTGCACAACATTTACGCATTATTTGAATAAAACAAACGAGAATCCTGGCTTCAAATAATTGCACTAGAACTGGTTGCTCTTTCTATGTAATTGAAAAAATTTTAGAATATTGCCATAAAATATATATTTTATTACTCCCTTTTCTATAAGTATATAAATTTTGTGCTGTCCGGAACATGCCGTCCGGAATTCGGCAAAAATCTCAATATCTCAAAACTTTTACAATTTTAAATTAATGGTAAATATATACTTAAGAACATTACCTCTAGCATATTCAAACAAAAAGTTAGGCGTTATTTATGTAAGAAGACCGCTGAAATGTTTACATCACTCAATACGAGTATACCTCAAGAATCGTAGTTTTAGTGCTGTCTGTCACGCTGTCCATTTTTCGATTTCCATCCGAACTCAAAAAGTTTTAAATTTATTAAACTCGATAGAATTACAAATTTTTTGTAGTACTATGAATGTATTTTATTATTCTTGTGTGTAATACACATTAGTGTTTAAAATGTGTTCTAAGAACTGTATAAATTGTAGACAAATATTCGTGTTTTGCAATGAAAATATTACCTTGCTATACAGGGTGGCTGATATGTACTGCAACAAACTTCAGGTTGCTATCATTTCTAAACCGCTAGTCTGACAGCTGACAGATTTATTTCAGCGACAGTTCATTTTATTGTTTACAAGCTTACAAAAGCATTTTGATCTATTACATTCAGAAAAAAGTTATTCGTGATGGAATTCAAGCGTGATAGTGTGATTGCTTTATATTTGGGTGGAAAAACACAAGTGGCTATCGTTAGAGCCCTCCAGCATTTAAATGTGAATAAATCTTTTGTTTCTCCTACCATTGCTCGTTACCGTGATACTGGCATTATTGCATCGCGTCCAAAAAGTGGACGAAAAAAAACGGTAACAACATCAGAAATTATCCGAAAAGTGAAGGCCAGATTTGATCGAAATCCACGCCGCAGTTGTAGAAAAATTGCTCGTGAGCTGATCATATCGAGAGAACGGATACAACACATATTAAAAAATGAGCTTGGACTAAAGCCATTGAAGTTCCAAAAAGTGCAAGAGCTCACCGATGGACAAAAAAAGTTAGACTGGAAAGAGTCAAGGAGTTGCTTCGCTTGCACGAAAGTAGCCAGTTACCGAATTTGGTTTTCTCCGATGAGAAGCCATTCCAAATTGAGCAGTTTGTGAACAAACAAAATGATCGGGTTTACTTGCCAAAGAGGTCAGCTGAAAATGTACACCTTCGATTGGTCACCAGAACTCAAGCGCCGCCGATGGTAATAGTGTGGGCCGCCGTAACGGCCGATGGTCGCCCCCCGCTCGTATTCATCGACCATGGGGTCAAAATAAATGCCGAATATTATCGGGAAAATGTCCTAAAGACAGTATTGAAGCCCTGGGCAGACAAACATTTCGGCAGCAGACCATGGACATTCCAACAGGACTCAGCACCATCGCACTGAGCACGCGTCAGCCAAGAATGGCTTAAAAAGGAGGTTCCTCGCTTCATTTCTACCGCACAATGGCCACCAAGATCTCCGGATCTCAATCCGTTGGACTTTTGCGCCTGGGGCATTTTAGAGAGTAAGGTTCGCACTAAAAAACACCAAAGTATCGATCATCTCAAGACGGCGCTTCGCCGGGAATGGGCCAAAATACCGCAGAGCCACTTTCGTGCAGCGTGTGATGGCTTTGTCGGCCGTTTGAAGGCCATAATTCGTGCCAAAGGTGGCCAATTCGAACAAATCTAAACTGTTTCTAAAATTTTATGTTATTTCCGACATTTTTTTGCTTTTGAACAATAAAATTTAAAAAATATATAGCGCTTTACTTTGTTGGATTACATATCAGCCACCCTGTGTTACTTGGGAAGATGTGTAATCCATAAAATATTATCAGATAAAAGTGAAAAGAAGCAAATTATACATGAAATTATAAATACGAGGGCGATCTCAATAGTACCCGAAACGACATAAAGATGGCGGTAGTAGTTTGAACAAAATACTTCCGTGAGAAGTGGCAACCTTCTAAAACATATGCTTAACGTTTCATCCGCCACGTTGTTTAATTATTTTTTATCTCAGTGACTTTGTAAATCGGCACCATATTTATACAAGTGCGTGTGAATTTTATGGCGTTTTTACTTTTTCAAAATTCACTGTACTTTTTGTGGTACAGAGCTCTAAAGTTATCCCAATACCAATGATTATTTTTCAAAATTACAATTTAAAAAATTAGCCATATCTTCTTAACCGCTTCCCGTATTTTACAGATAATAATACCAATGAAAAGCTCTACTACTCCTATTCAATATTGAGAAAAGAAATATTTATGTCCTTTTGGTGGAAGGATGTGAAAATATGGAATATATCCTTAATCCTTCAATATCCTGAAAAAGTAGCATGTCATTGATTTTTATCCCCTCACCATAGAAAGGAGGGTATATATTATTTGCTAGGAACCAAAAGTGTAACGCATCGAAGGAGTGACCTAATACCCTAAGTACGTTCGGCGGATATCCGTTTTGGGTAATTTTAAGTCGAATGAGCAATGTCCGTCCGTCTGTCTGTATGCTGGCTGGTGCGCACGATAACTCTTGAAACGAATAACCGATTGACTTCAAATTTGGCACGTGGAAATATTTTCTTCTATCTCCGGCTAAGTTCGATGATGGACCATATTGGTCCACTCCTTCTAGTACCTCCCCCACAAAAGGTTAACATTTAGTGAAATATTGATTATTTAATAACTTCTATGCTACTTATTTGAATCCTTTGAAATTCCACACATAGTATTAGGTTTTTAGTCATTATTACCTCGAGAAATATGGGCGAAGTTGCCACGCCCCATGTGATACCTCCCACACAAATGGACAATTTTGAACCAAAAGTTAGTAGCTTATAACTTTAATACCAGTGCATACAAATACTTGAAATTTCGTACAGTTTAATGCTTTTATAGTACCAAGAGTCCAGAGAAAAATGGGCGTTATTGGCCCGCCCCTTTTGGTACCTCCCACACAAATGGACCTTTTTGTACCAAAAGTTAACATCTTTTAACTTTAATACCAGTGCATTCAAATACTTGAAATTTCGAACAGTGCAATGCTTTTATAGTACCTAGAGTCTAGAGAAACGTGACCGTTATTGGGACGCCCCTTTTGGTACCTCCAACACAAATTAAACTAATTTATTAAGGAGAAATTTCATTCATAAATTCCGGGTTTAAGGTTCATAAGTTGCAGTACCTGTAGCTGACATATAGTTTGCTTAATATTTTCAAGACTGCCGCGTACTACTTTGTATTGCGTACATATAATTTTACTACCTGTTTATACGACTGGGATGTCCATGCCCCTAAAAGGCGTAACTGAAAGGAAACCTCATTAATAAAAAACCACAAATATTGTTGAATGACCCTCTATCTGAGCGGTTCTCATCCAATATAGCTCTCACATTGCATATCATGTTTTATGGAGGGTTACGAACATATTTTATGGAGGGTCATAAAATAAAATGCAAGTGCAATGTCTCTTATATGTCTCTCTCACATATGGCGAATTCAATATAAGCAAAAACAAAAAAAAATAGACAGTGTTTTCTTCGTTAGCATGCTGGCTTTTTAAAAATCTGATAAAATATTGTTTTCGATTATTTTTTTAATTTTTATACCCTCACTTTAGTGTGACGAGGGTATATATCATTTGCTACGGAAAAAAGTGTAACACATCGAAGGAGTGACCTAAGACCCCAAGTATGTTCGGCGGAAATCCGTTTTGGGTCATTTTAAGTCGAATGAGCAATGTCCGTCCGTCTGTCTGTCTGTCTGTCTGTCTGTCTGTCTGTCTATCTGTCTGTCTGTCTGTCTGTCTGTCTGTCTGTCTGTCTGTCTGTCTGTCTGTCTGTCTGTCTGTCTGTCTGTCTGTCTGTCTGTCTGTGTGTCTGCTGGCTGGTGCGCACGATAACTCTCGAAAGGAGTAACCGATTGACTTCCAATTTGGTATGTGGTAATATTTTTTTCTATCTCCGGCTAAGTTCGAAGATGGGCCATATTGGTTCACTCCTTCTGGTACCTCCCCCACAAAGGGTTAAAATGTTGTGAAATATTGATTCTTTAATAACTGCTATTATACGTATTCGAATCTTCTGTAATTCCACACATAGTATTAGTTTGTTAGTCGCTATCAACTCGAGGAAAATGGCCGAAATTGCCACGCCCCTTTTGGTACCTCTCACACAAATGCACCATTTTGCACTAAAAGTTAAAAGCTTATAACATTAATACCAGTGTTTAGAAATACTTGAAATTTTGTACAGTGTAATGCTTATATAGTGCCTACAGTCCAGTGAAAAATGGGCGTTATTGCCGCGCCCCTTTTGGTACCACCCACACAAATGCACCATTTTGCACCAAAAGTTAACAGCTTATAACATTAATACCAGTGTATAAAAATACTTGAAATTTTGTACAGCGTAATATTTTTATAGTGCCTACAGTCCATTGATAAATGGGCGTTACTGTCACGCCCCTTTTGGTACCTCTCCCACAAAGGTACCATTTTGCAACAAAAGTTAACAGTTTATAACATTAATATCAGTATATACAATTACTTGAAATTTTGTACAGTGTAATGCTTTTATAATGCCTATAGTCCAGTGAAAAATGAGAGTTATCACCACGCCCCTTTTTGTACCTCCCACACAAAATAGCCAAATTATACCACAATTTAATATCTCAACGTTAATATACCAGTCCATATAAACGGTTACAATTCGGCACAGTGCAATGTATTTAAAGTATCTACTGTTCAGCGAAATATAGGTGTATTTCTTAAACCCCTTCTGGTTTCTCCCACAAAAATTGACAGAATAATTTGTGTAATATTCAATATTACATTACTCACAAAGTGAGGGTATACCTTAGTCGGTTTACCCGACTGAAACTTTCTTACTTGTTTATGTTGTTTTTTAAAAAAACAAATCATTTTTTTCATATTTTTGACGACTGTTACTAAACCAAAGATTCTACGTGAAAGCGATATTTGCAGAATATGTAGCCATCATAACTCCCTTTAATTTGAGGCATAACACGGCTTATACTTGAAAAATTATGGTCCAAATACTGAATGTACTTTCCATGAAAGCTGGTATTATTAAAATTTACCATAAATTTTTTTTTTTATTTTTTTTCGTGTTTGTGACACCTAATTGCACCAGAAACTATTATCCACATCCCTTGGACAAAAATTTTGTTGCATAGTGTTATTTAATAACTTCTATACTGCTTATTTGAATCCTCTGAAATTCTACACATATCATTAGTTTATTAGTCCTTACTACCTCGAGAAAAAAGGGACAAAGTTGCCACGCCCCTTTTGGTACCCCCCGCACAAATGGAAAATTTTGAACAAAAAGATAATAGCTTATAACTTTATTACCAGTGCATACAAAGACTTGACTTTTTTTCAGTGTAATGGTTTAATTGTACCCACAATACAGTGAAAGATGGGCATTATTGCCACGATCCTTTTGGTACCTCCCACACAAATGGACCATTTCGTACCAAAAGTTGCCAGCTTATAACTTTAATACCAGTGCATACAAATACTTGAAATTTTGTACAGTGTAATGCTTTTATAGCACCTAGAGTCCAGAGAAAAAATTGGCGTTATTGGCAAAAAGAGGTCGTTTTTTCGTTGCAAATGTATGGAATTTCGTATTCGTCGACGATTACGGTGTATGCGGAAATGAGCCTTAAACTACGGCTTTGCAGCCACAATGTTCTATATCTAAGAGGATTCCATTTACCGTAGGTTCCAAATTAGTGGAGACAGTACTCCTCCTTGTGGGGTCCCTCTGTTTATAAACCTCGTTAGAGCTATGGACCCAAGACTTGCAGTTTTGCGTCTTTTATCGGCCAGGCTTTGAATTAGTCTAATCAAGCTAGAGTTCACTCTTGGATGTGAAAGCGCCGCAATTAGCGCATTTGAGTGAATCGTGAAAAAATCCCTTATATGTGAAGAAAGGCCACCATAGTGAATTCCTCAGTTCGTGCAGGGCAGATTCTGAAGACTTGCCCTAGTTGTATACATGAAAAAAGTCTACGAATAAATGTCGAAATTTAATCCTTTTAAAAAAGTAAAAGTAAAAGTAAAATAATTACAAAAAATTATGTTTTATTACCCTCAGTTTTGTGAACGAGGGTTTATATCAAGTCAGAACTGTAACACATTAAAGGAATGACGTATAACCGCAAGTATATTTGGCGAAAATCCATTTTTGGCTTTTTAGAGCAAGATTCGTTCGTTCGTCTGTCTGGCTGGTGTGCTTGATAACTCTCCGCCTATTAATAGGTAATTGTGAATTTGGTTTTTATTTTTTCAGAACAAATTTGTTACATTAATAATTAATACACATAATTCACGAAAGAAAGAAGTTAATTGAATACAGTCCCAAATTGATTAATAATCCTTAGATTACCTCCGTCTTCCAATCCTTACAAATCCTTGGGATCTTCGTTCACCCCACACTATACCATCTACTACTGCTAACTATAGGTATTTGTGTCAACCCGAACAAACCAAAAACGAAACGCTCATTCCAAAACAACAACCGAAAAGCAAACAAACACAAGTACTCGTACTACACATGTTTCTGTCACATATTCTATCCGAAAAACAAACACCCATTCAAAGTTTTCAACATTAAGGTGGGTGAAATCGAAGCAAAAACTGCCACCCCACTTTCTAGGGGGTCGAAAGTGTAGTTTGATCTACAAAAAAATCGTGGAAGCCAAAACACAACGACTCAAGTAGCAAAGCTGCAAAAAAACTACGGAAACACGCTCGCGTATAAACGGATTATAAGCCTATAAAGGAAAGTTGGTACCATATTCCGTATGCTCTATGACAGATTTCGATGTACGAGTAGAGCGTCGAGTGAAACCAAACACACAACAGCCTTTAATAGTATCACTTCCGGTTAATACACATACGCATGAACAATTGTACGCATGACTTGGGAAAACTTTTGACTAGTTGACACAGATATAGCAGATGATACGCCTCAAATGTAAAGAAATGGAAAATTTAAGTGCTAACTAACATTTAGTTAAAGTTAGGAAATCATATGAAATCTTCAGATTATTTATTTACAAACTAAAGTGAACAATTTTCAGAAAGTAAGTTTTGTAAATTAATTAAATAATATGAATTCAAACTATAAATTTGGCGGAACTTAAAAGAAGGCGAGTTTAATACTTGTTGGAAGTTCAAGAGTTATAAATGTTCATACATTTGTGTGGTTTTCTGTGTGGTTTTCACAAATAAATATTAAAGTCGAGCTAAGGCGGTTTTGATTTTTTTAATATAAATATATTAAGTAGTTCTTTTGGCGCTTCATCTCCAGAAAAATTGGTCAATTTGACAAGGGCACTATTGAGTACATTCAATACAAAGGGATACGTTTGTGCAAACAATTGATAACTGATATCTTTAAGAAAAATTCAAGTTAGATTGGTAATAATGCCAAAAGAATCAGATCACCAGATAAACCACAAAAGTAGGCCATAAAATAACCATCTACAGGACATCTACCAAACTCTTCAGTGAGATGAAGAAGGAGATTCTAGTGATGGCCGTTATAGACTGAAATAATGTGAATGGCACAATCCTTAATTACACTGTGTCCCCTTGCCTCTCTGTCCTTAGTGAGATGCAACACCAATATGCAACTATGCATGGTGGTATCAGGGGAGATCAATCTCTTGGCTTTCGGTTATGCTAGTTCAGTAAACCCGTGTAAGGCTGCTCTAAATCGAGTGGGTGAAGTCTGACCGCATGACCATTTGGATGTCGTCGAGAGCCTTCACCAGAAGAACCATCCGACTCGGCTGGCATCCTCGAGTTGTTAAGAGCTTGCAATCCGGGTTTGCCCACCCATAACTGAAGGCAAGGTTGGTAAGGCGGATAGTCAAAAGCGGCAGAACACTATGACACTCAATTCCGAATCCATCCCTCACATAAAACGGGTAAATGAAACCCTGTAATATGGTTTTGGGATAATAATTCTGAAGGTATACATGCAGGAAGTAGACTCCACAGCAATTTCATTATACAAGCATTACGCAAAAATAATCATTTGCTCAAAATTTGTTCAGATGCATTCTTAACTGTTCAGGCATCCAGTTAAAGAACAGATAGATACCATTCAGGAATATGTTTTCCAGGGATATTGATACCGACTTTGGTCAGAACATTAATTTTCAGCCATGTTCTTTAATACACTGAAAAAAAATTTACCTGAAATTAAAAACTATTTTGCCTTTAAATCATAGATTTAATCTGTCTTTGTTTGAAGAACAAATTTCTTTAAATTTAAGCAAATTTACTTGATTTCAAAGATTTCGTTTAAAGTAAAATTTCTTATGATAAGATGTTCATAATACAATGTCATGTTGACTTTAACGTTACGTCATAAAATTAAAGAAAAAATAATTGATTGTAGTGCAACTGTCATTAACTCAAGTCCAAATTTTAATAGTTTGTAAGATTTTTTCCTTAAAATTCTCATGTCACGTTTTTAAAAACAATTTACCCTTAATTTTCAGCCCACTTTTCTTTGTTTTTTGAATTAAAGATTAGTTATCTTTTAAATTAACAGATCGTTTTTTTCTGCGAGAGGAAATTTTAGACTCTTTTTGGTCCTAAAATTGAGAATAATAGTGAGAGTTACAGTGAAGTTTGTTTGGATTTTTTTGGAATCATTTCTTGTTGAGCGGTAGTAGAGAAAGGTTGGGCGCGCTTGTGCGAGTGGAAATTTGTATTTCAGCATTAAAAGCAACAATTTCAGCGGCTGTTTGTCGGCAGTGTGTATCCTTTCTAAAAATGTGTTAGTGGCGTTGATATTTCGCAGGTAGTCGAAATAAATTGTCCGGACACATCGATTGGCTGCTCATACGACGATGAGACAAGAATGGGTAGATTTAGAAATGCGAGTGTGTGCGGAAATTCAGAGTAGATTGGCTGCTCATACGACGATGAGACAAAAATGGATAAATTTGGAAATGTGAGTGTGTGCGGAAATTCAGAGTAGTGGAGTTTATGTGCGTTATCGTATTTGTTATTTTGACAAAAACAGAAGAAGGAAATAAAGCCGGAGAAGAACAACTAGAAAAACAATGAACGAAAATCGAACGTTGTTTTCCGCATTCAATAAATAAACAGTTATTTTGTGCATTAAATAGAATATCGTTAGCTAAACATGCAAATATGCTACATCGAATTTTACGGAAGTTGAGATTTTTATTAGAATGAAAGAACATTTAAAAATACATCATCTAGAAAAAAGAAAACACCATGGTGTTGTTTTCCCACTTTGGCAGAGATAAGATAACACAAAAATGCAAAACATGTGAAGTTTCTATAAAAACGGATAATTATAATTACAAATTATTGATATTTAAACGGAACAAATAAAAGAACATTCGCGAAAGACAATTATATAAAATGATAGTGAAAGTTATATAAAATAAGAAAATTATATAATAATAAATTATATAATAATAATAAGTTTTTTCTTCCTCTGAAAACTTTTTGAAACTGGAATTTGCATATTGTTCTAACGATATGACATATTAAATAATTTCGAAGCGATACAAAAATTTTGATGAGAACAAGTCTTAATTTATCAGTAAGAAATAATTGCATATCGTCGGTGCGCCGACGTACGCGTGATAATAGCATTATATAATAAAATAATTCCGAACTTAATTTTTTTTGTTCAAAATTTATTTGTCGTGGGATATTTATCGCTGAAATTCCGATATCAATTTATTATTTTGGATTACACAAAATTCGCAATATAAAAGTATTGCAAATATCGCGGGCGTTACGAAGCATCCTACAAATGATCATATTTAAAGGAAATTGTGTTACAGTTCTAAATTTCCGGGCACAAATCAAAGCAATTTATAAGTACATAGTTTATTTTGATTAAAATTAATATCTCCGCGATAACTCGCGAAAGGAAGCATATCCGATTTTGATATATTCATAGTCGAATAGAGGGGATGATTCTGAACAAAACCTCATTAGCCGTTTTTTTGACGTGAATCTAAGCCAAGAAGATAGCGCGGTGAAGATAGCACAAGATGCTTTGGTGGGTAGTCGTATGACCGCTAGGACTTTCTAATTAGACAACAATAAAATTCGAAAAATTACACAAAGGAGTTTTCGTCGGCGCACCAACGATATTTACATTTTAATAATATTCATTTTGGCAATTATATTACATTAATATTGTTTTTTTAAATTCTGTTGTTCATTATAATTTTGAAATACATAAATGCTAACCGTTTTCAGATATTGTAATTTTCAGAAATTTTACGACTTTATCAAATATTAAAAATATTTGAATTTGTGAATATTTGTGAAAATTGTGAAGTTACACGCAGTTATAATGGACAATACAAATGTTTTTAAAATACAAATTTATATTTTCAGATAACTTATAGAATATTTCTCTCTCTCTCTCTAACATCAGTAGGATGCTATCCATCATGTGGACGTCGAAAAAAGTTGTGAAACGAGGAAATGTTAGTTTTTATATTTTGTGATAAATATAAGATACTTTTATGTATTTGCAATGTATTTCATTTACGAATATTTTTTGAAGTAAATTGATAAAAAAATATATAAAATTTCAAGATGAATTTAAAAATTAATGTAAGTTTTTCACGAAATGAAAAATCAATCACAGGGACGATAATTTGGACAATATAAATTGTTAATAACTTTGGAAATATTGAATAATAATATTCTTAAAGACTGCAGATTTTGAATCATTCAAACTCCTGCATCGATTACAAATGAGGGAGTACTAGGTTAAATGTTACATTTCGAATTTAATTTCGATATTAATATATATTATTATTGGTACCAGGTCCCGATGGAATATGTTTATGCAAATTGGAGGAATAAAAGTCATCTTCAGCAAAAATTTTCGAACGAGGAAGAAGAGATCGATTCGTTATCAGTTCAAAAATTTTTTTTTTTACTTCAAAATTTTAACGTTTTTGAAGTGAAAGCAGCATTTGTTGAAAGCATTTCAATGGTGAAACAAAGTTGAATTAATATTAATTCATCCTTAAATTAACAACGCGTTTTTAATTTAAAGTGGCTCAACTTTAAATTGAGATCCTGTAATTATAATTTAAAGTTGGACAACTTCCCATCAAAGTGGAACACTTTTGAGTTAAAGTGGTACCATTGTCATGATGTAAACAAAGAAATTAATTATTGTTTGTGAGCGGCGAGTCAGGTCGGACTGAAAAATTGTGTCAAAATTCAATTAAATATAAGAATAATGGAAGGCTTTGCGTTGCTAAATAATATAATATTTATTATTATTTATATGGCGAAAAAAAGAAGTAAACCATTTTAGATTTTAAACTAGCCTCTTTAAAAACAAAAATATTTTTTTTTAAATTTCGTTCCAGTTTGGAATTGACTATTAGACTCTTTCGAACCCAAACAAAGTTCAAGACTGGCTCAACAGAGATTTTCCTAACGTCCCTTCACCATGTTCCTCAAATTCATCGATAAAACGTGTTTTGAATAAGGTAATGTATTATGAGATTTTGTTTTCTGGAATAATTTATTTGTATTTTAAAATATAAGAATTTGGCAGACTTATTAAATCGCACTTCAAAGGGGCAGTCCTGCCTAGAAACATATAAACAATCTCAAAAACTTACTGATAACAACCGTGACGATATTATTAATATTATTATAGAGGAAATTATTTGTAACAAAATATCTCTTAAGCCAAATGACTTTGTGGGCATTGTCAGTGATATTTGCGAGATTTTTCCCTGTGATTAAGTGCAAAGGTGGAGTACTTTGTTTTTCAAAATTGTGAAGGAAATTGTATATCTTAATATTTTTTATTTGTATAATTACATTTCAATAGGATTATTACTACATTGCACGCCAGGGAAAAAGAATCCCAGCGGCAAGTTATAATCCAAATATGCCAACGCTCGATTTATGCATACGAAAAAGCCAGTTCAATCTACACCCGAGTTAAAATGTGACGAAATCAATGATGAAGTGTCCTTAGCTTTGAAAGCATCACTAAATAGAGCTAGTTCCAATTGGCAAGAAGTCTGCAAAAATGGAAGAAAACGTATTATGTGAGACAAAAAGATTTTAAACGTCTTAGTCATTCTGAATTTATAAAAGCTTGGCCTAAATATTTGGATGCTAGAGCTCCTGAACTAGTAAGTATTAATTTGAATCACTAATAAAATTGACGTTGAATAATATATGTTATTTTTACTAGATAAAAATTGATTTGAATATAATGTATCCAGATAAGGAACACATGTTATATTCAAAGGAGGATAGATTTAAAGAAAAAAATTACATTGTACTTTGATGATAATATTCACAACGCTTACTGCAAACAACTTTTATCCCTTGCAAAATCTACTAAAAATATATAAATAAACATAAATGTATGTATATACATATATACTGATGTATAAAATCATTTATTTCTAGATATTAGAGACTATATACTTGCATCATTGTTTGGTGGAGTTTTGCTGCCGTCAAATCATTTTAAAAATGAACAGGGGAAATTGAGGAAGAAAATAACCATTATCGATTCACTGGAAAGTTTTGTTCTTCGTCTTACATCACTCAACAATTACGAAGCTGAAATTGCTGAACGTACAAGCAAGTATTACTCTATTGGACTAACAATTCAACCATTTATAATTGTTGAGGGATCTTCTGATAACACCGTTAAATTCTTTTACGTTTATTGTGACAAAACTCCCTACAAATTTAATTCCTTCATTGAAAGTTTGGACATTTGCTTTAAAATTTTTGAAAATTTGAAAGATGAAGAATTTTGAAATTTTGAAGAATGTCCAGCATCAAATGCAACTAAAAATCTTTTGTTAAAAAATTTTATTTTACAAAGACATTGATTTTACAAAGCAATAGTATTAAAATATGTAATTAATATGTAGTATTAAACAAATGGATGAAATTTATACATTATCCTATTCAATAAATAATGAAAAAACGTATATCCTCCAAAAAAAATTAATAAAAAGAATTCACTAAATCCCCTAAAAAATATATTGTTTATTTTTTTATTACATATGTAAATGGTAAGTATAACTTTTGGAAAAATGAACCACTGTGCAACCGCAGTGGAGTAGGCCACAAATTTAAATCGACAATGAACGTTTTCAGTTCAAAAACTCCACATTTCTAAATTGAAATATATTTCTATTTTTGATGTAAAGTTGCTTGTTTATGATATAAAAATGCCAAATTTTTGATTTAATATTGGGATATGTAGAATGAAGTACGAGCAACATTAAATTAATGTTGTTTTATGATTACATTCGTTTTTATGTTGAACGTTGCCGATTTTACAATTTTCCACTTTGGTCGTTTTTTGAAGCTGTTTTTTGTTGATTCAAGGTGGAAATTGTAGATTTCATGCTGTTTTTCCGCTGGGTGTAGGAACAATTTTGCAAAACATCATTTATTGTTCCATTAGAATAAATATTCCCTCTACTATTCCCGATGGCTACGGGTATCGTCAGGTACGTATGCTGTGCATACTTAATGAACTACTTATCGAAATCAAATGTTTTAATAGAGAAGCAAATAATTACAATGAGCGTGTAAACAAATAATTAAGTAAAAAATATTTTTATTTAATTATTTTAGGTATATCATGTGATTGGTTTAATAACAGAATGTTTTGTTTTGTATTTAATGTAAGCACAAGGCGTAAGAGATTTAAAAATGTGAAGTCTTTCATCGAAGTATGTATAAGGCGTAATTCTTTCAAAGACGTTTGATGTTCCGATTTAAAGATGATTAATGACTTTAATTGTAGTACAAGATGTGCTTATTTTAATAGTCTTTGTCTTAGGAGCCAAATCAAAGAAAAAATCTTAAAAGTTAAGAAAATGTCAATGAATTTCAGTGCACTGTTTTTCAGTGTACTGCTGAAAAGAACAAGATCCGTCTTGGTCGGGTTCACACCAAGACCATTAACTGTAGGATGTCTCTAAGAGTACTCGGAAACCTCCCTCTAACAGCAATTGTTACGTCATCTGCATAGGCAATAACCTTAACACGCATCTTCAGAGAAAGCAGAATATTTTTCTTCAAGATATTCCATAGCGGAGGAGATATACCCACGCTGACAAATTTATGGAGGTCTGTTGACCCAAAGCTAGCTGCGTCTCTTAATCAGGAAGTGATAAATTTTTGTCCTAAGGTAACTATCTTTGAATCTCTCCAGGGGTTCAAAGAGAATTGACGATAAACCAATTATCCGAAAATCCTTAGCTCTGGTATGGGAGGGCTTTGTTAAGCCCTTTGTAGCACCTTACACACAAATTGACAAACTCTATGGAAAATGTCTTCATATTTTGTATTTTAGTTAAATATCTATAGTCTGACAAAGAATGAATAAAATTTTTGTACCATTCTGGCATCGAAGTACAAAGTATAAACACAGAAAATTCAAATTGAATGGGGAATGTTTATTATCATTTGAAAGAACATTCTTTGGCATTTATTTTTTGAAGATTATGTCTATCAAATGTTGACCGCTGCTACGTCACAGATGGTCCATCCGTTGAGTCCAATTTTCGATGACTCGTTCGAGCATTTCGACTGGTAACTGCCGAATGACACGCGTGATGTTTTGCTCTAAGACCTGAATCGAAGCGGGTTTGTCCCCATAAACTTTAGACTTTACATATCCCCACAGGATCCCCACGGTGTGATATCATATGATCTTGGTGACCAATCGACCGGCCCAAAACGTGAAATTATCTGCTCCCCGAAGTGTTCTCTCAATAAATCCTTTGATTGATGCAATGTGTGGGAAGTGTCGCCGTCTTATTGAAACCAAATGTCGCCGAGATCACGAGCTTCAATTTCAGGCATCAAATAGTCGGTTATCACGGCACGATAACGGTCGCCATTGACGATTACGTTCTCACCGGCATCATTTTTGAAGAAATATGGACCAATGATTCCGGTACGTCGGAGCGGAAATCGATCAATGGCTCTTAACGAGAGCTAAAATATTGCTCATGGGTGTCAAGGTCGTGGGTCGACTGGAAAGTGTTTTTTTTTGTTGATTTAAAACAAATGGACTTAGCGCAATTGGCGAACGATTATTTTGATAATAAAACTGAATAATTTGTAAACGTTGTTCAGGCGTAAGTCCTTCCATTATGAAATGCCAAACAATACTTAACAAAAATAAAATGACAGCATGACACGACTCACACGTGATCTGTCAAAAAAGGCTATAGAGAAAAGTATCTCTTCTTAGATCACCCACTGAAATATTTCTTACTTGTTCTGATTATCGAAATATTCTTATGATGGCTAAATTTATCTAAAAACATATTTATTGAACCAATTTTCTTTCGTAATTTTTAGATATTGAATCAACTTGTAAATTTAATAACGATTCGTAATTGTCATCATTCTCTATGTGACAATAGATACGTTTTTGTATGAACGCCTTCATAGTTCCATTGAAAACCTTTAATCATCCTTTCACTATCATTATGATTTATTATTTGGCAAATACGCTCGAGGGTTGCAAGGCATTGTCCGGCATGTCCCGTCGTTTGCACAATATCTACGCAAAATATATATGGTTGTAACGAAAAACTGCAGTTGAAAAATGTCGACTTAAGGCATATTGCAATGGCAGCAATGTTATATGCCTAAAGTTTTTAAATAATATCATCTTCGAATTTTTAATGTGTTTATGTAATACTGAAGTTTTTAAATAAAATCGTTATACCCTCCACCATGGATCGCATTTCACAGTATAATAAAGAAAATTTGAAATGATATACATATAATATTCAAATAATGGAAGATATTTGTACGAATAAGGAAGCTAAGCCCTTTAGTTGAAATGGTTTATTTAGGGCGAAGCCGACCATGTAATACCCTCCCTACACCACTCTGTCAAAGCAGAATTAGAAGAAATATTTTCCAGTTTCCGTATATTGTCGAAAACATGTAAAGAAATGATGCAGTGGATTCTTCTGATCAAGGCCTACAAAAACTCTCTTACCCCGTATTTATACCCTACACCACACTGTGGTACAGGGTATTATAACTTTGTGCATTTGTTTGTAACACCCAAAATGAGAAGAAATAGACCCTTCGTTTATTATACCGATCGACTTAGAATCACTTTCTGAGTCGATTTAGCTATGTCCGTCTGTCTGTCTGTCTGTCTGTCCGTCTGTCCGTCTGTGCATTTATTCTTGTAATCAAAGTACAGGTCGCAATTATGGTCCGATCTCGACGAAACTTTACACATATCTTTTTTTTTGGCCCAAGGACGATCCCTATTGAATTTGGTTAAAATCGGTTAAGATTTAGATATAGCCCCCATATATATGTTACCCCCGATTTGACATGTAAACGCTGTAAAAACTGTATTTTATATCCGATCAGTGCAAAATTTGGCAGAAAGAGGTTTCTTATTACATGAAGGAAAACTGCTAAATTCGGAGAAAATCGGTTCAGATTTAGATATAGCCCCCATATATACGTTACCCCCGATTTGACTTGTAAGCGCTGTAAAAATGTTATTTTATATCCGATCAGTATGAAATTCGGCAGAAAGAGGTTTCTTATTATATGAATGAACACTGTTAAATTTGGAAGAAATCTGTTCAGATTTAGATATAGCCCCCATATATACGTTACCCCCGAGTTAACATGTAGGCGCTGTAGAGACTGTATTTTATATGCGATCAGCACGAAATTCGACAGAAGGAGGTCTTTTTACTTGAATGAGTATTCAGGGAAGATCGGTTCACATTTATATTGATTGTTCCTCCTGATTTGGTATCAAACCGCTATAGAAGTTGTATTTTACTTCCGATCATTAAAATTTTCCAGAAAGATGTTTCTCAATTTAGGAACGAATATTGCTTAATTTAGCGATTATCGTTTCAGAATTAGATAATATGTTTCTACCCATTTACCAATTATTCCAAATTATTATGGCAATGACCCTTATCGCATTGTTAGGGAGGTGTAGGGTATTATATAGTCGACTTTCTGCCTTTCCTTACTGGTTTTTAAATAGTTTTATGTGCGCTTTTCCCCCTACACTAGTCACGTATATATTTAAATAACAACGGAACCAAAAACACTACCGGGATTTTCGTGTTCATTCATAAAATAGTTTTCCCCACATCCTATTAAACGTATATGTATATTTAGACGGGTAGAGTGTTTGCCATTATTAATATTCAAACAAATAATAGAAATGATTTATGCCAAAATCATTGACATGGAATTGCGAAACAAAAAAAACAATACAGCATACATATTTTAAAATTTATGACAAATTTCATTATAATTATCTACCTTTCTAGCTATGGCCATAATACTATAAATTATGTTTGAGGTTTTTAAGCACAGGATTAAATGGCTTAATCTCTTGAAATCCTAGTGGAGACATCAAAATCCCCCAATGGAAACTTGTTGATTCTTGTGCCAGTAGCAATATATTTCGCCAATTGGCAAAATGAACGAGTAAACGTGCTACGAAAATGATAATTATGCTAAAGATGCTGGCGATTAATTTTTGATATTTTAAGCAAGGAACTTAACAGCTCAATCTCTCGAAACCCTAGTGGAAATATCTATAAGCCGCGGCAACTTGTTGGTTATTGTGGGAGCCAATATCAAGATTTTTTAAAAATTAATATACAATGTCACTTCGTTGTTATTATACCCATCATTATCATAAATTAGGGAGAAAGGTTATAGGTTTACGGAATAAAATAGCAAAATGGAAACTTTTAGTTCTAGAGAAAACAATTTGGCGAAGAATACTAAAGGAAAATACTACAAATATTCCAAACGTAATGATTTTTATGGCGCCACGAAATAACCCCCAAGTGAAATAACACCCAAGCCGAAAATGAAATAACCCCCAATGAAATATGACCCAAATGAAATGAAATAACGCCCAAAGATTAAATGTGAAACAAAATCCAAATTAAATGAAAAAATAGCCAAATAATAAATGAAACAACCCCCCAAAAATATTAGTTAAATTATAAAAAAAATAATTCCCCAAAAAAAAGTGAAATAACCCCCAATGAAAAACACCCCAAACAAATGAAATAAACTCCAAATTAAATTTATTCGTCTAGACAAATATTATTTGTGCAATATACATAATTTTTCCCAAAAACTGTTTGTAGTATTTACAGAAACGCTTGTATGGAATCCCCAATAGGCCGACGAACAAATTAGAATAAAAACTAAATCCTGCAAATTGCAAATTGATATTTATTAATGGACGTATGTAGAAACAACGTCTCAACTGCTTTGCAATGGTTTTTATGCTTTGCAACTGAATGTTGGAACAGAAAACATAAGAAAATAGTAATCCTGACGAAAAATTAAAAAAAAAATGTTTCTGAACTATTTTTTGTAAAGCATTACTATTTCTTGACGTTTGAAGACTTCTGGAATATAATACATGAGAATTCATGAAAATGTTTGGAAGAGAATTCTCTTCCAAACTATTTCACATATGAAATTCAGTTCTCTTTCAACAGTTTTTGAACATGTACCATCTGGTATGTTTTCTGTAATCTGCTATCCATGACCCTAAAACTTAAATTTTCCTATTTGTTATAATTTAAAATTTGTAAATTTTCTTCTCTGAAGCACTATTAAGAACTGATTACTACTCTCAAGGCCCACCCTAAAATTACCCCGTTAAATATGTTCATTCGATTCTAACCACCTAACGACAAGGAAGCGATATCTAACAATTTTATTATTAAAAACATTCCTAAATTTAATTTTGAATGTCAATGAAATAATCCCCAAATAAAATTAAATACGGCCCAAGAAAAATTAGATTTCGATGAAAATGAAATAAATCCCAAACAATGAAAAAATCCCCAAAACCCAAAATGAATGAAATATATCCCAAATTCATTTTATTTTGGGTTTTATTTCATTTTGGTCTTAGTAACAAAAATTTAAAAAAACTTGAAAAAATGAAATGAAACCCAAAGTTAATGAAATTTCACCCAAACCCAATTTTGAATCTTTTTTTTGGGTGTTATTTCATTTTCGGCTTGGGTGTTATTTCACTTGGGGGTTATTTCACTGCACCGATTTTTATACCCTACACCACACTGTGGTACAGGGTATTATAACTTTGTGCATTTGTTTGTAACACCCACAAGGAGAAGAAATAGACCCATCGTTTATTATTCCGATCGACTTAGAATCACTTTCTGAGTTGATTTAGCTATGTCCGTCTGTCCGTCTGTCTGTCTGTGCATGTATTCTCGAAATCAAAGTGCAGGTCGCAATTATAGTCCGATCTGGACGAAACTTTACACATATGTTTTTTTTTTGCCCAAGGACGATCCCTATTGAATTTGGTTAAAATCGGTTCAGGTTTAGAAATAGCCCCCATATATACATTACCCCCGATTTGACATATAAGCGCTGTAAAAATTTTATTTTATATCCGATCAGTGCGAAATTCGGCAAAGAGAGGTTTCTTTCTACATGAAGGAATACTGCCAAATTCGGAGGAAATTGGTTCAGATTTAGATATAGCCCCCATATATATGTTACCCCCGATTTGACATGTAAGCGCTGTAGAGACTGTATTTTATATCCGATCAGTACGAAATTCGACAGAAAGTTGTCTTTTTTCAAAATGTTACTAAAGTGGTAAAACTTCTTATTCCATTCACACAATTTGAAGATATTACTACAAATAAAAACCTCTTCCACTTCTCTTCAAAACAGTTGAAAAAATATGTTTGTCCTTGTGGTAACTGTTGGTGAAAATATGGAAAACATTCTTAATACTTGAATATCCTGGAAAAGTATCAATTCAATTCCTTAAATATGTTGGTACTAACGGGTCAAACTATTATTCGCATTCGCTTTCGCAAAAATGCATTTTTTACTATTCGCATTCGCAAGAAATATATTTCAATATTCGCTTTCGCATTCGCTTCCGCTAAAGTCACTTTCGGTACATCCCTACTATATACTATCAAAACAAAGTACAACACATGCTTTTGCGACGCAATTCTGAGAATTGGCGGTGAAAGTAGCCCCAAAAATGCATCATTCATTTAGTCACGTTGGATCAATTAATAACACAGTACAACACAAAAAAAATAACAGGGTTCTATCAATGGATTATGGTAGAGGAGACCAAAAAAATATATACGTGTATCTGCGTTTTGAAAGATCACATCGTAATTTTATTTTAGGGGGGTTAAAGTTTTCCCCCCTTTGCTTGTTCGTGCAGAATATTGGTATATAAAACTATGTGTTCTGTTCATCTGAGGTGTAGGGTATCTTCAGACACTTTGTAGCAAATGTTAATGCCTTTATTTTTATGGAATGTGTTAACCCTCTAGCTTCCCCCCATAACGGTGATTTTTGCCTACATTTTAAAAAATCGTAAAAAACTCCCCTAAAAATGGGTGGGGCGGGGTTGAAATGTTCTATAAAAATGTTGGCCATAAAATCTTACTATATATGCCAGAACACACCAAAGCCCAAAACAACACAAACACCAAAAAACCGGCCAAATTCAAGATTGCCTGTTAAGGGTTAATTTGTTATTCCTCGCATTTTGTCACTCAAAATTACCATAACGAAACTTTTGAGTGGCACGTTACTTATGAACGTTAACGTTTGACATCGTGGGTCAGCCAGTTAATATTTTTATTTTCTTACATTATTCTACAAGGGAATTTGTAAGAATAACAATGACTGACTGTTTGGGAAAACTTGACTGGTTTTGCTACGTCTGTGGCAAGCATACCCTTATGCGACATAAGGTTTCATCATCACAAGCAAAGTGGAGGATATATTAAATTTATTTTGAACTGGAAGTTTTTCCCGATTTGCCATGTGTGCCAAAACATATCTGCCGAAATAACTATATCGGTTTGATGCTGTGGTCTAAAGGTAATAAAAGTTTTGATTTATATTTGATTATAAATATTTATATTTTGATTTTCAGTTGTCAACATCAGATATGCCTTCCTATTGAAAAACGCTACAAGGGCAAGAGCACTTTGTCTCTTATAACAGATTTATGTTGGACATTGTTTGATAATGGCGTCGAATTGCCAAGAGTGAAAAGAAAAGTGAATTAAAAATAAATGAACTTATGTATTTAATAAGTATTTCTCCTTGTATATGCGTTATTAATAGATTTTTTTGTTTATAGACCTGAAGTAAAATTTAATATAAAATAAATATTATTTAATTGTAAAATAAAATCAATACTTTTTTGCATCAGTCACATCAACGCCGAAAAATCCAATTTTGAAAGACCTTTTTGGTACTAACACTATATAATATCTATATTAACCCTTAACAGGCAATCTTGAATTTGGCCGGTTTTTTTGTGTTTGTGTTAAATTTTGGGCTTTGGTGTGTTCTGATATATATAGTAATATTTTATGGCCATCATTTTTGTAGAACATTTCAACCCCGCCCCACACATTTTTAGGGGAGTTTTTTACGATTTGTTAAAATATAGGCAAAACTCACCGTTATGGGGGGAAGCTAGAGGGTTAATATATTCTACAACAATATAGGCCTTAACATTTGCTACAAAGTTGCTGAAGATACCCTACACCTCAGACGAACAGAACACATAGTTTTATATACCCATATTCTGCACGAACAAGCAAAGGGGGGAAAACTTTAACTCCCCCTAAAATAAAGTACCGATGTGATCTTTCAAAACGACAATACACGTATATATTTTTTTGGTCTCCTCTACCAGAAACTACTAACAGAACCCTGTTATTTTGAAAAAAGTTTGAAATTGTTGTACAGTGTAATTTAATGGCAATACGAATTTTTTTAGTCAAGGTATTTTTTTTTCGAATTTTTTTATATTATTTTCGGTATACCGTACGGAAAATCTCTTTTGTATCTGAATCAACGTTGTAGATATTGAATAGAAAAATGGGCCATATTGGTCCACTCCTTCTGGTACCTCCCACACAAAGCGTTTTAGTGAAATATTGATTGTTTAATAACATCTATACTACTTATTAGAATCTTCTGAAATTTCACACATTGTATTATTTTATTAGTCGTTATCACCTCGAGAAAAATGGGCGAAGTTGCCACGCCCCTTTTGATACCTCCCACACAAATGGACCATTTTGCCTCAAAATTGAACTGCTTATAACTTTAATACAAGTGCATAAAAATACTTGAAATTTTGTACAGTATGATGTTTTTGTGGCGCATATAGTCCGGTAAAAAATGGGCCCCTTTACAGCCCCTTTACAGCCCCTTTTGGTAACTTCAACACAAATGGTCCGCTTAATACCAAAAGTTAACGGGTTATAACTTTAATACCAGTGCATAAAAATTCCTGAAATTACAGTGTACAGTGTAATGCTGTTATAGTGCTTACAGTCCTGTGAAAATGTAGGCGTTGCGACCACGACCCTTTTTGTACCTCCCACACAAAATGACCAAATCACATCAATATTGAATAGCCCGTAACGTTAATATACCAGTGCACAGAAACGCTTATAGTTCGGAACAGTGCAATGTATATAAAGAAAATACTGTTTACCGAAAAATAGGTGTATTTGTTAAAACATATTTAACACCTTTTTGTCCTACTATATTTTGTCCACTATATTTAACCATTTTTGCCCCACTGTTCCATAGTAAACGCTTTTTGCCCCACTGTACCATACTTAACCCATTTTGTTCCAAGTTACCATATTTTACTATTTGTGCCCACTGTAACCATTTTTGTCATACTGTACCATTATTAACCATTTGTGTCCCACTGTACCATTCTAACACATTTTTTCCCCACTGTTCCATAGTTAAAGCTTTTTGCCCCACTGTACCATATTTAACACATTTTGTCCCACGTTACCATATTCAACTAATTGTGCCCCACTGTACTATAGTTAACCCTTTTGGCCCCACTGTGTCATATTAAACCCTTTGTTTCACTGTACCACGTTTAACAGTTTTTGCCCCACAGTACCATATTTAACCCTCTTTGCTCCACTGTACAATATTTAACACAGTTATGCCCCACTGCACTGTATAGTTAACCATTTTTGTCACACTGTACCATATTTAACATTTTTTGTCCCACTGTATCATAGTAAATAAATGTTTGCCCCACTGTTCCATTGTTAACGCTTTTTGCCCCACTGTACCATTTTTAACCCATTTTGTTACACGTTACCATATTTTACTTTTTGTGCCCACTGTAACCATTTTTGTCATACTGTACCATATTTAACCATTTGTTTCCCACTGTACCATAGCTAACACATTTTTCCCGCCGTTCCATTGTTAAAGCTTTTTGCCCCACTGTACCATATTTAACACATTTTGTCCCACGTTACCATATTCAACTAATTTTGCCCCACTGTACCATAGTTAACCCTTTTTGCCCCACTGTGTCATATTAAACGCTTTGTCTCACTGTACCACATTTAACAGTTTTTGCCCCACTGTACCATAAATAACCCTCTGTGCTCCACTGTACAATATTTAACACAGTTATGCCCCACTGTACTGTATAGTTACCCATTTTTGTCACACTGTTCCATATTTAACCCTTTTCGCCCCACTGTATTATAGTAAATACATTTTTGCCCCATTGTTCAATAGTTAACGCGCCCCACTGTACCATTTTTAACCCATATGTCCCACTTTACCATATATATAAATATTTTACCCCACTGTACCATAGTTAACCCTTTTTGCACAACTGTGCCCCATTCAACTGTACCATATTTAACAAATTTTTGTCTCACTATACCGTACTCGTATTTAAAATGTATCTCCACGCTAGCGTACTTAAACCTTTTTCCCCGACTGTAACATATTTAATCATATTTTCTCCACTCCACTATTTAACCGTTTTTGACCGCAGTGCTCCTAAAACCATATAAACTCTTCATGTTTCATGTTTGTTCCCTTTTTTCTACATGCTCCATAATTAACCCGTCGAGTCCCACTGTGCCTCTTAAAGTTAGAATTACTAAAAATCACTTCCAATCTCCAGTTTATGTTCCAAAAGTTACCCTGGAACCATTGATCCATGTTTGACATTTTTAAGCCACTGTACTATATTTTACACTTTTTGTCCCACTGTGCCCCGAAAACTACGAATACAAAAAAAACTTAATACCCCTATCAGTTGTCATAAAGACACCCCTCGCTTCAATTTTCACCATTCTAATATTAGGCTTTAAATTTGGCGGTGGTACGATATTTATACCTTCCTGTCCCACTGTGCCTCTAAATTTTTAAAAAAATCACTCCTTGTTCTTGTTTACGTCCTAAGAGCTACTCTCACACCAAATTTCACGATTCTCGCTCTTGCCATTTGAATTTGGCTGTTGTACTACATTTATCCCATTTTTCCCTTTTTACCCCACTGTGTGCGTAAATGTTCGAATTACGAAAAATCCTGCCAATTTCAGAGTCTACCTCATAAGGGCTACCATCACAAAATATTTCACGACTCTAGCTCTTGCCATTTGGATTTGGCTGATGTACCACATTTATCACTTTTTACCCCACTGTGTGCGTAAATGTTCGAATTTCGAAATTTCTGAGTCTACGTCCTAAGGGCTACCCTCATACCAAATTTCAAGATTCTAGCTCATTTCGTTTAGATTTGGCGGTGGTACCATATTTATCCCTTTTTGCCCCATTGTGCGGCTAATAGTACGAATTTCGAAAAATCCCGCCTTATTGCTCGTCTACGTCCCAAGGACTACCCTCCCACCAAATTTCATGATTCTAGCTTCAGCCGTTTGGCCTGGGCGATGATCAGTCAGTCAATCAGTCAGTCAGCCAGTCAGTCAGTCAGTCAGTCAGTCAGTCAGCCTGTCACGCAACAATTTTATATATATACATAGATTACTCAAAGTGAGGGTATACCAACTTTAATAACTCAGTCAATTACAAACGGATTTTTAGGAGAATGGTTGAATTGCAAAAAATTGGTCATAACTATTTGTACTATTGGGTACATCGAACCAATGCTTTTTCGTCATATAGGAAATTTTATTGCCCATCCAGACATTTTGATGCGGATGAAATCGGTGCATATTGTGCTCCGATATTTACAAAAAAATAGCACACGGTAAGAGAACAAATTAAAAATTCAATTTTCAATTTCAGATATCTCGATAACTATACGAGATAATTCATAGGTGTAAAAGTAAAAATAAATTTTATAAATCGGAAGAGAAACACGAGTTACACGCGATTGAACATTTTCTTCACCCGATGTGGCAAACTTTGAGGCCCTCTAGCTCCACCCTTGCCTGACATTGGCAGCCCAAATATAAAACTTAACTTCTCTAACACTTCTTCATCTACCATGCCAAGTTTTGTTCACTATCGGTTGTTTGGTTAAGAAACGGTCAAATTATTTCCCCTTTTTTAATTCGTACCATTGTGCAGTGTTTTGCAAAAACAGACGAAAATTGTCAGACTAGTCGTGGTATTTCGTCCATAACTTTTACAAATATTGAGTCTCACAAAAATTGTTCTGGATTTGTGAGAGTGTGACGAATATTCTGTGAAAATTTGAAGAAAATCGAGGACAAATTTTTTCTACCAAGGGTTTTTCAAAAACAACTTTCGTGAAAAAATCTTTTAATAAATTTTCAAAAAAAAATTTTTACAAAAAATTGCGTATTGTGTCCTTTTTAAATCAAAGTAAAAAAATCGGTTCAGCCGATTTTTTACTTTTTAATTTTTCCAAAAATTAAAATGCCCACAAAATTTAAAAAAAAATTATAGCGAAATCTTTTTTTACCCATTTGTAATTGTTAAATATTCTGACCCTTTGTTCATTTTGGACCACCCAGTTCATGTTCATCCCAATTTGGCATCTACGCGTTGTAGAGCCATACTTTGCCTCAAATCTTTACGGAATTTGCCATTTAAAAATCGGTTCAGTTATAAATAGTTTCCCCATATATGTATACTAGGATGGGTCGAATTTTGTACAAAAGCGGAGTTATTTTTTTCTATGTGTCCTTCCAAGAAACTTTGCCGAAGAAACCAAAGCTCAAAAATAAATAAATACAATAAATTTTTTTTTTTAATATTTTTTTGTAATTAGGACAACTTTTTCCACCAGAAAATTTTATTTACAGCTCTTCGACAAAAAGGTTATAAAAAAGTTAACTCCGCCCAACTTGCAGGTTTGGCTACATTTCACCAATTTTTTGTTTGCTATTTTATTATTCCCATCGATTTAAAAGCACTTGGACTTTCCAAAAGAGACATTTTTCACTAAATTGCTTTCCGCAAAACAGTACTCGTAATCAGTCAGGAAGCGATTAAAAAGAATTTCACCTAAAAACTATTGAAATAAATTCCATTGCATTTTTTATGTGCCTATATGCCAATCTTATACGATAAAACGAAACTCTCTTTCAAAACTATGCCGCATTCACCCCTCTTCACGCACATGTGACATCTGCCCCTTCACAATCCGATGACTGCGCCAATTTTTCAACCGGAAAAATGAAAGCCAAATAAATGTCCCGTGGCAAAAGTCATAAATCAATGCCAAACATTGAGACACCAAAATTTAGTTGGTGGCTACTGAACTGGCAAAAATTTAAAACAAAAAAAAAATCCAAAAGAAAAAACGCAGCAGCGACAAACTGACAGTTATCTATTTTTTCGGGAGACGAAGAGAGGTTTCCAATTTTTAAAAATCCCAAAAACTTTGTCTACATTTTGTGTACAAAAGCAAAGTTCAAGGTTCACTTTTATGTGTTACACATTTACGCACTTTTGTATGTATGAATTTGTTATTAAAAAAAAATTCGATAATCTACTGAAATCTATAAACGGCAACAAATATGTATTCCGATGAAATCAAGGCCATCTAGACAACCATAAATACCAAATGTTTCACACGAAATTTTGCCATGTTCATTTATTCAAAACCTTTGGATACAAGCACACACATAAACAAGCATATATACGAATATATGTACAAATTTAAGCCAATAATATTAAAGCACGGTAAACCTATAAAAAATGAAAATATCTCTGAATAACAAATTTTCAAATATACTCGTGCGCTTCACAAATTCGCAATTTGCAAAATATTTTCAATGCCATTAAATATTAGGTGACAATTTCTGCATTGCTATTGAGGTTCCGCCGTACAGTAGAAATATTTTTTTGATTATTGTGAGAATTATTAAAATATATATTAATATGAGACCATCTGCAGAGCACTTCATTGATTTTATTGCAATTTATGAATACTGTTATTTAGATATTTACGGCTCTCATATACAGAGGTCGGTATTGCGGGCACATCAACGGATTTTGCAATAGACGAAGATAAATATATAAATATGCAAAAACCGCTGTTGTGAATTAATTAATAAAGGTCGCGAAAGTTATGACGGTTCCAATTTGGAATTTTGGAAAATGTTATAAAGGGGTCAGAATATTTAATAGCGACCTATGTAGTTTATTTTTGGCTAAAATGTTTAAAAGCAGTTACAAATAGGTAAAAAAGATCTCGCTATCATTTTTCTTAAAAAAAATGTTTTTGAAAAAATTTTAGTGGAATTTTAATTTTTGAAAAAATTAAAAATTAGTTTTTGTGTTTTATGAAATTTGTAATTGCTCTTGAAAGGCTGAACCGATTTTTGCAAAGTTTACATTGTTTTAAAGAGCACACAAAGCACCATTTTTTGTAAGAAAAAAGTTTTTGGAAATTTTATAAAAACATTTGTTACGAAAGTTTTTTTTGAAAAAACCTTTGTAGAAAAAATTGCTCCCCCTTGATTTTCTTCAGACAGGGGCGGAGCTAGGGGGTCTCAAAGTTGGCCACATCGGGTGAAGATAATGTTCAAGCGCGCGTAACTCGTGTTTCTCTTCCGATTTATAAAATCGGAAATTGAATTTATCATTTTTTCCTTACTTTGTGCTAGTATTTTGTAAATATCGGAGCACAATATGCACCGATTTCATCCCTATCAACATGTCTGGATGGGCAATATATGACGAAAAAAATTACAAAAAATGGCGCATTGTGTCCTCTTTAAAACAAAGTAAACTTTGCAAAAATCGGTTCACCCGTTCGAGAACAAGTACAAATTTCGTAAAACACAAAAAATCATTTTTTAATTTTTTCAAAAATTAAAATGCCCACAAAATTTTTTCAAAAAATATAATTTAAATAAAATTATAGCGATATCTTATTTTACCTATTTGTAACTGCTTATAAACATTTTAGCCAAAAACAAACTACATAGGTCGATATTAAATATTTTGACCCTATGGCTCATTTAACCTGACCTACAAAAAGAATAAATGTAGTGTTGCCATTGGTGCAATAGTTATATTTTTTTCAAAGTAAAAAGTACATATTTGTAATTTGTGTTTTATATTAAAACAAGCATTTCGATACAAAATTCTTATGTATTGATGGGAGAAAAATTTTGGTTAAGCTCTTTTGTAAGATTACAAAATAATATTTGTTATAACCTTGAATAATAAATTAAGAGACTTCAATTAAAAATAATCAGAATTCGCGAATGTTTGTATTAATATTCTTAAACTCATTATTTTGTTACGGCCTTCTGGGACAATAAATTCAAATCAATATACGAGTATAGATAACTATCGATGTGCCCCGCGAAATGCACTATCAGATAAAAATAGCGTTTGTTCCATTAGGAGCACATCAACGACACCTGTATGTATTTGTATGTACTTCAAACCGCTATAATCGCTTCTTTTGTGCTATTTCAAAAAAACTAAAAATACTTCAAATCGCATTAACAAAAGTTATGAGCTATAATTTTTCTCGAAAAGATCTCACATGAACAATGCGCACAAAAAATTCTTCCTGCATATGTCCCTCATATTGTTTGTAACTAACAAGTACATTTAGAATGAATAAAGGGTTTTCCAACAAGAGGTGTTATTTTGGTATTCAAAGAAAAATTCAATTTTTTGAGATAAATGATCGGATGTTTATTTCATAATAAAGAGGAAGGTATGCCGTTAATAATGAAAAACAACATCAACCAATTGGCCACCACGACCACGCTTACAGGACCATATCCTTTTCATGAAATAGATACGAAATTTTTTAATTTAAGTGCTTATAACATTTAAAGTTTTTCAGATAATAACAACATTTTTAAGGAAAAAAATTTTTATGTTGCTGGTTCATTTAATTTCTTTTGCACCGAAATCTCTACACAACTCGAGAAAAGTGGCAACTAACATGCATTTCTCCTATGTTAAACAATTTTGGGTTTTGCCCATATAACCAAATTCCAGTCCGATTCTTTGAAATTTGTGGTTTATGTTGCGTTAGAATAATGAGAAGGGAAGAGAAAAAATGTTCTAAATAAATACGAATATGATAAACTTACCAACTCATAAAATATTTGAAAATTAGTATATTTCAATTATATTTCTTAACATTATTATATTTGTGAAGGAAAATCCCACAATTCCCAAAATAAGCCCGAAAATACCCAAAAACTGTTTTTTCCCAGAAGCCGGGCTCAAAATTCCTTTTGCGCTTTACCGTGTAACACTTTACTATATATAACCAGTAAGGAAAGACAGAATGTCGGGCGGGGCTGACTTTATAATAACCTAAACCTCCCTAACAATGCGAAAATAGGCATTGCGATAATAGTTTGGAATAATTGGTTTCGTTTCAGTTAAGAAAATACTTAGCTCATCAAGGCTATTCCAAGGATGAGTTGAAGATGTTCATATTAAACTAGATCTTAAATGATAACCTTAAAATGCGCAGTATACTTTCATATATCAAGAATCGGAAGGAACAAATGGATGGGAATATAAACAACCTAAACATATTTTTATCAATTTGATTCAGAAACCTCATTTCAGTTAAATTATATAAAGATCGGACGTAAAATACAGTTTAAATAGCGCTTAAATGCTGAATAGGCAGGAATATACATATCCGTATATATAACTGAAATCTGAACTGATTTTCTTCCCCACATTAAGCAGTATTCGCTCCCAAATTAAGAAACTTCTTTCTGCCAAATTTTGTAATGATCGGAAGTAAAGTACAACTTCTGTAGCGCTTTGATCGGGATGAACATATATATGGGGGCTATATGTAAATCTGAATCGATTTTCTCCGAATATGGCAGTCTTTATTCTCGTAGTATGAAACCTCTTTCAACCGAATTTCTTTCTGATCGGATATAAAATACAGTTTCAACAGCGCTTACATGTCAAATCGGGAGTAACATATATATGGGGGTTATATCTAAATCTGAAACGATTTTGACCAATTTCAAAAGACATCGTCCTTGGGCCAAAAGAAAGATGTGTGCAAAGTTTCATTGAGATCGGTTCATAATTGCGACATGTACTTTGATTATAAGAATACATGTACATAAGGACAGACAGACGGACATAGCTACATCAACGCAGGAAGTGATTCTAATTCGATCGGTATAAATAAATGGATCTATTTAATCTCCTTTTGGGTGTGTGTGTGGTATAGTGTTTAAAATGGTAAAGGTTTTTCGAAATTTTCATAAAAAATTGAGTAATTTGGCGAAGCGTGGCAACAATATTAATTCAAATTTGTGACCCGTTCTTTTTCGAAAAGCATTCTGCAGAACGTTTTATTAAAGTCGTAGATAAATATGTTATACTTTCTTTTATACTAACTTATTTCATCCTTTCCCTCTCTACCTTGCAGGAGGGAATGTAATAACGCCTTAGAATATTTAACATATATATGTATATATATATATTTCAATGAAATATATATACAAGTGATGATCGCCACAACTACAAGCTCACACTGTGTCATGTATAAGACCCTCTGATGATATCCCCGCACAGGATTGAAATACGTATAAGGGTATGTGTTTACATGGCTTTCAGAGCGCAGTGTCTTATCTTTTCCAATACACAACAAAAAACCTCTCTTTCGAAAGGAAGAGTTGATCGAAAAGCTGAAAAATTCGAATGTGAAAACATTCAATAAATAAATCTAATTAAAAATTAAATCGATCATAACAAAAAAACTTCTAGAAATATTTTGTAGTTTATTGGTCCTGACATCAGAAATAGAAAGTAATTCGCGAATCATTATATTTGCAAAAGTTGCGCAATCTCCAAAAATGTTTTTTTTATTTTCCCCTATATCTACTATACTTAAATCGGGGCTCCAAATTCCTTTTGTGGTTCAACCTGTAACACTTTCCCACACGCTGAAACTAGCTTCTGTAACATATTCGACTTGAAACATATATATGTTTAGGGTACACTCTAAATATATATTATTTTGTACACACAAAAATTATGTATTTGGGAAGATGTTGTTGTAAACAAATATTTGTTTACATCCCAATATGATTTTATTTGGACTATTATTTCCGAAACAAATATTTATTAGCATTTGTGAACATTTTCAATAATTCAAAGTTAAATTTTTAGAAATTTTTAATGCTCGTAAAAATCAGCTGCTTGGAATACTCCAAAATTTTAAATAATTGATTTAAAACAGAAATTAATGCTGCATACATTATCATAAATGGGAGGTACAATTCGAAACAAAAGAAAAATTCGAAAAAGTCAGCAAAAGTTTTGGAAAAATTTTAAAATAAAATGCATTTGGAAAAATTACTAAACAATAATTCTATTTGTATTTAAACACGTATTTTGTTTGAGAAATTTAGTTTGCAAATATATTTTGTTATAATTTATTAATTAATGCGTTCCAAATATATTTTATTGATTTTCAAATAAAATTTATTTGCACAGAAATATACAATATTTAAAAAATTATGTTCCAAATATATATTCTTTCGACTCAAACATATCAAAAAAGGCGATTTTTCCCCGTGCAGATATACAAATAGTGAATGTTTTAATATATTAGCTTTGCGATTGGAGAAAATGTGGCTAACTTTTGAAATTTGTGTAAAAAATTGTGTAAATTGAAAAACCTGGCAACATTACCAGTTTTTTACCATATTTTTGGTCCGTTCTTTCTTCAGGAACATTCTCTAGGAAGTTTTCTTTAAAATATATATAAATGCTAGCTGAACCCAGCAGACTTTGTAATGCCCGTTCTTTTCGGGATGTATTGGTTTCTTATTCATTAATATTTCATTCAAAAATGCAAATATTCCGAGTTTCAGGAAAAAATCACCAACAAATTTATTTTGGACATAAGTCCACTACAGCGCCGTCTACTTGTTAGAATCATAATCAACTATTATAACATACACTAGCTGAGCCCGGTGCGCTTCGCTGCCCATGTCAAAATTAGCGCTGTAGAAAATGTATTTTATATCCGATCAGTACGAAATTCGGCAGAAA
The DNA here is from genome assembly GCA_963930755.1 of Eudasyphora cyanicolor. NCBI lineage: Eukaryota > Metazoa > Arthropoda > Insecta > Diptera > Muscidae > Eudasyphora > Eudasyphora cyanicolor. The sequence continues at coordinate 124,051,941 of OZ005738.1, forward strand.
GAGGTTTTTATTACATGAAGGAATACTGCCACATTCGGAGAAAATCGGTTCAGATTTAGATATAGTCCCCATATATATGTTACCCCCGATTTGACATGTAAGCGCTGTAGAAACTGTATTTTATATCCGATCAGTAAGAAATTCGGCAGAAAGAGGTTTCTTATTACATGAAGGAAGACTGCAAAATTCGGAGAAAATCGGTTCAGATTTAGATATAGTCCCCATATATATGTTACCCCCAATTTGACATGTAAGCGCAGTAGAGACTGTGTTTTATATCCGATCAGTACGAAATTCGACAGAAACAGGTTTCTATTTTACATGAATGAGTATTCAAGGAAAATCGATTCAGATTTATATATAACCTCCATATATATGTTCCTCCAGATTTGGTTACAAAGCGCTATAGAATTTGTACTTTACTTCCGATCATTACAAAGTTCTCCAGAAAAATGTTTTTCAATTTAGGAACGAATATTGCTTAATTTAGCGATTATCGGTTCAAAATAAGATATACATACACACACACCACATTTACCAATTATTCCAAATTATTATCGCAATGACCCTTATCGCATTGTTAGGGAGGTGTAGGGTATTATATAGTCGGCCCCGCCCGACTTTCTGCCTTTCCTTACTGGTATTAGCAATAAATTCACTGAATGAAAAAATACCGAATTCAGTGGAAAGTCCAGAAAATAGAAATGTATACTTATAAAATTTCCAAATTCTTGTTTCATTGGTCATGCATTATCATATTGCGATTGTATTGGAGTGAGCAGCTGTAATTATCGCATACCGAGCATTTTTGTTCATGTATTTCCTATATAATCCTTGCAAGATATATCTGTGCCACGCCCACTGGCCCATTTGTAAGCCAATCGCGTAGACTGCTACCAGATACATGTACGCCAAATTTCAACACTCTCGCTAACAAAATGAGCAATACAATTCAATTTCAAAATTTGGCTTATATGGGCGGTGGCACGCCCATTGGTCAGATCCCGCCAATTTTTGGACCAATCACGTGGACTGTCACCAGATACATATGTACAACATTACAGCACTCTAGGTAAAAAACTGTGCAAGATATATCAATTTCGAAATTTGGCTTATAAGGGCGGGGCCACGCCCATTGGTCCGATCCCGCCCATTTTCTGACCAATTACGTAGAATGCCACCAGATACATATACACAACATTGCAGCACTCCCGATAGCAAATTGTGCAGGATATCAAAATTTGGTCTATGTAGGCGGGGCCACGCCCATTGGACCGATCCTGCCCATTTTTGGACCAATCACGCAGACTGCCACCATATACATATACACAAAATTGCAGCACTCTCGCTAACATATTGTGCAAGTTATATCAATTTCAAAATTTGGCTTATATGGGCGGGGCCAAGCCCATTGGTCCGATCCCGCCCATTTTTTGACCAATTACGTAGAATGCCAACAGATACATATACGCAACATTGCAGCACTCCTGCTAGCAAATTGTGCAAGATATCAAAATTTCAAAATTTGGTCAATGTGGGCGGGGCCACGCCTATTGGTCCGAACCCGCCCATTTTTGGACCAATCACGTAGATCGCCAACGGATATACATACACAAAATTCCAGGTCTCTAACTAACAAATTGTGCAAGATATATCAATTTCAAAATTTGGCTTATATGGGCGGGGCCACGCCCATTGGTCCGATCCCACCCATTTTTGGACCAATCACGTAGAATGCCACCAGATACACATACACAACATTGCAGCACTCCCGCTAGCAAATTGTGCAAGATATCAAAATTTCAAAATTTGGTCTATGTGGGCGGGGCCACGCCCATTGGTCCGATCCCGCCCAATTTTGGAGCCATCACGTAGACTGCCACCATATACGTATACATAACATTCCAGCACTCTCGCTAACAAATTGTGCAAAATATCTCAATTTCAAAATTTGGCTTATATGGGCGGGGCCACGCCCATTGGTCCGATTCCGCCCATTTTTGGAAAATTCACATAATCTGCCACTAAATGCATACACACAAAATTTCAGCACTCTAGCTAAAAAAATTTCTCAATACCTCAATTTGACCCATATGGGCGGGTCCACGCCCACTTGATATATCGAAAATTCAAGTACCCTATTTTCAGCACCCCCTACACATGTACATTCTGTGAAAATTTGAAGATGATCGGTCTAGCCGTTTAGACGTCTATACGGAACAAACATACAAACCCACAAACAAACCCACAAACAGACACTCTCTTTTATATATATAGATTTTAAATTTCAGTTGAATCGCTCTGGAAATGCGGATTTTGCAAAAAACCTGACCTCTCCGGTTTAAATAATTCTAAAACACAGATGACCCCGAACTGAACCAAATGTGCAATTTTTACCCATTCGCTCTTATAGTTTCGGAGATCATGCGTTACTAACAAACGTACAAAGGATTTTATATATAAAGATGTTATACGTTTTTTTTATCATTTGCTACGAGCCAAAATTGTAACACATCGAAGGGGTGACCTAAGACCCTACACAGGGAAAATCGCCATTTTTTGATATGTCTGAATTGAAAGAAAATATATTTGGAAATTTTTTTTTAAATATTACATTTTATTTGAAAACCAAGAAATTAAGCTTGGAACGCATATATTAATGTATTAGAACAAAATACATTTGCGAACTGACTTTCACAAATAAAATATGTGTTTACCCACAAACAAAGTTATTGTTTAAGATATTTTCCAAATATATTTTATTTAAAAAAGATTTTTAAAACTTTGCTGACATTTTCAAAGTTCAGTTAGCTTTTCCTAGTTTTCGAGTTAAACTTTATAGCAGCATTAGCATTTGTTTTACATTAATCATTTTTAATTTACAAATATTCCAATTCATCAGTTTTTTCTCAATCCATCAATGCAATTTATAGTTACAATAGATAATACGATTTAAGTTTTAATTAAATTTTACAAACATATAAAATTTATAAAAAACGTTGTTATTTATTGTTGGTCTGTGCTTTTGTTATTCAGTCAGAATTTATTTGGTTTGAGACCATATGTTCCATTTACTTTCTGTTTATTCCAAGAAAGTAATAGAAACAAATACAAAAATTGGTAGAGAGTTTTAATTGCTTGGTAGAATTGACTGCAGTTTCGATAGACACCACTCTATCATCTTCAGAATTCAGTAGCAATAGTGTATGTCTTTAACTTAAATCAGCTGAAATACTTGAGGAAGCAGTAAATTGAATTTAACAAGAACTGCTAACCAAACCCGTATTTTGCCGAACTAAGTCAACATACTAAAACTCTCATACCAATACATTTTTGTTTTTTGCTTGGGTTCGCATCGCGAACCACGAAAACAAATGTAGTTTTGTCAACGGCTAATGCCGACGTCATCGTACCTCATGTGTTTGTATGTGTTGTTGTTATTTATTGTTGGTCTGTGCTTTTGTTATTCAGTCAGAATTTATTTGGTTTGAGACCATATGTTCCATTTACTTTCTGTCTATTCCAAGAAAGTAATAGAAACAAATACAAAAATTGAACTTCTGAAAAACAGAAAACTTGTCATTAAATTAAGACATTGCCAAAATACTTAAATACCAATTAATCTTTGTTTCGGAATTATTAGTTCCAAGTAAAATAATATTAGAATGGGAACATATTTTTGTTTAGAACAATATCTTCCCAAACATATAATATTTGTGTGCGTCAAATATTATGTATTTGGAGTATACCCTAAACATATGTATACTTCAAGCCGAATATGTTTGGGAGAATATAGCACAGAAGCTATTTTTTTCAGCGGCGAAACCCCGTCTTAGGACATTTAAGTCATTTGACCAATGTCCGTCCGTTGGCGTGTGCGTCTGTCTGCTTTCTGGCTTGCATGATAACTCTCGAAAGGATTAACCAATTGACTTCAAATTGGGTATGCGGTAATAGTTTTCTCGATCTCCGAAGATGGGCCATATTGGTCTACTCCTTCTAGTACCTCCCCCACAAAGGGTTAAAATTTACTGAAATATTGATTCTTAAATAACTTCTATACAATTGAACCGAATCATCTGTAATTCCTCACATAGTAATAGTTTATCCGTACACGGGGAAAAATCGACTTTTTGATATGTTTGAATCGAATAAAAATATTATTTATTTATTTATTTATTTATATGAATTACAATACAAAGTAAATTTATATTCTAATTTTACACGGGGCAAAATCGCCTTTTTTGATATGTTTGAATCGAAAGAAAATATACTTGCAATACAAATTTTTAAATATTATATATTTTCGAGCCAATAAATTTTATTTGAAAATCAATAATATGTATTTAGAACCCATATGTTAATATATTAGAATAAAATATATTTGCGAACTAATTTTCTCAAATAAAGTATGTGTTTAAATACAAATTAAATTATTGTTTATGAATATTTCCAAATATATTTTATTAAAAAAAGATTTTCAAAACTTTGCTAAATTTTTCGAATTTTAGTTTTAATTTTTTCTTTGTTTTCGAATTATGCATGTCTATTAAAAATGGAATACTTAGCATTAACTTCTATTTGAAACTATTTATTTTTTTTTTTCTAACTATTCCAAGTCATTATTTTGAATTATAAAGAAATTTTACTAACATTAAAACTTTCTAAAAATTACCTTTCAATGGCTGACAACATAAAATAATTAAATAATAGATATATATTCACAAATAGATCTTTGTTTGGGAAATAACATATCCAAATAAAAAATATTAGGATGTAAACATAGTTTTGTTTAGAACAACATCCTCCCAAACATATAATATTTGTATGTGTCAAATATTGTATATTTGGAGTGCACTCTAAAAATATATATGTTTCAAGCAGAATATGTTTGGGACAATATACTACAGAGGCGATTTTTTTTCAGCGTGTACGGTCCAGGGAAAGGCCGGGTTACAAAGACCATATGGCTAAATGCTTGCAGCGACAGACCAGAGCCTCTGGTGGGAATCGAACCCACGACCCCCAAACCCATAGGCGAGTACGCTACCAACTCGCTTACTGGGGCGCTCCGAAAGAAAATATATTTGGAACACAAATAATATTTCTGAGCAAATAAATTCTATTTGAAAGTCAATAAAATATATTTGGAACGAATATATTAATATATTAAAACAAAATATATTTGCAAACTAAATTTCTCAAATAAAGTATATGTTTAAGTACAAATAAAATTATTCTTTAGGAATTTCTCCAAATATATTTTATTTAAAAAATAATTTCAAATCTTGTGCTGACTTTTTCGAATTTCATTTTTAATTTTTTCTTGGTTCCTAATTGTACCTCCCAGTTATGATACCTTATGCAGCATTGACTTTTGTTTCAAATCAATCATTTTAAATTTAAGTATTCCAAGCCATCATTAGTTGTCAATCCACCCAAAAATTTATTTTGATCAAAATTATAGAATTTCAGTTATTATTTATTATTTTTACGAACATTAAAAATTTCCAAAAAAAATTATTTTGAATTACTGAGCAATCTAACGCAATTTAGGTACTTTCTGAATACTTAAGTGCAAATTTTTAATTTGCTTCGAAAAATAATAGTCCCAAACAAAAAAAAATGGAGTAAACAAAGATTTGTTTAGAACAACATCTTCCCAAATATATAACCTTTGTGTGTACCAAATATTATATATTTAGAGTGTACCCTAAACATTTATATGTTTCAAGCCGAATATGTTTGGGACAATATACTACAGGAGCGATTTTTTTTCAGCGTGTATATATCTTTAAAACCAGTGCATATAAATACTTGAAATTTGTGAAGAGAAATGCCTTTATAGTACCTACAGTGCGGTAAAAAATTGGCAACTTTTGGTACCTCCCACATAAATGGTCCATTTTGCACCAACATTTATAATTTATAACTTTTAAAACAGTGCATACTTAAAAGTTATTAAATGCTATTTAAATTGAAAACAATTTAATTAAAACAATAAATTTACGTATATATTTGGACTGAAGGTGAGGGGATTCGTAAGGACTGAACATATAGAAATATAGGTTCATGATTTTCTTCTTTTCTACTTAAAATACTGTTCCGGTTAGATAACTGACTACTATCCATTACAGAATATTTAAAATTCGGTAAAAAAGAATATACTATATCACTGTTTTCCCCTTTTAAATTTTGGTTTATTGTAAAAAAGTATAAATGCTCACGGAAATCTCATACTGAGCTCAAAACTATGTCAAGCATAAATTCCACACAAAAAAGCGTATAAAGTCAAGGCCATAATGACAAAAAATATCCAATAACATTTTTCAATAATTAATCTCCAAGAGGAATGCCAAAAATAGACTAACACTGTCAAAAATTTTTTTATTTTATTAAAGGAAAAGAAACTGGTCAAGCATCTCAAGTAACAATTTTCAATGAAATCATAAATATCCATAAATATTTTGCTGATTGTTTATGTCCTTCTGCTTCTTCCTTGCTTTGATTTTTCAAATATCCAAATAAAACTTCGTTGATATGGTGGTAAAGAGAGATGTATGTTTGTTCCAATATACTTGTATATACATTTAGACGGTATATTTGTGTGTAAATTGTTATATGCATTGCTAAAGATATATATTTTGATACATATGTTTATTAATATACACACGCACACACTCTCACAGTTGTACTCGTAAAATCGAACGGATGTTTGTACTTATGTGACGTTGTCCGGATATTCGGACATACTTGTCGAGCACGCATTATAAAGCAACAGGAGGATATGTTTGTATTGTTTTGGTTGAATGTATGTGAGTGCGTGTATATGCTCCTTTATGGCATTGCTTCGCCATTATTTCTCCCAGTTCTCCCAATCTTTCTCATTTCGCCTCTCTATCTCTCTCTTCGCTGTTGCTCCTGTTAGTTTGAAAAAACAAAAACACAAAAACTCTTATACAAAATTTGAAAATTTATATAGTTTACATTCTGTACCCGAGCCAAGAGTCTGGGAGCTGTTAAATTATTCATGCTAATGTTATTAACATCATTACATGCACACACACACACAGTCAACTAACATTATGTTAAACTCTTTGTTCTAGGGTAAGTTTAGTTATGGGTGTGTGTGTAAGGACAGAGGCAGGAAATTAGGTAGGCCATGTTGTGAGCGAACGAACGGAGACAGCTTGCCACCTTCTGGCTTCCCCCGGAATTTACTACGGAAAACATTTCTCACGGCTGTGAAACCTACTGTGCTAATTTACTATGAAAATGCGTCCCTTTCACATTTAAAGAGAATCGTTAAATTTAGTATACATTTTATGCCAAAGCTTAGTAAAATAAGGCTACACTCATTGAGCATGAAATCCAAGACGAGTGTTATATTTGTAAACATTAAAGTAGGCCTCTGTAAACATAAATATATACACATTGAAATAAATTATTCAAAATTTGTGCTCTCTTGGCAATTTTTATCTAATTTTTAATACACGGGGTCATTAAGAAACCAGTAAGGAAAGACAGAAAGTCGGCCGGGGCCGACTATATAATACCCTACACCTACCTACCAATACGATAATGGGCATTGCGATAAGATTTTGGCAGTATTCATACATGTAATAAGCAAACTCTCTGCCGATTTTCGTACTGATCGGATATAAAACACGGTTTCTACAGCGCTTACATATCAAATCGGGTGTAACATAAATATTGGGACTATGTTTAAACCTGAACCGATTTTCCCCGAATTTGGCAGTGTTCATACATGTAATAAAAAAACTCGTACTGATCGGATAAAAAACACGATTTCTACAACGCTTAAATGTTAAATCGGGTGAAACATATATATGGGGGCTATATCTAAATCTGAACCGATTTTCCCCGAATTTGGCAGTGTTTATTCATGTACTAGGAGAACTTTCTCTGCCGAATTTGGTACAGGTCAGATGTAAAATACGGTTTCTACAGCGCTTACATGTCAAATCGGGTGAAACATATATATGGGGACTAAATCTAAATCTAAATCTGAACCGATTTTCCCCGAATTTGGCAGTGTTTATTCATGTAATAAGAAAACTATCTCTGCCAAATTTCGTACTGACCTGATTTAAAATACAGTTCCTACAGCGCTTACATGTCAAATCGGGTGAAACATATATATGGGGGCTATATCTAAATCTGAACGGATTTTCTCCGAATTTGGTAGTGTTCATTCACGTAATAATAAAACTCTTTCTTCCGAATTTCATAAAGATCGGATGTAAAATGTGGTTTCTACAGCGCTTATATGTCAAATCGGGTGAAACATATATATGGGGACTATATCCAAATCTGAACCGATTTTAACCAATTTCAATAGGGATCGTCCTTGGGTCAAAAAAGAGCACTATGCTAAATTTCATCACAATCGGACCATAAATACGACCTGCACTTTGATTACAAGAAAACATGGACAGACGGACAGACAGACGGACATGGCTAAATCGACTCAGAAAGTGATTCTGAGTCGATCGGTATAATAAACAATGGGTCTATCTCTTCTCCTTTTAGGTGTTACAAACAAATGCACTAAGTCATAATACCCTGTGTCACAGTGTGGTGTAGGGTATAAAAAGTATAAATGCACTTAAAAAGTGTTATTATATCAAAATTTAAGGAAACAAGTATGAACCGTGGTAAGTTCGGCAAGGCCTATGATAGCTACATGGGGGAAAATCGCCATTTTTGATACGTTTGAATTGAAAGAAAATATATTTGGAAACGAATTTTTTAAATATTATATATTTGTTAACAAATACATTTTATTTGAAAATCAAGAAATTTTGTTTGGAACGCATATATTAATATATTAAAACATAATATATTTGCAAACTGACTTTCACAAATAAATTATGTGTTTACACACAAACAAAGTTTTCCAAATATATTTTATTTAAAAAATATTTTTTAAAACTTTGGTGACTTTTTCGAATTTAAGTTAGTTTTTCCTAGATTTCGTGTTAAACTTTATAGTTAAAAATGTTTTTAGCAGCATTAGCTTTTGTCTTACATCAATAAATTTTAATTTATAAATATTGCAATTCATCTCTTTCTGTCAATCTATCAATGCAATTTATAGTTACCGAAGGTTATAAATTTTAATTGAATTTTACAAACATATAAAATTTATAAAACTTCCCTTTAATAGCTATAAGGCATTGATACATTGCCAAAACTATTAAAAACAAATTAATATTTGTTTCGGAAATATTAGTTCCAAATAAAGAAATGGAAACATATTTTTGTTTGAAACTAATATTATATTTTTGGAGTGTACCCTAAACATATGTATATTTCAAGCTGAATATGTTTGGGACAATATACTACAGAAGCGATTTTTTTCAGCGTGTAAGCTTAACTAAAGGTATATTTCAGAGCGACCTTTATGTGTATAAGTATGTGGACTATGTCAGTACATAGACAAATATGCAGAAGAGCCTTAAAAATGAGGCATTTATGGCTTAAATAATTGGATTTGGTTAATTTTTATATTGATGAATTCTTGCCAAAATAAAATACACACGCTGAAAAAAAAACGCTTCTGTAGTATATTGTCCCAAACATATTCGGCTTGAAACATATATATGTTTGGGGTAGACTCTAAGTATGTAATATTTGGTACACACAAAAATTGTGTATTTGGGAAGATGTTGTTCTAAACAAATATTTGTTTACATTCCAATATGTTTTTATTTCCGAAACAAATATTTATTTGCATTTAAGTATTCATAAAATACATAAATTGTCTCAAATTTTTCAGTAATTCAAAGTTAAATTTTTAGAAATTTTTAATGTTCGTAAAAAATAATAATTGAAATCATATAATCTTGGATCAATATAAAGTACTTAGAGGATTGGCGACTAATGATGGCTTGGAATACTCAGAAATTTGAAATGATTGATTTAAAACAGAAGGTAATGCTGCATATGGTATCATAACTGGGAGGTACAATTCGAAACCCAAGAAAAATTGAAATATGAAAAACTCAGCAAAAGTTTTGGAAATATTTTTTAAATAAAATATATTTGGAAAAATTCCTAAATAATAATTTTATTTGTATTTAAACACATATTTTATTTGAGAAATTTAGTTTGCAAATATAATTTGTTGTAATATATTAATATATGCGTTCCAAATATATTTTATTGATTTTCAAATAAAATTTATTTGCTAAGAAATATATAATATTTAAAAATTTGTGTTCCAAATATATTTTCTTTCGATACAAACATATCAAATAAGGCGATTTTGCCCCGTGCAGGCTACAGCTAAATATATATAGTAATATCGGGTTTTTCAATAGGGATGATATGATTTTGAAGTGACGTTTCGGCCATCTGTAATATGTCATGATCTGTCATTTGTTTTTCATTCATGGAGAGATATACGCAGGAACAACGTTTACAAATTATTCAGTTTCATTATCAAAACGATCGTTCTCCAATTGCAACTTTTCGTGCGCTAAGTCCATTTTTTTAAATCAAAAAAAGAAACACTTTCCAGTCGAACTACGACCTTGACACCCATGAGCAATATTTTAGCTCTAGTTAAGAGCTATCTTTTTGCCATTGACCGACAGTGGCCACGTGCCACGCAACAAATGAAACAATTCAATTGTTGCGAGAAAAGTTTGGAGATTCGGCTATTTCCAGAAATTGTGATATTGAATGGCCTCCAAGAAGTTGTGATTTAACACAATTAGACTATTTCTTGTGGGGTTATTTGAAGTCATTTGTCTTTCGAAATAAACCAGACTCTCTTCAAGCTTTACAAGTCAATATTGAACGCGCCATTCATGACACACCACTTGATTTAGTGGAAAAAGTGCTCGAAATTGGGTTCATCGAATTCGTTCCTGCAATAGGTGTGTTTTTCATAGAAATCATATCACTCCTATTGGAAAACCCTGTACATTCACAGAAATTTTGATTGCTTTTTCAGAAGTTGTTTTGATAAAAAAATCTTAAACAAATAGATCCTATCATTTCACCACTTTGAAACTCACACAGTCTAAAATTTGAAAAAAAAATCAATTTGTGTAATAATTTTTGAAATCAAATCCTAAAGATTAAAATGGTAAAAACTTTAAAAATTCTTACGGAGCGTTACAACAGAGCTTTTATTTTTTAAAAGTACATAACAGTACCTTCAAAACATGGTATAGTACACCATCGGTCAAGTATTTCAGGAGTTAAATGCGACTGAACAAACAAACCTTTTTGAAAAAATCCTAATTTCGCCATCAATAAATTGCTCATAACTTTTGATCAAAATTTCTTTAATTTTTTTTAAACAAATATTTATATTTATATGTATATATACACAAACTTTCAAAGAAATCAAAGTTAGTGACGCCAAAAATCGTTCCGTTTGGCATGGAATGACTCATCAGCAAATTTGATAAATATATGGTGTCACAAAAATCCTGCAACTATACGAAATATTACTGCCAAATTTCATCAATGCAACTCCATTATTTCGTAATGTGATTTCAAAAGTAACACTATGCAACAAAAAAATTTTTTTTTGGTGTCCTAGACCTAAATATTACTTTTTTGTATAGATTGTGGCATACTGTTATATAAAATCAAAACCAAAAATTTTTTTATTAAAAATACTATTATCGTCGTAGGTACCCTTAGTATTTGCACTATAATTTTTGGAGTATATGCCCGATCAGGTCGACTTATACGTTAAATTGAAGCTATTAATGTGGGCTACCAATGTTGGAAATATCTCGTTCACTTAGAAACAGTGGTTTACTAAACCTCAGTTTACTAACAGTCATTAAACAAATTGGGAAAAGTCGATTTTTTTAAAAAATAAAAAAAATCCTGGGACAAAAAAAAACAAAAAATAGAAAAAAAAATCGAAAAAAAATATTTTATTTAATTTTTTAAAAGTTTGCATCCTAGCAGAGAAAATAATGCCCATTTGAGAAAATCTATGGATAAATTTAGAAAGTATAGCCCTTTTGGTAGAGGTAAGAGAATTTCAAAAAATCTTTTTTTTTTGAATTTCTGTTTATATAGCGATTTTATTTATTACTTTTATTTATATTATGTACATTTGAGTATATTTACATTAACAAGTTTCATTTGAATTAATTGTGAGTTCTTTGTTGACGTTTGTAGATTTCGGAATCGGTTTCTCTAATGAGGAACCAAAAATAATCTCCCATCATTCTTTCATCCCAGTGCTCTTGGTAACGCCGCTCGATGGACTTCAATTCTTGGTGAAACTTTTCGCCATGATCGTCACTTACGTCGCCAAGATTCTCGGGGAAAGAGTTTAAATGAGAATGCAAGAAATTAATTTTGAGGGACATATTTACACCTGTTGGAATACATAAAGCGAAAAATAAGTTGGAAGAATACATACATATGTGTTATATAAATAAAAATATATTTCTAACCAATTTCTTCATAATTTTTTAACAAATCATTAATCATTGTTTCATATTGCGGGCTTTTATTGGATTCAAGGAAATTTTACCCTACACGATTAAACGATCCCTAGTGTTACCACGGGTTGAAATGCCCCTCATCGAAACCAACCTGTTTGATATACAAATTTGTCGATAGTACGAATATCGGTACTGGAAAGATCTGTTAGGCTGCCTAGAAAAGCAGACCCCAGTATGTCCAGTCGTCGTTTGCTCAGAGCGGGGCAGTCGCATAGCAAGTGTTCAATGCTCTCCACTTCTTCCTCATCTCCACAGCTTCTGCAGAAGTCATTAGAGTCAATGCCCAATCTTTTGGCGTGTTCGCCGATCAAGCAGTGTCCCGTCAGAACTGATATTAACGTAGACAATCTTTGCCTCTCTAGTGGGAGGAGATATTGTGATCTTCTCAGGTCATACCTTGGCCAGACCCTGCAGGTGCCGATTTCTGTCCATATTTCGTTGGACTGCCTGATTGTCTCAATTTAGCCATTGTTTCGTATGATTCCTTAGTGATGACGGCATGAGCAATGGGAATCGCCGGTTTCTGATTTCCGTTGTGTAAAAGTACTGCTTTCAAACTTTCTTTACTGCTGTCAACAAGTAACCGCTATTCCTTTGAATTGTATGTTTGACTAAGATCCTCGAACAATACGGGAATGTCCTTGCAAAAGCATCTGTTATCCACAGTTGTATAAAATTGTTTGTAAGGTATGTCACGGACTCTATAATATGATATGTTAACATCTGGGGCCAAAATATTGTACTGTTTCATCCCAGATGCAAGTAGTTCTGCATTAATTTTGGTCAGTTCCAAATCTCTCACTAGATCAATGAGTTGAAAGTGAGTTAAAAGCGATGACTTCTGACTTAAACTTGAATCGCTCAGAGTTGAGTACTCAGTTGAACTTGATGATGTTTCCGTTATTAGGCTGTTAGCTATACTTGGACACTTCCTACTCCAATCTATTAACTTAGACAAAAATAGCAGTCCGTATCGTGAATGAATGGTTGTCTCCAAATCATTGGCATTCCAAATTGCACGTGAAGTCTAAAATTAAAATGTTTTATTCCACAAAACATTGTAATACATTAATTTTAAAGTACTTACCGCATTCTTCCACTAGTCCATCGAGTAAGATTTACATGGCACGAATTACACAAAATACTAGGTGTCAACGGTTCGTTCATATTTTAAACTCGTATACCAAAATAGTACACATATATTTCTTCTATTATTTACTAAATGCACGTCGATTTTTTTAATTACATATTTTCCGCAGATGTAGCAGAAATTGTCGGGATCATTTACACATTGAAAAGTTCTTTGCCTTTTACTCATACTTCGAAATATAAATTTGTAATATTTTTCAGAAAATCGACTTATCTATGTATTTAAGGCGCGGAATTACACTAATTTATTAATAAGAAATTTCATTCATAACTTCCGGGTTTAAGGTTCATAAGCAAACTATATGTCTGTAGCTGACATATAGTTTGCTTCGAAAGTAGACACCCAATATTTTCAAGACTGCCGCGTACTATTTTGTATTGCGTACATATAATTTTACTACCTATATATACGACTGGGATGTCCATGCCCCTAAAAGGCGTAACTGAATGGAAACCTCATAAACAAAAAACCACAAATATTATTGACCCTCTATCTGAGCGGACCTCATCCAATATAACTCTCACATTGCATATCATGTTTTATGGAGGGTTACGAACGGCCACAGAACCTCGTCCTCTCCATAATTTTATAATGTCTGACATCAATCCTCATAAAATAAAATGCAAGTGCAATGTCTCTTTTATGTCTCTCTCACATATGGCGAATTCAATATAAGCAAAAACATCATTTAAAAACGAAAAAATATGAAACAAGATTTTTTTGAATTTCCCTAACATTTCCAAAATGGCTATAACTTTTACATCTATCCACATCTATCATAACTTTTACATCTATCCATTTTCAAATAGACCGTGTTTTCTTCGTTATCATGCTGGCTTTTTAAAAATGTGATAAAATAATTTTTTCGATTTTTTTTTTCTATTTTTTTTTGCACCAGGAAAAAATTGTTTTTTTTTTAAATCAATTTTTTCTCTCTTACTATACCAAAGATTCTACGTGAAAGCGATATTTGCAGCATATGTAGCCCTCATAATTTCCTTTAATTTGATTTGATTATGGTCCAAATATTGAATGTAATTTTCCATGACAAATAGAATTTAAAAATAACCATAAAAAATTGTTTAAATATTTTTTCGTGTTGGTGACACCTAATTGCACCAGAAACTGTTATCCACATCCCTTGGACAAACATTTTGTTGCATAGTGTAATCAAACATTTGTTTCTCCAATATTTATACCCCACACAACATGAGACGTCCTGTGTCGACAACGGTAGCAGTGTTTTGGTACGTATAGAGTCTAGGCCGGGACACATCAGCCTGAAATGTATGCAGTTCCCGACTAGTGACCACCTTGTAAGTGCACCATCTCTCAAGAAGAGCTTGCTAGGGGCAGGTCGCTAGAACCATGCCAACTTTTTGCAATTCCCCTGGAGCGTGTAAGCTAGTTACTGGCAAGTCCATCTGCCTGGCAGTTCCCTAGAATGTATGTCCCTGTTGCGCGGCACCCATATCAGCTGAATATTGAACTGTTAACCTATCTCGTTAAGAGAACTGCGACAGTCGAGGGCAGTTTTCAAATTCACGAACATAGTTTCCAGGGACTTGATAGCAGCCTGACTGTCAGAGAAAATGTGTAGACCAACTTTCGTCAGAACATTAATTTTCAACCATTCCGCTACCTCTTTAATAGCTAAGACCCCTGCCTGGAAAACACTACAGTGATCAGACAGTTTTTTTGCAAGTGATAGCTCAAGTTTCTCAGAAAAGACACCAAAGCCCACTTGGTTATTGAGTTTGGAACCTGTATAGTCTGTATAGAAGTAATGGAATCACCTATGACCAGGGACATAACCACTCCATTCTGATCTGTCAGGTAAGGGAGTGAGTTACTTATTGTCAAAGAGTGGTTCAGTCATAGTGTAATCAACAGTGCCCGGAAGGTTAGGCATTCTGTCTAGAATGACACTATGTCTGTAGCCATTCCCTGACCATAGTGACAGTTCCCTGAGTCTAATCACAGTACATGAGGCATATTGAACTGCTATAATGTCTAGCGGCATTAAATTTAGTACAGGGTTTTCCAACAAGAGGTGTTATTTTGCATCACCAGGTATTTCGGTAGCTGTCACTTTTGAAGCTTTTATTCTTTGACATTTGATAAGTAGAACCTACGCCATTACTAAAAATGAAACGACACACAATTCAACAACGCATTGAAATTATTAAAATTCAAAAAATCGAAAATCATCGAAAAATCTCTTGACTGATGAAACACATTTCCAACACGGTGGCTACGTCAAAAAGCAAAATTGTCGCATCTGGGGCTCAGAAAACCCAAGAGTTATTGCTGAGAAGCCTCTCCATCCTCAACGTGTGACTGTTTGTGCGGTATACGGTCCGACGGGGTCATTGGACCTTACTTTTTCGAAAAAAAAATGTTGTATCTATGGCTCAAATGATGAAGCACATTTCCAACTCGGTGGCTACGTCAAAAAACAAAATTGTCGTATCTGGGGCTCAGAAAACCCAAGAGTTATTGCTGAGAAGCCTCTCCATCCTCAACGTGTGACTGTTTGGTGCGGTTTATGGTCCGACGGGGTCATTGGACCTTACTTTTTCGAAAAAAAATGTTGTATCTATGGCTCAAATACAGTAGTGGGGACGACCTCTATAGGGGAGCCATATCAAAACATTGACCGATATGGCCCATTTGCAATCCCAAACAACCTGTAACTATAACAAATATTTCTACCAAATTTGATCAATCTAGCTCTATTATTACGAACTGTAGCGTGATTAAAACAGACGGACGGACATGGCAAAATCGTCTTAGAATTTTACGACGATTAAGAATATATATACTTTATGGGTTCACAGGTCAATATTTAGAGGTGTTACAAACGGAGTGATAAAATTAATACATCCCCTATCCTATGGTTAAGGTTATAAAAATGGTCATTGTTGCGATTTTTAAGGCACAGGATTCACTTTTTCGAGTAGGTTTGTTCCGCATTTTTATTCCCTCACTTAAGAGAGAGAAGGGTATATACTTATACCATTTGCTACGAGCCAAAAGTGTAACACATCGAAAGAGCGACCAAGACGTACGTTTAGCTGATATTCGATTTGGGTTATTTTAAGTAATTTGAGCAATGTCCGTCCGTCAGTCTGTCTGTCTGCTGGCTGGTGCGCACGAAAAGATTAACTTCAAATTTGGTATGCGGTAATATTTTTCTCTATCTCCGGCTCCCCCACAAAGGGTTAACTTATAGTGAAATATTGATTCTTTAATAATTTCTATAGAACTTGCTGGAATCTTCTGAAATTCCACACATAGTATTAGTTTATTAATCGCTAACACGTCAAGAAAAATGGGCGAAGTTGTCACGCCCCTTTTGGTAGCTCCCACACAAATGGACCATTTTGCTCCCAAAGTTTACTGATTATAGCTTTAATACCAGTGCATAAAAATACTTGAAATTGGGTAATGCTTTTATAGTACCCAGAGTCCAGAGAAAAGTGGGCATAATTGGCACGCCCGTTTTGGTACCTCCCACACAACTGGACCATTTTGCACCAAAAGTTAACAGCTTATAACTTTAATACCAGTACATACTTAAAAGTTATTAAATGCAATTTAAAGTGTTAATAATTTAATTAAAACAAAAAATAAAAAAAAATTACGAATATTTTTTGGGACCCATGGTGAGGGGGTTCATAAGTCACTTTACCCGACTGAACCTTCTAACTTGTTTTTCTCCTATTCAATAAATACAACTTTGCTTCAAACACAAAAGAGATATTCCGTACGGTATACCGAGATATAACCGTGTTAAAATATAGAAAAACTGCTAAACATCCGCCTTGAGAAAAAATATTCGGGTGGCCATTAAATTTTTAATTGAGCCAACTTGACTAAACGAATGATGCAGAAGTTCTCAGTTTTGGTGCTACTTTCATGTCCAATTTTCAGAATTGAGTCCCAAGATAATGTGTTGTACCGTGTTGTTTTAAATAATGCTTACCACATCGGCCCATTGTGCAGTTCACACATTTCTATTAAAGTCAAAGCTCTACAGATTACAAGACGAAAATAGTTCGCATCCCATAAAATATCGATTCAACAATTTTAAGAACCACTTAACATTTTATGTCGATGACATTCACCTGAATAACAATTATGCGTTGGAATTTGTGTGTCACCTGTAAAGTGAATAATGTTAACTAACATTGGCTGTTCAAACATGCGAGTCTAAATAACACCAACTGCGCTGTTACTAACAACAGACAGTGTTTTATTCTCTTATACTACTGTGACCCGCGGAGAGGAGCTGTATTACCGAATTTAACAAAACGAATAAAATGCACAAACAAAGGAGAGCAACAGCGTTTTTCCTCTCTGTTGACGTGGAATAATGTTCTTTTGTTTGCTGCTCTCAACTCACAGGTGCTGCTATTCGCTGTAGTGGGAAATTTTTGGCTATAAATAAAGTAACCCGTAAAGCAGTTCCATCAATTGTTCCTTCAATTTGAGTTGCGTCAAAACTGTGGTCCCGCCAACGAGAAGCAACAATTATAACGACCACTTTTCATGGCCGGCTGATTTGGAAGCGGAGCGCAGAGGCAACAAAAGGCAAGAGAGGAGCTCCAGGCTTTACTTAAAGCATGACAAAGGTGATGGAATGTGAGTGGCGTGGAGAGCACAGGAGAGGGAGGACAGGCGAATGAAAAAAGCAAAAAATAACACTCACCAAAGGGACTTGGAGTGTTTAAACACAAATGAAAGATGAGCAAACACACTCACACACACAAAAAATGTGAACAAAAATGCAACAATTGGAAAAAAAGATATATATTTTTTTCTGTCTTCTCTAGGATGATGTGATACATTTGCAATGTGATGGTGGTCGAAGTGGTGAAAGTTACTAAGTCAGTGTGTTATGGTATTTGAGTGATTCCATTACTTTTTCAAACAGTGGCCGATGGTGATTTGCATTAAAGTGTGTACTTGTTATCGTTTTTGGGGAGGCCCATGCTTTATTGAACATTTTCAGATTTTGTTGTTTTTTTTTTCGAGCTGTGGAATTTGAATTTTCTTTTAAAAAAAATAATATAAAAAAATTTGAAGAAATAAAATGAAACAAGTAGGAAAATTGCGATCGGGTTAACCCAACAACGATATAATTTAAGAAGACATTCCTTCCCGTCGCGAGTATATGTCAGATACAAACGAATAGGAAATTGATTCCGACGAGAGAGGTTTTTCGCGGATTTTAAGACCGTTTTTCCCGAATTTTTTGTAATTGTTTTAATTAAAAAAATAATATTAATCGATAAGTGCAAAAAATATTAATCGATAAGTGCGATAAGTGCTATATTCGCGGAAAATGTCTTTTCGCGTGTGACAATTCATTCCTATTCGTTGGTAACTGACGGATTTTGTCATTTCGACCTGAAGGAATATCTTCGTATTTGATAATTTTTGGGTAAACCGACTAAGGTACAGCCTTAATTTGTAAGTTATGTAACTTGGAATTTATTGTCAAATCCTGCTTGACGAACGCTACATTCGTACGCGTTTTCGATAAAAATATAAAATTTTTTGGTGTTTCAAAATAAATAGCATCAACTTATACGAATACATAGCGCAGTGTACTAAAACATAATGTTTTAACTGGTATCTGTTACAAAAAAAATAATCACAAAGTTTTGTGACGCACACTACAAAAGTGATAGTGAGAGTGCATAAAAAAGCACACAAAATATATACATTTATTTATATACAAAAATATATGGGGAAAAACACGTCAAAAGACAAATTTTTTTCAATTTTATTCCAATCGCGTCAAAACTTGGTGGGGTTGCAGAATTATAAGATGTGCCAAAAATACTGCTCACAGTTTGCAATTTTAACTTTTGTATTTCCTGACCACGTGGACCGCTTTAAATGTGTCGAAGCTTGTATGACAGCTATTTAGAAGCGCACAAAATGTACATTGACAATTGTTTGAAAATATTTAATTTTCATACTTTTTTCTCGCGACTTATGTTTTTCAGGCGATTTAAAGTATGTTCCGCGGATGGGATTCTATATCTTTAAACTACAAAAATGGAGCCCATTTTGTTTACTATAACAATACGAATTTTCGTAATGGGATGACGACCACAACAAAGTTGTGGAAATTTCCAATGTCAAACCTACTATGTTTTTATAATTTCTTTTGAATTATAGCAGTTTCTATCTATGGATAGATGTAAAAGTTATGAGCCATATTGTAAATGTTAGGGAAATTCAAAAAAAATCTTTTTTCATATTTTTTCGTTTTTAAATTGTGTTTTTGATTATATGTATTGAATTCGCCATATGTGAGAGAGACATATAAGAGACATTGCACTTGCATTTTATTTTATGAGGATTGATGTCACACATTATAAAATTATAGAGAGGACGTGGTTTTATGGCCGTTCGTAACCCTCCATAAAACATGATATGCAATGTGAGAGCTATATTGGATGAGATCCGCTCAGATAGAGGGTCATTCAACAATATTTGTGGTTTTTTATTTATGAGGTTTCCATTCAGTTACGCCTTAAATCTTACTCGATGGACTAGTGGAAGAATGCGGTAAGTACTTTAAATTTAATGTATTACAATGTTTTGTGGAATAAAACGTTTTAATTTTAGATTTCACGTGCAATTTGGAATGCCAATGATTTGGAGACAACCATTCATTCACGATACGGACTGCTATTTTTGTCTATGTTAATAGATTGGAGTATGAAGTGTCCAAGTACAGGGTGGCTGATATGTATTGCAACCAACTTCAGGTTTCTATCATTTCTAAACCGCTAGTCTGATAGCTGACAGATTTATTTCAGTGACAGTTCATTTTATTGTTTACAAGCTTACAAAAGCATTTTGATCTATTGCATTCAAAAAAAATGTTATTCGTGATGGAATTCAAGCGTGATAGTGTGATTGCTTTATATTTGGGTGGAAAAACATAAGTGGCTATCGTTAGAGCCCTCCAGAAAAGATCCGAAAAGTGAAGGCCAGATTTGATCGAAATCCACGCCGCAGTGGTAGAAAAATTGCTCGTGAGCTGAACATATCGCGAGAACGGATACAACACATATTAAAAAATGAGCTTGGACTAAAGCCATTGAAGTTCCAAAAAGTGCAAGAGCTCACCGATGCACAAAAAAGTTAGACTGGAAAGAGGCAAGGAGTTGCTTCGCTTGCACGAAAGTGGCCAGTTACCGAATTTGGTTTTCTCCTATGAGAAGCCATTCCAAATTGAGCAGTTTGTGAACATACAAAATGATCGGGTTTACTTGCCAAAGAGGTCAGCTGAAAATTTACACCTTCGATTGGCCACCAGAACTCAAGCGCCGCCGATGGTAATGGTGTGGGCCGCATAACGGCCGATGGTCGCTCCCGCTCGTATTCATCGACCATATAAATAAATGCCGAATATTATCGGGAAAATGTCCTAAAGACAGTATTGAAGCCCTGGGCAGACAAACATTTCGGCCGCAGACCATGGACATTTCAACAGGACTCAGCACCATCGCACTCAGCACGCGTCAACCAAGAAATGTATAGCTAACAGCCTAATAACGGAAACATCATCAAGTTCAACTGAGTACTCAACTCTGAGCGATTCAAGTTTGAGTCAGAAGTCATAGCTTTTAACTCAGTTTCAACTCATCGATCTAGTGAGATATTTGGAACTGACCAAAGATAAGGCAGAACTACTTGCATCTGGGATGAAACAGTACAATATTTTGGCCTCAGATGTTAACATATCATATTATAGAGTCCTCGATATGCCTTACAAACAATTTTATACAACTGTGGATAACAGATGCTTTTGCAAGGACATTCCCGGATTGTTCGAGGAACTTAATCGAAAATACAATTCAAATGAATGGCGGTTAGTTGTTGACAGCAGTAAAGAAAGTTTGAAAGCAGTACTTTTACACAACGGAAATCAGAAACCGTCGATTCCCATTGCTCATGCTGTCAACACTAAGGAATCATACGAAACAATGGCTACATTGATAAAATACATAAAATATGAACATGACTGGAAAATTTGTTGCGGTTTAAAAGTAGTTGGTATGTTATGCCTCTGGGATAGCCGATATTTTGCCACCACTGCATATTAAGCTGGGGCTCTTTAAACGTTTTGTAAAAGCCTTAAGGAAAGATGGCAATTCACTCTCATATTTAAAAATTTTATTTAAAATTTTCTTTTTCTTTTCTTTTCAACAAATCGAAGAAGGAGTTTTTGATGGGCCTAAAATAAGGATTAATGATTTGTTAAAAAATTATGAAAAAAATGGTTAGAAATATATTTTTTATATTTATGTATATAACACATATGTATGTATCCTTCCAACTTATTTTTCGCTTTATGTATTCCAACAGGTGTAAATATGTCCCTCAAAATTCATTTCTTGCATTCTCATTTAAAGTTTTTCACCGAGAATCTTGGCGACGTAAGTGACGAACATGGCGAAAGGTTCTACCAAGAATTGAAGTCCATCGCGCGGCGTTACCAAGGGCACTGGGATGAAAGAATGATGGGAGATTATATTTGGTTCCTCATTAGAGAAACCGATTCCGAAATCTACAAACGTCAACAATGAACTCTCGATTACTTCTAATTAAACTTGTTCATGTAAATAAACTCAAATGTACATAATATAAATAAAAGTAATAAATAACTAGGATGCAAACTTAAAAAAAAATAAAATAGAAGAATAAGAAATGTGTGAAATGTATTAAGGGTGGTCACTGGTTGGTGGACGATATCGTTTCGGAAGCTACCAAGCAACCTCATCGACACCTTGGACAAAATACCCTGTCAATACCCATACCAATTGCAGGGACACACAAAAAAACCAGTAAGGAAAGGCAGAAAGTCGGGCGGGGCCGACTATATAATACCCTACACCTCCCTAACAATGCGATAAGGGTCATTGCCATAATAATTTGGAATAATTGGTAAATGGGTAGAAACATATTATCTAATTCTGAAACGATAATCGCTAAATTAAGCAATATTCGTTCCTAAATTGAGAAACATCTTTCTGGAAAATTTTAATTATCGGAAGTAAAATACAACTTCTATAGCGGTTTGATACCAAATCAGGAGGAACTATCAATATAAATCTGAACCGATCTTCCCTGAATACTCATTCATGTAAAAAGACCTCCTTCTGTCGAATTTCGTACTGATCGCATATAAAATACAGTCTCTACAGCGCCTACAAGTCAAATCGGGGGTAACGTATATATGGGGGCTATATCTAAATCTGAACCGATTTCTTCCAAATTTAACAGAGTTCATTCATGTAATAAGAAACCTTTTCCTGCCGAATTTCATACTGATCGGATATAAAATAAAGTTTTTACAGCGCTTGAATGTCAAATCGGGGCTAACATATATATGGGGGCTATATCTAAATCTGAACCGATTTTAACCAAATTCAATAGGGATCGTCCTTGGGCCAAAAAAAAGATATGTGTAAAGTTTTGTCGAGATCGGACCATAATTGCGACCTGTACTTTGATTACAAGAATACATGCACAGACGGACAGACAGACAGACAGACGGACATAGCTAAATCGACTCAGAAAGTGATTCTAAGTCGATCTGTATAATAAACGATGGGTCTATTTCTTCTCCTTTTGGGTGTTACAAGCAAATGCACAAAGTTATAATACCCTGTACTGTCTGCAATGTTTTGGAGATATTTGACTTTGAAGTCAGTTCTCAATTATTTCATATTGAGCTGCTCTCATATTGTGCCAATTATTGACAGGGTATTTTGTCCAAGGTGCCGATGAGGTTGCTTGGTAGCTTCCGATATCGTCCACCAACCAGTGACCACCCTTAATACATTTCACACATTTCTTATTCTTCTTTTTTAAAGAAGGTTTGTTTTTCTGTTTAACAGAAAACAAAAACAACGATCTCGAACTCAATAGTCAAAAACAAAACTATGAAAAGTCACAACAGATCGAATAACAAAAACAAAAAAAAACAAAAAAATTAAATATTTTTTTTCGATTTTTTATGTTTTTTTTTGTCCCAGAATTTTTTTTTTTTTAAATCTACTTTTTCCATTTTGTTTAATGACTTTTACTAAACCACTTTTTCGATGTTAAAGAGATATTTCCAACATTGGTAGCCCACATTAATAGCTTCAATTAAACGTATAAGACGACCTGATCGGGTATATACTCCAAAAATTGTAGTTCAAATATGTTTATATAACAGTATGCCACAATCTATACAAAACAAGTAAAAGCGTTAAGTTCGGCCATGCCGAACCACCATGGATAGCATGTGACCTCACAAAATAACTCAAACCCAAAGAAAATAACACCGGAAACACACAAAAAAATATAGTAGATGAGTACAGTAGGAATCACAACAAGTTAGATGCTGTATATGGGAGCTATATCTAAATATGGACCGATATCGCCCATTTGCAATCCCAAACAACCTGCAACTATAAGAAATATTTAGACCTAATTTTATCAACCTAGCTGTATTAGTACGGACTGTAGCGTGATTACAACAGACGGACGGACGGACAGACGGACATGGCAAAATCGTCTTAGAATTTTACGACGATTAAGAATACATATACTTTATGGGGTCTCAGATCAATATTTGGAGGTGTAACAAACGGAGTGACAAAATGAATATACCCTCCATCATATGGTGGAGGGTATAAAAATAATTTTTAGGTCTAGGACACAAAAAAAAATTTCTTTGTTGCATAGTGTTATTTGATAAAAACGCTGATTTTACGCTTTTTTGGAAATAGAATCAAGACAGACGCTCTTTTAATAAAAAAATTTTAAGATTTGGAAAATAATCGCTTATACCGATCGACTTAGAAACACTTTCTGAGTTGATTTAGCTATGTCCGTCTGTCCGTCCGTCCGTCTGTCTGTGCATGTATTCTTGAGATTTAGATATAGCCCCCATATATATGATCCCCCGATTTGACATGTAAGAGCTGTAGAAACTATATTTAATATCCGATCAGTACGAAATTTGGCAGATATAGGTTTCTTATTATATGAATTAAGACCGCTAAATTTGAGGAAAATCGGTTCAGATTTAAATATAGCCCCGGATACATGTTACCCCCGATTTGACATGTAAACGCTACAGAAACTTTATTTTATATCCGATCAGTGCGAAATTCTGCAGAAAAAGGTTTCTTATTACATAAAGGAATACTACCAAATTCGGGAAAAATCGGATCAGATTTCGATATAGCGCCCATACATATGTTACACCCGATTTGACATGTAAGCCCCGTAGAGACTGTATTTAATATCCGATCAGTACGAATTTCGACAGAAAGAGGTTTCTTTTTACAAGAATGAGAATTCAGGGAAAATCGGTTCAGATTTAGATATAACCTCCACATATGTATATGTTCCTCCTTATTTGGTATCAAAGCGCTATAGTAGTTGTACTTTACTTCCGATCATTACAAAATTTGGCAGAAAGATGTTTCTAAATTTAGGAGTGAATACTGATTAATTTGGGGATAATCGGTTCAGATTTATATATAGCCACATATATAAGCCTATGTTCCTGCCTATTTTGTATTTAAGCGCTACTGAAGTTGTATTTTGCTTTCGATCTTTATATAATTGGGCGAAATTTAGATTTTTGATCCAACTTGAAAAAAGTTTGTTTTGATTATGTATAGTCCCATCTATTTGTTACTTCCGATTTTTGATCTATAAACGAAGAATAGTGCGCATTTCTAAGTACTTTGTTAATTGAAACGGTACCAATTATTCCAACTTATTATATCAATGCTGTTTTCGCACTATTAGGGAGGTGTAGCGTATTTTATTGTCAGCACCGACCGACTTTCTGTCTTTTCTTACTGATTTGAATTTCGCCCATTGTGCAGCGGCTGGCTACCTTGGACCTTATATTCGTGCTTAGTAGAGCCTTTAAAGCTGTCTAACTATAGATGAAAAAACAAATAACGTCTTTATATGTATATTTGCCTCGACAAGATGAGTTCAGCCGATTTGGCAATAGCATATATTTCCGCCTGAAAAACGCTACATACGTTACGTAGGCGAAGAGAGGCTTCGAAGTCAAGCTCTCGGAATAAGATAACACATCCAGTACCCTCCTTCTTTTTGGAGCCATGTGTAAATAAATTAATAGCATAGAACCTCACATTTCCTTTCTGCCATTCTGCCAAGTTAGGGATTTAAGTGCTAACTTATTTTTCCACTGGTTTAGCACTACAATGTTTCAGAGCTAAACCAGAAAAAACCAAATGGCGTTTTGTTACCTGAGATAAGCACTTTCAGAAATTAAAGTCAAAAAGGTGTCAACTTTCGATGACTTCGAAAATGTTATACAGTGTTGACTACGGTAGCCAGTTGCCCCAAAATTTCGGAGATCGAAGACAAGAATCGACAAGAAGAATTTACCTGTGAACATTATTACAACATCATCAACATAAACGCACGCTCTATTTCCCAATTATTCCAATCATTATCTGATTTTATTTACTACAAACTATTACTATTTGTGGAATTAGTGAATATTCGGAGTTGAGACAGAAAAACAAATTGTTACATACGTCAATCGGGTACTCCATTCACGAGTTATCGCGCGAACCAGCAAAACAGACGGACAGGCATTGCTAATATGACTTAAAATGTCCTAAAGGGTCTACCATTATTACGGCCCTAGGTCATTATTTCTATGTATTACACTCCTCCACTACAGTTGGGGTATAAACAATATTTCTCTGAACATCCTTGGCTAACTATTTTCTACAAAAATTGTACATGTTTTATAATGAAAACTATTTTCTTATCGGAACAAATACTTGTGCCGGAATATGGCAAAATATGCATTTAATCCCTTTCATCGCAGCAGCCGAGCCAACTTTTAACGCATGTTATTCTAGGAGAAGAAGAAACAATCAAACAAAACACAAACCAACGAAATGCGAGAAGCGAAAAGCATAAAGGGACGAAGGATAAAACAACAGGCATGGTCTCTAATTGACACAGTGACTGACACGGTAATGCCCGCCGATGGGAAGGCTGGGTGACTCGTATCGCAACTCATGTTGACCATGGATGATACCGAAGCTGATGCTGATGATGACAGAGGTGATGACGATGACGATGAGGACTACGAGGACAACGAAAACAACAACGGCGTCTATGGTTATTGCTACAGCTACGGCTATGTAGAGTCTGATGCTGATAATGATCATAACTAGTGACCAGGATATATGCCAACCTATTTGGTATAGGCCAGGTAAATCTTGTATGGCCATAACGCTTTCGGTTTACGAGTGAATATGTTTGTGTGCGTGAATCATGAAAATATTAATACAAGTTTCTGCACAACTGCTCGGACATAGTCTATGTACATAGTATGCAAACTAGTACAACGGGTGCAATTGGTGACGGTAGAAAAATATGAGTACTCGAAATCTGGTTCTGCCGATCCGAATTTAATGTAGCCTACATTCGCCATATGTCCAACTAACTAAAATTTAGTTCTGGGAAGCAAAAAACAAAAATGATTGGTTGTTAGTTGTTTAAAGAGTTCCACAGTTTTAATAAGAACGAGTAAAAGCGTTAAGTTCGGCCATGCCGAATCTTATATACCCTCCACCATGGATAGCATGTTACCTCACAAAATAACTCAAACCTAAAGAAAATAACATCGAGAAACATAAAAAAAATATAGTAGATGAGAACAGTAGGAATAACAACATGTTAGATGCTAGATATGGGAGCTATATCTAAATATGGACAGATATCGCCCATTTTCAATTCCAAGTTACCTGCAGCTAAAAGAAGTATCTATACCAAATTTCAGCCATTTCAATCCGTCCGTATGTCTAAGAGTCTGTCTGTGTGTCTGTCTGCTGGCTGGTGCGCACGATAACTCTCGAAATGAGTAACCGATTGACTTCAAATTTGGTGTGTGGTAATATTTTTACCTACCTCGGGCTAAGTTCGCCACAGAGTTTTTTTTGAGTTGCATAATAGTGAAATACTAAAATTTTTGAGGTACAATGTGGTTTTTGTAAGCTATTTAGGGTTCAGAATCCGCGTTCAGATTGTATTGATATGATTAAAAAAGTTGTTCAGATTTACCGTGGCTACAATTTGGCCAAGAATTGTTAGTGAAAAATCAGGATTCCCTATAATTTATGCTGAAAAAAACGAACAAATTTATTTTTTGCTTCATAAACTCTGTTCAGCTTATTCTTAGCTACATTATTGCCAAATATGGTTAAGCGGTATCACCAAGTCTGAAGTAGCTGTTGGACATAAACTAATGACATCTTTTAAAAGAGGTCCGCTTATTTTCAAAATTTTTTTGAGGACCATAAAAAAAATTTTTTTTTGGTAGTAGAATCGAACCTTTACTGTCAAGTGTGTGTTTTTTATTTCACTCTTGCACAGTGCAATGGGAATTATCTGTCCATTTATATACTCTTCACAATAGGATGGGGGTAAATTAATTTTGTCACTCCATTTGTAACACCACTATATATTGATCTGAGACCCCATAAAGTATATCCTAATATATTATTAATCGTCGTAACATTCTAAGATGATTTAGCCATGTCCGTCCGTCCGTCTGTTGTAATCACGCTACAATCTATAATACTTGAGCTATGTGGCTGAGATTTGGTACATATACTTCTTATATCCACAGGTATGTTGGAATTGAAAATAAACAATATCGGTCCAATTATGGATCTGATCTGAGACCCCATAAAGTATATACTTATATATTATTAATCGTCGTAAAATTCTAAGACGTCCGTCCATCCGTCCATCCGTCCGTCCGTCTGTTGTAATCACGCTACAATCTATAATACTTGAGCTAAGTGGCTGAGATTTTGTACATATACTTCTTATATCCGCAGCTATGTTGGGATTGAAAATGTGCAATATCGGTCCAATTTTGGATATTGCCCCCATATATGTATAACATCTCCCCAACATCATAGAGACTACAAATGTCAACTAAATGTGCTGAAAGTTTGTAACTTGGGTTTATTTACATATAACCAGTATCCTTCACACGAGCACAGGTAGTCATAGGTATATGTTTTGATATAGCCCCCATACAAAGGTCCCTCTAGATTTGACTTCTTAACGCCACAAAAACCTCAAATTACAACGAATTGGGCTGAACATTGGTATAATGAGTTTATTAATACGAGTAATTCGGCACGCCTAAACTTAACGCGTTTACTTGTTGTATATAGTCTTCATAGAACGAACCTCCTCGAATTGACTTCTAAACGCTATAGGGTCAGAATATATAATATCGACATATCGATACCTCCATCCTAAACCATTCTAAGTCGATTTAGTATGCTTTTATGGAGAATGCATTTTTAACTTCTAAATATTCCAAATTATATTAGGTCAAAATTTGGTGTTTATACGTCATCCCAATCAAAGGTTATTCACAAAACAGTACAAGTCATTCGTTTCTTATTATAAAGGAAATCCACACAAATTTAAAATAATCATCAAACTTAGATCGCCTCTCCTGAAAAACTACCCTTTTGAACTTAGCATAGTTTGGAATGGAGGTATCGATATGTAGTTTATTTTTCGCTAAAATGTTTATAAGCAGTTACAAGTAGGTATCTGCATTCTATTGAAGTAGCTGTAGAACTGGCGCCAAGGCATTCATTTTTCATTGTATTTTTTCCTTCTGTAATATAATGTGTTATATTTTTTCTGGATTTACCAATGGAGAATTTAATTTAAAAAATCCGCAAAAGTAAGCGAGTCTAAAAATAGAACAGTTGAATTGTCAGCTTAATTCCAAAAATCCTAAAAAGGAACCGAAAAAATCTTGTTCTTGCGAGACCTTTGGTGGTGCAGAAAGCTAGCATGCACTGTTTTGAAGCAAATAACCCGGGTTCAAATCATCCTCGGATCGAATTAAAAGGTAAATAAGTCTACAAAAATAAAATTAAAACCAGTAAGGAAAGGCAGAAAATCGGGCGCGGTCGACTATAGAATACCCTATACCTCCCTAACAATGCGATAAGGTTCATTGCCATAATAATTTGGAATAATTGGTAAATGGGTAGGAACATATTATCTAATTCTGAAACGATAATCGCTAAATTAAGCAATATTCGTTCCTAAATTGAGAAACATCTTATTTGGAAAATTTTAATGATCGGAAGTAAAATACAACTTCTATAGCAAAATCAGGACGAACATATAAATGGAGCTATATCTAAATCTGAACCGATTTTCTTCGAATTTGGCAGTATTCCTTCATTTAATGATCGGATATAAAATACAGGTTTTACAGCGCTTACATGTCAAATCGGGGTTAACATATATATGGGATTTATATCTAAATCTGAACCGATTTTCTCCGAATTTGGCAGTATTCCTTTGAGTAATAAGAAACCTCTTTCTGCCGAATTTTGCACTGATCGAATATAAAATACAATTTCTACAGCGCTTGCAGATCAAATCGGGGGTAGACATGTAGACTCAATATTTTACAAATATTGAGTCTCACAAAAATTGTTTACTGTTCTGCATTTGTGAGAAATCGACGAATATTCTGTGAAAATTTGAAGAAAATCGAGGGTGGAGCAAATATTTTTACAAAGGTTTTTTCCAAAATTTTTTTTTTTAAATTTCCTAAAATGGTATTGTGTCCTCTTCAAAGCAAAGTAAACTTTACATAAATCGGTTCAGCTGTTTGAGAGCAATTACAAATTTCGTAAAACACAAAAACTCATTATTTAAATTTAAAATTGTTTTTAAAAAAAATTATAGCGAGATCTTATTTTACCTATTTGTAACTGCTTATAAAAATGTTAGCCAAAAATAAACTAAATAGTTCGATATTAAATATTCTGACCCTGCTTTTACTTGTTGTATATAGCCTCCATATGAAGAACCTCCTCGAATTGACCTCTAAACGCTATAGTGATCACAATTTTTATCTGATCAGACTAAAATGAGGTACTTTTAATTAATTTACTCCCGGAGTCATTCACACGAACACCTGTCGCAATAGGTCCATGTATTTATGTAGTCCCTTCGGATATGGCTTCTTAATGCCATAAAAGCAACACATTTCAGCTGATGGAGATGAAATTTGGCAATGTTCGTAGACCCATCTCCCTTAACTTAATGTTCTACATATATAATGCCTATTTTTTTCTTTATTGTACTCAGGAATGCGAAGCATTGTGGAGTGTATTTAAGATTCGGTCTGGCATAACTTAATCTCGTTTTTACTTGTGTAGTTTAAAATTCTGTTAATAAAATAGCAAAATCACTTTATTCCTCCACCCTCTGCCGCATGACATGAAAAGTACCAGAATGAACAAACCCAGTGCAAAACTTAATATTCCAGCCATTGCAAGGCATACCTCGAGGGTATTTACAGAGAATTTATATCTGCTGTGAGATAATTAAATTTTGGTAGTACAACACAACGAAGCAGTCTATAATACATTCTGTATGCGTGCAGACAAACACATACACAGTGACACTCATACTCTATATGGAAAGTGGGTAGAAATACATGTATCTAAACATAAAATTTACTAAATATGGTCTGGTTTATGGTCATATTCTATGGGCGGTCTGGTCACCATAAACATGAAATTTTTGGTCAGCTCATTCTCTTCTCTCCTTTTCCGACTCTATATTCCCCGAAAAACTGTTGTTAGAATTTGCGAGAGAGAGGGCGGGAGGAGAGCAAATGCTCATAATGACTGCAAGAAGACATAATAATTTAGCATTTGTTTAAGACATAACAATACTGCTTGGGATGATTTGGCTTTGTGGACCTAATTAAATTTGTGTGATTTAAATAATAGCAAACGATTTGCATAACACAAGATATTCTGTCGGACGGGGGCAATTTTAATTTATAGTTAGTGAACAGAGACAGAGAATTTCTGCAAGTCGTTGCAGAAATTATCCTCGGGATAATACCAATACTAATAGTAATAATTGACTTTATTCATATAATAAATGTTGTGATTATAATAATTTATATTAAATAGCATAGGTTTTATGTAAATCAGATAAGTATTACGAGTACGTATGTATGTTTTAGAAATATGCATTTAATTTAATTTATAGAATCACACACAGAACTGAGTAGAAAGATGTCTGTCTTCCTGTGGAAATCAAATAATATCTCTATGGAATAGAATTAAATTTCTTATACAGGTCAATCAGCAAAATATGCCCATGATAATATGAGTTTATACATGGTAATCATTGTAAAGATTATTATAATTCAAATTAAATATTTTCGGTTATATCCGTTTGAAATTAATAATGCATATTAAGTTCTCGTAGCAATTTGATGCAAACATTTAACGGATATCATACAATTGACTGTGGAATACAATAATTTTCTTGGGAAAATGGACAATTATAAAACTCCAGGAGTTATATTAATGTTTAAAATCATTTGAAACCATTAAAAATGCAGAACAAATTAATAAAGGTTTTCTTTGGTATATTTATTCATATTAATTTCATTATCTGACACATTCCTATGACATCAAGTCATGTTAAACAAGTAAAAGCGATAAGTTCGGCCATGCCGAATCTTACATATGGATTGCATTAATTTTTAGTACTGGAAAAATCTGTGGATATGGAGCAAATCATGAAACGATCCTTTTTGTTGGAGTAAATTATTAAAAAAAATCGAACGCTGCAATTTTTAGGCCATAAATTCTTTATCCAAACTCTTCACCTGACAAATGTGGTATTTTTGGCTTAACATAGCTTTTTTGAGAGCTACATCTACACGGGGACTACAACAAAACAAAATTTTATTTGTATACATTTTATTGAGATGAATTCTTGCCAAAATAGAATATAAACTGCAAAGTATAGCCACATTTTTTAGAAAATGTGGTGTTTATGGCTTAAATAAGCCTTTTTGGGAGCGACATCTATAGGTGGACTATAACAAAATAAAAATTGATTTAAAATTATTTTAATACAATGAATTCTTGCCTTAATAAAATACAAACTGCGAAGTCTCACTTAAAATGTTTAGAAAATATGGTATTTATGGCTTAAATACGTATTTTTTGGAGCGACCTCTATAGGGTGACTATAACAAACTATGAACCGATTTGTTTTTGCTGTGATGAATTCTTGTCAAAATATAATAGAAACTGCCAAGTTTCTGCTAAATTGCATTAAAAATGTGGTTTCTATGTCTCAATTGCCGTATTTTGGCGCGAACTCTATAGGAGAGCTATATCAAAACATTGACTGATATGACCCATTTGCAATCCCAAACAACCTGCAACTATAAGAAATATTTCTACCAAATTTGATCAACCTAGCTCTATTATTGCGGACTGTAACGTGATTACAACAGACGGACGAACATGGCTAAATCGCCTTAGAATTTTACGACGATTAAGAATATATATACTTTATGGGGGCCTCAGATCAATATTTAGAGGTGTTACAAACGGAGTGACCAAATGAATACACCCCCCATCCTATGGTGGAGGGTTTAAAAATTGCATTTTAAGAAATATTATACGTGATCGGTACAATGTTTTGCGTACACTATTGCTTATTATTAATGACGATTACAATGAAATGATCAATACGCCACCGCAACGAAAGTGACTTTAGCGAAAACGAATGCGAATATTAAACATAAATCAAATGCAATAGCGAATAATATTTGTTGTTTTTGAGCGAATATCAAAAACTGGTTTACGGAAGCGAAACATTCATTTAGAATCATTCCTAGATACTGTCTCTTATATTCAATATATATTTAAATAATCCTATAACAAAAACCTTACAATGCGCAAATGGGCACTGCGATAAGAATTTGGCAGTGTTCATCTCTCTCTGCCGAATTACAGCGCTTACATGTTAAATCGGGGGTAATATATATATGAACCGATTTTGAACAATTTCAATAGTGATCGTTCTTGGGCCAAAAAAAGAGCACTGCGCTAAATTTCATCACAATCGGACCATAAATACGACCTGCACTTTGATTACAAGAATACATGGACAGACGGACATGGCTAAATCGACTCAAAAAGTAATTCCAAGTCGATCGGTATAATAAACGATAGGGTTATCTCTTCTCATTTTGGGCGTTACAAACAAATGCACTAAGTCATAATACCACAGTGTGGTGTAGGGTATAAAAATTGAATTTTAAGAAATATTATACGTGATTAATATTACCCTGTTGCGTATTATTAATGACGATTACAATGAAATGACTAATACGCCACCGTAGACAAGATGCTTTGTTCGAACTTGATACCAGGGATGTAACGAATGTGGCATTAGCTAAAGCAAATAATATTTTTTTGTTTTTTTCTATATCAAAAACTGATTCACGGAAGAGAAATATTTATGTAGCATCATTCCTACATTCTGTCTTTTAAATTCAATATATGTATTGCAGTTGATTTATTAAATATAAAATATTTAATTAATCCTATGACAAAAACAAACATATTTGAAAAGCCAGTAATGAATGGCTAAAGTTTGGCGTAGATTATTTTATTGTGGACCGACATTGTTAAATGGGGCCAGCATTTCTTCATTTCCATTCGCTCAGCGGTTTCGACGATATTTTCAGGGCTGTGGAGTCGAGCCAAAACTACTCGACTCCGACTCCTGGAGTCGAATTTTGAAATCATTCGACTCCGGCAGTTTAATAACATAAATTTCTGAAATTCTATTTCTACTAAGACGTGAGTTCACGTTATTGAAAATAAGATATAGCTCTGTTAAAAAACACATAAAAAGTAGGTATTCTATACCAGTAAGTAAATAAAATAGTATTATTTAATTATCGACGCTTGACTTATACCTTACAGCACACTATGGTACAGGGGGTTACAAATTATTTTTTTGGCAGATTTCTAAAAAAATACTACAGCTAGACACACCCTAAAATACACCGTTCTACTCAGAATCACTAGCTGTCCGTCTGTTCACCTTAAGTTGTTCGTTAAATACAGATCACTACGATGCCTTTAAAAATTAAAGAAATAAGAACTCTTTCTCACAAGGGAGGAAACCTTTTGGAATTGGTAAAAATCGGTTCAGATCGATATTGCCCCCCGATATAAATGTTTCTTTAGATTTGGCCTTGTAATGCTATGGAAGCTGTATTTCACATTCAATAATTTTGATATGTTGTAGGATAGAACGCATATTGTCGAATTTAAAACAAAAAATTTAGATTAAGATTTATAAGGTAATTATCTCATATTTATATTTACTATATCTGCGCTTATTCTGCTCTAAAACTCGGTAGTTTGGTTAATTTTATAGATATTTTTGGCATACAAAAATATTTGGTTAAAACCTTAGAATATTTTATCCTTCTTTTGTACCAAAATTGTTTTTGAAAAAATTGTTGAGTGCAAAATTCTATTACACAATTGTACATTCTGAACAATCCATCTCGACAAATTATGGTGGACTTCGACTCCGGGCGAGTTTCCCCGACTCCTAGACTCCGACTCCACAGCCCTGGATATTTTACAAAATATTGCAAAAAAATTAAAATGTTTAAATAAAAGCATCATAAAACAATCTAAAAATGCACAATTGTTATATTTTTATGATTTTATCCTAAAGTATGATTGGTCATCAATTAAATGAGCCCATTCCGAAGAAAATCGATGCATAATTTAAAAAATTGAAGAACGGAAACCAGTCACTTCTTTGAAAATTCGAAAAATTGCTCTAATTTCTACAAAAACAAACTTTAACAAAAATTTATTTTTTCCCTTTATTAGTAACAAAAAATAAACAAAAATTTGACACTTAGAAATCAGACTCAAAAATCGTGTCGATCAAAATGGTATTGACAGGTATTAATAGATATAAATTCTGCTGAATAACTTTTTATAACCAAAAGGAATTGTAGTTCCACAAAATTTGGTTGTGTGAAATAAAAATACTTATACATTTTTCAATAGCCTTTTTTTGACAGATCGCGTGTGAGTCGTGTCATGCTGTCATGTTATTTTTGTTATGTATTGTTTGGCATTTAATCAAGGAAAGACTTACGCCTGAACAACGTTTACAAGTTATTCAGTTTTATTATCAAAATAATCGTTCGCCAATTGCGCTAAGTCCTTTTTTTAAATAAGTGTTTCACCAGTAGGCGTTGGACGGCCAGGAAATCTGTGCCAAAGTCACCGACCGATTATTGGTCAAATAAATAGTCAGCAATATTCCGCGTTCTGGAGCAGTGTAGCGTAACATTGTTTATTAACGTGTATTTCGCATGTGTTTACTACACAAATGTCAAAACAGAACTGACATTAGGGGCCAATCGCAAAATTTATAGCATTTTCTGATAGGAGGATTACTTTTGCGCCACCTTGTATATATAAAGATAATGCGGCACGAAACAATATAACTGTAAATTATATTTAATTTTCAAATACACCGATTTCGATTTTGCTAAATTGGTATAAACTTAAGTAGGAATCTAGATCTCAAATACATAAATTTGTTGCAGCAGTACGGTTTGATAGGCGATTTATAGATATCTTAAGATGCATTTTTTCAATTTAAGATGGTTGTATAGCGGGTTTGAACCGTCACAACTTCTTAATACAAACAGGGTATCAAATGAAAGTTTGGGTCCTCCTCTTCTAAATGATACAGAAATTTTTTCCGATCTTTAAGGGTATAAGACCATAGTGCAAACCATAGTGCAAAAAGTATTTTGTTTTTTATTTTCTTTCTTTACAGACAGACGAACTGACGGAAATTTCTCAAAAGATTTAAAATGGTCCAAAACGAATTTCCAACAAATATTATTATATTTAGTCCCATAAGTCACTTCTTCGATGTGTTACACTTTTGTCCACAGCAACTGGTGGGAGGGAGGCGTCAAAATTCAGAACCCTCCAAAAGGACTAAACTTAGCGCAAGTCTCATCCCGGTCAGAAGACATCGCTTTAAAAAATTTTACATGAAATATCCCATATTTGACAATTTTTTGATTCATTTTGTCATTTCAACATTTTGTTCAACGTAATCTTGAACAAAATTATAACAAATGAAATACTCTTTATAAGTAAACAAAATGCATCTTCTTAACATATGCTCCAAATCGTTTTCTTCCTTAAATATTTAATCTTATGAGCAAGAGAAATGGCCAATAAATGTTTTCAAAATATTAAGTACCAACTAAGAGAGAGATTTCTTAAAATAAACTTAAAACAATTCCAAATTACACCATAATTTTCAAAGAAGCACCGCAGTTGTGTAAATCTTCTCCACATCAAATGTCTTAATTTTCTTTTATGAATAGCTAGATCTTTAAGTATACTCGTGTATGTAGTCTTGGAAGGAGGGAGGATCTAAGGCAAGATACAAAGTCAGTCTATACTTAACAGTGGTTTCAACAATATGAACACCATAAAAACGTTAAACAGCAAAAGCACATGTATTTCTTATTCTCGTACACAATTCTACTCATCTCATCTGAAGAAACATTTTGGCTCCATAAAAAACAAACCTGAACCGGAAAAAAATATAAAACGAAAAAAACTCAACTTGGCAATTTGAGAATTTTTAGCAGTTTTTCTTTGCAACTCTCGACACCATAAAAAATTTATTTAAATTTTTATATCTCCTGGGCAGACAAGACAAACGCACACATTCACACTTACTGTGTGAGTGTGTGTGCATGTGTATCAGTCAAGCTGTTGTATCTGTCTGCTTGACTGCTTTAGTGTCCCTCTTCCGTCCATTTGTCTTTCCATCCATCACACCGTGGGGGCTTTACGAACATCCGTCAATTTTAACTGAAATGTATGGATGATAAAGCCAAAGGCATGTATAATTTTATGTATAAAATCATCCCTTTGTGTGGAAAGTAGTAATATAAAAATTACTATTTCACCCATTTTTCTCGGGTTTATACCAATGGAGAATGTATTACCATGTAAGAAAATTCGGGTAAATAGTGTAGAAGTTGATGTAACTATATGTCAACCCCATTTTGGGGAGCAACCAGATGGAGAGTACCAATACGACCCATCTTCGAAATGTAAAGGGTGCTTGAAACTGATGTATCTTTATTCAAATTTCGACAAAATTTTCTATAAAAATAGAATTTCAACGAAATTTGTCTATAAAAATAGAATTTTGACGAACATTTCTATAAAACAAGTAAGAAAATTTCAGACGGGTAAACCAACTAAGGTATACCCTCAATTTGTGAGTAATGTAATATGGAATATTATACGAATAAATCTGTCAATTTCTGTAAGAGTTACCAGAAGGGGCTTAACAAATAAACATATTTCTCGCTGAACAGTAGATACTATAAATACATTGCATTTTCTATAAAAATAGAATTTCGACGAAATTTTCTATAAAAATAGAATTTCGACGAAATTTTCTATAAAAATAGAATTTCGACGAAATTTTCTATAAAAATAGAATTTCGACGAAATTTTCTATAAAAATAGAATTTCGACGAAATTTTCTATAAAAATAGAATTTCGACGAAATTTTCTATAAAAATAGAATTTCGACGAAATTTTCTATAAAAATAGAATTTCGACGAAATTTTCTATAAAAATAGAATTTCGACGAAATTTTCTATAAAAATAGAATTTCGACGAAATTTTCTATAAAAATAGAATTTCGACGAAATTTTCTATAAAAATAGAATTTCGACGAAATTTTCTATAAAAATAGAATTTCGACGAAATTTTCTATAAAAATAGAATTTCGACGAAACTTTCTATAAAAATAGAATTTCGACGAAATTTTCCATAAAAATAGAAATTTAGAAAAATAGAATTTTCACGAATTTTTCTAGAAAAATAGAATTTCGACGAATTTTTCTAGAAAAATAGAATTTCGACGAAATTTTCTATAAAAATAGAATTTCGACGAAATTTTCTATAAAAATAGAATTTCGACGAAATTTTCTATAAAAATAGAATTTCGACGAAATTTTCTATAAAAATAGAATTTCGACGAAATTTTCTATAAAAATAGAATTTCGACGAATTTTTCCATAAAAATAGAATTTCGACAAAATTTCCTATAAAAATAGAATTTCGACTAAATTTAATAAATATGTAATATCTTGTACAATTTGTTAGCGAGAGAGCTGGAATTTTGTGCATATGTATGGGCGGAGACGGACCAATGGGCGTGGCACCACCAATATAAGCCAAATATTAAAAATGTGATATATTACACAATTTCTTAGCGAGAGCGCTGTAATTTGGTGCATATATATCTGGTGGTAGTCTGCGTGTTTGGTCCAAAAATGGGCGGAAACGGAGCAATGGGCGTGGAACCGCCAATATAAGCCAAATTTTGCAATTTAGATATTTTTCACAATATGTTTGAGAGAGTGTTGTAATTATGTTTATATGTATCTGGTGGTAGTCCACGTGATTAGTTAAAAAATGGGCGGGATCGGATCAATGGGCGTGGCCCCGCCAATATAAGTCAATTTTTTGAATTGAGATAGTTTGCACAATTTGTTAGAGAGAGTGCTGTAATTTTGTGCATATGTATCTAGTGGTAGTCAACGAGATTGGTCCCAAAATGGGCGGGATCGGACTAATGGGCGTGGCCCCGCCCATATAAGCCAAATTTTGAAATTGAGATAACTTGCACAATTTGTTAGAGGGAGTGCTGTAATTTTGTGCATATGCATCTGGTGGTAGTCTACGTGATTGGTAAAAAATGGGAGGAATCGGATCAAAGGGCGTGCCCCCGCCCATATAAGCCAAATTTTGAAATTGAGATATCTTAGTAGGAATTGGACCAATGGTCTTGGCCCTGGCAATTTTAAAATTGCACAGATTGATATTGAGAGAGCTGTTATTTTGTGTATATTTGTATATATCTGGGATCAGTCAAAGTGGTTTGTTCAAAAATGGGCGGGATTGGATCAATGGTCAAGAGTGCTGAAATTTTGTGTACAATAATTTGGTGACAGTCTACGTGATTGATCCAAAAATGGACGGGATCGGATATCTGAAATCTGGGACCGGGTCCATCTAGTTTTCT
The DNA here is from genome assembly GCA_963930755.1 of Eudasyphora cyanicolor. Classification (NCBI taxonomy): domain Eukaryota; kingdom Metazoa; phylum Arthropoda; class Insecta; order Diptera; family Muscidae; genus Eudasyphora; species Eudasyphora cyanicolor. Next base: position 124,091,703 of record OZ005738.1, read on the forward strand.
ATAAAAACAGAATTTCGACGAAATTTTCTATAAAAATAGAATTTTGACTGATGACGCCATACATCGTCGCCATCTGTGTGTGAAATCCATGCAAAAGAAGTTGCTTAGTTATCAGACAGTTGACGTTTGTATTAGATTTGACGTCTAATTCTGTTCCAAAAGAGAAGAAGAACAATCACTCCCGCTCCCGCCGCTGTATACGCACCCATCTTATGACTAACAGTTTGCAAAATTTTGAATGCAGTCATTTGGTGTGTGAGAACACGAATCAAAGATATGTTCTAGTGAAAGACGAAAATCTAATTCGGAAAAAAAATCCCGTTACAAAAATAAAAAATTTGCAACAAGAATTTGGGAGAAATAATGGCAAGGCTCAACTAAGCTAAGAACCAAAAATAAGCAAAATCCGATGAAAATTGTCTGAAAGAGGATGCAAATATTGCGGAAGGCGTAATCTTTTGACAGGAGTTCACGATTTTCGAATGAAGGATAAGGAAAATCTGAATATCCGAAAGTAAACTAGGATAGGACACCAAAGCCCAAAACCTAACACAAATACTAAGAAAAGGTCAAATTCCTGTAAAAAAAACCCTCCTTGGCCTGTTCGTGCAGCAATGTTAGTCATCCGACCTAATGGTTTTGAGCATTTTTGACTGGGATTTGGCCGTTTTTTGGTTTTTGTGTTATGTTTTGGGTGTGTTCTGACAAATATAGTACAATTGTATGGCCACAATTTTTTGTATAACATTTCATCCCCACCATCCCCATTTTTAGGGTTGTTTTATAAGATTTGTTAAAATAGGGCCAACAAATACAGTTACATGGGTGAGCTAGAATGTTAATATGTTCCGCAAAAATATAGACATTAACATTCTCTATAAAATTGCTGAACATACACTACACCAAGCAAATATTTTTGTTACAAAGTAGTGAAGTACTAACATATTTAAAGTACATTGTGGTCTTTTTGAGCTATTTACGGTGTCTATACACTTTCAAATTGCATTGATATGTTCACAAAAGTTGATCAGATTTACCGTGGATACAATTTTGCTAAACATTGTTAGTAAAAATTACGAGTCCCTGTAAGTTATGCTGAAAAAGTGAAAAAAATATTTTTTTTCCTTCACTTTTTCCAAAAAAAGTGCGAGAAAAAAGTTTTTTTTTCGAATAAGATGTTAACAAACTTTTTTCAGCATATTCTTAGCTACAGAATTGCCAAATATTGTTAATCGGTATCACTTTTCACAAAAAAAATCGCGCTAGAATTATATCCATTTTGTGATTCGGTTGGTTGGGCAAGCTAACCTGGCAACATCTGAGGGTCTAGTGAATATGCCGGGGAGACTTCTTTTCTATCCTTCTTTTTTGTGCTATGAAATACGTAGAAAACTAATGATTTGTAATTAGCCGAAGAAATAGCATAGAGGCCAGGAACCCACCCCAAGCGACGAGCAATAAGGCCGGTTTAAATACGTGCTATGCTTCTGATAAATGACAACAGCCTAGTAACAACAGCTTTCTTTTTTTGATAAACGTTATATGCTACAAAAGTGAGTCTGAGACAAAAATGTTATTACCACATACAGAATTTTATGTCAATCATTTATTCCTTTTGAGAGTTATCATGCGCACCAAGGTGACAGACAAGCAAATAATTTAAAATGTCCTAAAAATCATTTCCGCCGAACATACTTACATAGTGTTTAAGTTAGAGTTTATGTTAAAAACATACATTTTTGCTATTGAATTCTGAAGATGCTAGAGTGGTGTCTATCGAAACTGCAGTCAATTCTACCAAGCAATTAACCATCTCTATACAATTTTTTGTATTTGTTTCTATTACATTTTTGCAATAGACAGAAAGTAACTGAAACATATGGTCTTCTTCATTTTTTTGGATTTTGTTAATTTTGTTATTTTCCTACGAATCGGTACATATAAGGCCCGGATATATACTGATTCCTTTCTCACTATCTTTTCTGGATAGACAACAAAATTAGATATTTGATGAAAAAATATTATTTATTTATTTATTTATTTATTTATATGAATTACAATACAAAGCAGATTTATATTCTAATTTTAAGGTCCAGGGAAAGGCCGGGTTACTAAGACCATATGGCTAAATGTTTGCAGCGACAGACCAGAGCCTCTGGTGGGAATCGAACCCACGACCCCCAAACTCATAGGCGAGTACGCTACCAACTCGCCTACTGGGGCGCTCTGAAAAAATATTGCCATTACATTTTGTTCACCCGAGATTGCCAAATTTGAGGCCATGTAGCTCCGCCCCTGTAAGGGCCCAGATTTAAAACTTAACTTATCAAGTACCTCTTCTACAAACATGTAAAGTATTGTCGCAATCGAATGTCTGGTTAAGAAAAGGCCGAATTATTTCCGTTTTTAATTCCTCCCACTGTGTATCGTGGTGGGATGAGCATTTACTGCAAAAAAAAGTGACTAATCACAATGTGCATACACTCCAAAGCCAAGGTGTCGGCATCAAAGACTAATAATTTTATAAATGCGACACTTGACGCGAATTTGCTTAATGGTTTCCAGTGAAGAACTTAAAAAATTATAATTGCCTCTCCTTGTAGTTAATAAGTATGTAAAGTTTGATTGTGCATCAGTGCAACAATTTTTTACCAAATTCTCTCCCACTGTGCATCGTTTTCCGTCTGACTATCAGAAAGTGTCTGCGTGATGAAATTTTGTGCATAAAATGAATGAATCAAGAATGCACCAACCCAACTACAGAAGTAGCCGCCAACAGATACATGTCCGCCCATCCGCCCGCTATGGTGAGCGAAGGGCCAGCAAATGGGAAATAAACTGAAATAATAAAGAAATGAAGAATGAATGTAGTCTTGTGCATAAAAAAGTAAGCAGGCAAGTAGTGTAGCCCCACCTAAAGTACATGTCCGTGTCGGGTACTTTACACGACTCTCTGATTTATATGCAAAAAAAATATTTTTTCCAAAAGTTTTGAAACGTTTACGACAACGTTGGAACTGGCAGAGAAAAATACATTTATGCCACACTAAAAAAAGGCAAACAACAGCCGCAAAAGTGTACTTAATTGTAGTATTATTCTTTTCTGGGCATCACTGGCAGCCAGTCAGCACAACCAACCAACGACCATCACAACCAGCACCACCACCAACAGAAGCCGCCACATTGTGGAAGTGGTTGTGGCTATGGCTGTGCCACCACATGACATGGCATGTGGACGAGTTGCAATGGAATGGGAATGTCCACAATTGACAGATATCTGTTACAAATGTAACCGAAGAGGATGACTGTTTAGCTAATTAGCTACTTAATTTCTAATTTCGAGAAATATTCATCTGTGAAACCGATAACGAAGAGAAGCAAACTCAGTTGTTTTTATGTGTTTTTATGTATATTGTATTGGATGCATTTCATATTAAAAACAAAATGTATATGAATGTGAATTAAAAAGGATTTCCCAATTTAATTTTCTCTAATTTCCCTTTAAGATCGGTCGGTAGCGAAGAGATAGTTAATTCTACAAGCAACAATTTAATTTGGTAAAATTAGAATTTTATTTTTTTCAACCAGAAATAACATTTAGACCTCGGATTTTTGCATATTTTTATACCCTCCACCATATGATGGGGGGTATATTCATTTTGTCACTCCGTTTGTAACACCTCTAAATATTGATCTGAGACCCCATAAAGTACATATATTCTTAATCGTCTTAAAATTCTGTTGTAATCACGATATACATATAATACAATATATAATACTTGAGCTAAGTGGCTAAAATTTGGTATAGATACTTCTTATAGCTGCAGGTAACTTGGGATTGAATATGGGCGATATCGGTCAATATTTAGATATAGCATCTACATAACTTGTTGTGATTCCTACTGTTCTCATTACTGTACTATATTTTTTGTGTTTTTCGGTGTTATTTTCTTTAGGTTTGAGTAATTCTGTGAGGTTACATGCTATCCATGGTGGAGATACCCTCCACCGTTCAACAGCATTAAGTTCGGCATGGCCTTAATGCATTTACTTGTTAATTTTTCATGCGATTTGAAGCAAACATTGCAATTATACGCTAAAACGTTCAAAACTATTTTTACATATTTTTGATATGGACTAAAATGTTCTATATTTGAATGCTAAAACATCTAAATGTAAAGTTTGGGTCCAATGGGAAGAAATATTCAAAATATGGACAAATCTGAGGTCCAATAATATTTGTACCCACTCCCATAGGTATTCTAATCCTGCAATGGATATATGGAGAACTCAACGACCAACCATCCAGTTCAAAAAACATCCGTTACGATTTTTCCCATTTTTTTATATTTTTATATTATTAGGTAAACATAAAGAAATGATTTTTCCGAGAACTCGTTCAGAAGTTATCGATATTTAAAAATCGTTAAAATATCACTCTGTGCATCGGTGTTTTAGTTATAACTTTTTCAGTTATGGTGCGAATTGAAAAATCTTTTTTTTTATGTAAGTATTTTTCCGTACTTTCAGAAAAAAATTAAAAAATATATATTTAAAATTGTATTGTGTGCGATTTTTAAGTTTTGAAATTTAAATTTCATTTTTTTCACTGTTCGTACTCTCCGATTTTCACGAATTTCTATACCCTCCACCATAGGAAGGGGGGGTATATTCATTATTTCACTCCCTTTGTAACACCTCTAAATATTGATCTGAGATCCCATAAAGTATATATACTCTTAATTGTCGTAAAATTCTAAGATGATTAAGCCATGTCCATCTGTCAGTCCGTCCGTTGTAATCACGTAATAGAGCTAGGTTGATCAAATTTGGTAGAAATATTTCTTATAGTTGCAGGTTTTTTGGGATTGCAAATGGGCCATATCGGTCAATGTTTTGCTATAGATCCCCTATAGAGGTCGCTCCAAAATACGGTTTTTGGGCCATAGATACCATATTTTTAAAGCAATTTTGCAGAAATTTTGAAGTTTGTATTCTATTTTGACATGAATTCATCACTGCAACAATTTTACAAATCCACGCTCACTTGATATATCGAAAATTCAAGTACCCTCTTTTCACCACGCCCCACACATGTACATTCTGTGAAAATTTCAAGAAAATCGGTCCAGCCTTTTAGACGTCTATACGGAACAAACAAACAAACAAACCCACAAACAGACACTCTCTTTTATATATCGTCAGCAGATTTTGGCATATATGCACTGTATAAACAACATTTTTGAACCCATTTGTACAAAAATTGACAGAGAGTAGTCTCGTGATACATTTAGAGACAATACAAAATTTGGGGTAAATCGGTTCAGATTTATATATAGCCCCCATATATATGTTACACCCGTTATGTAGAAACTGTATTTTATATCCGATCACAGCGAAATTCTGCAGAAAGAGGTTTCTTATTACATAAAGGAATACTGCAACATTCGGAGAAAATCGGTTCAAATTTAGATATACAGGGTTGCCCATATTCGACGGACCCATGTGTTTTTAAAAAAAATCAAAGAAAAAAATAAAAATTTGGCGGTTGGCAATCTTAATCATTTAATTAGTTCCAAGTAGATTTGTTTACATCAATTTTTGAATATGATATCTCTCAAATGGCCGCCTCTGGCGTTGATGGCGTATTGTGCCCTTTTTGCAGCATTTTCCATCGTTTTCGCCAACATTTCGGCCGGAATAGCGGCTATTTCTTCACGAATGTTATCCTTGAGCTCTTCTACGGTCCTTGGCTTGTTAACGTAAACCTTTGACTTCAAATATCCCCACAAGAAGAAGTCAGGCGGCGTCAAATCGGGCGAACGCGGTGGCCAGTCCAAATCACCACTTTTCGACATCAAACGGCCCGGAAACAAATTCTTCAGAAAATCGATTGTTATGCGACTTGTGTGCGGTGGAGCGCCGTCTTGTTGAAACCAGAACTGCCTCATACGCTTTCGACGAATAATTGGCATCACAAAATTGGTCATCATGTCGCGATAACGCTCCTGGTTGATGGTAACAGCATGGCCATTTTCGTTTTGGAAGAAAAACGGCCCAATGACCGTTTTCGCACTAACGCCGCACCAAACTGTGACTTTTTCGTCATGAAGAGGCAATTCTTGAATCTCCTGAGGATTTTCAGTGGCGTAAATACGGCAATTTTGCTTATTTACGGTCCCATTCAATGTGAAATGGGCTTCATCGGACAGTTTTTTGAGTTTTTTTTGAGTTTTCACAATTGACTTCTTCTGTTGAATGTAAATTTCAACTATTTCAGAGCGCTCGCGTGGCATGTATTGTTCCATGGTAAAAATCTGCTTGGACTGACGCTTCAAACGCGGTATGTCATTAAGCGATCTGACATCTCTGTCAAAAGTTATGGCGTTGCCAGATGGGTCCGTCGAATATGGGCAACCCTGTAGACCCCATATATATGTTACCCCCGATTTGAAATTCAAGCGCTGTAGAAACATCTTTCTGGAGAATTTTGACTAGGACATCCTCGATATTTGCGAATATGCGCCAAAATTTACATATACCGTTATTTATTTTTCCTCTTAAATTTTAATTTGCATACTGGACCAGGAAAACACCAACATAGATATGTGAAATACATATAGGCATGGAGCACTATCTAATCTGAGTTAATCTTGTAAATTTTAATCTGTTGTTTTGTTAAATTTATATATAATAGCATTTTTATTTAAAAATTTCAGAAATGGAAATAATTTTTATTGAAGTTGTTCTGTCTATTTTGTAATTTCAATATTTATCATCTATATATCGTCATCAGAAACGAAAAAGGGCGCAACAACAAGAAAATTGGAGACTCAGTTTTTGACGGATTTCGGTACCCTGCATCAAAATACACATCCTGACAAATTTTTAGCGGCGTAATATTAAAAATGGCGGATTTATTAAGGAAATTCAAAAGGGCTTAACAACAAATTATTTCTTTTTTCATAGTTAAAAAATACTATTTCACGCAATTTTCACAAACAAGTTATAAATCATGTTTGTGTGATTTTATATATGCATCATTACGTTTAGATATTATCCTGAAAATTACGTTTTTCTAACGGCAACACTTTTCATTTTATTTAGTTTTTTGCTTCTCCTGTAAAATTTTAAACATGATGATAGGCCCTTTTTCGTTTCTGCTGACGATATATAAAAGAGAGTGTCTGTTTGTGGGTTTGTTTGCCATATAAAGGGTCCGCTATCTAACGTCTTATTTTTTCAACTAGTGCTTATTTCGTGAATGGTAACACTTAGCTCATTTCTGATTTGACAGATAATTAGTTTTATCCTTCCGCTGAACGAATATGGTTGTGTATACGCTTGAACAAGTGGGCCTGCGATCGACTTACAGAAGATGACGATTTTGCCAAAAAAATCATATTTTCAGATGAAGCTCATTTTGATCTTGGCTGGTATGCAAACAAGCAAAATTTTCGCATTTGGGGCACAGAAAACCCGCACGCATACTTTGAAAAGCCGATACACCCAAAACGAGTCACTGTTTGGTGTGGATTTTGGTCCAGAGGCATAATTGGGCCATGAGCAACGAGTAGCCGTTAAAGTCAATGGCGATCGTTATCGGGCCGTACCATTCTGTACCACATTGTGGAACGATACACGATGCAACAACGCATTGAAGTTATTGAAATTCGAAAAATCATCTTGACTGATGAGGCCCATTTCCATCCCGGTGGCTACGTCAACAAGCAAAATTGTCACATCTGGGGCTCGGAAAACCCAAGAGTTATTGTTGAGAAGCCTCTCCATCCTCAAGGTGTGACCGTTTGGTGCGGTTATGAGGTTGGATCAACAGTTACGGTGAATGGATTGCGCCATCGAGAGATGATTATATTTTTTATGGTCGGAGTTGGATGGTATTGATCTGGACAACGCTTACTTTCAACAAGACGGCGCTATGTGCCACACAAGCAACGAAACCATTGATCTGTTACGGGAAAAGTTTCCGGACCGTGTTATCTCTCGAAGAGGTGATCACAATTGGCCACCGAGATCTTGTGATTTAACACCTTGCGACTTCATCCTTTGGCGCCACGTGAAAGATAAGGTCTACGCCAACAGCCCAGCGTCGATTCAGACCTCAAAGATAGAATTCGTGAGGCTATCGAGGACATAGGGCAAACACTTTGCGATTTGGTTATGGAAAAATGCATGAAAAGGATATGGTCAAGTAAGCGTGGTCGTGGTGACCATTTGGCTGATATTGTTTTTCATTATTAACGGCATACCTTCCTCTTTATTGTGAAACAAAACATCCTATCATTTATCTAAAAAAAATTGCATTTTTCTTTGAATACCAAAATAACACCTCTTGTTGGAAAATCCTTTATTTGTTCCTTTCGATTCTTGATCTATGAAAGAATACTGCACATTTGTATGTTATCGTTGCAGATCTAGTTTATTATGATAAACATATTCAACTCTTCCTTGGAATAAACTAAGCTAAGCTAAGTACTTTGTTACTTGAAACGACACCATTTATTGCAAATTATTGTCGCAATGCCCCTATTCGCATTGTTATGGATGTAAGGGTACTACTTACTAGTTGTATTGTGTATCTAACAGTAATTTTACGTAAATTAAGTAAATTTACCTAATTTAATAAGGAGACACTGACGGACGGCCGGAAGTTGGACCCCAAGAAAATTCACCCCAAATTTGGGGCCTATTTTCGTAACAAAAACTGATTTAGGAAATTACACCCCAATCAAGAAAACAGCATGAAATGAAAATAAACCCCAAAAAACTAAGAAATGTTCTCTTCGTAAGTCTGGGGAGTACGCAATAATACACGTATAGAAACCTATTTTCTAATTATAAATCTTTTCCTGTGCGGTCGGCCTGCGGCCTTCTGCCTTTGTTTAAGACTTTCTCCTATGGGCAGGATCCAAAGTTGGCAACGTGGAGCAAATCTTTTATGCGTAGCCTCTCCTGTATTAAATTAATAGATGAAAATAAGCCCCAAAAAGCAGACAAGAAATGAAAGTAAACCCCAAAAAGCAGACAAAAAATAAAATGAAGCCCCAAATAAAATTGTTGTTGTTTGATATGTTATTTTTTGGGGCCCATATTCATAAAAATATTGGGGTGTATTTTCCTGGGGCCCAATTTCATTTCGCCACTCTGACGAACCCTAGCAAATGATATTCGAATGTTCATGATTGCCATTTCCTATGACATTTTTTTAGTTTTTCCTATATATTACGATTAGTTTCCCTTGTCAAGTTGAAAATGTAAAATTTTAAATCATTATGTTCAAAGTACAGTTTTATTTAATCATCTCTATAACTTTATTTGTTTTAGTAAAATAATACCTTGTTCAACTCTCTTCTGTTCTTTTCATTTTTTGTTCGTTTTGTTATTACGTCTTCATTTACCTCTGGTAAATATAATTAATGTCTGGCTATAATAAAAAGCCACGTTAACATGCCACAATTCCGACAGCTGTTAATTACGAACAAATGAAATGATTATTAATCATAAAAATGGTTAACAAAATATTTAAGAATAAAAAGGAAAAAAGGGAAATTCGAACAAAAATCGATTATACATGACGTAATGAAATATTCTATGCCATTTCCGTTTCCCCCAAAGGAAATTAATAAACTTCAATAATCGATTTATTCATTTCCTTAACAATGAACGAAATGTAGTGAACAGGTCCTTAATGAGTTGACATTTACTTACATCACATGAATTCATGTTAAATGATCCGATTTTGAAGAATACTCGTATTACATATGTTCGGCATTAACGCTCTGCGTACACTATGGCGTATTATTGAAGACGAACACAATGATATTACTAATACGCTACGGTAGACCGGTGTGATATGGTAGCCTTTGTATACAAACACAAATGCGATAATCAAATCTCATTGACAAGTGTCAATAGACAACAAATTCTGCTGAATAACTTCTTATAACCAAAAAGGAATTTTTGAAACAACAAAATATGTTTGCGTGACCTAAAAATTAATATGTAATGACCTTGAACTGAGAAAATAGTATTTATTACTAAGAACAAAATTACCTTTATATAGACAACAACAAATTCTGCTGAATAACTTCTTATAACCAAAAAGGAATTTTTGAAACAACAAAATATGTTTGCGTGACCTAAAAATTAATATGTAATGACCTTGAACTGAGAAAATAGTATTTATTACTAAGAACAAAATTACCTTTATATAGATTAAGACTTGTGAATTCGGGCTTACCTGCAAAGAAAAACGATAAATACGAGTATTAGCAATACTTTTTGCATAAAATGTACAAAATTGTATTTTATTTACAAATTCATAGTTTGGGAGTAAATATTTAAAAAGCCATAAGGAATTCAAACCAACTCTTTTACTTGTTCAATATACCCATTTTGTTGAAAATGTGTTCGGAAGTCCTTCGCCACAAGTTAATTCATTTCCCTTGCTTTTTCCCCAACAAAATTAAGTCATTACGCAATTATTTACAAACCGCACACACACACAATTGTGTACAAACACTAGCTGAGTGCAAAAGAAGTACGCAAACACTATTGATTTTATTGGTAACATTATTGACACACGACTTGACGTCGAACTCCTTATCTAGGATTTCAATCGCCGAAAAGTAATGACGTTGTCATTTTGCGCAATTCAGCTCCAAACACCCAATCGTAATTACAATTTGCGTTACTGTCAGTGGCTTTTCAATGGTGGTGTTGGTGGTGATGCAAACAAAGTAGGGAAATGGGTCCAATAAAAACGCAGAATGTTAACAAACACACAGTACAGAAGTATAGCTAAAATGCTAATGTCAAGGATAATACTCGATAAACAGGACAATGGAACACAAATTGAACGAACACAATGACTGCAGAATTAACTGAGTCGAACAGAAGAGACTTTCTACTAACGTATAACGACAGTGGGAGAATTTTTACAAAAAAAAAACTTCTATTGCAGTGAAAATAAAATATATAATTAACAGAAATAGGTATGTTACACCACGCAAAAAAATGTTGTGCCAGAGACATAACAACTTTTTACAATACAATTTTATGAAAGCAAAAAAAAATTATGGTAATTGTTTGGGAAGTACCAATAGAGGCGAGAAAATAACGCCCATTTCTCAATGGAATATGGGTACTATAAAAGCATTATACTGTACAAAATTTTAAGTATGGGCTGCAGTTGTATGCCGTTAACATTTTTTCCACTGGTTAAAAATTTTCCATTTCTATGGGAGGTACCAAAAGGGGCGTGGGAACTTCGCCCATTTTCATCAAGGTGATAGCGACCAAGAAAATTACACTATGTGTATAATTGTAAAAGATTCTGATAAGTATAGTACATATGTATATACATATGTATACGATAGAAGTTATCAAAGAATCATTATTTCACCAAATGTTGACCCTTTGTGGGGGAGATAACCGAAGGAGTGAACTATCCTGGCCATCTTCGATATTAGCCTGAGATAGAAAAAAATATTGACACATAATAAATTTGAAGTCAATCGGTTACTCCTATTGAAAGTTATTGTGCGCATCAGCCAGACGGACGGAAATTGCTCAAATGACTTGAAATGGCCCAAAATCAATTTTCGCCAACTATTTTGGGGTCCCTTAGGTCACTCCTTCATTCACAATAGTGGGGGTATAAAAACATGATTGTATTGAAATTCTCTTACTTCTACCAAAAGGGCCGAAATTTCTACATTTGTCCAACGATATTTTCAAACGGTCATTGTTTACTTCGATAGGATGCTAGTTTTCCAAAAAAAGGAGCAAACATTTTCTGTCGATTTTTTTCTATAAAACGATTTTTTTTGTTTTAACGACAGTTACTAAACTTTTGTTTCTATGTGAATATGATATTTGCAAAATTTGTATCTCATAACTTCCTTTAAATAAAATGGCGACCAGTATTAATTGAGCTAATACTTAAAAACATATAGTCCAAATACTAACAGCACATTCCCAGAAAATCGGATAGTAAAAAAAAATTAAAAAAATTCCATAAATTTTTTTTATATTTTTTCGAGTATAGGACACCATGTTACACCAGAAAATGTTATACACATCCCTTCAATAAAAAGTTTGTAAACTAGTGTTACTCTATTTGTGCAAAATGCACGTAAAATATGTAAGGAAGTTCAGTCGGGTAAACCGACTTAAGAATCCCCTCACCATAGTCCCAAAAATTATTCGTATATTTTTTTATTTTTTTTTTTTAATTCATTTATTATCAATTTAAATTGCATTTAATAACTTTAAAGTATGTATTGGTATTAAAGTTATAAGCATGTGTGAGGGGTACCAAAAGGGGCATGTCAATTACGCCCATTTTTCGATGAACTGTAGGTACTATAAAAGCATTACACTGTAAAAAAATTCAAGTATTTGTATGCACTAGTATTACAGTTGTAAGCTGTTAACGTTTGGTGTAAAAAGTTCCTTTTGCGTGGGATGTCCAAAAGGGGCGTGCCAGAAACGCCCACATTTCTCTGGACACAAGGATCTACACTGTACAAAATTTCAAGTATTTGTATGAACTGCTGTTAAAACTATAATCAGTTAACTTTTGGTACAAACTGGTCCATTTGTGTGGGAGGTACCAAAAGGGTCGTAGCAACTTCGCCAATTTTTCTTAAAGTGATAGCGAGTAATAAACTAATTCTATGTGTGGAATCTCAGAATATTCTAGTAAAAAGTATAGAGGTTATTAAAGAATCAATTTCGTCAAATTTTAACCCTTTATGGGGGAGGTACTAGAAGGAGCGGACCAATTATCCGGAGATAGAGAAAAATATTACCGCATACAAAATTTGAAGTCAATCGGTTACTCCTTTCGAGAGTTATCGTGCGCACCAGCCAGCAGACAGGCAGACAGACGGACGGACGGACATTGCTCAAATGACTTAAAATTACCCAAAACGGATTTCCGCCGAACAAACTTAAGGTCTTACGTCACTCCTTCGATGTGTTACACATTTTGACTCGTAGCAAATGATATATACCCTCTGTGAAATAACCCCCCAATGAAATAACCCCCCAAATCTAAAATGAAATAAGTCCCCAAATTTGGGGATTTTTTTCACTATGATATAAGTCCCCAATTTCAAAAATGACATAAATCCCCACATAACGAAATTAGACCCAAATTTAAAATGAAATAAATCCCCAATTTTGGGGACTTATTTCGTAATGAAATAAGACCCAATTTTTAGAGTGAAATAACTCCCTAATATTTTTATTTTTTTTTTTTTCAATAATATAGCGTGACACATTTCGAGGTTCGCTACTCTAAAAAAAAAACACAGAAAATTCAAATTGAATGGGGAATGTTTATTATCATTTGAAAGAACATTCTTTGGCATTAAATTTTTGAAGATTATGTCTATCAAATGTTGGCCGCGGCTACGTCTCAGATGGTCCATCCGTTGAGTCAAATTTTCGATGACTCGTTCAAGCTTTTCGACTGGAAACTGGCGAATGACACGCGTAAACTTTGTTCAGGCGTAAGTCTTTCCATGATGAGATGCCAAACAATACGTAAAAAAATAACATGACAGCATGACACGACTCACACGTGATCTGTCAAAAAAGGCTATTGAAAAACTATCTCTACTTGGATCACCCGTTATATGTATGCACTGGTATTTACGTTATAACCTGGTAACTTTTGGTACAAAATGTTCCATTTGTATGGGAGGTACCAAAAGGAGAGAGGCAATAATGCCCACTGTGTTGTAGGTACTATTAAACAGTGTAATGTACAAAATTTCAAGTCTTTGTATGCACTGGTAATAAAGTTATAAGCTATTAAGTTTTGGTTCAAAATTGTCTATTTGTGTGGGAGGTACCAAAAGGGGCGTGGCAACTTCGCCTATTTTTCTCGAGGTAATAGAGACTAACAAACTAATACTATTTGTAGAATTTTAGAGGATTCACGTTAGTAGTATAGAAGTTATTAAATAATCAATATTTCACTAAATGTTAACCCTTTGTGGGGAAGGTTCTAAAAGGAGTGGACCAATATGGGCCATATCTTTGAACTTAGCCGGAGATAGAAGAAAATATTACCACATACCAAATATGAAGTCAACCGGTTACTCCTTTCGGGAGTTATCGTGCGCACCAGCCAGCAGACAGACAGACGGACGGACATTGCTCATTCGACTTAAAATGACCCAAAACGGATATCCGCCGAACATACATAGGGTCTTAGGTCACTCCTTTGATGTGTTACACTTTTGGTTCGTAGCAAACAAAGAATTACCGACAAAGACAAAGAATTACCGAAAATTTCCCCACTTTGTGAGCAATGTACTCGTAAATATGCACTGGTATATGTACTAATATTATATGCTATTTAATTTTGGTATGCCTTGGCTCTTTTTGAATCACCTCACCTTAAGTCCCAAAAAAATTAGTAAATTTATTTATTTTTTGTTTTAATTTAATTATTATCAATTTAAATTGCCTTTAATATCTTTAAAGTGTGTACTGGTATTCAAGTTAAAACCTGTTTACTTTTAGTACAAAATGGTCCATTTGTGTGGGAGTTACCAAAAGGGGCGTGCCAATTACGGCCACTTACCCTAGACCCTAGGTACTATAAAAGCATTGCACTGTGCGAAATTTAATTTATTTGTATGCACTGGTATTAAAGTTAAAATCTGTTTACTTTTGCTATAAAAAGGTCCATTTGTGTGGGAGGTACCAAAAGGGGCGTGCCAATAACGCCCATTTTTCTCTGGACTCTAGGTACTATAAACGCATTACACTGTACAAAATGTCAAGTATTTGTATGCACTGGTATTAAAGTTATAAGCTGGTAACTTTTGGTACAAAATTGTCCATTTGTGTGGGAGGTACAAAAGGAGCGTGGCAATACTGCCCACTTTTATACCCTCCACAATAGGATGGGGGTATATTCATTTTTTCACTCCATTTCTTACACCTCTAAATATTGATCTGAGACCCCATAAAGTATATATATTCTTAATCGTCGTATAATTCTAAGACGATTTAGCCATGTTCGTCTGTCCGTCTGTTGTAATCACGCTACAGTCCGTAATAATAGAGCTAGGTTGATCAAATTTGGTATAAATATTTCTTATAGTTGCAGGATGTTTTTGATCGCAAATGGACGATATCGGTCTATATTTAGATATAGCTCCCATATATAGCATCTAACTTGTTGCAATTCCTACTTTTCTCACTACTATATTTTTATACCCTCACTTTAGTGATACGAGGGTATATATCATTTGCTACGGAAAAAAGTGTAACACATCGAAGGAGTGACCTAAGACCCCAAGTATGTTCGGCGGATATTCGTTTTGGGTCATTTTAAGTCGAATGAGCAATGTCCGCCTGTCTGTCTGTCTGTCTGTCTGTCTGAAATGATAGCAACCTGAAGTTGGTTGGTCTGTCTGTCTGTCTGTCTGTCTGTCTGTCTGCTGTCTGTCTGTCTGTCTGCCTGTCTGTCTGTCTGTCTGTCTGTCTGTCTATCTGTCTGTCTGTCTGTCTGTCTGTCTGCTGGCTGGTGCGCACGATAACTCCGGAAAGGAGTAACCGATTGACTTCAAATTTGGTATGCGGTAATATTTTGGTCTATCTCCGGAAGAGTTCGAAGATGGGCCATAATGGTCTACTCCTTCTGGTACCTCCCACACAAAGGGTTAAAATTTAGTGAAATATTGATTCTTTAATAACTTCTATACTACTTACACGAATCTTCTAAAATTCTACACATAATGTTAGTATGTTAGTCGCTATTACCTCGAGAAAAATGGGTGAAGTTGGCATGCCCCTCAAATGGACCATTTTCCCACACAAATGGACCATTTTGCATCAAAATTTAACTGCTTATAACTTAAATACATGTGCATAAAAATGCTTGAAACTTTCTAAAGTATAATGTTTTTGTAGCGCCTATAGTCCGGAAAAAAATTGACATTATTGCACAGCCCCTTTTTGTACCTCCCACACAAATGGGCCGTTTCGTACCAAAAGTAAACGGCTTGTAACTTTAATACCAGTGCATACAAATACTTGAAATTGTGTACAGTGTAATGCTGTTATAGTGCCTATAGTCCCTCCCCTTTTTGTACCTCCCACACAAAATGACCAAATCATACCAAAATTACATAGCTCGTAACTTTAATACACCAGGAATTTGGATTCCATTCCAATTCCGTTCGGAATTTAACTCTATGACAACGTCCTAAACCTTTAAATAATTTCGTTCACTGTACGAGTATGCAGAAAATTAGCATATTTCGTGTATTGTAAAATCCAACAGCACTTTTGGGGTTTTTTCGAATGCAGATGTGGAACCCGATACCATAATGTGCGGATGTTGTTCGTTAGCGGTGGTAATGTTTTGCCGCGGAAGGATCAGCATTGACCCAACTACGCTTAATATCTACTTACTCACAGAGCAAAACATTTATGACCTTTTATGGGGGGACCGCAGAAAGAGTAAACACATTTTTGTACCCATTATTGCCACATGTTGCATGGTTGGTTGCTATGAGTGCAGCAAAGCAGTGTGTTCCGCAACACAGAATGAATGACATAAACACTTGTAATAAACGCATAAAAATACTCGCACCACAAAAAAATATGGGACTGAAAGAATCGACGAAATGAGTTCTAACATCGGCCATCGGCCTAGAAATTATTTTTTGCGTTATAGTTCAGACTTCTAACAAGAAAATCGAAATTAATAAAAAAGTAGGTTTTTCAAAGAGTATAACATCTTTGAATAACGCTTTTGCCATTTTTATCCCCTCACCTTAGAGAGGGGGTATACATATATCAGTTAGTACGAGCCAAAAGTGTGACGCATTGAAGAAGTGAACTAAGACCCTAAGTATGTTCGTCGGAAATCCGTTTTGGGTCATTTTAAGCCATTTGAGCAATGTACCTAGGGTCCAGGGTTATTGGCACGCCCCTTTTGGTACCTTCCACACAAATGGAACATTTTGTACCAAATGTTAACAGATTTTAGCTTTAACACTAGTGTATATAAATAATTGAAATTGTTAACGGTGTAATGCCGTTATTGGCACGCCTCTTTTTTCACTAAAGATATTACATTCAATTTAAATTGATAATAATTTAATTAAAAGAAAAAAAAAATAAATTTACGAATATTTTTTTGGGACTCAAGGTGAGGGGATTCATAAGTCGGTTTACCCGACTGAACTTTCTTACTTGTTGTTTAATAAATTATTAAAAAAACGAACGCTGCAATGTTTAGGCCGCAAATTCGTTGGCCAAACTTCACCTGAAAAATGTGGTGTTTGTGGCTTGGAATAGCTTTTTTGAGAGCTACATCTACACGGGGACTACAACAAAATAAAATTTTATTTGTATAATTTTTATTGAGATGAATTCTTGCCAAAATAGAATATAAACTGCAATATTTCAGCTAAATTTCTTAGAAAATGTGGTGTTTATGGCTTAAATAAGCGTTTTTAGGAGCGACATCTATAAGTGTACTGACTATAACAAAATAAGAACTGATTTAAAAAATGCTTACTATGATGAATTCTTGTCTTAATTAAATACAAACTGCAAAGATTCAGTTAAAATGCTTAGAAAATATGGTATTTATGGCTTAATATTTTGGAGCGACCTCTATACGGTGACTATAAGGAAATATGAACCGATTTGTAAAATTTTTGCTGTGGTGAATTCTTGTCAAAATAGAATACAAACTGCAAAGTTTCTTTTAAATTGCTTTAAAAATGTGGCTCAAAACCCGTATTTTGGAGCGACCTCTATAGGGGAGCTATATCAAAACATCGCCCGATATGGCCCATTTGCAATCCCAAACAAGCTGCAACTATAAGAAATATTTCTACCAAATTTGATGAACCTAGCTCTATTATTACGGACTGTAGCGTGATTACAACAGACGGACGGACAGACAGGCGGACATGGCTGAATCGTTTAAGAATTTTACGACGATTAAGAATATATATACTTTATGGGGTTTCTGATCAATATTTAGAAGTGTTACAAATGAAGTGACAAAATTACCCCCTACTATGGTGGGTGGTATGAAAATATACATTGCCAAAATACTTGGAGTTTTCCCTAAACATATATATGTTTCCAGCAGGATATGTTTCCGACAACATACAGCAGAAGCGATTTTTTCACCGTATCTCAACTCCAGATAAGACGGAGTATTTTTCTAGTAGTTCTGGTACTTCCGTCAGAAGTTGGAACAATCAAATTTCCAAAGTTCTGTAGTTTTCATTTCTTCAAATTTGAATGTTTAGATTTCGTTTGGAATGACCGTGGTCTGCTAAAGTCTGGTAAATAAAATGGTCTACCACACAATATACCAAATTTCTTACTATATTTCTCTGGAGGTGGAGTTCCTTTTTTGTTGGTTTACTCAACTGAGATTTTGTCTTACCTACTCCTATACTTTTTCTACATTAAAGCACTTAATTTAAAATTCTTTGTGATTCTGATAATCGCATTACCATCTCTTGATCTGTGTAAGAGTTGATTTACGTTGCCCCGCCATTTGTAAAGCAATCGCGTGTGCTTCAGTGAAATAATTTCATTTGGATCGTTGGCTGTGTTAAGCGTTGATTAAATGTCCTTTCGCAGACTTCAAGCAGCCATGAATTCTATTCGCAGAAATAACTAAGCGTGTGCGTTTGAAATGTTAAATGGCAGTCGAGTTTATTACGAATGAGTTTAGGTTTTAAAACCAAGTCGAAATGTTGTCATACACAATATGCGACTTGGGAAAGCACCTCCTTTCAAAGAAATAAACAAAAGACTCAAAGTTCAGTCAATACTTATTTTTAAAATTAGTCTAACTGTCATCACTTTAAATATGGAATACACTTATTGAAAAAGTCATTGCTAAAGTCTTTAATATTTTTCAACTGATTTTCAGTTTTCCAATTCATATTTTTTATAATACATAAACATTTTTTCTGGCATAAATATTATCCTTCAACAAGTCCTTGTTGTTGTTGCTGTTGCTCCCATATCCCTATTCATTCGCTCACACAATTCATTCCACTGCTGTGGGCTGTAGGGTATGACTCTGGAAATGTATCCTTTTAATTGTACACCACAGGGGAAATGTTCACTCCATTGTCGTGGTGTATGTATGTATAAGCTTGCTGTGATAGAGGTGGTGGTGGAGAAGAAGTGGAGAGCGGAGGTGAGTGAGTACATTTTAGTGGTGCTGCGTGTTGCATCCGAGTACATATTTGTGAGTGTTTCGGAATGTGTCTCTTTATGTACATTTAATGTGGCATAACAAAAGAGTGTCATTTTCCAAATAGATTTGTTTGTACATCTGGCGACACACATTGTCACACTCACATACACATAAACACAACCACAAAACAGACATATGCACACATTACCATATACACACGAACACATAATCATAGTTAAAAATAAGCGTTTTCGTATTCATGAAAGTACTTAGCTATTTACAGTGACTCACAAAAGTTTTCGCTTTAATTTTTTAAGTTGAACCGCAGAATCTAATGAATTTTAAGCAGAAGAAAAATCAATGAAAACGCAAATTTCGTTTGGTTGAACACATATAAAATATGTCTTGACTGCAATATGATTCCATCGTTTAATCCTACATATATTGGTTATGACTTTTGCACTGTGGAATTGATGTGTAGATCAACGACCTTGAAATTCAATAATTGTATGACGTTTCGATAGATATCTCTAATCGTTTGGTTCAATTACATACACAAACCACAACAATCAAATGTATTGTAAAGTTCGTTTTAAACAAGTAAGAAAGTTTCAGTCGGCTAAACCGACTAAGGTATACCCTCACTTTGTGAGTAATGAAATATGGAAAATACAAGAATTTTACAAGAAAATGGTCTGTAGGCGCTATAAAAGCATTACCCTGTGCAAAATTTCAAGTATTTTTATGCAATGGTATTAATGTTATAAGCTGTATAATGTATAATACAAAATGGCCCCTTTGTGTGGGAGGTACCCAAAGGGGCGGGGCCACATCACCCAAGTTATGTTTCAAGTTGATAGCGACAAACTATTAATATGTGTGGAATTACAGAGGATTCGGATAAGTAGTATAGAAGTTATTAGAGAATCAAAATTTTCATTAATAATAATTTCATTAAATTTTAACCATTCGTGAGGGAAGTGCTAGAAGGAGTGGACCAATATGGCCCATCTTCGAACTTAGCCTGAGATAGGGAAAAAATATTATCACATACCAAATTTAAAGTAATTCCGTTACTCCTTTCGAGAGTTATCGTGAGGTCCAGCCAGGCAGACGGACGGACGTTGCTTAAATGACTTAAAATGGCTCAAAACGGAATTCCACCAAACATACTTGAGGTCTTAGGTCACTCCTTCGATGTGTTACACTTTTTGTCCGTAGCAAGTGATATATACCCTGGTCACACTAAAGTGAGGGTATAAAAAAAATTTGAAATCCAGTTATCATGTAAGTTACCTTAAATATCTAGACCATTATTTTGAAGTAATTGAGCCGTGATACCTAAAATTATAAGAGCTACAAATATTGGGGGTATCACTATAGTATCTGTCGGTAAAACAATCAGAAAAAAAAAATTTTTCACGAAAAACTAAAGTAGCAATTTTAATTTTTTGAAAGCTAGAAGTTGTACTTTACTTCCGATCATTACAAAATTCTCCAGAAAGATGTTTCTCAATTTAGGAACGAATATTGCTTAATTTAGCCATTATCCGTTCAGAATTAGATATATCCGCATATATATGTTCTTACCCATTTACCAATTATTTCAAATTATTATCGCAATAACCCTTATCGCATTGTTAGGGAGGTGTAGGGTATTATATAGTCGGCCCGCCCGACTTTATGCCTTTCCTTACTGGTTCATATTTTTATTACCTCCACCACACTGTGGTACAGGTTATTATGACTTTGTGCATTTATTTGTAACGCCCAAAAGGAGAAGAGATAGACCTATCGTTTATTATACCGATCGACTTGGAGTCACTTTCCGAGGCGATTTAACCATGTCCGTCTGTCCGTCCGTCCGTCTGTAGATGTATCGTTGTAATCAAAGTGCAGGTCGTATTTATGGTCCGATTGTGATGAAATTTAGCACAGTGCTCTGTTTTCGCCCAAGGACGATCCCTAATGAAATCGGTCAAAATCGGTTCAGATTTAGATATAGCCCCATATATATGTTACCCCCGCTTTGACATGTAATCGCTGTAGAAACTGAATTTTTTAATCAGATCAGTACGAAATTTGGCAGAGAGAGCTTTCTTATTTCATGAATGAACACTGCCAAATTCGAAGAAAATCGGTTCAGACTTAGATATAGTCCCCATATATATGTTACAGTCGATTTGACATGTAAGCACTGTAGAAACCGTACTTTACATCCGATCTGTACGAAATTCGGCAGAGTGAGTTTTCTTATAACGTGAATGAACACTACCAAATTCGGTGAAAATCCGTTCAGATTTGGATATAGCCTCCTTAAATATATGCTTCACCCGATTTGATATGTAAACACTGTAGAAACCGTATTTTATATCCGATCAGTACGAAATTTAACAAAGTGTATTCTTACTACATGTATGAACACTGTCAAAATTCGGCAGGTAGAATTTTCTTATTACTTGAATGAACACTACCAAATTCGAGGAAAATCCTTTCAGATTTAGATATAGCCCCCATATATATCTTTCACCCGATTTGACATGTGCCAAATTCTTATCGCAATGCCCATTTTCGCATTGTTAGGGAGGTGTAGGGTATTATATAGTCGACCCCGCCCGACGTTCTGTCTTTCCTTGTTGGTTTAATTTGTCGATTTGTTTGGGAGGGACGTAAAGGCGCTTGTCATTAACGCACTTTTTTTAGACTATGAGTATAAGATCACTAAACCGTACAAAATTTCAATTGTTTGCATGTGCAAGAATCGAAATTATAATCCGTTAACTTGTTATGCAAAAAGATCCATTTGTATGGGAAATACCAAAAGGGGCGTGGAATAACGCTACTTTTTCACGGGACTATACATACTGTAGAAGCAGTACACTCCTCAAAATGTCAATTATTTGTATGGACTGGAATTAAAGTTATAAACGGCTATCTTTTGGTGCAAAATATTCCTTTGTGTTACATGCACCAAAAGGGGCGTGGCAACTTCTCACATTCACTAAATGTTTACCCTTAATGGGGTAAATGTTTAGCCTTTATGGGTCGAAGAAGTGGACCAACATGGTCTATCTTTGATTTTAGCCTGAGATAGAAAAAAATTTAATCACATACCAAATTTCATGTCAATCAATTTATCCTATCGAAACTTATCGTGCGCACCAGACAGATGGACGGACTGATGGACATTGCTCAAATGACTTAGAATGGACCAAAACGGATTTCCGCCAAATATTCTTGGGATCTTTTAGGTCACTCCTTCGATGTGTTACATTTTTGGCCCGCATTTTTAAAACCTCCACCATAGGATGGGGGGTATATTCATTTTGTCACTCCGTTTGTAACACCTCTAAATATTGATCTGAAACCCCATAAAGTATATATAATCTTAATCATCGTAAAATGCTAAGACGATTTAGCCACGTCCGTCTGTTCGTCCGTCCGTCCGTCCCTCCGTCCGTCCGTCCGTCCGTCTGTGGTAATCACGCTACATTCCGCAATAATAGAGCAAGGTTGATCAAATTTGGTATAAATATTTCTTATAGTTGCAGGTTGTTTTGGATTGCAAATGGGCCATATCGGTCAATGATTTGATATAGCCCCCACATATAGCATCTAACTTGCTGTGTTTCCTACTGATCTCATCTACTATATTTTTTTGTTTTTCGGTGTTATTTTCTTTAGGTTTGAGTTATTTTGTGGTGGAGGGTATATAAGATTCGGCATGACCGAACTTAACGCTTTTACTTGTTTTCTATTTTATATGTTTTTTTCGTGTCAGCAAAATTCTGTAAGCGAGTGCAAGAGGCCGAGAAAGGTTTACGCATATCTACGACTAAATTGGATTTTCCCTTAAGTGTAAAAATGAACGCAAATCTTTTTACATATATTGCGTATACCAGTACTTTTGCTATTCACTTTTTATACCGTTATTTTCTTCTGAAGTATTTTATTCTTTGGCATGATAAAAGTTGGACTTCAATTCTTGTACCAAGTGAATCTTGCAAAGCTTAAGAGTCGAATAATTTTTTTCGCAAAGCATTACACTGCATAAAATTTTAAGTAATTGCATTGACTGACATTAAAGCAATAAAGTGTTAACTTTTTATACAAAATGGTCTCTTTGTGTGGAAGTTAGGGACGTGATAAATGAGCCATTTTTCACAAGGTTATAGCGACAGAACAATTTTTACTGCAGAAGAATCGGGTAAGTAGTACACAAGTTATTTTATTTTTACGTTACTTCTCCTGGGAGAATAGGGCTACCACAAAGCATCTCCATCTTAGACGATTTGCTGCAGTTCTTTTTGCTTCTTTCCAAGTAAGACTGTTTTGTCTTAGTTCTTTGATAATTGTGCGTCGCTAGGTGTTTCTTGGTCTACTGCGGTTCCTTGATCCTTGGGGATTCCACTCAAGTGCCATCCCTGTAATACTATGGGGGTTTTCCTTAAGATCCACCACCAATTTCTATGTCAAGTTGCATAGTTCTATGTTAATTATGATGTTGGGCCAGAATATTTATACCCTAAACCACACTGTGGTACAGGGTGTTATGACTTTGTGCATTTGTTTGTAACACCCAAAAGGAGAAGAGATAGATCTATTGTTTATTATACCGATCGACTTGTAATCACTTTCTGAGTCGATTCAGCTATGTCCGTCTGTCTGTCCGTCTGTAGATGTATTCTTGTAATCAAAGTACAGGTCGCAATTATGGCCCGATCTTGACGAAACTTTACACATATCTTTTTTTTGGCCCAAGGACGATCCCTATTTAATTTGGTTAAAATCCGTTCAGATTTGGATATAGCCCCCAACTTTATTTTATATACGATCAGTATGAAATTCAGCAGAAAGAGGTCTCTTATTATATGAATGAACACCGTTAAATTTGGAAGAAATCGGTTCAGATGTAGATATAGCCCCCATATATACGTTACCCCTGATTTCACATGTAAGAGCCGTAAAAAATTTATTTTATAACCGATCAGTGTGAAATTCGGCAGAAACAGGTTTCTTATTACATGAAGGAATACTGCCAAATTAGGAGAAAATCGGTTCAGATTTAGATATAGCCCCATATATATGTTACCCCCGATTTTACATGTAAGCGCTGTAAAAAGTGTATTTTTAATCCGATCAGTTCGAAATTCGGCATGAATAAATACTGCCAAATTTGAGGGAAATCGGATGAGATTTAGATATAGCCCACATATATATGTTACCCCCGATTTAACATGTAAGCGCTGTAGAAACTTTATTTTATATCCAATCAGTAAACAAATTGGCAGAAAGAGGTTTCTCATTACGTGAATTAACACTGCCAAATTTGAGGGAAATCGGTTCAGATTTAGATATAGCCCCATATATAAGTTACCCCGATTTGACATGTAAGCCCTGTAAAAATGTTATTTTATATCCGATCAGTGACTGTATTTTATATCCGATGAGAACGAAATTTGACAGAAAGTGGTCTGTTTACATGAATGAGTATTCAGGGAAATCCGTTCAGATTTATATATAACCTCCATATATATGTTCCTCCTGATTTGGTATCAAAGCGCTATATAAGTTGTACTTTACTTCCGATCATTTAAATTTTCCAGAAAGATGTTTCTCAATTTAGGAACGAATATTGCTAAATTTAGCGATTATCAGTTTAGAATTAGATAATATGTTCCTACCCATTTACCAATGATTCCAAATAATTATCGCAATGACCCTTATCGCATTGTTAGGGAGGTGTAGGGTATTATATAGTCGCCAACGCCCGACTTTCTACCTTTCCTTACTGGTTTTATTTTGCATATGATTCTGAGGCACTTGTTAATGAGAACCTGTAACCTTTGATGGTGATGGTGTTAGACACAAGCCTCTATTGGTTGGCCTTTTAGCATTATATTTTCTGTGCTATTGTTCGCATGGCTTTGGTTTTCTTGTCCAACACTGCCAGCTAGTCTTTCCAGGTCTCGCAGTTTTGACTGCATGTTAGAGATCTTGTGCGAGAGTACACAAATATCATCTGCATAGTCCAAATCTTTTCTTTCCACATGGCAGTTCGTTTGATGGTGTCGAAGGCTACCTTGAAGTCGACGAACAGTGGGTTCAGAGAGGTGTTGGCCGTTGTTGGGATATCGGTTTCCATGTCTGAAGGAAATTTATGGACGTACAGTGAACGGACGGATAAACAAACAGGGCTATATCGCCTTTTAATAGGAAAGCGATTTATTTACGGAATACCGACATTTTTTTTTTTTGGTGAAAGAGCGTCTGTCGCATTTCTATTTCCAAAAAAGCGCGAGATCAGCATTTTTATCACATAATTAAATACCATATCTCAAAAAGAGATCGATATATTTTCTATGGACACAATAAAGAATTTAAAATTTTCTTCTTCAGTTATTTAGATAAAATATTCGCAAATACCACTCCCTTAGTTTTAATTCAAATGTTTATCATTAGAAGACGCCAACACCCTTTGAAGCAATCTTGTTTTTCCAAATGCCAGTTTTTCGGGTGAGCGGCGAGAATGTATATTTCGGTTTAACAATGCGCCAAAAACATTTTGTCGCATTAATGCAATCAAAAAGAACACGAACACATTCACAAAAATCAACACACACACCCATCCATACGAGTATGTAAACCATGATGCACATATACATATATGTGCATATTTCTATTAACTTCTTGAGGGAAAAAAATCCCGCATAGAATTCACAAAAATATGCACGAGAATGAATATGCTGATGCATGCGGATGTAAAAACACAGATATTAAGGTGGCACTTGTGGATAAGACTTTTTCAACTTTTCAACCTAGAAATTCTCGAAATTTTAAAATACTGTCAGTATTTCTTACAATTTCCCAAACTGCAAAATTTTTTAAGCAATTTCAATTCAGAAAAGTTGATATGAGAGAAATCTGTTTATATTCGGCTTGGATATTAACAAAATTCTAGGACAGGGTCGGGGAAAAAATTAACAAGTGCAAATGTAGATATCTCGGGATGTGTATGAGACCTCGGTTAGTAGAACGCACAAAAAAAGCATTATCCGAAAGAGGCGATACAAACAAGGGTTACACGCTCTCTAACATTTTGTATATCCGATGTGGTCATTTTCAAGGCCCTGTAGCTCCGCCTCTGTATACCATAGGAGGCCAAATTTAAAACTTATATTTGCTAATACCTCTTCTACAATCAGGCCAAACTTTTGTTGCATTTGGTTTAATGGAATTCCAGAAAATAGTAATAGCCGTCATTTCTATAGATATAGTTTAAAGCTTGATGGGAAAATTGCCCTCAGATTACACTGTAAAGAACATAGTCTTGAAATAGCTCACAACACTACCTACAGTGTCTATCGCCACCTACCTACAGTGGAAGTTGCCAAGTGGCTGAGTAGCAACCAAACACTTGGACAATCAGGCAGCCATCAAATCTCTGGATGCCACATCTCTAAATTCACTAACACTATTCGCAAATCTCTTAACGAAATGGCGGGTTGTTTCCGATGAGGGACATCTGAGGCCGTGGTAGGTTATGGTTAGGATTACGGTTAAGAGTAGCAGCCTGATTTAGATTCACTTAGAACCAATTTGATCGCTTGAAAAGGCTAAAAAGTTGGCAGATTCAAACACCAAAGCAAGCTAGCTAACTCCTCGAAAAAATGATAGCCTTAGGTTATATTCCGCTTTCTAGAATAAGAGGGACACAGATACAGAGGATGTTCTATTGATTCCTTGTCCTCTTTGTCTCTACAACTTCTGCAAAGGTCATTATACAACACCTTCAATCTTACTGCGTGACGTCCATTAAGGCAGTGATCCGTCATTACACCCGCGTTAAGAGAGACGTCCAGTCACGACAGCGGTGCATTGGTTCATTCGTGAGGTTAGGCCAGAACACGTCCCAAAAAATGATAACTCCCACAAAATGTCCATGTAATTTGGGACTTATTTCATTATGAAATAAGTCCCAATAAGTCCTTTGGTGCATGCCACACAAAGAAACGCTTCGCGTAGCCGCAGCCATATCAAAGAGAAGAAAAACTTTAATTACGGCCGAAGGATGGCCACTTAAAAATCTGTGGACCGCGTAGCCTTCAATGGACATACACTAAAGAAAAAATCCTTTAACCAGGCTGAAGGCTGCCCATGCAAAGATACTTTCGTACGCATACCCTTCATTGGACATACCCCGGAGAAGAAACTCTTTACATTTGGTCGAAAACAGGCCACACACGAGGATTAGTGTTTAATCCATTGTTGCTGGGACTTTTTTCATTGGGAGTTATTTCACTTTTTTTAATTCTGTAAGAAATAACTTATTGGGACTTATTTCATTTGCTCTTTGGGAGTCACTTTTTAAAATTATTATTTTGTAGGGACTTATTTCATTGGGATTTATTTTATTGGGACTTATTTCATTTGGAAATTACAGGGTGGCTGATATGTATTGCAATCAACTTCAGGTTGCTATCATTTCTAAACCGCTAGACTGATAGCTGACAGATTTATTTCAGTGACAGTTCATTGTATTGTATACAAGCTCACAAAAGCATTTTGATCTTTGGATTCAGAAAAAAAATTATACGTGATGGAATTTAAGCGTGATAGTGTGATTGCTTTATATTTGGGTGGAAAAACACAAGTGGCTATCGTTAGAGCCCTCCAGCATTTAAATGTGAATAAATCTTTTGTTTCTCGTACCATTGCTCGTTACTGTGAGTGTTGCATCGCTTCCAAAAAGTGGACGAAAAAAAACGGTAACAACACCAGAAATTATCCGAAAAGTGAAGGCCAAATTTGATCGAAATCCACGCCGCAGTGGTAGAAAAATTGCCCGTGAGCTGAACATGTCCCGAGAACGGATACAACACATATTAAAAAATGAGCTTGGACTAAAGCCATTGAAGTTCCAAAAAGTGCAAGAGCTCACCGATGCACAAAAAAAAGTTAGACTGGAAAGAGCCAAGGAGTTGCTTCGCTTGCACGAAAGTGGCCAGTTACCGAATTTGGTTTTCTCCGATGAGAAGCCATTCCAAATTGAGCAGTTTGTGAACAAACAAAATGATCGGGTTTACTTGCCAAAGAGGTCAGCTGAAAATTTACACCTTCGATTGGCCACCAGAACTCAAGCGCCGCCGATGGTAATGGTGTGGGCCGCTGTAACGGCCGATGGTCGCTCCCCGCTCGTATTCATCGACCATGGGGTCAAAATAAATTCCGAATATTATCGGGAAAATGTCCTAAAGACAGTATTGAAGCCCTGGGCAGACAAACATTTCGGCCGCAGACCATGGACATTCCAACAGGACTCAGCACCATCGCACTCAGCACGCGTCAACCAAAAATGGCTTAAAAAGGAGGTTCCTCGCTTCATTTCTACCGCACAATGGCCACCAAGATCTCCGGATCTCAATCCGTTGGACTTTTGCGCCTGGGGCATTTTATAGAGTAAGGTTCGCACTAAAAAATACCAAAGTATCGATCATCTCAAGACGGCGCTTCGCCGGGAATGGGCCAAAATACCGCAGAGTCACTTTCGTGCAGCGTGTGATGGCTTTGTCGGCCGTTTGAAGGCCATAATTCGTGCCAAAGGTGGCCAATTCGAACAAATATAAACTGTTTCTAAAATTTTATGTTATTTTCGACATTTTTTGCTTTTGAACAATAAAATTTAAAAAAAAATTAAAAAAATATAGCGCTTTACTTTGTTGCATTACATATCAGCCACCCTGTATTTCTATTCGTCTCGCAAATGCATCTGCCTTGCCGTTCAATATTGAACTTTTCAGCCAGCTCTTTAAGAAATCTGCGACAGCCGAGGGCAGCTTTTTATACCCTACACCACACTGTGGTACAGGGTATTATAAGTTTGTTTCACGGCAGATGTTTGTAACACCTGAAAATAACACAGATAGACCCACCTTAAAGTATACCGATCGACTCAGAATCACTAGCTGAGTCGATTTAACGATGTCCGTCCGTCTGTCCATGTAAAGTTGTTCGTCGACTACAGGTCACAATTTCACTCCGATCGTTCTGAAATTTTGCAGTTTAGAGTATTTCGCGGAAGATCTAGTATCTAAATTGATCTAATATCTAAAATCTTTGATCTTCTGCTGAGATAGAAAAAAATATTGACACACACAAAATTTGAAGTCAATTGGTTAATCCTGTCGAAAGTTATTGTGCGTACCAACCAGACAGACAGACGGACAAGCTGACGGACATTGATCAAATGCCATAAAATGGCCCAAAACGGATTTTCGCCAAATATTCTTGGAGTCTATAAGGCCACTCAATCGATGTGTTACATTTTTGGCCCTCAGAAATTTAAAAAAAAAATTGTTTAAGTGTTTTTTTTTGTGTTTAGGACTCTATATTACACCAGGAAATGTTATTCAAAGCCCTTCGACTAAACATGTTGTTGCATAGTGTAGAGAGAATGCTCTGCTGAAATCCACCTTCTGCGCGTTACTAAACAAGGTTCAGCGAAATTTTGCTGTATGCATCACGCGCAGTATGTACCCGCAGAGAACTACACCAACTGAAGCACTAAATATTATACTACATTTAATGTCACTAGACATTATAGCAGTTCCTACGATATATTACAGGTACTGCGATGAGTCTTAGGGAACTGTCAGTGTGGTCTGGATATGGCTACGGACAATGTTATTAAAATATTGTGTCTTTCTAGACACAATGCCTGACCTTCCGAGCACTGTAATTTATGACTGAACCACACTTTGACAAGAAATATCCCACTCTTATACTCGTCCATGATAGATAAGAATGGAATGGTCGTATCCCAGGACATAGGAGATTCGTTAACTTCTATACAGACATTTACAAACTCAACAACCAAGTGGGCTTTGTTGTCTTTTCTGAGTAACTTACGTCTTTTCTGAGTAACTTACTTAACTTGCAATGTATAGCAAACAGGCAGAAATATATATATATATAGAGGTAGCGGAATATCTGAAAATTAATGTTCAGACCAAAGTCGGAATCAATATTTTCTTTGATAGTCAGGCTACTATGAAATGCAAACCATATTCATGAATTAAACCAGTAAGGAAAGGCTAAAGTCGGGCGGTGCCGACTATATAATACCCTACACCACTCTCGTAATATTGAATAACTCTGATATATAAATTTTGTAATTCATGTATAAATTGTTTACATAAATTTACTTTTGGGACATTTTATACTTAAATAATACCCTGTACCACAGTGTGGTGTAGGGTATAAAAACGATTGGATCTAAAGAGCCAAATCGGACGAAACATGTATATGGGAGCTATAGCTAAATCTTAACCGATTTTCTTCAAATTCGGTAGTGTTGGTTCATGGAACAATAAACTCTACCATTCTAAATTTCAAAACGATTGGATGTAATATACAGCTTCTATAGAACTAAAGGGCCAAATCGGACGAAACATATATATGGGAGCTATAACTAAATCGTAACCGATTTTCTTCAAATTCGGTAGTGTTGGTTCATGGATCAAGAAACTCTACCATTCTAAATTTCAAAACGATTGGATGTAAAATACAGCTTCTTCAGGACTAAAGAGCAAAATCGGACGAAACATATATATGGGAGCTATAGCTAAATCTTAACCGATTTTCTTCAAATTCGGCAATGTTGGTTCATGGATCAAGAAACTCTACCATTCTAAATTTCAAAACGATTGGATGTAAAATACAGCTTCTATAGGACTAAAGGGCCAAATCGGACGAAAGATATATATGGGAGCTTTAGATACATCTTAACCGATTTTCTTCAAATTCGGTAGTGTTGGTTCATGGATCAAGAAACTCTACCATTATAAATTTCAAAATGATTGGATGTAAAATACAGCTTCTATAGGTCTAAAGGGCCAAATCGGACGAAAAATATATATGAGAGCT
The DNA here is from genome assembly GCA_963930755.1 of Eudasyphora cyanicolor. Classification (NCBI taxonomy): domain Eukaryota; kingdom Metazoa; phylum Arthropoda; class Insecta; order Diptera; family Muscidae; genus Eudasyphora; species Eudasyphora cyanicolor. The sequence goes on from OZ005738.1 coordinate 124,122,862, forward strand.
ATATCTAAATCTGAACCGATTTCAACCAAATTCAATAGCGATCTTAACAGCTGCGAAATACTCTAAACTGCAAAATTTTAGAACGATCGGAGTGAAATTGCCACCTGTAGTCGACGAACAACTTTACATGGACAGACGGACGGACGGACAGACATGGTTAAATCGACTCAGCTAGTGATTCTGAGTCGATCGGTATACTTTATGGTGGGTCTAGCTGTGTTATTTTCAGGTGTTACAAACATCTGCCGTGAAACAAACTTATAATACCCTGTACCACTGTGTGGTGTAGGGTATAAAAATTGTTAGGTCTCGGACACACAAAAAAATGTTTTTTTTGTATAGTGCTACTGCCGTATACAACTAATAACCCAACCAATTGGGTTGTGGCCTTCGGTAGCTCATTGGTTAGAACACTTTGAACCACATATTATGGCATAACTAAAGAACCATTCATCCGAATTGGTTCAGGTAAGCTTTACAAAATTCAGAACAATTTTCCATCCTTTCAGCGGTTTCGACGATATCTTACAAAGTATTGGAAAAAATCATATTTTTTGAGAAAATTTTAATAATTTTTAAATAAAAGCCTCATAAAAATATCTAGAAACGCATAATTGTCATATTTTAGTGATTTTATCGTAAACTCTGAAAGGTTGTGAATAAATTGAGACCATTCCGAAGAAAATCGATGCATAATTTAAAAAGTTTTAGCGAGGAAACCATGCAATTTTCTTATTTCTAGTTGTTATTACTTTTACTGTTACCATTTTTTACGCTTTTGTATTGTTTTTTTTTAACGGCCTTCCAAATATTTTTCGTATTTTTTTTTTGAGTGATTTTGCAAATTGTAAACATTTTATGCCTATGTTTAAAACATTTCGAGGGGGGGCCCCCCTCTGGATACGTCCCTGCATACGAGTATATGCTTGAACGAAGTCTGTAATATAAATAGAATTAAGGATTATCAATTCAGCGTCTCCAAGCTGCTACAACAACAAAAACCAATTAGGTTAGAAGTTCAACATCCCGTTTAGTAAAATCCTTAGTACTCGTATTTTGTGCTATCAGAGAAGGGAACTTCGACACCCCAAGGAGACAGAATTAACTGTTGGTACCTTTTTTCTTCTGGTGAAAATAACTTGATTCGTCTTGGTCGGTTTGGATAAAGACAATGTCTTTAAAGTTCGAGTTTCCTTTTCAAGTATTTTTTTCGCAGAATATAAACCTCGTTCGAGGCTTTTAAAAAAATATTATAGTTATTAGAACTAATTTTTATTTTGGTGTAATTTGACCTTACCTCCACAATATACATGAATATATCATCGAGTTTTATCCACCCCTCTTAATGTTCACCAGTCGTACAGATAAATTGGTTCTTGGCGTATAATGTGCATATATATGTGTGGCTGCTGGTCGGTATATCCTCACCGATAATTGCATACAGTTGCATATGACAAGGGAGCCAGAATTTAAAAAACACAATTTTTCCCTAACAGAGTATGTGGAACTAGGATAACATTAAAAAATTAATTTGGTGTATTTTCATTATTATTATTATTATTATGGCGGTGGGATGTGTGACACCGGGCAATGATGCTGAAAGCCCGACAAATAGCGAATTTCAACGAAATGTTAATAGAAGTTTTACAAATATTGACATAAAAAATAACAAGTAAGAAAGTTTCAGTCGGGTAAACCGACTAAGGTATACCCTCACTTTGTGAGTAATATATTTAACATTACACTAATAAATCTGTCAATTTGTGTGAGAGGTACCGGAAGCGGTTTTTCCAAATACACCTATTTTTCGGTAAACAGTAGATTCTTAAATACATTGCACTGTGTCGAACTATAAGCTTTTATGTGCACTGGTATATTAACGTTACGAGCTATGTAATTTTGGTATGATTTGGTCATTTTGTGTGGGAGGTACAAAAAGGGGCGGGGTGATAACGCGCACTTTTTACAGGACTATAGGCACTATAACAGCATTACACTGTACAAAATTTCAAGTATTTGTATGCACTGGTATTAAAGTTACAAGCAGTTAACTTTTGGTACGAAACGGTCCATTTGTGTGGGAAGTACCAAAAGGGGCTGTACAATAATGCCCATTTTTTTACCGGTCTATAGGCGCAACAAAAACATACTGTAATTTCAAGCATTTTTATGCACTTGTATTAAAATTATAAGCAGTTAATTTTGATGCAAAATGGTCCTTTTGTGTGTGAGGTACCAAAAGGGGCATGCCAACTTCACCATTAGTATTAAATTAGTTAAATTAGTAATAGCGACTAATTTACTAATATTATGTGTAGAATTTCAGAAGATTCGAATAAGTAGTATAGATGTTATTAAAGAACCAATATTTCACTAAATGTTAACCCTTTGTGTGGGAGGTACCAGAAGGAGTAGACCAATATGGCCCATCTTCGAACTCATCCGGAGATAGATAAAAATATTACCGCATACCAAATTTGAAGTCAATCGGTTACTCATTTCGATAGCTATCGTGCGCACCAGCCAGCAGACAAACAGACCGACAGACAGACAGACGGACGGACGGACATTGCTCATCCGACTTAAAATTGCCCAAAACGAATATCCGCCTTACATACTTGGGGTCTTAGGTCACTCCTTCGATGTGTTACACTTTTTTCCGTAGCAAATGATATATACCCTCGTATCACTAAAGTGAGGGTATAACACGTAAGAAAGTTTCAGTCGGGTAAACCGACTAAGGTGTACCCTCACTTTGTGAGTAATGTAATATTGAATATTACTCGAATTATTCTGTCAATTTGTGTGGGAGGTACCAGAAGGGGTTTATCAAATACACCTTTTTTTTGCTGAACATTAGATACTTTAAATTCATTGCACTGTGCCGACTTATAAGCATTTATGTGCACTGGTATAAACGTTATGAGACATGAAATTGTGGTATGATTTGGGCATTTTGTGTGGGAGGTACAAAGAGGGGCGTGGCAATAACGCCCATTTTTCACAGGGCTATAGACAATATAAAAACATTACACTGTACAAAATTTCAAGTATTTTTATACACTGGTTTTAATGTTATAAGCTGTTAACTTTTGGTGCAAAAAGGTACTTTTGTGTGGGAGGTACCAAAAGGGGCGTGACAACAACACCCATTTTTCCCTGGACTGTAGGCAATATAAAAGCATAACACTGTACAAAATTTCAAGTATTTTTATACACTATTATTAATGTTATAAGCTGTTAACTTTTGGTGCAAAATGGTCCATTTGTGTGGGAGGTACCAAAAGGGGCATGCCAACTTCACCCATTTTTCTCGAGTTAAGAGCGACTAATATACTAATATTATGTGCAGAATTTCAAAAGATTCGAATAAGTAGTATAGAAGTTATTAAAGAATCAATATTTCACTAAATTTTAACCCTTTGTGTGAGAGGTACCAGAAGGAGTAGACCAATATGGCCCATCTTCGAACTCATCCGGAGATAGATCAAAATATTACCACATACCAAATTTGAAGTCAATCGGTTACTCCTTTCGAGAGTTATCGTGCGCACCAGCCAGCAGACAGACAGACAGACAGACAGACAGACAGACAGACAGACGGACGGACATTGCTCATTCGACTTAAAATGACCCAAAACGGATTTCCTCCGAACATACTTAGGGTCTTAGATCACTCCTTCGATGTGTTACACTTTTTTCCGTAGCAAATGATATATACCCTCGTCACACTAAAGTGAGGGTATAATAATAATCAATATTAGAAAAATGCAAAACGTGTTAAGAATACAAATGAGTGCTATAGCCAGGACAGATATAAAATATTGAATTTTTTGCTGTGGTTGATGATCAATTGATATAAATGTTATTGAAGATTGGCATCAAAAATCTGTTATTTAACAAAGAGTTATATTTTCAGATAATACTCTTTTTCTTTTCAAAGCCACAAAAAATTGATTGATCTTAAGATTCATGTATATTATTATCTGCTTTCATCGTAGCCACAAAACGAAGAATATTAAAAGGCTGTATTGGCAGCCAGGCCACAGATACGCAGATAGACTATGAACATCATCTATGAAAACAATGAACTAGAAAATTTATTCAATTGCCATTTAACCTCAAAAACTTCAAAGAAACGAGGATATGTTTGAGTGAATTTCTGTGTTTTCCATAAACTGAACAAATTTCCATATCAAAGAGAAACTTTTAAAACTTTCTTTCAATTTTCAAGGTTTCGCTGGTGTTCTTGTTGGTGCATGTATAATTCAATAACGATGAATACCCACAGATGACCTCAAGTTAAATAAAAACCAACCGTTTGTCGTTGTCAGCGATTATCGACAGTGACAGACAAGAAAAGTTTTTGACAAAGTTTCTCAACCAAACAGGAGAGAACAAAATTACAGAAAGTTAAACAAATAAAAGGTCAACAAAATACAGGAAATGATAGAGCAAAAAAGATTTTCCGAGAAAAGAGAAGTCCTGGCAAGAGAAGCAATGTTTTAACTCTGGCCATTGTGGCTCTATTGTCATGGCGGAAGGAGGACAACGAATGCGGATAACGGTTATGTTAAAATTGTAACGGCGGTGCCCTCTGTAAGTCTCACTCCCAAGAGAAGACCTCCAAAAAATGGAAAATATGCGAATGGATAAGGAAAACAAGCTTCAAGCTTTATAAAGGATTCAAAAGAAATGAGGACAAAGAGGACTTTAAAAATTCTTCAATCTACATATATGTACAAACATAGTCGTAATATGCGACTGAAAACAATCCTTTTTCATTGGAAATATATGGCGCAAAAGGTTGAAAGTCATGTTGAAGAACTTTTCTTCACATTTTCAAATTATCTAAATTCAATTAGAAGTTTTGTGCAGAAATGTTTAATTTGGTGAAGTTTTCAATTGAAAAATTTTCTCGTTGGTGAAGTTTTCCATAGAAAATATTCACATTGGTGAAGTTTTCTATAGAAAATATTCACGTTGGTGAAGTTTTCTATAGAAAATATTCACGTTGGTGAAACTCGACCGACGTGAACATTTTCTATAGAAAACTTCACCTCGTGAACATTTTCTATAGAAAACTTCACCGAAGTGAACACTTTTTATAGAAAATTCCACCGACTTGAACATTTTCTATAGAAAATATTCACGTTGGTGAAGTTTTCTATAGAAAATATTCACGTTGGTGAAGTTTTCTATAGAAAATATTCACGTTGGTGAAGTTTTCTATAGAAAATATTCACGTTGGTGAAGTTTTCTATAGAAAATATTCACGTTGGTGATGTTTTCTATAGAAAATATTCGCGTTGGTGAAACTCCACCGACGTGAACATTTTTTATAGAAAACTTCACCAACGTAAATATTTTCTATAGAAAATGTTCAAGTCGGTGGAATTTTCTATAAAAAGTGTTCACTTCGGTGAAGTTTTCTATAGAAAATGTTCACGAGGTGAAGTTTTTTATTGAAAAGTTCACGTCGGTGAAGTTTTCTATAGAAAATTTTCACGTCGGTGAAATTTTCTATAGAAAATGTTCACGTTGCTGATGTTTATACCCTACATCACACTGTGGTACAGGTATTATAAGTTTGTTGCACGGCAGATGTTTGTAACACCTGAAAATAACACAGCTAGACCCACCTTAAAGTATACCGATCGACTCAGAATCACTAGCTGAGTCGATTTAACGATGTCCGTCCGTCCGTCCGTCTGTCTGTCCATGTAAAGTTGTTCGTCGACTACAGGTCGCAATTTCACTCCAATCGTTCTGAAATTTTGCAGTTTAGAGTATTTCGAGGCTGCTAAGACCGCTATTGAATTTGGTTGAAATCGGTTCAGATTTAGATATAGCTCCCATATATATCTTTCGTCCGATTTGGCCCTTTAGTCCTATAGAAGCTGTATTTTACATCCAATCGTTTTGAAATTTATAATGGTAGAGTTTCTTGATCCATGAACCAACACTATCGAATTTGAAAAAAATCGGTTAAGATTTAGCTATAGCTCCCATATACATGTTTCGTCCGATTTGGCCCTTTAGTCATGTAGAAGCTGTATTTTACATCCAATCGTTTTGAAATTTAGAATGGTAGAGTTTCTTGATCCATGAACCAACATTGCCGAATTTGAAGAAAATCGGTTAATATTTAGCTATAGCTCCCATATATATGTTTCGTCCTATTTTGTCCTTTAGTCCTGTAGAAGCTGTATTTTACATCCAATCGTTTTGAAATTTAGAATGGTAGAGTTTATTGTTCCATGAACCAACACTACCGAATTTGAAGAAAATGGGTTAAGATTTAGCTATAGCTTCCATATATATGTTTCGTCCGATTCGGCCATTTAGTCCTATAAAAGCTGTATTTTACATCCAATCGTTTTGAAATTTAGAATGGTAGAGTTTCTTGATCCATGAACCAACATTGCCGAATTTGAAGAAAATCGGTTAAGATTTAGCTATAGCTCCCATATATATGTTTCGTCCGATTTGGTCCTTTAGTCCTGAAGAAGCTGTATTTTACATCCAATCATTTTAAAATTTAGAATGGTAGAGTTTCTTGATCCATGAACCAACACTACCGAATTTGAAGAAAATCGGTTAAGATTTAGCTATAGCTCGCATATATATGTTTCGTCCGATTTGGCCCTTTAGTTCTATAGAAGCTGTATTTTACATCCAATCGTTTTGAAATTTAGAATGGTAGAGTTTATTGTTCCATGAACCAACACTACCGAATTTGAAGAAAATCGGTTAAGATTTAGCTATAGCTCCCATATACATACATGTTTCGTCCGATTTGGCCCTTTAGTCCTGTAGAAGCTGTATTTTACATCCAATCGTTTTGAAATTTAGAATGGTAGAGTTTCTTGATCCATGAACCAACACTACCGAATTTGAAGAAAATCGGTAAAGATTTAGCTATAGCTCCCATATATATGTTTCATCCGATTTGGCTCTTTAGATCCAATCGTTTTTATACCCTACACCACACTGTGGTACAGGGTATTATTTAAGTATAAAATGTCCCAAAAGTAAATTTATGTAAACAACTTAGACATGAATTACAAAATTTATATATCAGAGTTATTCAATATTACGAGAGTGGTGTAGGGTATTATATAGTCGGCACCGCCCGACTTTAGCCTTTCCTTACTGGTTTATATATCAAATGTTCACGTTGATGATGTTTTCTATAGAAAATGTTAACGTTTGTGAAGTTTTCTATAAAAAATGTTCACGTCGGTGAAGTTTTCTATAGAAAATGTTCACGTTGGTGAAGTTTCCTGTAGAAAATGTTCACGTTGATTAATTTTACTATAGAAAATGTTAAAGTTGACATTTTCAGTTTGGTGAAGTTTTTAAAGAAAATCTTTCCGATGACAAAGTTTTTCTACATTTTGATGTAGATTTTTCCAAAAACTTTAAGTTGTTGAAATTTTCTTTTTAAAAACAGCTTATGATAAAACTGTGATGGCGATGCCCTCAGAATGTCTCACATCCCAGAAATAACCCCAGAAACAAACAAAAATATGGGAAAGACAATGAAAAAGGAAATCGTGCTACATGCTCTACAAAGGATTCAAAGGAAACATGAACAGAAAGGACGTTCAAAATACTTACTCGTAAATGTCTACAGACATACATACTTACATTTTGAGTACGAATGAATTCAATCCTTCTTCATTGGAAATATAAGAAATGACGCAAGAGGTCAATTTCGTAAACAATACAAAAGGAAAATGTATTTGAATTGTACTCAGCCACTCCACCCCACCAAAGGGACAAGCTGACCTTTACATCTTTCTGATGTCACAACAACACTTAAAGCTTCAGTTGACCAATGTGAGGGAAACAGAAAAAAATTTACAATTGTCATAATGAAACCTTAAAACTCCCCAAAGAAATAAGTCTCATGAATAAAGTCCAAATGAATATGGACGAACAAAGTTTCAATGGGAAATCCAAAACAAATAATTAAATAATAAATTGGTTCTTATAATCAAAAGTACACAAAAAGTCAGATGATATTATAAGCAGTTAAACTTGGGCTTGTTGAAAGTTACATACATTAACAAAACGCATTGTGGTCCAGAGACGGGTTTCGTCGGAGAAAAGTCTATTTTCCAATATTCAAAGAACATAATTTTCGACTGAACAAAGAATCAGATACGAACATGTGAACTGCATTCGGGTTTATACTGTTTTTCTTCTTTTGTAGATTTTGCGTCTATTCTTAAATTTTCTTTTGGCCACTGTATTACAAAATCCATTTAATCGTCCACAAATTTGCATTTATTTATCAAAAATCTTTATATATTTAATTTCACTTTCTCCCACCGCTCAGCTTTAGAATTAATGACATTTTCCCTAAGGCATACATTGAACAATTTTATAAATAAAAAGCATGGACTGAGTAGGGAAAACTGACTCAAATCATAGTATTTACAAATTAATGCCAAACTTATCCGCAGAAACAACGATGTTGGGAAAGGATAGCCATCATTCATGTGTTCACTTAAGCGGAAATAGAGACAATAAAATGTAAATTTTGGGGTCACATTCCCCTCAAATTTATTCAAGTGAGGAGAGATCAGACGCCAAATATATACAAAGTTTTTCTTTAGAAGAATTATTGGTCGATTTTCATATCCTGCTGGTTCATCTATTCATACATGCTCGAATTTATATATACACATACATATGTATGTCTGTGTGTTGGTCTTCATATCATGATGAAATAGATTTCCGGCTAACTGACGACTGTCGCCACTGAGATAATAAAATTTAAATGAAGCAAAAAATAATAATAAACTAGGGAAAAAAGGAACAATGAAAATATTTGCTTTCGTTGACATTGCCCTCATATTTGATTTTTATTTGATTGAATTCATTTAGTTTTTGTATCTCGTATTTTATATACATACTCGTATACGAATATATATACATATGTACATGTATAGGAGGAACATACACTCATACTGTGACATGGGTCGAAGTTTAAAGGACATCAACAGAGGGCATCATTTATTTTTGCAACGCATCATTGTTGAGCCTATATTCGAAAATATTGTCAATCCATTGTTGACAGACATTTTATTACATCACAAATTCTATGAGATATAAGGCAGGTCACGTAAAAAGTTGTCTAGCTACACTGTCCAACAAATTATACTAAATGAAAAGGGAGCATTATACTAAATGAAACAAATCTCTAAGTTAATGTCTGAGAAATTTCTTATTGTCAGAGTTATATAGTGGGATTTAATGTGGATCATTTTTGTGGAAGATCTTAATACTCTAGCTCCCCTCTTAATGGGTCAATTTGGCCCTTTTTCCGAAAAAATCAAACAAAACGAGTCCTTTCAAAAAGGACATTTAAAATATTCTACGAAAATTTTTGCCGGAAAATTTCAGTGGGAGTCGCCAAGATATCAAAGTTGTAAATATAGCTCTTTACGCTTAATTAGCAAAATTACGCGTCAACTTATACAAAAAACCAGTAAGGAAAGGCTAAAATCGGGCGGTGCCGACTATATAATACCCTACACCACTCTCGTAATATTGAATAACTCTGATATATAAATTTTGTAATTCATGTATAAATTGTTTACATAAATTTACTTTTGGGACATTTTATACTTAAATAATACCCTGTACTACAGTGTGGTGTAGGGTATAAAAACGATTGGATCTAAAGAGCCAAATCGGATGAAACATATATATAGGAGCTAAATCTTTACCGATTTTCTTTAAATTCGGCAATGTTGGTTCATGAATCAAGAAACTCTACCATTCTAAATTTCAAAACGATTGGATGAAAAATATAGCTTCTATGGAACTAAAGGGCCAAATCGGACGAAACATATATATGGGAGTTATAGCTAAATCTTAACCGATTTTCTTCAAATTCGGCAATGTTGGTTCATGGATCAAGAAACTCTACCATTCTAAATTTCAAAATGATTGGATGTAAAATACAGCTTGTATAGGACTAAAGGGCCAAAGCGGACGAAACATATATATGGGAGCTATAGCTAAATCTTAACCGATTTTCTTCAAATTCGGTAGTGTTGGTTCATGGATCAAGAAACTCTACCATTCTAAATTTCAAAACGATTGGATGTAAAATACAGCTTCTATAGGACTAAAGGGTCAAATCGGACGAAAGATATATATGGGAGCTATAGCTAAATCTTAACCGATTTTCTTCAAATTCGGTAGTGTTGGTTCATGGATCAAGAAACTCTACCATTCTAAATTTCAAAACGATTGGATGTAAAATACAGCTTCTATAGGACTAAAGGGCCAAATCGGACGAAAGATATATATGGGAGCTATATCTAAATCTGAACCGATTTCAACCAAATTCAATAGCGATCGGAGTGAAATTGCGACCTGTAGTCGACGAACAACTTTACAGGGACAGACGGACGGACGGACATCGTTAAATCGACTCAGCTAGTAATTCTGAGTCGATCGGTATACTTTAAGGTGGGTCTAGCTGTGTTATTTTCAGGTGTTACAAACATCTGCCGTGAAACAAACTTATAATACCCTGTACCACAGTGTGGTGTAGGGTATAAAAATACTATAATGTAAATTTAAAGTCGTGATATCTATGGAATTGTTGGAGCAGAAGAGCGACTCTATAATTCATTTTTAAGGCACTGGATGTACTTTTTCGGGTAGGTTTGTTACGCATTTTTTTCTCCTATTCAATATCTACAACTTTGCTTCAAGCAGAAAAGAAATATTCCACACGGTGTACAGAGAAAAAAATATAGAAAAAGTACTAAAAATCCAACTTGAGCAAAAATTCAGCAAAAGCTGTTGACACCTTTTTCGAGGGGCCTACTGAATTTTACAGAATCTTTTTAGGCCCATAAAAAAATAGTCACCTATTTCGCCAAACCAAGTATAGGGTTATACTACGCTTTGGTAGTAGAATTAAACCTAAGTCTGTGTTTTTTTCAAAAAATGCTCATTTGTTGCATAGTTTTATTAAATAAAAGCATCATAAACCACGGAAAAATCCACAATTGTTATATTTTTCAGATTAAGTCGCATAAAAATTTTATGTCTGGCATCAGATACTATGCATTAAAACAGAAACGCAAGAAACAATTTTGTTTTTTTTCGACCGGTGATATCGAAATTCCATTTGCGCATAGTTAGGGATGTGAAGTGTATTTTACCGAGTCCTCCATTCTTAACTATGCTAAGTGCAAAACGGCAGTTCTTCAGGAGAGGCGCTCTAAGTTTGATGCATTTTTCAAATCTGTATGTAATTCCTTTGTAATGTAAATCGAATAACCTGTACTGTTTTGTGAATAACTTTTGATTGGGTCGGCGGATAAACACCAAATTTTGACTGAATATAATGGAATATATTGGAATATTTAGAAATTAAAAATGCAATCTCCCTAAAAACATGCTGAGTCGACTTAGAATGTTTTAGAATGAAGGTATCGGTATCTATAGCCGACCCTATCCTGCGGAAAGACATTCCGCGTTGGTTTTTACAGGGTGCGTATGATTTACATGATTCGATATTTTAGATATTCTTACACTGAAAAAAAAAATAGTAATAAAACTAATGATGACACATTCTTATATTAAGTATGCTACCTCGGCATCAATTCAATGACAATTTTCATTAAAATAATGAAAATTTACACGTTTTTTACGAAATTTTCCTTAATATAAAGTTTTTTGAATTTGAATTAATGACTATCTAATCATTAGTTTTGTATACGCGCTTCTTTAAATGTACGCATTTAAGTTAAAGAAAAAAATCATTATTTTTGTGCCAATCCGCATTATTTTAAGTAATATTTCAATACTTTTAAAGATTTTCTACATTAAGACTATGACGTAGACATGTCATAGTTTTAATGCCGAATCGGACTTAATTAACAGTATGAGATATTTGAGTAATAAATTTAAGACTATGCTCCCCTTAAAGGAAAGGCTGTCTTGGTAATAAATTTTATGACTATTGTCATTATTTTTAAGAATACATACGAGAGAATTATACAATCTCTCCCTCCCTCTCTCGCTCGGAGAATCAGTTTTGTTTGGTAATGTGCAGCGTTGCCGTTTTGGTCATTTCCGACCAAATTTGGTCGGATAGAATTAAAATTTTTCTATTTGGTCGGATGGTCGGACCAACTCAATTTTGGTCGGTTTTATTCAAGAATATCTAAAATCCATTGTAATCTATATATCTATATATATAAAAATGAAACGGTCCATCTGTGTAATGGCATCACGTCAGAACGGCGGGAGCGATTTGGATGATTTTTTTTTTATTCTATTCTAAATTTTCACGAGATGGTTTGTATAGAAAAAAAAAATTAATTGGACAAAGGGGCGTGGTACCTCCCATACAAATCGCAGGTTAAAAATCCGATATTTCTGCTCCTATTATAGGTATAGTGCTGAAATTTTGTTTGTATGCATTTAATGGCAGATTATGTGAATTTTCCAAAAATGGGCGGAATCGGACAATGGGCGTGGCCCCGCTCATATAAGCCAAATTTTGAAATTGAGATATTTTGCACAATTTGTTAGCGAGAGTGCTGGAATTTTGTGTATATGTAAACGGTGGCAGTCTACGTGATTGGACCAAAAATGGGCGGGATCGGACCAATGGGCGTGGCCCCGCCCACATAGACAAAATTTTGATATCTTGCACAATTTGCTAGCGGGAGTGCTGCAATGTTGCGTATATGTATCTGGTGGCATTCTACGTAATTGGTGAAAAAATGGGCGGGACCGGACCAATGGGCGTGGCCCCGCCCATATAAGCCAAATTTTGAAATTGAGATATTTTGCACAGTTTGTTAGCGAGAGTGCTGGAATGTTGTGTATATGTAAACGGTGGCAGTCTACGTAATTGATCCAAAAACGGGCGGGATCGAACCAATGGGCGTGGCACCGCCCATATAAGCCAAATTTAAAAAATGTGATATCTTGCACAATTTGTTAGCGAGAGACCTGGAATTTTGTGTATATATATCCGTTGGCGATCTACGTGATTGGTCCAAAAATGGGCGGGTTCGGACCAATAGGCGTGGCCCCGCCCACAATGACCAAATTTTGAAATTTTTATATCTTGCACAATTTGCTATCGGGAGTGCTGCAATGTTGTGTATATGTATCTGGTGGCATTCTACGTGATTGGTCAGAAAATGGGCGGGATCGGACCAATGGGCGTGGCCCCGCCCTTATAAGCCAAATTTTGAAATTGATATAACTTGCACAATTTTTTATCTAGAGTGCTGTCATGTTGTAGATATGTATCTGGTGACAGTCCACGTGATTGGTCCAAAAATTGGCGGGATCTGACCAATGGGCGGGCCACCGCCCATATAAGCCAAATTTTGAAATTGAATTATCTTGCTCATTTTGTTAGCGAGAGTGTTGAAATTTTGCGTATATGTATCTGGTAGCAGTCTACGTGATTGGCTTTCAAATGGGCGGAATAGGACCAGTGGGCGTGGCCCAGCCCATATTTTGATATATCTTGCAAGTATTATATAGGAAATACATGAACAAAAATGCTCAGTATGCGATAATTACAGCTGCTCACTCCAATACAATCGCAATATGATAATGTGATGCAATATCAATGAAACAAGAATTTGGAAATTTTATAAGTATACATTTCTATTTTCTGGACTTTCCACTGAATTCGGTATTTTTTTATTCAGTGAATTTATTACTAATACCAGTAAGGAAAGGCAGAAAGTCGGGCGGGGCCGACTATATAATACCCTACACCTCCCTAACAATGCGATAAGGGTCATTGCGATAATAATTTGGAATAATTGGTAAATGTATTTTGAACCGATAATCGCAAAATTAAGCAATATTCGTTCCTAAATTGAGAAAAATCTTTCTGGAGAACTTTGTAATGATCGGAAGTAAAGTACAACTTCTATAGCGCTTTGTAACCAAATCTGGAGGAACATATATATGGAGGTTATATATAAATCTGAATCGATTTTCCTAGAATACTCATTCATGTAAAATAGAAACCTGTTTCTGTCGAATTTCGTACTGATCGGATATAAAACACAGTCTCTACAGCGCTTACATGTCAAATTGGGGGTAACATATATATATGGGGGCTATATCTAAATCTGAACTGATTTTCTCCGAATTTTGCGGCATTCCTTCATGTAATAAGAAACCTCTTTCTGCCGAATTTCTTACTGATCGGATATAAAATACAGTTTCTACAGCGCGAATTTTGACATGGGCAGCGAAGCGCACCGGGCTCAGCTAGTACAGAATAATTTGAAGATTAATGTCTAAGAATATTACTGAAAGATAAAGCTTTTCAACGTTTGGAATACATTGAAATGTCGATTATGAATCCCAATATATTTGCTGATTGCTGGCAGCAGTAGCACTCGAAATTGTAGACAAATACATTGTAATAAAAATGTGTTTGAAAATAATTATTTCAGGTTCGACACAGGAAATTTCGTTAACCAGAAATATGGTTTGTAATTAATTGTCTCCAACATCAGCCCTTGGGAAAGAACTGATGTTTTCACTCCTATTATGTATTCCAAGAGCGGATTAAAAGCGAAATTTTTGTTCTTAAATATTACCATAATTGTGAAATTTTGGTTTCTGGTATTTTGCTGAAATTTTGTTCATTTCGGAACTTCACTAATTTACTCAACTTACATTTTACGAAATTTCGTAAAATTGCGCTCTAAAACTTATAGGCTTTAGTAATAAATGATGGAAGTTTTAAATTGTATTTTAACCTTGAAATCAGTTATGCCTTCTATGTAAAATTGTTCATTCACAATTGATATCGTCAATCGATATTCCTCTATATTTTTACATATTATTTTTTGCAATTTATTTATTGACTTTTAACCGGATTGGGAGTAAAAGGTGACGAAAAAGCCTTTATAGAAACTTGGGAATTTGGCGACGATAATTAGGCATAAAATAAAAAAATATCAAATAGTAACGATTTTACAGAATGAGGGTAGAGTAATATTTAGCTACTCGTTATGTGCCTCTCATTCAAACGAGCAGTTCAAGATACTTTCCTTGTTATAACATTGAATGCGATCCATGATATAGGGTAGATACCATTCGGAAATACCACATGTATATTTGTTTTAAAATACTTTTCAGTACTTCTAAATATTGTCTACACATATTTTTATTTCCTACTAGCTGAGCCCGGTGCGCTTCGCTGCCCATGTCAAAATTCGCGCTGTAGAAACTGTATTTTATATCCGATCAGTAAGAAATTCGGCAGAAAGAGGTTTCTTATTACATGAAGGAATGCCGCAAAATTCGGAGAAAATCAGTTCAGATTTAGATATATATGTTACCCCCAATTTGACATGTAAGCGCTGTAGAGACTGTGTTTTATATCCGATCAGTACGAAATTCGACAGAAACAGGTTTCTATTTTACATGAATGAGTATTCTAGGAAAATCGATTCAGATTTATATATAACCTCCATATATATGTTCCTCCAGATTTGGTTACAAAGCGCTATAGAAGTTGTACTTTACTTCCGATCATTACAAAGTTCTCCAGAAAGATTTTTCTCAATTTAGGAACGAATATTGCTTAATTTTGCGATTATCGGTTCAAAATACATTTACCAATTATTCCAAATTATTATCGCAATGACCCTTATCGCATTGTTAGGGAGGTGTAGGGTATTATATAGTCGGCCCCGCCCGACTTTCTGCCTTTCCTTACTGGTATTAGTAATAAATTCACTGAATAAAAAAATACCGAATTCAGTGGAAAGTCCAGAAAATAGAAATGTATACTTATAAAATTTCCAAATTCTTGTTTCATTGATATTGCATCACATTATCATATTGCGATTGTATTGGAGTGAGCAGCTGTAATTATCGCATACTGAGCATTTTTGTTCATGTATTTCCTATATAATACTTGCAAGATATATCAAAATATGGGCTGGGCCACGCCCACTGGTCCTATTCCGCCCATTTGAAAGCCAATCACGTAGACTGCTACCAGATACATATACGCAAAATTTCAACACTCTCGCTAACAAAATGAGCAAGATAATTCAATTTCAAAATTTGGCTTATATGGGCGGTGGCCCGCCCATTGGTCAGATCCCGCCAATTTTTGGACCAATCACGTGGACTGTCACCAGATACATATCTACAACATGACAGCACTCTAGATAAAAAATTGTGCAAGTTATATCAATTTCAAAATTTGGCTTATAAGGGCGGGGCCACGCCCATTGGTCCGATCCCGCCCATTTTCTGACCAATCACGTAGAATGCCACCAGATACATATACACAACATTGCAGCACTCCCGATAGCAAATTGTGCAAGATATAAAAATTTCAAAATTTGGTCATTGTGGGCGGGGCCACGCCTATTGGTCCGAACCCGCCCATTTTTGGACCAATCACGTAGATCGCCAACGGATATATATACACAAAATTCCAGGTCTCTCGCTAACAAATTGTGCAAGATATCACATTTTTTAAATTTGGCTTATATGGGCGGTGCCACGCCCATTGGTTCGATCCCGCCCGTTTTTGGATCAATTACGTAGACTGCCACCGTTTACATATACACAACATTCCAGCACTCTCGCTAACAAATTGTGCAAAATATCTCAATTTCAAAATTTGGCTTATATGGGCGGGGCCACGCCCATTGGTCCGGTCCCGCCCATTTTTTCACCAATTACGTAGAATGCCACCAGATACATATACGCAACATTGCAGCACTCCCGCTAGCAAATTGTGCAAGATATCAAAATTTTGTCTATGTGGGCGGGGCCACGCCCATTGGTCCGATCCCGCCCATTTTTGGTCCAATCACGTAGACTGCCACCGTTTACATATACACAAAATTCCAGCACTCTCGCTAACAAATTGTGCAAAATATCTCAATTTCAAAATTTGGCTTATATGAGCGGGGCCACGCCCATTGTCCGATTCCGCCCATTTTTGGAAAATTCACATAATCTGCCATTAAATGCATACAAACAAAATTTCAGCACTATACCTATAATAGGAGCAGAAATATCGGATTTTTAACCTGCGATTTGTATGGGAGGTACCACGCCCCTTTGTCCAATTAATTTTTTTTTTCTATACAAACCATCTCGTGAAAATTTAGAATAGAATAAAAAAAAAATCATCCAAATCGCTCCCGCCGTTCTGACGTGATGCCATTACACAGATGGACCGTTTCATTTTTATATATATAGATTATAACTGGCATATTTTTTTAAGTTAATTAATTTTTGCAAACATTCCAAGTTTCATAAAAATCTGAAAATGTTGTCACCAAACTTTACCAAATAAAAATAACCTCGAGTAATGATCGGAGTAAAGAACCTTAATTTTATAGATTTGGTCGGCTACAACAGATTTTGGTCGGTTTTACGGAAAATTATGGTCGGGAAAAAAATTCTCCTGTGGCAACACTGGTAATGTGTGAATCAATAATTGTTATGGAATGTTAGAAGAGAAAATAGAGAACAGTTCTGTGTTTCGTTTTCTTTAAAATCGTCAGTTATTTAAAAGTGATGGAAGGAAACGGTTGTCTGTTTTCGGGACGCGGATTGTGAAAAAAATTTGGTTGCTGTGAATATGTAAGTATACGTGCATACATACGTGCATATTGCACCGAAAATAATTTTAATATGGGCTGTTAACAGTTATTTTTGCTAAAGCAACAACAACAAATGAAACCGTCGTGTACATGTATGTATGCATGTGGTTATGCCGTCGGCGTCACCATCGATCTCTGTGATAAGGGAGTGCGTGTGTCATAGTTATTTTTGCTGTATGTTATTTATGGCGATGTACATGAGTTTTTGAAGGAGATCTTGTTTGTAAGTCCTGTGAAGAGATTTGTGCCAAATGGATGATAAAAATGTGAGTAATAGATTTTGTAATACTGAAAGAGACAATGGGAAAATGTTTAGGTACGTGAAAAATAATATTATTATCCTGAAATAAACATCTTATTGGCAATTACAAAATTAACAAAACACATTTTAATTGAAAGTATTTATTTATTAAAAATACCAGCGCATAATGCAGAAATGTAAAATTATTTGTGGCAATATAGAAATTTATTACTGATAATATTTTATACATATAACTATCTTTTTTAATTTTTTTAGTAAAATAATTTTAGAATGGGTCTTTTGTGAGAAGAGTGGCAAATTTTACAAAATATTTCAACGTAAGTATTATATATGAACGGCTGAAATATTTCTCTTAGTGATATGATAAAATTTATTTGCATTTTTTTTGTTTTAATTTAATTTAAAAAAAATTTAATTATTTTAATTTTAGATCACGCAATATTTGAAGATAAATGTAATGGATATATGAAAAATGCAGTGCTGAATGCCATTTATAAATTACAACAAATAAGTGAGATTTGGAAACTATAGATTTGGAAACAATATTTGTAAGTATTATGTATTTCTGAACAAATATATTTTATTTGAAAATCAATAAATTTGATTTGGAACGCATATATTAATGTATTAGAACAAAATATATTTGCGAACTGACGTTCACATATAAAATACGTGTTTTCACACAAACAAAGTTATTGTTAAAAAGGTTTCCAAATATAATTTATATAAAAAGATGTTTTCCTTTTTTGAATTTTAGTTTAAATTTTTCCTTGATTTCGTGTTTATAATTGCGTCATATGTGCTTCATAATTAAACCTGCTGTTAGATTAGGCCCGTTTAGTATAATTTTTGTATCGTTTCCTTTATAAAGGGTAATATATGTATGTATAAATATTGCCTTATAATTTGGTCCAAGGGATATTTTTGTTTTACTAAAATCAAAATAATAAGCGTTTTTGCTCAAAAATTATTGTAAATAAGCTGCTTTCTTTTCACGAAGTATTGAATAAAAATAAATATAAAATATTGTCTTCCCTATTCATTTTATATGAAAAATGTAATGTTGACCAAATGGACTCTTAATCTAGGATTCGTACAGATTTGCTAATCTAACACCAGGGTTAAGAATGTCATAAGCAGCATTAGCTTTTGTTTTACAGAAGTAGTTTTTAATAAGTTTTTGTAGTTTTGTTTGCTAACAAAACTTAAGATTTTAAAATCTAAGTCACGATTGATTTTTTTGAGAAAATTATTTTTGATAACTCAATTTATATGAAAATTGTCACTTTCGCCACTTTCAAAACAATCAGTTTCTATTATTAATAATATCTTACATAAATATTTTTTTAACTTTTAGTACAGCAAATTTTGTATGGATCAATTATGAGAATTTGTGTCGTAGAAGAGTGACTAAATATTTCAGTGTAAGTAAGTATATTCCAAAGATTTTAATATATCTCTTATTTTTCAACATTTTGTGAAAACATTTATTTTAATACTTTATCGTATATAAATCATTCTGTTTGATTTCTATTCAAATTATTTTTATTTCAGTTCGCGCAATTGAACTTTATTTGGATATATGAAAAATGCAGTGGGGAATTAAAAATTTACAAATTGCAGGAAATGATTGAGCATACAAACTATGTATATGATATAATAATATAATATTTGTTTTATATAATTTCTATTTAAATTCCAGCCAAATTCTGGGTTAAAAATCATTAAGGTCGGTTCCGATAAAAATTGTTCATGGACAAGAATAGAATCGATACATAACAATACAATATTCGAATAAAAGTCAAACTTCATAGTGTGTTGGCCGATTTGTCTTTATACAATTACATATTGTTTTAAATTATAAAATGTTCAAGATTATCCGTAATATGTATTATATTTATTTTCCAATATAAAATATAACAAATAAAATATTTATTTAGAAAGATAAAGTGTTGTGTTATTGAATTTTCTATGAATATTAAATGATTTCAAAGATTTCATTTAAAAGAGTAACATTATAATCTATATAATGTAACGAATTTTCCATACATATTTAAAAAAACTGTATTTAAATTCATGTATGCCTTAAATTAATTACCAGTATATTCTTATATCAAGGACAAACATTTTAAATTTTATTACGATAATGTTTTAAATTATATGATATTTTACTAAAAATAAGCACGCGCCATACTTAAATTTACGCAAAAATGTGCTTATTTTAAGAACAAACATAATTAGTTTTATTACCCAAAATTCTTAATTCTATGAAATGCATTCTCAAAACAAGTACTATTCACGTCTTTAAATTAACTATAAAATCTTCTTATTTTTATAGCGATTGTCTTTGGCTCGAAATCATTGCCGAAATCTTAAACTTTACGAAAAATTCATTGATTTTCAGTACGCTTTTTTTTAGTGTAGATATCATACGCCACTACGTCCATGGATTACTTATAAATAAAAATTCCGAATAGTTGGAAGCTCCGTAGAATTGAAAAAGTCGTAATTTTTAAGTTTATTGAGAAGAAAAACGCAGAACAAATGCCTTTAAACGTCTATTCAATGAAAAACAATAATAAACCTATATTTTTGTATTTATCGCCGCTCGGAGGATTACCAACCAAAATTGCTGTAGTCTTGTTTGACTTTTTATACCCTACACCACACTGTGGTACAGGGTAATATAATTTTGTTTCATGGTAGATGTTTGTAACACCTAGAAATGCTACAGCTACAGCCGCCTTAAAGTATACAGATCAACACAGAATCACTAGCTAAGTCGATGTAACCATGTCTGTACGTCCGTCTGTCCGGCTGGGAGTCCATCTTATGTTGTTCGTTGAGTACAGGTCGCAATTTAACTCCGATCGTGCTGAAATTGTGCTGTTAGGACTCCTTCGCACCTGGAAATAAGCCTATTGTAATTGGTTGAAATCGGTTCAGATTCCTCTGTACTAGAGTCGACCACTGAGGTCTTTATCTGTACTAGAGTCGACAACTGAGGTTTTCCTCTGTACTATAGTCGACCACTGAGGTCTTGTTCTATACTAAAGTCTACTACTGAAGTCTTCCTCTATACTAGTGTCGACCACTGAGGTCTTTCTCTGTACTAGAGTTGACCACTGAGGTCTTCCTCTATACTAGGGTCCACCACTGAAGTCTTCCTCTATACTAAAGTCGACCACTGAGGTATTCCTCTATACTAGAGTCGACCACTGAGGTCTTCTTCTGTACTACAGTCGACCACTGAGGTCTTTCTCTGTACTAGAGTCGACAACTGAGGTCTTCCTCTGTGCTAGAGTCGACCACTGAGGTCTTCCTCTATACTAGAGTCGATCACTGAGGTCTTCCTCTGTACTAGAGTTGACCACTGAGGTATTCCTCTGTACTAGAGTCGACAACTGAGGTCTTCCTCTGTGCTAGAGTCGACCACTGAGGACTTTCTCTGTACTAGAGTCGACAACTGAGGTCTTCCTCTGTACTAGAGTCGACCACTGAGGTCTTGTTCCATACTAAAGTCTACCACTGAAGTCTTCCTCTATACTAGTGTCGACCACTGAGGTCTTTCTCAGTACTAGAGTCGACCACTGAGGTCTTTCTCTGTACTAGAGTTGACCACTGAGGTCTTCCTCTATACTAGAGTCCACCACTGAAGTCTTCCTCTATACTAAAGCCGACCACTGAGGTCTTCCTCTATACTAGAGTCGACCACTGAGGTCTTCCTCTGTACTAGAGTCGACCACTGAGGTCTTTCTCGGTACTAGAGTCGACCACTGAGGTCTTCCTCAATACTCGAGTGTACCACTGAAGTCTCATCTATACTCGAGTGTACCACTGAAGTCTCATCTATACTAGAGTCCACCACTGAAGTCTTCCTCTTTACTAGTGTCGACCACTGAGGTATTCTTCTGTACTAGAGTCGACCACTGAGGTCTTCCTCTACACTAGAGTCAACCACTTAGGCCTTCCCCTATACCAGAGTCTACCACTGAAGTCTTCCTCTGTACTAGAGTCGACCACTGAGGTCTTCCTCTATACTAGAGTCGAACACTGATTTCTTTATCTGCACTAGAGTCGACCACTGAGGTCTTTCTCTGTACTAGAGTCGACCACTGAGGTCTTGCTCTGTACTAGAGACGACAACTGAAGTCTTGCTCTATACTAGAGTCTACCACTGAAATCTTCCTCTATACTTGAGTCGATCACTGAGGTGTTTCTCTGCAATAGAGTCGACCTCTGTACTAGAGTCCACCAATGAAGTCTTCCACTGTACTAGTGTCGATCAGAGAAGTCTTCCCCTATACTAAAGTCGACAACAGAGGTCTTCCTCTGTACTAGAGTCGACCACTGCGGCCTTCCTCTATACCAGAGTCTACCACTGTGGTCTTCCTCTGTACTAGTGTCTACCACCGAGGTCTTCCTCTGTACTAGAGTCGACCGCTGAGGTCTTCCTCTGTACTCGAGTCGCCCACTGAGGTCTTCCTCTCCCATATATATGTTCCGACCGATTTAGACCTTTAGCCCTATAGAAGGTATAGTTTACATCCAATGGTTTTGAAATTTAGCATGGTAGAGTTTCTTGATTCATGGACCAACATTGCCGAATTAGAAGAAAATCCGTATAATTTAAAATATAGCCCCCATATATATGTTTCGACCGATGTGGCCCCTTAGCCCTGCTGAAGCTATAGTTTACATCCAATCGTTTTGAAATTTGGAATGGTAGAGAACTCAATTAAGCTGCAGTTAGTAATAATAGAGCTAGGTTTAAATTTGGCAGAAATATTTCTTATAGTTGCAGATCGTTATAGCCTACACGACACCGTGAATGCATGAATTGTTGCATCTGTTTGTAACACCCAAAAGGAGATGAAATGAACCTATCGTTTATTATAACAATCGATTTGGAAACATTTCCTAAGTCAATGTAACCGTGTTCGTCATTATGTAGATGTATCCTTGCAATCAAAGTATAGGTCGTAATTATATATATATGATGATATTTTACTTATAAACAAAATTTCGCTAGGATTAATTTATGGACATTTGCAAAATTTGCATTCACCGGCAACCGCGAAAATTTTAAATTTTGATTTGTCACACTCTTTAAATGAGGTAGCGATATTTTCAAAATTTCTAAATATTACATTAATTCAATAGGCATTATGTTGTTTTTACAAAGTTATTACAATATATTTCTACTGAATAAAGGACACGTACATACGTGATTGCCCTTTAATCAATTTAAATAGGTTTTCGTACAAGTCAGCCGTAAACCTAGACACAAACAAAGGTTTTTTTTGCCATTGGCATTCTTGAGACACTTGTGTCAGCAATTTTATGGGGGGGGGGGGGGGGGGGTTTTGTAAGAAAATTCCAATGTAGAATGTGAATTGAAATATATTTACTCAATGTGAAACTTCTATTCTCTTTTTTTGCAATAATCGAATTCCACACGAAAGTGGAATGGCCAAATGGTTGCAATGGAAAGATTTATGTTTGGCTAACAATCACATTTCACATTTTCATGATTTATGAGCATTTGTTTTTTTTTTTTTGCGAGGGGAGAGGTTTGGAAACATACAAAGCGCAAAAAACAAATAGCAAACAGAATGTTTGGCAAATATTTATTGAAAGAAAGCATATTTCTTTGCTACTCTGATTTGCCACAGTTTATTGTTGTTCCATTCACAGTATTTGACTGTGATTTGGAGATGGTGATAGGGGCAGTTTGAAGACGGCGACATATGATTCAAGTCATGTGTACAAGGGGGAAAATCGGCATTTTTCATATGTTTGAATTGAAAGAAAATATATTTGAAACCAAAACATTTAAATACTTTTTATTTGTGAAAAAATAACTTTTATTTGAAAATCAAGAAATTTCGTTTGGAACGCATATCTTAATATATTAGAACAAAATATATTTGCGAACTGGCTTTCACAAATAAAATATGTGTTTACCCACAAACAAAGTTATTGTTTAGGAAGTTTTCCAAATATATTTCAGTTAAAAAATATTTTTAAAACTTTGCTGACATTTTCGAATTTTAGTTTAAATTTTTCCTAGATTTCGTGTTATAATTTATAGCTAAAAATGTCTAAGCAGAATTAGATTTGGTTTTACAGCACTTATTTATAAATATTCCAATTCATCATTTGTCAATCCATCAATGCAATTTATAGTTACAAAAGATTATACAATATAACTTTTAATCTAATTTTACAAACATATGAAATTTTTGAAAAACAGAAAACTTCCTGTTCAAGTCCGTGAGAAATAGCAAATAATAAAAGAAACAACAATATTTTTTTTAAATTTTAATTATATTTGGCTGTGTGCCATCGTAAACTGATTAAATGTCACAGTAATGGCGTTACCATCACTGCGATTTGACTCCCAATCGTCGCACAGTGGCGCCATTTGAGTTTTTTCGTTGCAAAAATCATATCTTTTGAACCGAATAAGATAATTGAACAGTTTAAACAGCATATGATAGATAACTGTTCAGCCTATGAAATGAGCGTTTGGAAAGGGTGCTACGCTTTGTAGGGGCCTACTTATGGGTTATCAAAGTTAAAATTTGTAGAAAAATCAATTTTATGGTAACTAAAAAAAAAAAAATTTTTAGATTGTTTTTATTTTTTTTCTTTAGGGTTTTATGTTTTACATTATTACCCAACAAATTAAAAAAAATTACTTTTTTTTTAATTTATTTTTTCAATTTTCTCTAAAATATTCATCACAATTCGTAGGAGAAGGTATATCTAAAAGACTAATCATTTCTAAACTATAATTATTTTCTAACTCTATTCGTGACTTCATATGCCGCAGGGAAGAAATAAGTGGATCGGAAGATGCTGCCAACATGTTGAAGAGGTCCTCATTTTGCCTTACCCTTGATGCTTTGAATGTGTTGTGCAATCTATATTTTTTATAAAATTTGTTAAGAGACTCCTGTGCTTCTTCAGAAAGCTCTCCAATTAGCAAAGACTGGTACTCAATTATATCTTTGCCATGCGCCAATATTTTATGGACGGTCGGGGTCAACTTCTTCTGTGGATACATTTCTGCTAAAAGAGATGCAGTTTTCGATGCATATTCTCCATATTTTGTAGAATTGACATTTTCTTTGCAGTTTAAAACATTCATGATCGTTCCCAATCTTTTCACAATTTGATTGTCAATTCCAGTGATTCTAGTTACTGCCTCATCATTTTCAAAAAATCTCCTAGAAGTGTTTCCATCGTTTGAGTTACCGTATCCGTGCTTGGGACAGTCTACTTTTAGTCCAACTTGTTTAAAAAAGCATCCTGTATTTGCTTCTTTCTGAACTTTTCCTTATCCTTTATTGATGTATTCTATCGAAGTTTTCCTCCTCTTGTGGTAGGCTATACGCCATTTTTAGCAAGAAATCCATACACCTTATCCTTGCGTGCAATGGTGACATTCCATATTCGTAATTCTTCTCGTTTGTAGAATCGTTTAAATTACCAAAGTTCTTCTGACTCTTTTTGCAAATCGGGCATGACCATGTTGAGGTTGTTCCTGTCAGTTCGTTTACGACTTTTCCGTCAACCATGGTCAGGTGGAACTCGTAATTGCATTCAATATATTTTTCTTCTCCAATTTGCAGCTTTGTAGGCTTAATCTTGCTTATTCCTTCTTCAATGTCCTTCACCGTGGTCCTTATGATGGCCATGATGATGGCATCCCATGATGATGGCATCCGCCATGATGGCATCCCATGCTGTCCGTACAGCTAATTTTCCCAATAATTCTATCATGAGTGCCAGTTACAGAAGTTTACGCGAGTTGTTTTTATTGTTTTACAAAATGAATACACAGTTGGTCTGGCCTGACCCATGTGTTACGAATGTGACTATAGAAACATGTGTATGACGAAGGGTTAATGATTTGATTTTTGCCAATCAAGAACCACGTCTTTTTTACCTTTTTCAACTCTAGAAGCCAAAGGGGCGCCCAGAGGCAAATAAAACCTTTGGGATTATGTAAAGGAATAATCAGAGAACATATTTTGAAAATATGGCAAATATAGAAAAATATAGATTTTTTTTATTTTCCGTCAAAGTTGAAAAATAGTGAAAAAACGGATAGTTTTTAAATAGTGTTTTACCAGGAGAAACACAAAGCAAACAGTTAATTTTTTTTATCATTATACATTTAATAAATACATCAATAAATACAAACAAAAAATAAGGCGATTCGTTACCTATTTTTCGTGATATTACACCTGAAATCGCAACAAATTGACTAAAAATTGTGTGTTTTTTTGAAAACCGAAAGTCGGTCAACTTTGAACGGTTATATCTTCTAAACTAAAAATGTGATATTATTAAGAGTAGCATATTTGAAATCGTTGAAAAGTTTCCTATAACATGGGTTCATTCAAAACTTCGTCGGCGCACATGAAAATTTTGATTTTTGCAACCTCGTTTGCTCTACGGGCGCCACTGTGCGTCGTTGATAGAGGTCGATGTTGTTAACAACGAATCATTATAAAAGCTAGGGGGCGCTAGTTGAAGATCAGCTGTTGACGCTTTAACACCTCCCTTTATATAAAGGCATTGATACTTTGCCAAAATACAAAATACTTAGTTCGAAAGTTATAAAATATTTAGATGAAAACATACTTTTGTTTATATATTAATATTATATATTTGTAGTGTATCCTAGACATATGTATATTTCAAGCAGAATGTGTTTTGGACAATAAACTAGAGAAGCGATGTTTTTCAGCGTGTACAGTTGAGAGAATTTTAACATTTTGTTACCATTTCCTGGTATGTTAAGAAATTTGTTATTAATTTTGTTATAAGAGTTTTATTGATATTAGTTCACGGAGAAAAAAACAGGAAACAAAATATATTTGGAATCAAAATTTAAATAAAATATACTTTGGTGCAAATATTTTATATTTGCATACCGGAAAAAAAGTTTGAATATCTCTCTTATCAATGTTATTTTTTTCGGAGTTTTGGTGCAAATTATCCTTAAAATCGGGGAAATATTTAAATCTGCTACTTAATTTGTTTTCCTACCTATAGGAAAAAAGTAATTTTTCTCAAATATAATATGTTTCCAGAAAATATACTACAGAAGCGATTTTTTTCTTAGGGTTAATATTAGTTTCAAAAATCCCTAAAGTTATTTAAATATATTAGCTACAACAAGTGAAAGATGCGTTAATTTCGGCCATGCCGAATCTTATATACCCTGCACCATGGCCAGCATGTGAATGTTTCCGATGCCAATAAACTCATGTTACCAAATTTCAGCCCAATTCGTCGAAATTTGTGGTTGTTCTTGCGTTAAGAAGTCAAATCTAAAGGGACCTGTGTATGAGGCCTATATAGAAACATATGTAGATCTATGACTACCGTTGTTCGGTGTGAAAGGTTCCGAGGATACGTAAACCCTATTTACAAATTTCCAGCCCGATCAGTTGGAATTTGCGGTCTCTAAGGCGTTACGAAGTCAAATCGGGGAGATGCTATATATGGGGGCTATATCAAAAAATTGACCGATATAGCCCACTTTTAATCCCAAAATACCTGTTGATATATGTCCCAAATGTGAGTTGATATATGTCCCAAATTTGAGCCACCCAGCTTAAGTATTATAGATTGTAAGGAAATACTAATTTCTTTTTATGCTTTTATAGTACCAAAAGGGGCATTATTGGCACCTCCCATACAAAATTCCCAAATCATACCACAATTTAATGGCACTTAAAGTTCATACCTAAAACCCTACAATTCGGTATAGTGCAACCACTTTAAAGAATCTACTGGTGTGAGTAAAGTAGACGTAATCGTCAGACCATTTCTCGTAACTCCCACACAAACTGGCAGATTCACTTGAACACAACAATCTCACAACTTATCGGCAATCCTCTGAATATTTTCATAGTTGGTACTTTAGACAACACTAAAGACGGACTAAAAACAAGTAAGAAATTTCAGTCGGTTAAACAGACTAAGTATACCCTCACTTTGAGAGCAATGTAAATATATATGTAAATGTTGGTATGTCTTGGCTCTTTTTGTATGGGAGGTACCAAAACGGGCGTTGTCATAACTCCCATTTTGAACAGGACTGTAGGAATTTTAAAAACTGTACAGTGTGCAAAATTTTTGAGTATTTATATGCATTGGTATTCACGATATAATCTGTTAAATTGTTATATCAAATTCTACGTTTGTCCAAAAGAGGCGTACCAATGACGCCCCATTTTTCACTGGACTGTAGGTACTATAAAAACAGTACACTGTACAGAATTTTAAATATTTTGTAGGCACTTTTATTGTAGTTATAAACTGTTAACTTTTCGTACGAAATGGTAACTTTGTGTGGGAGGTACCAAAAGGGACATGTTAATAACGGCCATTTTGCATTGGATTGTAGGTAGTATAAAACCATTACACTGTACAAAATTTCAAGTCTTTGCATGCACTGGTATTAAAGTTATAAGCTGTTAACTTCTGATGCAAAATGGTCCATTTGTGTGGGAGGTACCAAAAGGGTCGTGCTAATTACGCCCACTATTCAATGGACTCTAGGTAGTATAAATGCATTACAATGTACAACATTTCAAAAATTTGTATGAAGTGATATTCAAGCTATAAGCAGTTAACTTTTGTGGCAACATCTTCAATTTTTCTCGAGGCGATAGTGACCAATAAACTTATACCATGTGTAGAATTCCAGAAGATTCAAATAAGTAGTATAGATGTTATAAAATAATCAATATTTCACTAAATGTAAACCCTTTGTGGAGGTACTAGAAGCAGAGGACCGATATGGCCCATCTTGGAACTTAGCCGCATATAGAAAAAATATTACCGCATACCAAATTTGGAGTCAATCGGCTACTCCTTTCGATAGTTATCGTGCGCACCAGCCAGCAGACAAACATACAGACGGACGTGCATTGCCCATTCTACTTAAAATCACCCAAAACGGATATCCGCCGAACATACCTAGGGTTTTAGGTCACTCCTTCGAAGTGTTACACTTTTGGCCCGTTGCAAACGATATATTGCGACCTAAGAGAGAAAAGGCGCTAAGTCCACTTTTTGCCTAAATGCATTTTTTGAAGCGAAATGCAAGGTGAGTTGAATATACATCGATTTGGAAAAAAAGTCTAAAAAATCATGCTCTGTCATCTTTAATATATGAATCGTAAAACCGCTAAGTCCATATATCATGCATAAATATACGGTAAGTATTTTGCCTCTCCTGTAAAATTTTAAATATTGGACTTAGCGTCTTTACACTCTTACGTCGCGTTATACCCTCGTATCATTAAAGTGAGGATATAATTCAAGTTTTTTAACATTCTGTCATCTCCCAACCGATGTAAATCTTCTTTTCTGTCATTTTTTGCAAATATTATTTATATTATATTAAATTGATTAACTTTTGTTTCGATTAAACGCAATTGTTTCTTTTCCATGTTATTTAATCCGAATTCGGTCCAATAGCTGTGCTGGGGTAATCAAACATCCTTTTGCCCTCTTTTCCCGTATTTACCGACGGACACATCGTCGGTCACAGTCGGCTTTGGTGCAATAGCGATTATTGTTGCCACCACATCCTCTGTAAGGCATTGAAAGACACATTCTGGATCTAGCGTCATACCACCACCTGGTGCCACCAATACAACGGCGACCACCGCGACCTATGTTTCTACCTCCTCGACAGTCAGGTCTACCTAAAAATTTCGAAGAAAAAATCAACCACTGAGAACACACAGCGTTTCCTGTAGGAAATATCACGTTAAACTTACGTGGCCTTCCTGGACACTTTGCTGATATTCCTGCGATTAACATCGCCACAAGGACAACGATTACTTTTGCCAAATGCATTTTGATGATGCGTGACTTTGATTGCGATGGTGACTGGTAGTACTGGAATTGTCTGATGATCTGGAGTAGCTTGCACTGTTTTCATATATGCAGCAACAGCAGATAACATGACATGAAAGTTTCCTAGTTGGAACCTTAGTTCTTTGTTTTGTATTTTATATTGAATTCATTTTTGTTGTAAAGACAATTATACGAATTTCAGTAAACCGCTACGAATTCACTGCATTGTTATTGGTGAATGGGTTGATTACTTTAGTCAATAATTATTACAGAACAGATATTGTTTGGTTTAGCGTTACGTATCTATCTTATTGATAAATTCCGGACAATGGGTTGACCTATATTGGTAAGTATACCCCCAGTGAAGGAGGGTACACATTATTTGATTCGCAAAATGATCCCTTTGTGTGGGATGTAACAAAAGGGGTGTGGGACTGACGCCCAACTAAAAAATAGAGAAATACAGGGTGGCTGATATATAATGTAACAAAGTAAAGCGCTATATTTTTTTAATTTTTTTTTTAAATTTTATTGTTCAAAAGCAAAAAATGTCGGAAATAACATAAAATTTTAGAAACAGTTTAGATTTGTTCGAATTGGCCACCTTCGGCACGAATTATGTCCTTCAAACGGCCGACAAAGCCATCACACGCTGCACGAAAGTGGTTCTGCGGTTTTTTGGCCCATTCCCGGCGAAGCGCCGTCTTGAGATGATCGATACTTTGGTATTTTTTTCAATTCAATTCAATTCATTTATTTGCATATGATATTACAAGTTGTTGTTGATAATATACAGTTTAAGTGTTCAAGAATACATCTTTTTCAGCTTAAATATTATTAAATTTTTTATAAAATTTGTAATTAACAATATTTAAAAATCTTAACGGAGGAGAAATTTTCAAAAAACCTATTTAAAGCTTATAACTACCTATACTAAACTAAACTAATACCACAGAACAATTGTTATGATATTATTTCATAGATATGTGGATATTCAGAATCTAAGCATCTGGTATTAAAATTTTGAATTAGTTTATCTAATCTGTCTGCAACAAACTCTACATTTGCAAGTGAGTGAAGTCTGGCTGTAGAATAATGCCAGGGTAAATTATACATAAGTTTTAGTAACTTATTCTGGGTAATTTGTAATTTTTTAATGTGTGTGCTTGCACAAGTAGACCAGGCAGGGGCTGCGTAGAACATAACTGCATGAAATATAGATTTCAACATTATTTTTTTGTTAGCTATAGTAAGTGATGATTTCCGACATATAAGTGGATATAAAAGACGTATCATAATATTTACTTTGTTTATAATATATGGAATGTGATCTTTGAAGTTGAGCTTAGGATCAAGTATGATTCCTAAATACTTAACTTTGTTTTGCCATTGAATTGGAATATTATTGACAATAATATTAGTTTGAGGAAGAAAACAGGGCTTACATTTCCTTGAGAAATAGATAGCTTGAATTTTTTCGAAATTTATATTTATTTTCAATTTTTTGAAATAGGATAATAAATCCTTTATAGCGTTTTGAAGTTTTAGTATTACATCAGTAGCCAACACATCTGAACACAAAATAGCTGTATCATCAGCGAAAATTGACATTTTACAGAAACTAAAATCAGGCACATCTGCTGTATATATGTTATATAAAACGGGCGATAAACAAGAACCCTCCGGACATCCAGCTGTTATTAGTACGGTGTTGGAACAGTTAGAACCTATATGTACTTTAAAAGTGCGACATGATAGGAAATCTTGTATAATTTTAATTATTCCAATCGGAAAGTTATACTTAATCAGTTTGTATATTAGACCGTCATGCCAGACTGTGTCAAAAGTGGCTTTTATATCTAAAAGTACCATGCCAGTTGATTTCTGCTGCTGAAAATTTGACTGAACTATGTTCCTTATTCTTACCAATGGATGAACGGTGTTATGCTGTCTTCTAAATCCAAATTGCTGAGGGGGTAACAAATTATTTAAATCAATAAAATCATTTAGTTTGTCTTTCAAAATTTTTTCTAAAATTTTCCCTATCGATGACAACAGACTAATTGGTCGGTAAGACGACGCAGAGTCAGGAGGTTTATTTGGTTTTCTAATTGGAATCACCTTGGCTTCTTTAAATTCTCGTGGGAAATAACTGTGCTTAAGACAGCCATTAATAATAATAGTTAGGTATTGTATACCCTTTCTCGGTAGAGCTTTTAGGCACCTATTATTTATTCCATCACTTCCTGGTGATTTCCTACACTTTAAGTTTTTGATAATGAAAGATTTTTGATAATGAAAGAAATTTTGGCAGTATTAATGAAAAGTGCATTATCAGGACTGAAATTTGAATGACGAAAAGATTCGACGATATTCCCAACTTCGTTATCTGTGTGAGAATCACTTGCGTTTGAAGAAATGGAATTGTTTTCTGCAAATTTCTTCGCAAAAATTTCACACTTTTCCGAATTAGTGCTATAACGAGAATTGCTTTCCTTAATAATTGGAATATTACGAGTCTTTTTCCTTAAAACCTTTGTAAGATTCCAAAATGGGGAAGAAGCTGTGTCTAGCGAAGACAATAAATAGTTCCATGTCTGATTCCTAAATTTTTGAATTTCCTCTTGTATTTTTGAATTTAGACATTTCATTTCTCGAAAGTCATCATCTAACCTGTACCGTTGCCAGAAGCGTCGAAATCTGTTTCTAGATTTGATCAAGTTTTTTATATATAGTGGAAAAACTTTCCTCGTTGGAGTTTGAGTTTTTTGCGGTACGCTATATGATACAGCCTGGTTAATTGAATCTTTGAAAGCTTCCAATAGAGAGTCAATGTGTTCGGAATTTGTAATATTGGTTATGTCGGGTATATCTAAGCTTGAACTTATGCTTCTTGAAAACGCATTCCAGTTGGCATTTTTGAAGTCGTATTTCAAAAATTGCTGATGGATGATACTGAGGTTTACGATTATCTGTACCGGCAAGTGGTCAGAATATAGGTTGTTCATAGTAACTGCAGGGGATATGAATTCTGGAATATTGGATAAGAATAAATCCAGGGTTGAACCTTGTCTATTGCTATCGGATGGTATATACGTATGATCACTGGGGTAGATAATATTGATATTGTATGATCCCAATTTTTCGAGAAGGATGTTGCCCCAACAGTTGGGTCTCATGCAGCCCCACTCCAGGTGTCTACAATTGAAATCACCACCTAAAATGTACTTGTCACTCCTAGTTAATCTGAATAGATCAGCCGCGAATAATAATTTTCTGTTAACGTCTGTTCCTATTAAACCACCGGGAAAATAACAGGAATAAAGATCTATGGACGCCATACTGGTAAAAATTGTAATTCCAACATTTTCCACAACATTTGTGTTAACAATTGGAATCAAACAGTGTTTGACAGTCTTTTTCACAATAACGGCTACTCCGCCACCTCTGGTGCTTTCCCTATCATTACGATATATACAAAACTCGTTATGTCTAATAGATATATTTGACTTTAACCATGTCTCAGACACTAAACACACATGAACATCTTTTGACAATAAAAAATTAAACAATTCATGACATTTGTTGCGAATGCCTCTAGCATTCCAAGTAATTATGTTGATTCTACCATCCATTACGATAGGAATTTACAGGCTAAATTGGTAATGACAACAAACTGATCTGCCCTACTCTTACAATTTTTTAGATTACTTATAAGTTCTAATGTTAGATTTTTTATTTCTTCCATAGAAAATAAATCACTATTTGGTACATTGTTGTTGTTCCATTTGAAGTTATTGTTGGTTCCATGCCATGTACCAGTTGGTACGGGATGAGATTGACGCAGTGAATTGGGAAAACTGGCATTACAGTTCATATTTATATTGGGGTTGGCATTAGGTTGTCGTCTTGCTGAAAGTTGTGTACGTTGACGAATTTCAATATATGATTGTTTATTGGGGCACTTATCAGAAAACGATTGGTGATCCCCTCCACAATTAGCACATTTGATGATATTTTCTTTGCACTCTGACGTTTTGTGAGATCCAGCACAGTTTGCACAAAATGTTTTAACACTACATCGGCTAGCACCGCACAGTGTCACGAGCGTGGCCAAAAATGGTAAGAGCTGATGTTGGAATTGTTGATTTTTTTTCACAACATTTTATGAAAAACACAACAACTAAAAAAAGTGTAAAATATTATCCAAAAATATTGAGCAGTTTTTGAGTTATTGTGGCTCAAAGTTGTGGTTTGTTAGCAAAATGATAATTGTTAAGAAACAAGATGAAATTTCGTATCCAGTAATAAGTGGTTAAATTCCAATTTTTTGTCAAATTGCAACACTGTTATAGTTTACAAATATTGATCATATGTGATGCACCGTTAGCAAGAAGACAGGTCTGGTGTGAAGTCAGGTTTTGACAATATACACAAAATTGCGTAGACAATTAAAAAAAACATCAAAAAACATCTCTCCAATTTTTTGATATTTTGTAGCTATAAGTATATATTTTAACATATATAAGTCTCAGCTGCACAGCTCTGCACAAATTTTATTGGTGAACCTTTTTATCCCCTCACCTTAGAGAGGAGGGTATATATCATTTGCTACGAGCCAAAAGTGTAACACATCGAAGGAGTGACCTAAGACCCTAAGTATGTTCGGCGGAAATCCGTTTTGGGTCATTTTAAGTCATTTGAGCAATGTCCGTCTGTCTGTCCATCCGTCCGTCAGTCTGTCTGTCTGTTTGCTGGCTGGTGCGCACGATAACTCTTGAAAGGAGTAACCGATTGACTTCAAATTTGGTGTGCGGTAATATTTTTCTCTTTATCCGGGAATTTATTATGGGAAACTAAATCCTTTTTTGAACATTTACTATTATGTTCAAAATGCATACATCTATATATATAAAGAAGAATGTGTGTTTGTTTGTTTGTTTGTTTGTTGGTTTGTTTGTACCGTATAGACGTCTAAACGGCTGAACCGATCTTCTTGAAATTTTCACAGAATGTACATGTGTGGGGCGTGGTGAAAATAGGGTACTTGAATTTTCGATATATGAAGTGGGCGTGGCCCCGCCCACATAAGACAAATTTTAAAATTGAGATATCTTGCACAATTTGTTAGCGAGAGAACTGTAATTTTGTTTATATATATCTGGAGGCAGTCTACGTGATTGGTCCAAAAATGGGCGGGGTCAGACTAATGGGCGTGGCCCCGCCCCATTAAGCTAAATTTTGAAATCGAGATATCTTGCACAATTTGTTAGCAAGAGAGCTGTAATTTTGTGTATATATATCTGCTGGCGACTTACGTGATTGGTAAAAAAATGGGCGGGATCGGACCAATGGGCGTGGCCCCGCCCATATATGCCAAATTTTGAATTTGAGATATCTTGCACAATTTGTTAGCGAGAGAGCTGTAATTATGGGTAAATATATCTGTTGGCGACCTACGTGATTGGTCCAAAAATGGGCGGAATCAGACGAATGGGCGTGGCCCCGCCCATATAAGCCAAATTTTGAAATTGAGATATCTTGCACAATTTTTTAACTAGAGTGCTGTAATGTTGTACATATGTATCTGGTGGCAGTCTACGTGATTCGTCCAAAAATGGGCGGGATAGGACCAATGGGCGTGGCCCCGCCCTTATAAACCAAATTTTTAAATTGACATATATTGCACAATTTGTTAGCGAGGGTGCTGTAATATTGTGCATACGTATTAGGTGGTAGTCTACTTAATTGGTCCAAAAATGGGCGGGATCGGACCAATGGGCGTGGCCCCGCCCATATAAGCCAAATTTTGAATTTGAGATATCTTGCACAATTTGTTAGCGAGAGAGCTGTAATTATGGGTAAATATATCTGTTGGCGACCTACGTGATTGGTCCAAAAATGGGCGGAATCAGACGAATGGGCGTTTCCCCGCCCATATAAGCCAAATTTTGAAATTGAGATATCTTGCACAATTTTTTAACTAGAGTGCTGTAATGTTGTACATACGTATCTGGTGGCAGTCTACGTGATTCGTCCAAAAATGGGCGGGATAGGACCAATGGGCGTGGCCCCGCCCTTATAAACCAAATTTTTAAATTGACATATATTGCACAATTTGTTAGCGAGGGTGCTGTAATATTGTGCATACGTATTAGGTGGTAGTCTACTTAATTGGTCCAAAAATGGGCGGGATCGGACCAATGGGCGTGGCCCCGCCCATATAATCCAAATTTAGAATTTGAGATATCTTGCACAATTTGTTAGCGCGAGAGCTGTAATTTGTGCATTGTGCATATGTATCTGGTGTCAGTCTTCGAGATTAGTCCAAAAATGGGTATTAGGTGGCAGTCTACGTGCTTGGTCCAAAAATGGGCGGGGTCGGACAAATGGGAGTGGCACCGCCCATATAAGCCAATTAAATTTTGTGTTTGATATATCTTGAGCAATTTGTTAGAGAGATTTGTTAGAATGTAATTATGTGCATATATATTTGGTGTCAGTCTACGTAATTAGTCCAAAAATTAGGATCGGAAATCTGAAGTCTGGGGCAACGAAGTGGACCGGGTCCAGCTAGTATGTGATAAAAATTCAAAAAATAAAGGAAAATTAAAAAAAATCAAAATTGAAAATGAAGATGAACCTCAAAATTTGAGCCTATTTTCTTTGCAAACGATTTGTTCTGTACCCAAATCGGACTAAACATACATATATATGGGAGCTTTATCTAGATCTGACCCGATTTTCTTCAAATTCGGCAATACTGGTCTATGGGTCAAGAAACTTTACCATGCTAAATTTCAAAACAATTGGATGTACAGTACAGCTTCTATAGGGCTAAAGCGACAAATCGGACAAAACTTATATATGGGGGCTATATCTGTCCTTTAGTCAATTTTTCCAAAACTTCGTTTTTATTCTTCCCGACCGGAAAAAACGACTTATGCAAAATTTCATTCACCTGCGACGGCTCCTTCTATTTTTGGCCACCTCTTATATGAAATCACGACACTGTGCACCGTGGCCAAACATTTGGCAATTGTAGCATTGTGTTATTTGGGATTTGCTGGCTTTCTGGAAGTCCCATTTGACTTTTACGTAGTCGATAACAGAGCAGTTTTGCCGCAGTTCTCCCATTGTTATTGTTTGGCGTTGGAAGTAAACAACAAATATTATAAATTCTGGTGCGCGAGCCGATTTTTTCACAACCAGTTTGACATCTAAGCACTTCAGACCCATATCCATCAGGTGTTTCTTCACAATTTTGGGATCTTGTTTGTCAAGACCAAACAGCAAGGCTTTATATGGTTTCTCATTCTTTGTTGCATGTGTAAAAAACTCGTACTTGTTTACCAAAACTTTGGATATGTTGTCGACATCTGCCTTGGATTGGCAGAATAATTTAACACCGATAGAAATTTTCCGTACCGAATATTTTTCGATTTTGGCTGATTGGCACGACGCATGGACTTCCTCCATTTTTACCTTCAAGATAGTGATGGGCGATATATGTATTTTTGTAGGTTTTTCTACTATGACTTCATTATCAATAGTATCTTCATCCACGGTTTGAAGAGGAGCAAAATAATTATTTGACCGCATCACATTGGATGGGTTATTAAGTTTAGTTTTCTTATTCATATTGTGCACGCACTGTGCGTTAATATCATCGTGACCACGTGCACGCTTAATTTTATTGTTTTGTTTTGTTCACAACGTTCTAAGTATATTTATTGTTGTTGTTGTTTTAAATAATAATCACGCAATGTAATATTGTTACACACAGAGACGTCTGTTTCTAACAAGAGCAAGAGAGTGACTGATTTGGTATTTTTTAGTGCGAACCTTACTCTCTAAAATGCCCCAGGCGCAAAAGTCCAACGGATTGAGATCCGGAGATCTTGGTAGCCATTGTGCGGTAGAAATGAAGCGAGGAACCTCCTTTTTAAGCCATTCTTGGTTGACGCGTGCTGAGTGCGATGGTGCTGAGTCCTGTTGGAATGTGCATGGTCTGCGGCCGAAATGTTTGTCTGCCCAGGGCTTCAATACTGTCTTTAGGACATTTTCCCGATAATATTCGGCATTTATTTTGACCCCATGGTCGATGAATACGAGCGGGGAGCTACCATCAGCCGTTACGGCGTCCCACACCATTACCATCGGCGGCGCTTGAGTTCTGGTGGCCAATCGAAGGTGTACATTTTCAGCTGACCTCTTTGGCAAGTAAACCCGATCATTTTGTTTGTTCACAAACTGCTCAATTTGGAATGGCTTCTCATCGGAGAAAACCAAATTCGGTAACTGGCCACTTTCGTGCAAGCGAAGCAACTCCTTGGCTCTTTCCAGTCTAACTTTTTTTTGTGCATCGGTGAGCTCTTGCACTTTTTGGAACTTCAATGGCTTTAGTCCAAACTCATTTTTTAATATGAGTTGTATCCGTTCTCGCGATATGTTCAGCTCACGAGCAATTTTTTTACCACTGCGGCGTGGATTGCGATCAAATCTGGCCTTCACTTTTCGGATCATTTCTGGTGTTGTTACCAGTATCACGGTAACGAGCAATGGTACAAGAAACAAAAGATTAATTCACATTTAAATGCTGGAGGGCTCTAACGATAGCCACTTGTGTTTTTCCACCCAAATATAAAGCAATCACACTATCACGCTTGAATTCCATCACGAATAACTTTTTTCTGAATGCAATAGATCAAAATGCTTTTGTAAGCCTGTAAACAATAAAATGAACTGTCACTGAAATAAATCTGTCAGCTATCAGACTAGCGGTTTAGAAATGATAGCAACCTGAAGTTGGTTGCAATACATATCAGCCACCCTGTATATATATAAATAGATTCGGTTAAGCTGTATACAAGTTATGAGCAATTTAATGTTTCACCAAATGTTAAACCAAATGTAAAGGACGAACCAACGGATTGGACAAAATACGACCAATTTTTGAATTTTGCCTGAGATAGGAGAAAATATTGTCAATTAGAAAATGCTAAGTCAATCGGTTACTTCGCAACCCATCAATAAACACGCAGTAAATTCGAAACGCGAAATCGAACAATATCAAGTCTGTAACAATTATTGAAAAAAAAAAATTACAATAATAATGGTCTTTGTAACGAAAATTACTTACGGACTTATCACAAATGACTTGAAAAGCCTGAAGCATATATCTCCCAATTTTTGACATTTATCGCATATATCTCCCAACAACTGATATACAACTCTGCTTCACTAAAGTGCGAATTTATTCAATAATATAGGCCAGTCAACCCATTGCCCACAACCCATCAATAAACACGCAGTGACTTTGTAACTGGAAACGGAACAATATCAGTTCTGTAATGAATATTGACAAAAGCAATAACAATTGTCTTTGCAACTAAAATGGATTCAATACAAAAAACAATACAAAAAAAACAAAAGTTTTGACTAGGAAACTCAAATCATATTCCACCTACTCGTGTCATATATAAAGCCAGTGCAAGCCGTTCCAAATCATCAGACAATTTCTGTACAACCAGTCCCAAGCCCAATCAAACTCACTTCAACATCAAAATGCAATTGGCAAAAATAATCGTTGTCCTTGTGGCGATGTTACTCGTAAGCGTATCAGCCCAACGTTGCCGAAGAAATCCACGTAAGTGTTATGCGACTTTTCCTAAAGAAAACTCTGATTATTTCCAGCGGCTAATGTTTTTCTTGTGCAATTTTAGGTAGACACGACTGTCGCGGAGCTAGAAATGTAGGTCGCAGTGGTCGCGGTTGTAGTCCTGGCACTAGGTGGTACTTTGACGCAGGATCCAGAACGTGTCGGTCGATGCCTTACAGAGGATGTGGTGGCAATAATAATCGCTATTGTTCCAGAGCTGCCTGTCAACAACGTTGTATCCGTCGATAAATATCGAGAAGAAAGAGAGAACGGACTTTGACTACTTCGAAAAAAATTAAACATAAATTAATGTTATTATAAACTTAAATAAAAAAACTATATGCCTAACAAGACGACGATCTTTCTATTCCTATTTTAAAAGATTCGGGTGCTCGAACTTCATTTTTGAGCTATGGTTTCTTCGGCAACGTTTCTTGGAATGACCCGTAGAACAAAGATCCCGCTACGTCTAAGTAAACTGTTTGCTATTCATGAATATTTCGAAACATCCAGGGGTTCAAAATTAATTTCATCGGCAATTTTTTTTGCTATGACCCATACAAAAAGCACCGCGACAGTTACACTGTGTGTGCAAAATGCACTTTACAATTGTATACTCGATTAAAACAACTTACCCCGCATAATTTCGACCCGTTAAATGGAACGGCATTAACAGTTTTTTCCTGTGACATCACGCTTTCGAGATATTAGCCACAAAGTTTGCTGGGTATACGAAGAAGTTTGTAAATTCAAACACAATTTTAGAATAGAAGGGTTCAAAATAGATGTTGCATGTGAAAGAACAAAACAAAGGACACATTCCTAGCAGTATTTCACCCAAAACACCCGACACCCCCGCTCATAACCTTACCCCTCGAAAATTAATTATGTATCAAAGTCGTAGAAATTGATGGATTTTTTGGATGATGTATTCGACAAAAAGACTCCATGTAAAAAATCACTATAGAGCCCCACAATGCTTTTTAACGACAACCCAGTGGTTTTTTAAATATATCTTATTTATCCTCAAAGTTTGTTGGGTAAACAAAGGGTTAGTAAATTCAGGCACAGTTTTAGCATAGAAAGCTTCGGAATAGAAGTACCATGTTAAAGAACGAAATATAGAAGGCACTTCAGAAAGTATTTCTCTCAAAACACTCCACAACCCGTTCATCCCTTTACAACAGATAACACTACGCAACAAAAAACATTTTTTTTGTGTCCTAGACCTAAAAATTAGTTTTTTGTATAGATTGTGACATACTGTTATATAAAATCAAAACCAAAAATTTTTTTATGGATACATTTTTTTTTAAAAAATTTTTTATTAAAAATACTAATATCGTCGAAGGTACCCTTAGTATTTGTGTATAATTTGTGTATAGTATATGCCCGATCAGGTCGACTTATACGTTAAATTGAAGCTATTAATGTGGGCTACCAGTGTTGGAAATATCTCTTTCACTCAAAAACAGTGGTTTAGTAACAGTCATTAAACAATTTTGAAAAAGTAGATTTTTTCAAAATAAAATAAAAATTTCCTGGGACGAAAAAATATAATAAATAGAAAAAAATATTTTATTCCATTTTTTAAAATTTTGCATCCTAGTGAAGAAAATATGTAATGCCTCTTTGATAAAATCTATGGATAAATGTAGAAATAAATATAGCCTTTTTGGTAGAGGTAATAGAATTTCAAAAAATCTTTTTTTTTTAAATTTCTGTTTAAATAGCGATTTTATTTGTTACTTTTATTTATATTATGTGCATTTGAGTTTATTTACATGTACAAGTTTCATTGGAAGTAATTGTGAGTTCTTTGTAGACGTTTGTAGATTTCGGAATCGGTTTCTCTAATGAGGAACCAAATATAATCTCCCATCATTCTTTCATCCCAGTGACCTTGGTAACGCCGCTCGATGGACTTCATTTCTTGGTGAAACCTTTCCCCATGTTCGTCGCCAAGGTTATCGGGGAAAAAGTTTAAATGAGAATGCAAGAAATGAATTTTGAGGGACATATTTACACCTGTTGGAATACATAAAGCGAAAAATAAGTAAGAAGAATACATACATATGTGTTATATACATAAATATAGAAAAATATATTTCTTTAAAATTTTTTCATAATTTTTTAACAAATCATTAATTATTGTTTCCTATTGCGGGCTTTTATTGGATCCAAGGAAATTTGAAACTAAAAGCTTAAACGACCTCCATGCTGCAATTTCATCCGATGTCAAATATGATTCGAAACTTTCATCAGTTTCCTTATTTTAGGCCCATCAAAAACGCCTTCGTCGATTTCTTGAAAAGAATGACTTTTAAATAAACTTTTTAAATATGAGAGTGAATTGCTTCTTTCCTTAAGGCTTTTACAACAATTTTAAAGAGCCCCAGCTTAATATGCCGTGGTAGCAAAATAATGTTTTCTTTTTGGACGAGAGGTGTGTATTTTATGTTGTTTTCACCCAATGTAATGTGTATTCTTGTTGGTCATATCTTTCTTCTGTAATGACCTTCGCGAGCTCGGCTATCCCAGAGGCATAAAAAAGCAATATTTTGTATATCCGCCTTGCATTCCACATAACATCCCAACTACTTTTAAATCGCAACAAATGTTCCAGTCATGTTGTCCATATTTTATGTATTTTATCAATTTAGCCATTGTTTCGTATTATTCCTTAGTGTTGACGGCATGAGCAATGGGAATCTACGGTTTCTGATTTCCGTTGTGCAAAAGTACTGCTTTTTCTTGCCATTCTTTTGAATTGTATGTTTGATTAAGTTCCTCGAACAATACGGGAATGTCCTTGCAAAAGCATCTGTTATCCACAGTTGTATAAAATTGTTTGTAAGGTATGTCACGGACTCTATAATATGATATGTTAACATCAGGGGCCAAAATATTGTACTGTTTCATGCCAGATGCAAGTAGTTCTGCTTTATCTTTGGTCAGTTCCAAATCTCTCACTAGATCATTGAGTTGAAACTGTGTTAAAAGCGATGACTTCTGACTCAAACTTGAATCGCTCAGAGTTGAGTACTCAGTTTAACTTTCTGATGTTTCCGTAATTATACTTGGACACTTATGAATTGGTATTGTTTCCGAATGTGCAACTGGCAAAGTGACAGATTTTACTTCAGCGTAATTCCAGCGAATGCTCCTTCCTACTCCAATCTGTTTACTTAGACAAAAATAGCAGTCCGTATCGTGAATGAATGGTTGTCTCCAAATCATTGAAATTCCAAATTGCACCTGATGTCTAAAACTAAAACGTTTTATTCCACAAAACATTGTAATACATTAATTTAAAGTACTTACCGCATGTTTCCACTACTCCATCGAGTAAGATTTACATGGCACGAATTACACAAAATACTAGGTGTCCACTACCAAAATATTGCACATATATTTCTTCTATTATTTTACTAAACTCACATCGATTTTTTTAATTACATATTTTCCGCAGATGTAGCAGAAATTGTCGGGATCATTTACGCATTGAAAAGTTCTTTGCCTTTTTCTCATACTTCGAAATACAACTTTATAATATTTTTCAGAAAATCGACTTATCTCTTTAAGGCGCTGAATTACACTAATTTATTAATAAGAAATTTCATATATAAATTCCGGGTTTAAGGTTCATAAGCAAACTATATGTCTGTAGCTGACATATAGTTTGGTTCGAAAGTATACACCCAATATTTTCAAGACTTCCGCGTACTACTTTGTATTGCGTACATATAATTTTACTACCGGTATATACTACTGGGATGTCCATGTCCCTAAAAGGCGCAACTGAATGGAAACCTCATAAATAAAAAACCACAAATATTGTTGAATGACCCTCTAACTGAGCGGATCTCATCCAATATAGTTCTCACATTGCATATCATGTTCTATGGAGGGTTACGAACGGCCATAAAACCTCGTCCTCTCTATAATTTTGTAATGTCTGACATTAATCCTCATAAAATAAAATGCAAGTACAATGTCTCTTATA
The DNA here is from genome assembly GCA_963930755.1 of Eudasyphora cyanicolor. NCBI lineage: Eukaryota > Metazoa > Arthropoda > Insecta > Diptera > Muscidae > Eudasyphora > Eudasyphora cyanicolor. The sequence continues at coordinate 124,166,355 of OZ005738.1, forward strand.
TGTCTCTCTCACATATGGCGAATTCAATAAGAAAAAAAATCATTTAAAAACGAAAAAATATGAAACAAGATTTTTTTAATTTCCCTGACATTTACAAAATGGTTCATAACTTTTACATCTATCCATAGATTTTTTCAAATGGAAAGTGTTTTCTTTGTTAGCATGCTCTTTAAAAATGTGATAAAATAATTTTTCGTTTTTTTATATTTTTTATGGTTTTTTTTTTGTACCAGGAAAAAGTTTTTAAAAAAAATAATTTTTTTCTCATATCTTTGACGACTGTTACTAAACCAAAGATTCTACGTGAAAGCCATAATTGCAGCATATGTAGCCCTCATAAGTACCTTTAATTTGAGGCATAACACAATCAGGCTTATACTTGAAGAATTATGAATGTACTTTCCATGAAAGCTAGAATATAAAAAAACAAGTAAGGAAAGGCAGAAAGTCGGGCGGGGCCGACTATATAATACCCTACACCTCCCTAACAATGCGATAAGGGTCATTGCCATAATAATTTTGAATAATTGGTAAATGGGTAAAAACATATTATCTAATTCTGAAACGATAATCGCTAAATTAAGCAATATTCGTTCCTAAATTGTGAAACATCTTTCTGGAAAATTTTATTGATCGGAAGTAAAATACAACTTCTATAGCGGTTTAATACCAAATTAGAAGGAACATATATATGGAGCTTTAATATAAATCTGAACCGATCTTCCCTGAATACTCATTCATGTAAAAAGACCTTCTTCTGTCGAATTTCGTACTGATCGGATATAAAATACAGTCTCTACAGCGCTTACATGTCAAATCGGGGGTAACATATATATGGGAGCTATATCTAAATCTGAACCGATTTTCTCCGAATTTGGCAGTATTCTTTCATGTAATAAGAAACCTCTTTCTGCCGAATTTAGCACTGATCGGATATAAAATACAGTTTTTACAGCGCTTACAGGTCAAATCGGGGGTAACATATAATGGGGGCAATATCTAAATCTGAACCTAGTTTCTCCGAATTTGGCAGAATTCCTTCAAGTAGAAAGAAACCTCTTTTTGTCGACTTTCGCTCTGATCGGATATAAAATAACATTTTTACAGCGCTCACATGTCAAATCGGGGGTAACGTATATATGGGGGCTATATCTAAATCTGAACCGATTTCTTTCAAATTTAAAAGTGTTCATTCATATAATAGGAAACCTCTTTCTGACGAATTTCATACTGATCGGATATAAAATACAGTTTTTACAGCGCTTACATGTGAAATCGGGGGTAACATATATATGGGGGCTATATCTAAATCCGAACCGATTTTCTCAGAATTTGGCAGTATTCCTTCATATAATAGGAAACCTCTCTGGGGGCTATATCTAAATCTGAACCGATTTCTTCCAAATTTAACAGTGTTCATTCATATAATAAGAAACCTCTTTCTGCCGAATTTCAGACTGATCGGATATAAAATAATGTTTTTACAGCGCTTACATGTCAATTCTGGGGTAACATATATATGGGGGCTATATCTAAATCAGAACCGATTTTAAAAATTCAATAGGGATCGTCCTTGGGCCAAATAAAATATATGTGTAAAGTTTCGTCGAGATCGGACCATAATTCCGACCTGTACTTTGATTACAAGAATACATGCACAGACAGACGGACAGACAGACAGACAGACAGACGGACATAGCTAAATCAACTCAGAAAGTGATTCTAAGTCGATCGGTATAATAAACAATGGGTCTATTTCTTCTCCTTTAGGGTGTTACAAACAAGTGCAGAAAGTTATAATACCCTGTACCACAGTGTGGTGTAAGGTATAAAAAAATACCATAAACTATTTTTTAAATATTTTTTTCGTGTTTCTGACACCTAATTGCACCAGAAACCACATCCCATGGACAAACATTTTGGTGCATAGTGTAGATTACACTACTACTCCAAAATAAAGACATTTTCGGAGAAGGAGAAATCGACGGATTTTTTTTGGATAATACACACTACACAATACACTTTGTGGTATTGATGTACATAGTATTTATCCAAAAATTTTGCTGGGTAAACATAGGGTTAGTTAATTCAGGCCCAATTTTAGTACATAAGGTTTCGGAATAGATATTCTATGTCAAAAAAGAAAATAAGAGACACTTCAAGAAGTATATCTCCCAAAACAACCGAAACACCTGCTTAATCCCTTACCGTTGAAAATCGCCTGCCAAAAGTTAATTTATATCAAAAGTCAAAAGTACAAATCGATGGATTTTTATATCCTACAATACACTGTAGTACAGTGGTATAATAACCCTGTGCATTTGTTTGGTACGTCCAAAAGGATATGGGATAGATCCTTATTATACCGATCGGCTTAGAATCGCCTGATGTGCTATATACAAAAATATCAAAAATCAAATACACGTAGCCCGCGGAAACTAAAAATTCGCGATATGTTTCGAACATACCTCGTACATCCGTCTGTCCAAGTATCCTTGTCTCATTGTAATCAAAGTACAGGTGACAATTACATATTATCTGACAGCGATTAAGTTTGGTACGTTCAGATTTAGATATAGTCCCATATATTTTTGTGCCGATTTAGTATTAAAGCTCTATTGAAACTATATTTTAAGCCCGATCTTTATATAATTTCGCAGAAATGAGGTTTGCGATCCTAGTTGATGAAAATCTGTTTAGGTTATGATATTCCCATTTATTTGTTCCCTCCGATTCTTGATCTATGGAAGAATACTGTGCGTTTTAAGGTTATTGTAAAAAATCACTATACATAGGTCCCCACATATGAGCCAAAATATTTATTGAAAGTCCTTCTAATTATTTTAAATATGAGAATTTTATCGATTAACTTTATTTTTATTTAGAAATTAAAATTGGTCTGGTAACACTATGCAATAAATGAACACTTTTTGAAAAATACACGGACTTGACAGTATAGGTTCGATTCTGCTAACAAAGGGTAGTATAACCCTATTCTCGGTTTGGCGAAATTGGTGACCAATTTTTTTTATGGGCCTCCAAAGTTTCTGAAAATCAGTGGGCCCCTCGAAAAAAGCGTAATCAGCTTTTGTCCAACAACTTATTCAGACTTGGTGATACCGCTTAAGTATATTTGGCAATAATGTACCTAAAAATATGCTGAAAAAGTTTCTTAAATTTTTTGACAAAAAAAATTTTTTCCTGTACTTTTTTTTGAAAAATAGAAGGAAAAAAAATATTTGTTTTCACTTTCGTAATTTTGTACTAACAATGCTTGGCAATATTGTAGCCAACGTAAATCTGAACAACTTTTGTGAACATATCAATACAATCTAAACGTGTACAGGCACCCTAAATAGCTCAAAAAACCACATTGTACCCAAAAAATATTAGTATTTCACTATTATGCAACAGAAATATATTTTTTTTGGTATAGGGTATGTTCAGCAACTTTATAGAAAATATAAGGCCAATAATTTGTGGAACAATTAACTGTAATATTTGGCCCCATTTTAACAAATTGTAAAAAACACCCCTTAAACTGGGGAGGGCGGGGATGAAATGTTCTACAAAAGTGTTGGCCAGAAAATTTTACTATATGTGTCAGAACACACCAAAGCTCAAAACTTAACGCAAACGCCAAAAATAATAAAATAATAAAATAACTTGAAAAGTCCTAAAACATATTCTTCCAATTTCGGGCCGTAGAAATTGATATATAACTTTCCTTTACTAAATTGAGGGTATATCCAACAATATAGGTCAGTCAACCCATTGTTCGCAACCCATCAATAAACACGCAGTAAATTCGAAACGGGAAATCGAACAATATCAAATCTGTAACAATTATTGAAAAAAAATTACAATAATAATGGTCTTTGTAACGAAAATTACTTACGGACGAACGGACTTATCACAAATGACTTGAAAAGCCTGAAGCACTTATCTCTCAATTTTGGACATATATCGCATATATCTCCCAACAATTGATATATACTCTGCTTCACTAAAGTGAGGGTTTATTAAATAATATAGGTCAGTCAACCCAATGTCCACAACCCATCAATAAACACGCAGTGACTTTGTAACTGGAAACCGAACAATGTCAGTTCTGTAATGAATATTGACAAAAGCATTAATAATTGTCTTTGCAACTAAAATGTATTCAATACCAAAAACAATAGAAAAAACAATTAAAAAAACAAAAGTTTTGACTAGGAAACTCAAATCATATTCCACCTACTCGTGTCATATATAAAGCCAGTGCAAGCCGTTTAAAATCATCAGACAATTTCTGTACAACCAGTCCCAAGCCCAATCAAACTCACTTCAATATCAAAATGCAATTGGCAAAAATAATCGTTGTCCTTGTGGCGATGTTACTCGTAAGCGTATCAGCCCAACGTTGCCGAAGAAATCCACGTACGTTTCAAGCGACTTTTCCTAAAGAAAAATCTGATTATTTCCAGCGGCTAATGTTTTTCTTGTACAATTTTAGGTAGACACGACTGTCGCGGAGCTAGAAATGTAGGTCGAGGTGGTCGCGGTTGTAGTCCTGGTACTAGGTGGTACTTTGACACAAGTTCCAGAACTTGTCGGTCGATGCCTTATAGAGGATGTGGTGGCAATAATAATCGCTATTGTTCCAGAGCTGCCTGTCAACAACGTTGTATACGTCGATAAATATCGAGAAGAAAGAGAGAACGGACTTTGATAACCAGATTCAGTTATTTCCAATTGATTGGGATAAAAAAAAAACAATTTTAATATCAACTTAAATAAAAAAATATATGCAAAACAAATTTAAGGACTTTCAATAAATAGGCTTGTATGTTCTGAATTGTCATCGGTAAATCATACAAATTTAATCTCTTAATCCACATCAATTTATATTCTTACAAAATTTATTTAAATTTATTGAAGTGATATTTATTCGCCAAGTGCTCTACAGTCAACGATAAATCATATTTATGTATTTATTCTCTTAATCCACATCAATTACACTGTGTGTGCAAAATGCACTCTAAGAATGTATCCTCGATGACAACAACTTTCCCCCGCATAATTTTTCTGTGACATCACGTTTTCGAGATGTGTAGCCACATAGTTTGCTGGGTAAACAAAGAGGTTAGTAAATTCAAACACAATTTTAGTATAGAAGAAATAACAAAATAAAGGGGACACTTCAAGAAGTATTTCTCTCAAAACGCCCAATTGTCCCTCTCATCACCTTGTCCCCGAAAAACTCCGTTCAAAAATAATGATATAACAAAAGTCATAGAAATCGATGGATTTCTTTGGGTAATATATTCGACAAAATATTCCTTGTAAAAAATCAATATAGGTCCCCACAATTTTCTCCGAAACCACTGTATAGATATTTTATTAGTCTCTGAGACACATTTTTCAACCAGAAATTGTTTTAGGATACGTGGTTATTCCACATACGATACTAAACATCCTAGCGGGAGAGCCTGTGGTGGTACAGCTCTTATTGTCCAAAATAAAATCAAACATTATCCTGTGCCCGAATATAGGACTGAGCATATACAAGCAACTTCTATCGCTATCACAGGCACAAATCTGGTGATATCGTCGATATATTCTCCCCCTAGGCACAATATTAACTAAGATCAATTCATGGAGTTCTTCTCCACTCTTGGCACAAAGTTTTTGGTAGCAGGTGAATACAATGCCAAGCACACATTTTGGGGCTCTCGCCTCACTACTCCAAAAGGTAGACAACTACTTAAAGCCATAACATCTGCTAAACTAGATGTAGCTTCGAGCGGTCACCCAACATATTGGCCCTCAGATCTGAACAAAACGCCTGACCTTATTGATTTCGCTATAATAAAAAATATAAGGCGTGAACAATTATCTCTATGTCCATCACTTGATCTATCATCGGATCATTCGCCTACCATTTTGACACTGCTTTACAACAATCATGAAAATGGGTGTGACAGTTTGCCCAATAAGTATACCAACTGGCTAAAATATAAAAAATACGTTAGCTCACACCTATCCGATGGTGTATCGTTACGTACAACGGATGAAATTGAGGCCGCGATAAACCTATTCACAGACGTTGTAAACAGTGCTGTTAAAGTGGCTACTCGAAAAAGCGCATTCAAAAGAGATAACTCCAATAACCCAATAGGCATCCAAGCGTTAATCAATGGAAAAAGAAGCGTAAGAAGAGAGTGGCAACAATATCGCTCCCCAGCACTGAGAAAAAAACTAAAAAATTGCCAGAAGAGATTGAATTCAGCCCTAAAATCAGCCGAGGAAAGTGATCTAAAAATATATTTGCAATCTCTGGATCCAACCCAGAAAACAGATTATAGTCTCTGTAGGGCCACAAAAAACATGCGAGGTCCTGTCGCGCATGAATCCCCAATTCGCCTTGAAAATGGGAACTGGGCAAAAAGCACAGAAGAGAAAGTAAATGCATTCGCAAACTACCTCGAGTCCGTTTTTACACCCAACAGTGATACATCTGAAATCTATCCGCCCGTGATAGATATAATTTCTCACCCACACTATCCGCCCGTGATAAACGACACAATTCCTCGCCCAATCTATCCGCCCGTGATAGATGATACAATTTCTCACACAATCTATCCGCCCGGGATAAATGACTCAATTCCTCTCCCAATGTATCAGCCCGTGATAGATGACATAACTTCTCGCCCAATCGATCCGCCCGTGATAGACGATATAACTCCACGCCCAATCTATCCGCCCGTGATAGATGATTTAATTCGTCGCCCAATCCATCAGCCCGTGATAGATGATATAATTCCTGGCCCAATCAAGCTTAGAATAAAGGATGTTGAAAAATCTGTCAAAGAACTAAAATTAAAGAAATCGCCCGGAGGAGATGGTATAACAGCGAAAATGATTAAAGAACTTCCCTTTTCAGCCTTGAAAATTGTGTTATTTTTATTCAATGCAATTCTCCGTGTAGGTTACTTCCCCCTATCTTGGAAGAGGTCTGAAATCGTGATGATACCGAAACCAGGCAAAGATCCAACTCAAGTCAAATCCTATCGCCCTATAAGCTTACTATCGATACTTTGAAAAATGTTTGAGTCCATTCTCACGAAGAAAATCACACCTCACATAATTTCTCACAATATTATACCTGACCATCAATTTGGTTTTAGAAAAAGTCACAATACTATAGAACAGGTACACCGTATCGTAACCTGCATCAGAAGAGCTTTTGAGAATAATGAATACTGTTCGGCGTTATTCATAGATATTTCCCAAGCATTTGACAAAGTCTGGCACGAAGGACTTTTGTACAAAATATGTGACCTTCTGCAAATCAACACGCATAAACTGTTCAGGAGCTATTTGACTAACCGGTCTTTTCAAGTTAAATCAAATGGCATTTTTTCTAGCCCTAAGAAAATAAATGCTGATGTTCCACAGGGGAGCATTCTTGGCCCTATACTGTACGTTATTTTTACGGCAGATATGCCCATAACCAACTTTATGCTCACGTCTACTTTTGCGGACGATACTGCTTTCGTCAGTACACACAAAAACCCTTCAGTTGCGTCCGATCAACTGCAGTCGCATGTCCGAATCCTAGAAGAATGGTTAAAAAATGGAGAATAATGGTGAATGCCTCAAAGTGTACTCATGTTACTTTTACCCTGCGAAGGGATACAAGTCCTCCAATTTCTATTTTCAACTCACAGATTCCCCAAAAGGATCATGTAAAATACCTTGGAATCCACCTAGATCGGCGTTTGACGTGGTCGCGCCACATAGACTCTAAAGTAACTCAAATAAAACTCAAAACTAATCAACTTCAGTGGCTTATCAGCCAAAGATCTGCCCTAGATCCAGAGTATAAAGTTCTTTTATACAAAACGGTATTGAAGCCAATTTGGACATATGGTATCCAGCTCTGGGGTACAGCGCGCGCTTCAAATGTATGCAAATTACAAAGAAGACAATCGAATATTCTTCGTTTAATTACAGGTGCACCATGGTATATAAGAAACGCTAACATCCATAAGGATCTCAACATGCCAACAGTAAAAGAGGAAATTGAAAAATGTTGCCGGTGTTACGTGGGTAAACTATTCAATCATCCAAACATCCTGGCTCGAGAACTACTAAATTTTGAAGGTCATGACCGCCTTAGAAGGAGAGATACGCTGGACATGATATAAATTAAAACAAATCCTAATCAAAATCTAAAACAAAAAAATGAAATGAAATTATGAATTCCTAAATTTGAAATGTTAACCTTTTGTTTAAGTAAAAAAATCGTGTAAAGTCTCAATGGTTTGTTCGCAATGGCAACAACCCAGAGAATAGTATTTTAGGTTAAGATTTGTCCACTTATTGTTATTTTCATTGTATAATAATGAAAGATTCAATAAAAAAATGTAATGAATTGGAAAAAAAAAAAGGGTTAAGGAAGGGTTTGAAAATTCAGGAATAAAACCTTCGTATAGAAACCTTCGGAATAGAAGATCCATGTCAAAGAACGAAAGAAAGGAGACACTTCAGAAATATGTTCTCCCAAAACTCCCGACATCCCTGTTTCACCCCCTTACTCCTGAAAATCCCCCTCCAAAAATAATGATTTATCAAAAGTCGTGAAATTCGATGGATTTTTGGGTGATGTATTCGACAAAAATTACTTGTAAAAAATCACTATAGGCCCCCACAATACATTTTGTGGCAACCCAATGGTTTTTATACCCTACACCACACTGTGGTTCAGGGTATTCTGACTTTGTGCATTTGTTTGTAACACCCAAAAGGAGAAGAGATAGATCTATGGTTTATTATACCGATCGACTTGTAATCACTTTCTGAGTCGATTTAGCTCTGTCCGTCTGTCTGTAGATGTATTCTTGTAATCAAAGTACAGGTCGCAATTATGGCCCGATCTTGACGAAACTTTACACATATATTTTTTTTTGGCCCACGGACGATCCCTATTTAATTTGGTTAAAATCAGTTCAGATTTGGATATAGCCCCCATATATATGTTCGCCCCGATTTGACATGTAAGCGCTGTAAAAACTTTATTTTATATCCGATCAGCATGAAATTCAGCAGAAAGAGGTCTCTTATTATATGAATGAATACTGCCAAATTCGGAGAAAATCGGTTCAGATTTAGATATAGCCCCATATATATTTTACCCCCGATTTTACATGTAAGCGCTGTAAAAAGTGTATTTTTGATCTGATCAGTACGAAATTCGGCAGAAAGAGGTTTCTTATTTTATGAATTAATACTGCCAAATTTGAGGGAAATCGGTGAGATTCAGATATAGCCCACATATATATGTTACCCCTCATTTTAACATGTAAGCGCTGTAGAAACTGTATTTTATATCCGATCAGTAAAAAAATTGGCAGAAAGAGGTTTCTCATTACGTGAATTAACCCTGCCAAATTTGAGGGAAATCGGTTCAGATTTAGATATATCTCCCATATATATGTTACCCCCGATTTAACATGTAAGTGCTGTACAATCTGTATTTTATATCCGATCAGTAAAAAAAATCTACACAAAGAAATTTCTTATTATATGAAGGGATACATCCAAATTCAGAGAAAATCGGTTCAGATTTAGATATAGCCCCCATATATATGTTACCCCCGATTTGACATGTAAGTGCTGTAGAGACTGTATTTTATATCCGGTCAGTACGAAATTTGACAGAAAGAAGTTTCTTTTTCAATGAATACTCATTCAAGGAAAATCCGTTCAGATTTATATATAACCTCCATATATATGTTCCTCCTGATTTGGTACCAAAGCGCTATATAAGTTGTACTTTACTTCCGATCAAAATTTTCCAGAAAGATGTTCCTAATTTTTTTATATAAGCGCTATTTTAGAGACCTGAAAGGCTTCAGCGGAAATGAATATTAAAGCATTACTTAAACCAATTATTTCAAGGTAGTACCAATTATTCCAAGGTAGTACCTACCTAACATACCCTGCATATATTACTTATATTGTGTACGACCAAAAATCGGACTATTTATTGTTATTATTAGTTCAATTTTTAATTCCACACATTATATTAAACTCCTCTTTGGAATACGCCTTGACGTGGGGGGACCTAAGTACTTTCGTAAAAGAAAGGAAACTAATTATTCCAACTATTCAAAAAGAAATTCTTAATGTACATTGCCGAGGTGGTGTAGGGTATTATATAGACTTATATAGACGCCAGACTTTGTAACGAACCGCTGTCCTAAGTACAGATCCGACCTTGCTCAGGGAAAATGGGAGGGTAATTTGAGGACTGCCAGTTACACAACTTATTTAAAAGGGGATAGTAAATTTTGATAGAGGAGGTTAAAGAAATTTAGGAACAGAACGGACTGTCAAATATAAGTGATCATGCTTCGCGACTTACCCTATGTTTCATCAAATTTTAGTCGTTATTTAGTTCAAATCCATTATAAACATTGACAAATTTTAATTAAGATAAATTAAGGATATATTATCCAAATTAATGTCTATAAGTAATACCGAATTAGATATGAAAAATTGCAACGTGACAAAAATTAAAAAAAATGTATCTTTGCAATAAATGATTCTCGATTAAATTAACAGATAAAGAGCTTAAAATGTATGTAATATAAGGTTAGAGATTAGGTAATAATATGTAAGCTAAAGTAAAGTGTAATACAATAAATAAAAATAACTTACATGATTTCTCTGCCATGAAGCGATCGCTGCATCGTAGATTGGAGATAATTTCTATGTGGGAATTAGTGTGTTTAATTAAATATAATGTTAATAAATGGATTCCTTAAAATTAGGAGTGATATGATGTCCAACATTTTAGAATTGATGCTTGCAAAAACTTCATTTAATCTCGGGATTAATAATAGGCTTCATAACTTGAATTCTGGAGTCATTCGCATGGATTAAGATTATAATCGGAACTTATCGCTTAATTCTTCTTTGCATCCGACGAATATTGCATAAGATGATAGGCATATACATATAAATTGATTGAAGATACTAGGAATTTTTAGGTAGATTTTGATCCATTCGTTTCATTCATTGCGTGTAGAAACAAAACCTTCGCCATAGGCTTAATTCTTTAATCCATTTAACAGAAAAATCTCCAACAATATAGTAAGATTAACATGTCCCTTGATTCGCTCGTTTATTGAAGTATGTAGTTAACGGAAACTTGCATCAACGGGAATATAACTAATAATCTATCAACAGCCAATATCGAGATGTCCAATAATATTAATTTCTTGAATATATTTATATATACAAATTTTCTTTCACTATTTAATATAACAGAACGATGTTTTCGTTCGAAAGTTTTCTTCCAGAATGAATACATAAAAAAATTCTTTTCATTTTTTGAAAATTTTTGAAAACTCAAATTCTTACTTATGACTGAAGCAAACTATGTTACAAAAAAAATATTCATAAGTACCTTCATGCTCCACAATTACAACTTTAACCTTTCCTTACTGGTTAAAATATATCGTATTTATAGTTTATCTTTAAACAATTGAGAACAAAGGTACATTTCCAGACCACAAAAATCATTGGATGACCAATAATTACGATAAATTAAAAAAAAAACAATTTATTGCCATAAAAGTGTATTGAGAAATATTTTTGTCGAATACATCACCCACAAAATCCATCGAGTTCTACGACTTATAATACAGCATTATTTTTGGAGAGAAATATTCATGGATAAGGGGAAGAGTGAGGGTGTCGAGTGTTTTGGGAGAAATACTTCTTGAAGTGTCTCCTTTCTTTGATTCTTTGACATATAACATCTATTCCGAAATTTTCTGTACTAAAATTGTGTCTGAATTTACTAACCTCTTTGTTTACCCAGAAAATTTTGTGCCTAAATATTTCGAAAACGAGTTGTCACAGAAAAAAGCGGTTAGTGATATTCGAATTAGCGGGTCAAAACTATGCGGAGTACGTTGTTTTCATCATTTGAAAAATGTGGTATTTATGGCTAAAATTTGCTTATTTGAGACCGACCTCTGCACCGGAGATACAACAAAATTATAACTGATTTTATAAATTAGACTGTGATGAATTCTTGCCAAAATAGAATACAAACAGCAAAGATGCAGCTAAATTTCTTAGCAAATGTGGTGTTTATGGCTTAAACAAGCGTATTTGGGAGCGACATCTATAGAGCGAATATAACAAAATATGAACTGATTTAAAAAAGATTGACTGTAATAAATTATTGTCTAAACCAGTAAGGAAAGGCAGAAAGTCGGGCGGGGCCGACTATATAATACCCTACACCTCCCTAATAATGCGATAAGAGTGATTGCGATAATAATTTGGAATAATTGGTAAATGGGTAGAAACATATTATCTAATTCTGAACCGATAATCGCTAATTAAGCAATATTCGTTCCTAAATTGAGAAACATCTTTCTGGGGACTTTTGTAATGATCGGAAGTAAAGTACAACTTCTATAGCGCTTTGTAACCAAATCAGGAGGAACATATATATGGAGGTTATATATAAATCTGAATCGATTTTCCCTGAATACTCATGCATGTAAAATAGAAACCTCATTCTGTCGAATTTCGTACTGATTGAATATAAAATACAGTCTCTACAGCGCTTAGATGTCAAATCGGGGGTACCATATATATGGGGCTATATCTAAATCTGAACCGATTTTCTCCGAATTTGGCGGTATTCCTTAATGTAATAAGAAACCTCTTTCTGCTGAATTTCGCTGTGATCGGATGTAAAATACAGTTTCTACAGCGCTTGAATTTCAAATCGGGGGTAACATATATATGGGAGTTATATCTAAATCTGAACCGATTTTCTCCGAATTTGGCAGTATTCCTTAGAGTAATAAGAAACCTCTTTCTGCCGAATTTTGCACTGATCGGATATAAAATACAATTTCTACAGCGCTTACAGGTCAAATCGGGGGTAACATATATATGGGGGCTATATCTAAATCCGAACCGATTTTCTCCGAATTTGGCAGTATTCCTTCATGTAATAAGAAACCTTTTTCTGCCGATTTTCGCACTGATCGGATATAAAATACAGTTTTTACAGCGCTTACATGTCAAATCGGGGGTAATCTAAATCAGAACCGATTTTCTCCGAATTTAGCAGTATTCCTTCATGTATAAAATAACATTTTTACAGCGCTTACATGTCAAATCGGGGGTAACGTATATATGTGGGCTATATCTAAATCTGAACCGATTTCTTCCAAATTTAACAGTGTTCATTCATATAATAAGAAACCTCTTTCTGCCGAATTTCATACTGATCGGATATAAAATAAAGTTTTTACAGCGCTTACATATCAAATCGGGGCTAACATATATATGGGGGCTATATCTAAATCTGACATAGCTAAGTCGATCGGTATAATAAACGATGGGTCTATTTCTTCTCCTTTTGGGTGTTACAAACAAATGCACAAAGTTATAATACCCTGTACCACAGTGTGGTGTAGGGTATAAAAACATACAAACTGCCAAGTTTTAGTAGCTTAAATAAGCGTATTTTGGAGCGACCTCTATAGACTATAACAAAATATAAACCGATTTGTACGATTTTGCTGTGTTGACTTCTTGTCAAAATAAACTGTAAAGTTTCTGCTAAAATGCTTTAAAAATGTTGTATTTAAGACTCAAAACCCGTATTTCTAAGTATAATTCTGGAAATGAAATTGTTATTCAGACTTAATGTACTGAGACGTGTCAGAAAGGCCAATGTCGCTTATATTCTTCCGTCTAAAATTGAACATTGGATATATATATCAGTAGTTCGCCCAATACTCTTTTACGGCTACTATCAAACGTTCAGAGAACTGCCTGCCTATGCATAAGCGGAGCTTTAAGGACTACAGCGACTGAGTCTCTACAAGCCCTACTCCATATACTGCCGACAAATATCGTGGCGAGAGAAGTTGCAACCAGAGCGGCAATAACATTAAACTGTCTATTAATGTTGAGGTATAAGAGCTGCGGCCACATGAGTATATCAAAAGATAGTGATATGGTCACCGACCTAGTGGACTATATACAAACGGTGTACACCTTTGAGAAAAACTTCACCACTATGATATCTGCCAGAGAGGAGTGGGTTGGCAGAATACCTGGAAATATAAATCATCTTCACTTCTACACCGATGGTTCGAAGCTTTGGTTTCGTAGTACCCTGTAAAGAGCTCAGTCTTGATATAACTGCCAGATAGCTGCAGTGTTTATCAGGCCGAGGTAATGGCAATAAGGTAAGTCGACAAGTGGCTGAGTCGCAACATAGTGACGAGCACTGGCATTGTCATCTATTCGGACAGTCAGGCTGCCATCAATTCTCTGAAGACCACATCGCTAAATACTCAAACAGCCCTCGACTGCTGCAGATCTCTTAACGAGATGGCTGAGCAGTTTTAAGAAAAAAATTAAAAAAGTTTGATTCAGAAGTTATGAGCAATTTAAAGATTACGATTTTTTCAAAAAGGTTTATTCATTCAATCGCGTGAAACTACTGAAATACTTGACTGATTTGTATATAAATACTATACCTTGTTTTGAAGGTACTGTTAATTACTTTCAAAAAATAAAAGCTGCCTTGTAACACCCCATAATAATTTCTAAAGTTTTTACCATTTTTCGAAGAAAAATCATCGTTTGGCATGTAATGACTCATATACAAACAAAAAGAGCATATAAATATATTATGAAGACAAGCGTTACTTGCGTACCAACCAGATAGACAGACATACTGACTTTACTCAAATGACTTAAAAGGTCCTAAAATGGATTTCCGCCACATATACATAGGGTCTTAGGTCACTCCTTCGATGTGTTACACCTTTGGCGAGTAGCAACTGACATATATACCCTCCACCCCTAAATGGAGAATTGTATTTTTGTACTTTTACTGAATCACAAGTTAAAATGGTCATTGTTGTCAAATTGAATCTAGTGCAAAAATATACTTTGTAGGTTTTACTATACTCAATTTCCTTTGAATTAGAAGTCGTTCATCCCCCAAAATTTGTGCATGATTTTGTGTTTATGAAGAAATTACATTGTCACATATTAAACCATCGAATGACCAAAGAAATTCACTCTTATACTAGAATCTCTTTGGTCTCCTCTAGTACTTGTCCTGATTTCAATTTTTTTCATCAACTGAATCCGATATGTGAGCAGGGTGACATAGTTACTTTACCTGTCACTTCTTGCCAAATCAAACCGAAATTGTCATAAAGTTACAACGAGACACTTTTATTCTTGTGTAACAACTGGCAAAGAAGTGTCCTTCAATCGTCAAAACTTATAGAGGACACTCATATGCCTCCCCAAACCTTCCAACATCTTCTGACATATGCCGTTGTTTGTCGTTGGGCAATATTTATTTGACTGGACACATGGGCAGATGATTTTGTGAAGAGGAAAAATAAAAAGAATGAAAAAAAAACACAACTTCCAGAGGTGACTTTATTAACACATTTGGACAAGTGGACACCAGACACCAAAGTTTGCAAGAGAAAGTTTGCAAAAAAAAAACGAAATCGTAAACAAATTAAAGAAAAAACTAATTTTCTTCGAAAAAGAATGTTTTTTATTTAAAATAAATAGTTTCATGTTAGCATCGGCTCTCTAAACTAAAAACAAGTAAAATGAAAAGTATATTATTCTGGTAACTGTACCTTATGGACGGTTCCCCAATGATACAACATACGAGTATACTCGTATATGTAGACATCTTTGAGCCAGGGAGCAATTGTGTCTGCCTGTAGCTCCGTCGGCAAGACATTGTATGGTCCTGGCGACTAAAAAGGTTTAAAGCTTTTGATAGCCAAAGGAATTCTAGATTCTGTTACTCTCACACTGGCGACCTCTGATGGCCTAGAAAACACTGCAGGTGTCGGCTCACCTGTGGACATTTGTATGCCAAGAGATTCGCTGAAGATGCCTGTCCCTGTGCCTACATCCATTTTTGAACCGTCAGTAAGTGTACATATATTGCATGGCACTCCAAAGGTAGGTTTCCGCATGACCAGTCTGTTCTGGGTGGGATCATTATGTCGAGATTTGAGGAAAATTTCTGAACTGGAGAAAAATAGTCTGTCGGTTCTGTCAAAATCCTTAGATCAGACATTCATGATGCCTCATTGAGAATGGCTAAGTGGCCGAGCGGAGTCTGAGAGCGCACTTTGTGGCACTGCACTTAATAAAATGACGTACAGGTTGAAGGTTCAATGCCATCTTTCCAATGAATAGTACTTGGCTTGGGCACCCAGCTCTTACCTATGAAGTTTCTGCACGAGTATAATGCGTTCAATCCCTTTTTTACTCTTTCGGCCTAATATTGGTGTAGGATTATCTGTAGAAACCGGGCCATTGTCAGGTTTCGCCACCACCGTTATAACTGTCTGTGTCCGCAAGAAGCTCATCTTCACAGTATTAACTCCTCCCCATAAGAAACTTGTGATCCCGCCAGATGCAGATCTGAATCTTGCTTATAGGGAGTTTCATCTTTATATGGTTAGGTTAGGTTAGGTTAGGTTGAAGAGAGGAGACGTTTAAACGTCTCATGTCCATGGACATACACTTAAGCCAGTGGTTCGGCCTGTTGTGCGCTCCTTATTTATGATCTTTTAATACCTCACGAGTTACAGAAAATCGGTACTAGACACGAATTTTCTCAGTATCTTCCAGTCATATTCTCTGAGATGAGTCAAGTCTGGTGATATGTCGGACCCGAAATGTTGGGATCTTGCATGTGTGAAAGCCGGGCAGTGACACAGAAAATGTTCCATCGTTTCGATGTTTTCTCTGCATGCCCTGCATTCGTCGTTTCCTGCTAGTCCTATGCGATGAATATGTGCTTGTAAGCTTGAGTGTCCCGTTAGAACACTCATCATCTTACTAATATCGATCTTGTTTAGTTTCAGAAGACTTCTTGTTTTCTTTTCATTTGGGTCACCCCACAGTATCTTTGCAGTTGCTCCTACTGTTGCGCTATTCCACACAGTTTTATGAGCCATCACTGCCCAGTGCTTCAACTCATTTTTCGTGGCTTCGAAAGGTTTCCAATTTTCCAAGTTTATTACTCGAAGTTCTCTGCCCTTTGAAGCCAAGTTGTTTGCCCGTTCATTTCCAATCACTCCGTTGTGTCCTGGTACCCAGCAAATACGCAATTGACCATGGGCTGAGTAATCATTTATCGTTCATTTACAGTCCAACACAGTTCTGGATTTGACCCTTTCCGATGTTATTGCTTAAATCGCCATTTGGCTATCTGTGAAGATGTTGGCATATTTAGGCTTTGTCGTGTTACTGAGCCAGTTCACACACTCCGTGATTGCTCGAACTTATGCTTGAAATACCGTGTTATGGTCAGGGAGGCGGAAGTGAAGTTCGACTTCTGGTTCATCAATAAAAGTCCCAGACCCGTCCTTCCTCCTCGCTTGGGCCCATCCGTGTAGCAGCTGGTTCCCACTGGCACATGGGCCAAAGTTCCACAGGAGCGTCTGTCTGGAACAAACGTATCACAGGTAGCTGTAAGCCGCACTTCAGGAATGCGGTCCGAGATTTTTGGCGTTTGAATGTGACCAACTAGATATTCTAAAATCTTCTGATGGTAGATTCATCTTTATATACTATAATGGTGTTATCTGGAAGAGTATTTTTCGAATTTCCTGCCTCATCGCTTTTGTAAACCTTAAGCTGGATTTTTGTTGAATCCAAATGATACCATGCCATCAGACTTGACGAGACTATGCACCTCATCTAATCGATCGACCTTCTAGTTGCTAGTTGGAAGCCAGGAATTGCAGACCTTCAACATCTTAGTGATGGATTCCACATCGGCTGCTAATGCCGGAATACAGGCATGTGCCTGGGCCGTGACCGAATATCCTCCTGGTTGACAATAGCCAGTGCCGCAACCGGCCTTTTTTCACCAATCTTCTGCAAAGCGCAGCAGTAGCACTCAACAGAGCGCATAATACTAAACCGTAATAGTTTTATGTGGCCCTAATGGGAGAGACGGGATGTCCTCTTTGTAGACAACATCCAGTGATGTACCGAGCCAGATTTTGCCAGATATCTTCAAAGCGTAGCGGTAGCATTCAACAGAGCGCATATTACTAAAATGTTTTAGTTTGATACCAGCCTAAGTCCATGCAATCGGAACCCGGACCCGGCAGCTTCTCAAGAATATTGAAGAAAACAGAGCACTGTGAGTACTCTATTTCACTCCATTTGCCCCTGGGAATGTTGTTGTCTCCCTCTCCCCTGTTGATGACATCCAGTACCAAGCTGCCCTTAGCAACTTCAGCAATGGACCGAGGATGGACGCGTTATCATAGAATGAGTAAAAATTTTCTCCGTTCTGGTACCTGTGCCATACAGAGCACCAAATTCCGTATTAATGGGAGATTTTTTGACAAATTTCTTATTGAGAGCTCATCTGTTTTCGTGTAACATGTTACTGTCAAACATGTTCAGTTTAGTCTATAATTAACCCTTAATTGACTTACAAACGAACTACGCTGGCAGATTATTGAATTTAATTATCAAAATGCATGGACGGTTAAGATAGTGCATCGTGCCCTTCTGCGACTTCAGCGACGAAGCTCATATATGCTTGAGTGGATACAAACTAAATTGAGTGTGAAAAGATGGCAGAAGCATTGCAAGAACTGCACCGTTTAATGCACTGTTTGGAGTGGATTATGGGCTGGTGGCATCATTGGACCGTACTTTTTCAAAGACGTTACAGTGAATGGCGAGCGCTACCGTGCGATGATTACAAACTTTTGTTTTTGTCCAAAATGAAAGAGCTGGACTTGGCTGATATGTGGTTTCAACAAGACGGTGCCACATGCCACACAGCACGCGAAACAATCGGCCAATTGAGAGGAGAGGTGAACAATTTATATCACGTTTGGGGCAGGTCAATTGGCCGCCTAGATAGTGCGATTTAAGGCCTTTAGATTATTTTTGTGGGGCTTTGTTAAGGCTCATGTCTGTAGGGACAAGCCCGCAACGGTTGACGCACTGGAAGTCAATATTGAAGAATTTATTCGATATGTTGGAGATATGCTGGCTTTGGATTATAAATAAATAAATTGAAATTGAAATTGAATTGAAATTGAATATGCCAAAATTGGACCCAGCGTATGAATCATTTGAGGCGCTGCCCCGGTCAACATTTATAAGAAATCATCTATAAACATTGAATTATATAGACCGTTCTATCGATTCAAATAAAGATTTCATACATTTCTCTAAACTTTATGAGTTTTTTTTAATCAAATCCGAAAGCTCTTAAAAATCACTCGTTATATTTCTCACAAAGTGTGGGTATATTTAAGTTCGATAACACAGTACAACACATGATTTTGGGAGTCAATTCTGAGAATTGGACGTAAAAGTAGCCCCAAAAATAAGAACTTCTGCATCATTCGTTTAGTGAAGTTGGCTCAATTAATAATTTAATGGCCATACGAGTCTGAAGCAAAGTTGTAGATACTGAATAGGAGAACAAACATGCAGAACTAACAAAGTCATAAAAAATGTGTCAGTAAAATATTTAAAAATAAGTATACGTAATATGTCATATGTAATAAGTAACACGTAATACATAATACGTAATGCGTATACGATTAAAACAGAACATTAAAACAGAACAGAAAATTTTAGCGATTTTTCGGGTAGGTTTGTTCCGCATTTTTTGTTTGTTCTCCTATTTAATATCTACAACTTTGCTTCAGACACAAAAGAGATATTCCGTACGGTATACCGAGAGCAAAAAAAAATCGTATGGCCATTAAATTTGTAATTGAGCGAACTTGACTAAACGAATGATGCAGTATTTCATATTTTTGGGGCTACTTTCACGTCCAATTCTCAGAATTGAGTCCCAAATCAATGAGCTGAAAAATTCTGTACTGTGTAAGTCGACTGAAATTTGCAGACTTATTATTTCTGGCAAATATTTTTTTATTGGTTTAATTGATAGTGTTTCTTTCTATTCCTGATTTTTTTCCGAATTCGATTCAATATCTCTACTGAGGTAATCAAAAGCTCTTTCATATTAACCGACGTATACAACGTCGTTCACAGGCAGCTTTGGAACAATAGCGATTATTGATGCCACGACATCCCCTATAAAGCATCTCATAACACGATCTGGTTCTAGCGTCATACCACCACCTAGTGCCAGGAGTACAGCCGCGACCACCGCGACCTACATTTCTACCTCCTTGACAGCTGGGTTTACCTAAAATTAAAAAAAATAGCCATTGGAAATAGTCATAGTTTTCTCCAGGAAATGTAGCGTTAAACTTACGTGGCTTTGCTGGGCATTGGGCTGATATGCCTGCGATTAACATCGCCACAAGGCAAACGATCATTTTCGTCAAATGCATTTTGAAGATAAGTGAATTTGAATGGGGATTGTGAATGGTAGTACTGAAATTGGCTGATAATCTGAAGTAGCTTCCACTGACTTTATATACATAGCTAGATTAAATGTAAATTAGTTGTATATTTTGTTCTTTGTATTGTATTTTATATTGAATTAATTTTACTTGTAAAGACAATTACTCTTGTTTTGTGTAGCTTTATTACCGAACAGATAATGTTCGGTTTCCCATTGCGAATACACGTTTTTATGGATGGTTAGCGGACAATAGGTTGACCTATATTGCTAAATATACCCTCACTTTAGTGAAGCACATCGAAAGAGTGACCTTATATTTATATAAGGTCACTTATATTTATGACCTTATATTTATATAAGGTCACTCTTTCGATTTATATTTGTTTCGGGTCATTTAAAACCATTTGATTTAAGCTTCAATTTAACGCATATGTCGACCTGATCGGGCATATACTCCAATAATTATAGTACATATACTAAGGGTACCTTCGACGATAATAGCATTTTTAATACAATTTTTTTTTAAACAAAATGTACCCATAAATTTTTGGATTTGATTTTATATAACAGTATGCCACAATCTATACAAAAAAAATTTTAGGTCTAGGACACAAAAAAAATGTTTGTTGCGTACTGTTACCGAAGGGGTTTGAATTCCTTATAACTTTTTTAATATAATTCTTATTCCCTCGCCTTAGAGGGCTCATTTGCTACGAGCGAAAAGTGTAACACATCGAAGGAGTGACCTAAGACCCCAAGTATGTTTGGTGGAAATTCGCTTTGGGTAATTGTAAGTCATTTGAGCAATGTCCGTCCGTCCGTCTGTCTGTCTCTCTGCTGGCTGGTGCGCACGATAACTCTCGGAAGGAGTAACCGATTGACTTCAAATTTGGTATGCGGTAATATTTTTCTCAATTTCCGGCTAAGAGTGAGGATGGACCATATTGGTACACTCCTTCTAGTACATCCCACACAAAGGGTTAACAATTAGTGAAATATTGATTCTTTAATGATTCTATGCGAAGCAACAAATGGCCACCACTTGCAAGATATAAGTTTTCATAATGAAATTAAAAAAATGTTCCACTAAAATACTGTATTTAAAGAAAATAATAATAATTATGTCTTAAAAAAAGATATATGTAGTAAACTCAAACCCCTTTGGTTAGCCACCATGTATAACCTCGGGTCTGTCCAGCTCGTCAGTTGCTTGATTCGCAGCAGTTCTTCACTAAGGTGAGAATATATTTAGCAATATATGCCACTCCGCTGTACGCAATTTGTTAATAAAAACCATACGAATTCATTCATAATGGAAAACGGAACAATATCTGTTTTGTAATAAATAATGACAAAATAATAATAATTGTTTTTGCAACTAAAATGAATTCAGTATAAAATACAATACAAAAAAAAGTTTTGACTAGGAAACTCAAATCCTATTCCACCAGTTCGCGCCATATATAAAGCCACTGCAAGCTACTCCAGATCATCAGACAATTTCGGTCCTACCAGTCACAATCCCAATCAAAACCACTTCAACACCAAAATGCAATTGGCAAAAATAATCGTTGTCCTTGTGGCGATGTTAATCGTGAGCGTATCAGCCCAACGGTGCCGAAGAAATCCACGTAAGTTTAACGAGACATTTTTCTAAATAAAACTCTGATTATTTCCAGCCGCTTATATATTTCTTTTACAATTTTAGGTAGACACGACTGTCGCGGAGCTAGAAATGTAGGTCGCGGTGGTCGCGGTTGTAGTCCTGGTACTAGGTGGTACTTTGACGCAGGATCCCGAACGTGTCGGTCGATGCCTTATAGAGGATGTGGTGGCAATAATAATCGCTATTGTTCCAGAGCTGCCTGTCAACAACGTTGTATCCGTCGATAAGTATGGAGAAGAAAGAGAGATCGGACTTTGATAACCAGAAGCAGTTATTTCCAATTAATTCGAAAAAAAATAAAAAACAAATCAATGTTATTATTAACATAATTAAAAAAACTTTATGCAAAACAAGTGAAGGAACCTTCTATGCCTATTTTGAATGATCCAGGGGCTCAAAATTCATAAGCTAAGGTTTCTTCAGCAAAGATTCTTGAAATGACCCGTAGAACAAGAATTGCGATGCGCCTTTGTACGTTTTTTATATATTCTTGCATATTTTGGAAAAAATACTTATTTTCAAAGAACCGGGAGCTCGAAATTCATTTAAGAGCTATGTTTTCATCGACAAAGTTTCTTGGAAAGACCCATAGAACAAGAATCGCTATGCGCCCTTGAATATTTTTTCTGTCCCCTACAATTCGACCCACCCTACTAGGTATTGTTTTAATTCACATTAATTGTATTCTTATAAAATGTATTCAAATACGTTTATTGCTCTCCATCAAAAACTTGTTAAAACAAAAACAAATAAAAGCGTTAAGTTCGGCCATGCCGAATCTTATATTGGGTGATCAATTTCGAGGTCCCTACTTTTTTAAAGAAAACCGGTAAGGAAAGGTTAAAGTCGGGCGGGGCCGACTATATAATACCCTACACCACCTCGGCAATGTACATTTATAGTTGAATAGTTGGAATAATTAGTTTCCTTTTTTTACGAAAGTACTTAGCTCCCCCGCCACGTCAAGGCTTATTCCAAAGAGGAGTTTAATATAATGTGTGGAATTAAAAATTAAACTAATAATAATATTCCACATATTTGCATTTACTGTGGTTATTATTAGCCTTAACACAATAAATAGTCCGATTTTTGGTCGTACCCAATATAAGTAATATATGCAGGGTATGTTAGGTAGGTACTACCTTGGAATAATTGGTACTACCTTGAAATAATTGGTTTAAGTAATGCTTTAATATTCATTTCCGCTGAAGCCTTTCAGGTCTCTAAAATAGCGCTTATATAAAAAAATTAGGAACATCTTTCTGGAAAATTTTGATCGGAAGTAAAGTACAACTTATATAGCGCTTTGGTACCAAATCAGGAGGAGGTTATATATAAATCTGAACGAATTTTCCTTGAATACTCATTCATTGAAAAAGAAACTTCTTTCTGTCAAATTTCATACTGACCGGATATAAAATACAGTCTCTACAGCACTTACATGTCAAATCGGGAGTAACATATATATGGGGGCTATATCTAAATCTGAACCGATTTTCTCTGAATTTGGAAGTATCCCTTCATATAATAAGAAACCTCTTTGTGTAGATTTTTTTACTGATCGGATATAAAATACAGATTGTAGAGCGCTTACATGTTAAATCGGGGGTAACATATATATGGGGGCTATATCTAAAACTGAACCGATTTCAAATTTGGCAGTGTTAATTCACGTAATGAGAAACCTCTTTCTGCCAATTTTTTTACTGATCGGATATAAAATACAGTTTCTACAGCGCTTACATGTTAAAATGGGTGGTAACATATATATGTGGGCACTGCATACAAATACACATCCTGACAAATTTTTAGCGACCTACTATCAAAAATGGCGAATTTATTAACGAAATTCAAAAGGACCTTAAGAGAAATTATTTCTTTTTTCATAGTTACAAATTCACATTTCACGCAATTTCCACAAACCATTTGTAAATCATGTTTGTGTGAATATATATATGCGTCATTTTGTTTAGGTATTACGTGAATCCTCCGTTTTTCTAACGACAACATTTTTCATTTTATTTAGTTTTTGCTTCTCCTGTAAAATTTTTAAATATGATGCTAGACCCTTTCTCGTTTGTGATGACGATATATATGTTCCTCCTGATTTGGTATCAAAGCGCTATAGAAGTTATACTTTACTTACGATCATTAAAACATTCCACAAAGATGTTTCTCAATTTAGGAACGAATATTGCTTAATTTATCGATTATCGGTTCAGAATTAGATAATATGTTCCTACCCATTTGCCAATAACTCCAAATTATTATCGCAATGACCCTTATCGCATTTCTGTCTTTCCTTACCGACTTTCTGCCTTTTCTTACTGGTTATACCCCCACTATTGTGAACGAGGGTATGTATCAGTTGCTGCGGCCCAAAAGTGTAGCACATCGAAGGATTGACCTAAGTGGCCCCAAGAATATTTGGCGGAAATCCGTTTTGGGCCATTTTATGCCATGTCCGTCTGTCTGTCTGGCTGGTGTGCACGATAACTTTTGACAGGAGTAACCGACTGACTTCAAATTTGGTATGAGTTTTATTTTTTTCTATCTCAGGCTAAGATTAAAGATGGGCTATATTGATTCACTTCTTCAAGTACCTCCCTCACGAAGGGTTAACATTTTGTAAAAAACTTATTTCTCATAATTTATTACTACCACTGCGAATATTTCACATTTCCACAAATAGTATTAGTTTCTTGGTCGCTATCATCTTGAGAAACACGGTCGCTATCATCTCGAATATATGGGGGTTTTCCAATAAGAGTGGCATGATTTCTTTGAAAACAAACACACTTATTGTTAAGGAAATTCAAAAGTTTTTTATTTAGTGTGAAATACAATCGATACACTTAAGTTCTAAATAAAACGTCATTCAAATGGCCCCCTGACTTCTTCTGCAGGAACGCAATTTTCGAGCACTTTTTCCACTAAATCAAGTCGTATGTCATGAATGGCACGTTCAACACTGACTTGTAAAGCTTGAAGAGAGTTTTATTTCTAAAGACCAACGACTTCAAATAACCCCACAAGAAATAGTCTAATGGTGTTAAATCACAACTTCTTGCAGGCCATTCAAAATCACAATTTCTTGAAATAATCGAATCCCCAATCTTTTCTCGCAAAAATTCAATTGTTTCATTTGCTGTGTGGCACGTAGCCACAACCGCTCAATGGCAAGAAGGTAGCTCTTAATGAGAGCTAAAATATTGCTCATGGGTGTCAAGGTCGTAGGTCGACTGGAAAGTTTTTTTTTGGATTTAAAACAAGTAAGAAAGTTCACCTTGAGTCTCCAAAAAATATTTGTAAATTAATTTATTTTTTTGTTTTGTTTAAATTATTATCACTTTAAATTGCATTTAATAACTTTAAAGTAAGTATGGTATTAAAGTTAAAAGCCGTTTACTTTTGGTACAAAATTGTCCATTTGTGTGAGAGGTACCAAAATGGCGAACCAATAACAGTCACTTTTCTCCGAACTCTAGGTATTTGATGTGGGAGGTACCAAAAGGAGCTTGGCAATAATGCCCATTGTAGGTACTATTAAACCATTACACTGTACAAAATTTCAAGTCTTTAAATGCACTGGTAATAAGGTTATAAGCTATTAACTTTTGGTTCAAAAATGTCCATTTGTGTGGGAGGTACCAAAAGGGGCTGGGAAACTTCGCCCATTTTTCTCGAGGTAATAGTGTCTAATAAGCTTATACTATGTGTAGAATTTCGGAGGATTCAAAAAAGTAGCATAGTAGTTATTAAATAATCAATATTTCACTAAATATTAACCCTTTGTGGGGGAGGTACTAGAAGGAGTGGACCAATATAGTCCATCTTCAAACTTAGCCGGAGATAGAAGAAAATATCACCGCATACCAAATTTGAAGACAAAGGGTTACTCCTTTCGAGAGTTATCGTGCGCACCAGCCAGCAGACAGACGGACGGACGGACATTGCTCATTCCACTTAAAATTACCCAAAATGGATATACGCCGAACATACTTAGGGTCCTTCGATGTGTTACACTTTTGTTCGTAGCAAATGATATATACCCTCCTCTCTGAGGTGAGGGGATAAAAAAATTGACTTGGCATCATTTTTAAATGTGAACGGAAAGTTTATTTTTGCTCTAGTTCCTTAACGGTACGTCGGGTCGGGAATCGGTCAATGGCAAAAAGATAGATGTTAATGCTCATTGGTGTCAAGGTCGTAGGACGACTGGAAAGTGTTTTTTTTTTTGGATTTTTAAATGGACTTAGCGCACGAAAAGTTACAATTGGAGAACGATTATTTTGATAATAAAACTGAATAATTTGTAAACGTTGTTCTTGCGTATATCTCTCCATTATGAAATTGTTAACACTACAGAATACAATGAAAAACAAATGACAGATCATGACATATTACAAATGACCGAAACGTCACTTCAAAATCATATCATCCCTATTGGAGAACCCGTTATATGGGGCAATATCTAAATCTAAACCGATTTGCCATAAATTTAGTAAGTACTGCCACTAAGTATATCAAGAGACTTCTTTGTGTTAATATTTATTCAAATCGGTTAAAAAATTTGGCTTTTACAATGCATATATGTCAAATCGGAGGTACATATACATATATGGGAGGTATATGTAAATCTGAACCGATTTTGAACGATTTCAAAACAGATCGCTGTGCTAAATTTCATCACAATCGGACCATAAATACGACCTGTACTTTGATTACAACGGTACATCTACAGGAGGTATAATAAACTATGGGTCTATTTCTTCTCCTTTTGTCTCAGACAAACAAATGAACAAACTCATAATACTCTGAACCGCAGGTGGATGTAGAGAATACAAATTAGAGCTTAACAAACCTATTTATTGAAAGTCTCTCGGCTTGCTTTGCATAAAGTTTTTTATTTAAAATTTAGAATTAAAACTGTTTAGTTTTGTTTTCTTTTTATGAATTTGTCTCATTGGAAATAACTGCGTCTGTTAGTCAAAGTCCGTTCTCTCTTTGTCCTTCATATTTATCGACGGATACAACGTTGTTGACAGGCAGCTCTGGAACAATAGCGATTATTATTGCCACCACATCCTCTATAAGGCATCGATCGACACGTTCTGGATGTTGCGTCAAAGTACCACCTAGTGCCAGGACTACAACCGCGACCACTGCGACCTACATTTCTAGCTCCGCGACAGTCGTGTCTACCTAAAATTGTAAAAGAAATATATCAGCCGCTGGAAATAATCAGAGTTTTATTTAGGAAATGTCTCGTTAAACTTACGTGGATTTCTTCGGCACCGTTGGGCTGATACGCTAACGATTAACATCGCCACAAGGACAACGATTATTTTTGCCAATTGCATTTTGATGCTGAAGTGATTTTGATTGGGATTGTGACTGGTAGTCCTGAAATTGTCTGATGATATGGAGTAGCTTGCAGTGGCTTTATATGTATATGACTCGACACCTAGTTTAAACTATTGTTTTTTGATTTATATAGCATTTTATATTGTTGGAATTTTATTTGTAAAGGCAGCTGTTATTGCTTTTGTCAATAATTATTACAGAATTGATATTGTGCGGTTTCCCGTTCCGAATTCACTGCGTGTTTATTGATGTGCTGCAGACAATGGGTTGACTGACCTATATTGTTGAATAAACCCTCACTTTAGTGAAGCAGAGTAATCTATCAATCTATCGATCCGAATTTGGGAAAAATATGTTTTTGGGACTTTTCAAATCATTTGTGCTATGTCTGTCCGTCCGTAAGTCTATATACTCTAAAGGCCCAACTATAATATGCATAAGCTAGCTTAAGCAACTGTGCGAATGCATGAAATCGTATGTGCCAAACTATAATGTACTTAAATAAACTTTTCGTTAAGTTCTCTCAGTTCCCATTTACTTAAGCAGGGTGCGAAACTTAACGCACATTCCGTACGGAATTCCTTATTCATATTATATTTGGGCCTTAACTCTTGAAAGGAGTAATCACTTGAAAATTCTCAGGCAAAATTCAAAAATGGGTCATATGTTGTCCTCTCCTTCTGCTTCGTTCTTTACAAAAGGGTTTACATTCAATGAAACATTAAATTGTTCATTACCTTCGCTCAGGAGAAACTTTTGTAATATCATAGATATAAATATTTTCTTAATTACCATCAACGAATGAAAATCGTCGTTATTTCCACTCCACATTTGGTACCTCTCACACAAAGGACCATTGTCTGAAACAAATAAAATCGCTCATTTAGATATATATGTAACGTCATAACTCAAAATATGACATTTCACTTAGGTTTGATTTAAATGTTCTGTACAAAAATAACATTTTGGGAGAATGGGATGACATAACTTCTGAAGTGGGCCAAATATTATTGTCTTCCTAAGGTATCAGCCTAATCATGAATTAGCTTATAGATATTGAAATTTAGTATGACCAACTCCAAAAAAAAAACATTTTGAGTTGTGACGTTCTTTTTCTAAATAAACCATATGTACCCTCCCTCCTTCACTAAAGTGCGGGAGTATGTATTGAACAGTATAAATAAAACCATCCATCAATACAAATGCAGTGTTCTTTTATAATTATTGACAAAAGCAATAGTGATTGGCTTTACAAAAAAATTAATTCAATATGAAATATACAACAAAGAACAATAGTTGCACATGCAAATCATCTATGCCATGTCATCTACTTTTGCTGCCTATATAAAGCCAATGCAAGTCATTCCAGATCATCAAACAATTCTCGTACTACCAATCGCAATCAAATACACTCATCATCAAAATGCATTTGGCAAAAGTAATCGTTGTCCTTGTAGCGATGTTAATCGCAGGCGTATCAGCCCAATGCCCAATGAATCCACGTAAGTTTATAGCGACATTTTCTAAAGAAAACTCTGACCATTTTCAATGGCTTTTACTTCAAATTTTTAGGTAGACCCGACTGTGAAGGAGGTAGAAATGTAGGCCGCAGCACCCGCGGTTGTCGTTCTGGCACTAGATGGTGGTATGACGCTAGATCGAGAAGGTGTAGGTCAATGTCTTATAGAGGATGTGGTGGCAACAATAATCGCTATTGCTCCAAAGCCGCCTGCGAGCAAAGATGTGTCCGTCGGTAAATATGGAAAAAGAGAGCAAACGAATTTTGATTATATATATGAACATGGAATCAAAACAATTTGTATTAAAACAAACCAAAATTAATCATTAAATAATATTTGCAAATAAAATGTAAAAATGCATTTCTGTCAACTGATTAAAGTCGATCCCCACTTTATGCGAAATTTAGTGGGGTATTTTTTATTTTGTGTGGGATATGGACAATTTCATTTGGGGTTTTCTGGTTTAGCTCTAGTTCGGATTTTATCGTATCGTGAATGTTCTGGCTAAAACCTGATGTGAAGCAGTTTTTTCTGAGAAAATGTAATTTTTCCAACGGATATATCTAGTTAACCGATGGGAATTTTGTTATACGACCCCCAGCATAATTGTAAATGTAGAATAGTAGAAAAAAAACATGTAAAACTAACTGGTTCGAAAAACAGCATCTAGTGCTTCAAAAACGCAAAATTATCGACACTCCTAACAAGTGAGAAAGTTCATTCGGTTAAATCGACTTACAAATCCCCTCAACTTGAGTCCCAAAATATATTCGTAAATGTATTTATTTATTTATATGACTAACAATACAAAGTAAATGTATATTCTATTTTAACGGTCCAGGTAGAAGCCGGGTAGGGTGACAAAGATCATGTTGCTTGTTAATTTTTGTTGCGACAGACCAGAGCCTTTGATGGGAATCGAACCCGTGACCCCCAAACTCATAGAAGAGCTCGCTACCAACTCACCTATTAGGGCGCTCAATAAATTTATATATTTATACCCTACACCACACTGTGGTACAGGGTATTATAACTTTGTGCATTTGTTTGTAACACCCAAAAGGAGAAGAAATAGACCCATCGTTTATTATACCGATCGACTTAGAATCACTTTCTGAGTTGATTTAGCTATGTCCGTCTGTCTGTCTGTCCGTCTGTCCGTCTGTCCGTCTGTCCGTCTGTCTGTGCATGTATTCTTGTAATCAAAGTACAGGTCGCAATTATGGTCCGATCTCGACTAAACTTTACACATATCGTTTTTTTGACCCAAGGACGATCCCTATTGAATTTGGTTAAAATCGGTTCAGATTTAGATATAGCCCCCATATATATGTTAGCCCCGATTTGACATGTAAGCGCTGTAAAAACTTTATTTTTTATCCGATCAGTATGAAATTCGGCAGAAAGAGGTTTGTTATTATATGAATGAACACTGTTAAATTTGGAAGAAATCGGTTCAGATTTAGATATAGCCCCCATATATACGTTACCCCCGATTTGACATGTAAGCGCTGTAAACATTTTATTTTATATCCGATCAGTGTGAAATTTGGCAAAGAGAGGTTTCTTATTACATGAAGGAATACTGCTAAGTTCGGAGAAAATCGGTTCAGATTTAGATATAGCCCTCATATATATGTTACCCCCGATTAGACCTGTAAGCGCTGTAGAAATTTTATTTTATATCCGATCAGTGCAAAATTCGGCAGAAAGAGGTTTCTTATTATATGAAGGAATACTGCCAAATTCGGAGAAAATCGGTTCAGATTTAGATATAGCCCCCATATATATGTTACCCCCGATTTGACATCTAAGCGCTGTAGAGACTGTATTTTATATCCGATCAGTACGAAATTCGACAGAAAGAGGTTTCTATTTTACATGAATGAGTATTCAGGGAAAATCGATTCAGATTTATATATAACCTCCATATATATGTTCCTCTTGATTTGGTTACAAAGCGCTATAGAAGTTGTACTTTACTTCCGATCATTACAAAAGACTCCAGAAAGATGTTTCTCAATTTAGGAACGAATATTGATTAATTTAGCGATTATCGGTTCAGAATTAGGTATATTCACATATATATGTTCTTACCCATTTACCAATTATTCCAAATTATTATGGCAATGACCCTTATCGCATTGTTAGGGAGGTGTAGGGTATTATATAGTCGGCCCCGCCCGACTTTCTGCCTTTCCTTACTGGTTTATATCCGATCAGTGCGAAATTCGGCAGAAAGAGATTTCATATTACATGAAGGGATACTGCCACATTCGGAGAAAATCGGTTCAGATTTAGATATAGCCCCCATATATATGTTAGCCCCGATTTGACATGTAAGCGCTGTAAAAATTTTATTTTATATCCGATCAGTATTAAATTCGGCAGAAAGAGGTTTCTTATTATATGAATGAACACTGTTAAATTTGGAAGAAATCAGTTCAGATTTAGGTATAGCTCCCATATATATGTTAACCCCGTTTTGACATGTAAGCGCTGTAGAGACTGTATTTTATATCCGATCAGTACGAAATTTGACAGAAGGAGGTATTTTTACATGAATGAGTATTCAGGGAAGATCGGTTCAGATTTATATTAAAGCTCCATATATATGTTCCTCCTGATTTGGTATCAAACCGCTATAGAAGTTGTATTTTACTTCCGATCATTAAAATTTTCCAGAAAGATGTTTCTCAATTTAGGAAGGAATATTGCTTAATTTAGCGATTATAGTTTCAGAATTAAATAATGTGTTTCTGTTACATAATATGTTACCCATTTACCAATTATTCCAAATTAATATGGCAATGACCCTTATCACATTGTTAGGGAGGTGTAGGGTATTATATAGTCGGCCCCGCCCGACTTTCTGCCTTTCCTTACTGGTTTTTTGTTGTATTTTGTGCTCAATATTACACCAAACCAGTAAGGAAAGCCAGAAAGTCGGGCGGGGCCGACTATATAATAACCTACACCTCCCTAACAATGCGATAATAATTTGCAATAATTGGTAAGTAGGCAGGAACATATTATCTAATTCTGAGCTGATAATCGCTAAATTAAGCAATGTTCGTTCCAAATTTCAGCCACCTAGCTCAAGTATTATAGATTGTAGCGTGGTTACAACAGACGGACGGAGGGCCGAACGGACGGACGGACAGACGGACATGGCTAAATCGATTAAGAATATATATGTATACTTTATGGGGTCTCAGATCAATATTTAGAGGTGTTACAAACGGAGTGACAAAATGAGTATACCCCCATCATATGCTGGAGGGTATAAAAAGGAAAGATTTTTCCAGTAATAAAATTGAATGCAATCCATGGTGGAGGGTATATAAGATTCGGCATGGCCGAACTTAACGCTTTTACTTGTTGTTTTTGCTATTCGATCTGTTATGACTTTTCATAGTTTTGTTTTTGACTATAGAGTGCGAGACCGAAAACAAAAACAACGATCACGAACTCAATAGTCGCAAACAAACTATGTATTTTTTGTTTTTAAAAATTTTCTTTAGAATTGTCTTTTTCTTGGATTTTGCCTTTAGTATTTTGACCATATATGTATGTGTATGAAGTCTATGCTCGATGAAGACGTAATATAGGTTAAATTAAAGTAAATTATGAGGACTACAAATAATGAGACTTTCACGTGCCAACAGAAGTTTAGCATCATTAAAACATTCAGAAAAAATAGATTTTTTTTTTAAATACCTTTTTGCTGGATGAAAAAAAAAATAAAAAATTTAAATTTAAAAAGTTTAGCAGCTGTCATTAAAACAATTAGAAAAAATAGTATTTATTTTAAAAAATACAAAAAAAAAATGAAAAAAAAATATAAAAAATTAAAAAAAAATCGCAAAAAATACTTTGTTCCAGTTTTTGAAAGCTAGCAACCTAACGAAGAAATCAATGCATGTT
The DNA here is from genome assembly GCA_963930755.1 of Eudasyphora cyanicolor. Classification (NCBI taxonomy): domain Eukaryota; kingdom Metazoa; phylum Arthropoda; class Insecta; order Diptera; family Muscidae; genus Eudasyphora; species Eudasyphora cyanicolor. The sequence goes on from OZ005738.1 coordinate 124,199,290, forward strand.
TGAACAGATCTATTGATAAAAGTAAAAATTATAGCACTTTTGGTAGAAATAAGAGAATTTCAGCATAATCCTGTTTTTATATCCCCACTATTGTGAACAAGGTTATATATCAGATGCTGCGTTCCAAAAGAGTAACGCACGATAATTTCGACAGAATTAACCGATTGACTTCAAATTTGGTACGTGTCAATATTTTTCTATCTCAAGATGGACTATGTTTGTCCACTCCTTCGAGTACCTCTCCCACGAAGGGTTAAAATTTAGTGGAATATTTATTATCTCACAACTTCTATACTTCTACTCAGAATCATTCACAATTCGCTATCCTCTTGTGAAAAATAGGCGAAGTTGCCACGTCCCTTTTGGAACCTCCCATGCAAATGGACTATTTTGCACAGAAAGTTAACTGCTTTTAACTTTGATTCCAGTGCATACAAATACTTGACATTTTGTAAAGTATAATGCTTTTATAGTACGCCACGCTCCTTTTTATACCTCCCATACAAATGGACCATTTTGCTTAAAAAGTTAACTGCTTAGAACATTGATTCCAGTCCACACAAATACTTTACATTTTGTGGAGTGTTATTCCTATGCCATACTTAAAGTCCCGCGCAAAATGGGTGTTATTGCCACGCCGCTTTTGGTACTTCCAATACAAATGGAAATCTAACATTTAAATTTCGTAGAGTATTATGTTTTTATAATACCCATAGTATATTAAAAAATGGGCGTTATAGCCATGCCCTTAGTGGTAGCTCCCAAACAACATTGCCAAAATAACATATATGAAATTTTTTTTTTTTAATTTCCCTATTTTTACAATATGGATCATAATTTATACATATCTCCATAGACTTTTTTCAAATAGGCATTGTTTTCTTCGTTAGGATGCTAGCTTTCAAGAAATGGAACAAACACATTGTTTTCGAATTTTGTTTCTGTTTCTACACGGAGGAAAATCGCCGTTTTTGATATGTTTGAATTGAAAGAAAATATATTTGGAGACGAATTTTTTAAATATTATATATTTGTTAACAAACAAATATTATTTGAAAATCATGAAACTTTGTTTGGAACGCATATATTAATATATTAGAACAATATATATTTGCGCACTGACTTTCACAAATAAAATATGTATTTACTCACAAATAAAGTTATTGTTTAAGATGTTTACAAATATATTTTATTTAAAAATGATTTTTAAACTTTGCTGAATTTTTTGAATTTGAGTTAGTTTTTCCTAGATTATAGTTAAAAATTACATTAGCAGCATTAGCTGTTGTTTTACATCAATAAATTTTGATTTATAAGTATTCCAATTCATCACATTTTGATTATACGATTTAAGTTTTAATTAAATTTTACAAACATATAAAATTTATAAAAAAAAATGCTCTTGGAACATCTGAAAAACAGAAATCTTGTCTTTAAGTTAAGGCATTGATACATTGCCAAAATACATAAATACAAAATACACTACTAGTACTAGTACTAGTACTACTAGTTCCAAATAAAAGAATGTTAGAATGGGAACATATTTTTGTTTAGAACAATATCCTCCCAAACATATAATATTTGTTTATGTCAAATATTATATATTTGGAGTGTACCCTAAACATATGTATAATTCAAGCCGAATATGTTTGGGACAATATACTACAGAAGCGATATTTTTTCAGCGTGTACTGTTTTTTTCGTGCCAGCAAAAAACGATTTTTTTTAAAAAAATAAATTTTTTTTCTAATTGTTTTAACGACAGTTACTAAACTTCCGTTTCTATGTAAGAGTGATGTCTTCAGCGTTTCTAACCCTTATAATTTTCTTTTATGTAGTTGGTATCTCGTATTTATCGAGCTTTTAACGAGTGATTTTTTAAGAGCTTTCGGATCTGATTTAAAAAAAAATAATATTTAGACAAATGTTTGCAATATTTATGTGAGTCGATAAAACGGTCTTTATAATTCAATATTTAAAGATGCGCCTCAAATGGTGCATACGCTGCGTTTAGTTTTGGCCTTCTCTCTCCAACGTATCGGCCGGTATTTCAGGAATAAAATCTACAATATTGGCTTCCAGTCCGTCAACCGTTGGGGGCTTGTCCCTTTAGACCTGAGCCTTAACATAGACGCACAACAAATAATCTAAAGGCCTTAAATCGCACGATCTAGGCTGCCAATTAACCGGCCCCAAACATGAAATACACTGTTCACCGAAAATTCAATAAAAATAAATAAAAGGGTAATTCCAAAGGAAACCGAACCAGTCCGAACATTTATGGATTAATATTTCAATGAAATGACTATGCATACTTCCTACCTATTATCGATTGTCCTAATTTATAACGGTTTGTCACTCCTTTTCAGAGTTATCATTAGCACCATTCAGTCGAACTGACAGACGGGCGGACCCTAATTAATTCATATTTCTTTAACCCATTGAGGTCCCACACTGAAATTTTTACATTTTACATTATGTGGGTAATTTTTAAGGATAAAACGAAAAATATTGAAGATATGCTTTTCAGGATAATCCAGGATTAAGAACATTTTAGTCCTTTTGATGTTCTTAATAGACAAAAATTAATTACTTAATTTATAATTCATAGAGAGGATATAAATCTTTGAAATCGTACTTATGTCATTCAAATCTGATATTCCGTTCAAAACTTATGTAGACTTCAAAAAGTCTAAATTTGTAAAAAAAATGTTGTAGGTGAATACCCTATAAAATCAAAACCGTTATGAATTTGGTCGGTAAAATGTAGTAAGTCTACATGGTCTTCTAGTATACCCGCGTAAAATTCCATTGAAATTGAAAGAGTAAAATATTTACATTTTAATTTTTGGTTTTTTTTTTTTTTTTAATTACCCAAAATTCAATCTGCAAGCGTTGTTCGTTTTAAGTCGATTCATTGTTAAAGTATAAACCAAACTAAAGATGTTTGACAGTAACTTGTTACACGAAAACTGCTGAGCTGTCAAAAACAATACTGCCAACAAAAATGTTGCCAAAAAATCACTCACTATTTCAAATATGGTCCAAATACTAAAGGCAACTTTCAAAAAAATTAGAATTTCAGAAAAAAAATTACCATAGAAACAAAATTTTGTTTTGGTTTCATAAAAAACTATGACTCAATCTATAGAAAAAAAAACTATTTTAGGTCTCGGACACAAAAAAAAATGTTTCGTTGCATAGTGTAATTAATGTTATTTATACGACACATACATAACATTTCTGGGCGAGCAGACAAACTTTTGTCTTGACTGGAAATTTATTTTTTTTTTTGTGTTTCTGCTAAGTTTTGGGCTTTGGTGTGTTCTGACATACATAGTAAAATTTCATGGCCAACATTTTTGTAGAACATTTTATCTCCGCCCTCCTGATTTTTAGGGGTTCTTTTTATAATTATGCTGATGTCCGTTACACAAAATACACATCGGTGTATTGACCCCCTGAGGGTCTTGGCTGCCTACAACTTTGCTCTAAACAAGTCACTATCATTTGCAATCATTCTCCAGTTGCTAAGCCCAATATCTTCTTCCTTGTGGCATAATTTGAAACACCTTTTTTGTTGGATTAAAGTCATCTAGTCTGTGTACAATGTACATGCCCTGTTCATCTCATTTGTGCTTTCCTTATTCCTTATGTATTTCTCCATAGAGTGTCTTAAGTTCATGGTTGTATCTAGCTCTCCATACACCATTTTCACATACGGGTCCATATATTTTTGCGTAGAATCGTTCGCTCAAACGTTTCCAACTTAATAACATCCTTCTGTGACAAGGCCCATGTTTCACAAGCAACACCGGTAAAACCGTGCCAAATGTCAACTTTATTTTTGTCACCCATAAACGAAACTAGAGACCATAGTCAGCAAAACTGCTTACTCAGTTTTTATACCCTACACCACACTGTGGTACAGGGTATTATAAGTTTGTTTCACGGCAGATGTTTGTAACACCTGAAAATAACACAGCCAGACCCACCTTAAAGTATACCGATCGACTCAGAATCACTAGCTGAGTCGATTTAACGATGCCCGTCCGTCCGTCCGTCTGTCCATGTAAAGTTGTTCGTCGAGTACAGGTCGCAATTTCACTCCGATCGTTCTGAAATTTTGCAGTTTAGAGTATTTCGCGGCTGTTAAGATCGCTATTGAATTTGGTTGAAATCGGTTCAGATTTAGATATAGCTCCCATATATATCTTTCGTCCGATTTGGCCCTTTAGTCCTATAGAAGCAGTATTTTACATCCAATCGTTTTGAAATTTAGAATGGTAGAGTTTCTTGATCCATGAACCAACATCGCCGAATTTGAAGAAAATCGGTTAAGATTTAGCTATAGCTCCCATTTATATGTTTCGTCCGATTTGGCCCTTTAGTCCTATAGAAGCTGTATTTTACAACCGATCGTTTTGAAATTAAGAATGGTAGAGTTTCTTGATCCATGTACCAACACTACCGAATTTGAAGAAAATCGGTTAAGATTTAGCTATAGCTCCCATATATATGTTTCGTCCGATTTGGCCCTTTAGTCCTATAAAAGCTGAATTTTACATCCAATCGTTTTGAAATTTAGAATGGTAGAGTTTCTTGATCCATGAACCAACATTGCCGAATTTGAAGAAAATCGGTTACGATTTAGCTATAGCTCCCATATATATGTTTCGTCCGATTTTGCTCTTTAGTCCTGTAGAAGCTGTATTTTACATCCAATCATTTTGAAATTTAGAATGGTAGAGTTTCTTGACCCATGAACCAACACTATTGAATTTGAAGAAAATCGGTTAAGATTTAGCTATAGCTCCTATATTATTTTTGTAATTAAAAGACAAGCTCGAGGTCAGGTGTTGTTATTATTTATTTATTGGTATCCAATATTTCGTTCTTCTTTGAAGAACATCTTCAGGGATATCTAAAACATTGTTAAACACACAAACAAATTATAACTACATGTATTCAACTTATTGTAAACATTGTTAACTTACGAGTACGAAAACGAAATAACACAAAACATGAAGCGACATACGTCTTTCTTTGCCGTTGTCTGTTTTCTTACTGACTAAACCTTTTCTTATTCGACTCTGTTTAAGTTCTTTATAAGGAGTCGGTAGTTGCTTGCACACCCTTCTATGTCAGCTTTGTAGTTCATGCGTTGTGTTGTTGTTGTGTTGATGATGTGCAGTGTCTCTAGCATTAACCTTTTGTTGTAATTGCTCTCACTCTCTATTACTCTTACTGCTTCTAAGTCCGGTTCGTGTTTGGTTGCAGCACAGTGTTCCGCCAACGCAGTTTTCTGTGTTAGATTTCTGTCGCGTAGTTTTATATCTGATTTGTGGCCGGCTAATCTTGTTTTTAGTTTGTTTTTGGTAGTTCCGATATATATTTTATTGCATTCTGTCGATGGGGTTCCGTTACACTTAATTTGATATATAAGATTAGATTTTTCCATCTTGTCAATTGGTTCCTTCATATTTGTAAAAAGTTTTTTGAGTGTGTTTTTGGTCTTTGGTGCTAATCTGTAATTATTTTTGTCTATGCAGTTAGCATTGTCAAAACGTTCCGATAATTTTGGAACATAAGTCAACGATTTGAACCTTGTTGGTACAATCTCTTTGATTTTTGCTTCGCGTTCTTTATTTATAAGTGATGATATTGTTCCTTTCGGAAAACCGGAACCGGACTTAGAAGCAGTAAGAGTAATAGAGAGTGAGAGCAATTACAACAAAAGGTTAATGCTAGAGACACTGCACATCATCAACACAACAACAACACAACGCATGAACTACAAAGCTGACATAGAAGGGTGTGCAAGCAACTACCGACTCCTTATAAAGAAGTTAAACAGAGTCGAATAAGAAAAGGTTTAGTCAGTAAGAAAACAGACAACGGCAAAGCAAGACGTATGTCGCTTCATGTTTTGTGTTATTTCGTTTTCGTACTCGTAAGTTAACAATGTTTACAATAAGTTGAATACATGTAGTTATAATTTGTTTGTGTGTTTAACAATGTTTTAGATATCCCTGAAGATGTTCTTCAAAGAAGAACGAAATATTGGATACCAATAAATAAATAATAACAACACCTGACCTCGAGCTTGTCTTTTAATTACAAAAATAATAAAGAATAAAAGGTCGATTATTTAGAAAACATATTCAAAAATTATAGCTCCTATATATATGTTTCGTCCGATTTGGGCATTTAGTCCTATAAAAGCTGTATTTTACATCCAATCGTTTTGAAATTTAGAATGGTAGAGTTTCTTGATCCATGAACCAACATTGCCGAATTTGAAGAAAATCGGTTAAGATTTAGCTATAGCGCCCATATATATGTTTCGTCCGATTTTGCTCTTTAGTCCTGTAGAAGCTGTGTTTTACATCCAATCATTTTGAAATTTAGAATGGTAGAGTTTCTTGATCCATGAACCAACACTACCGAATTTGAAGAAAATCGGTTAAGATTTAGCTATTGCTCCTATATATATGTTTCGTCCGATTTGGTCATTTAGTACTATAAAAGCTGTATTTTACATCCAATCGTTTTGAAATTTAGAATGGTAGAGTTTCTTGATTCATGAACCAACATTGCCGAATTTGAAGAAAATCGGTAAAGATTTAGCTGTAGCTCCCATATATATGTTTCATCCGATTTGGCTCTTTAGATCCAATCGTTTTTATACCCTACACCACACTAAAAATTTAAATTTATGTAAACAATTTATACATGAATTACAAAATTTATATATCAGAGTTATTCAATATTACGAGAGTGGTTTAGGGTATTATATAGTCGGCACCGCCCGACTTTAGCCTTTCCTTACTGGTTTTATTTCGTGATCGGTTGTCCGTTTTACAGGACTTTTAAAATGTCAAGTATAAAATTCTTGAAATATTTTTCTTTGCCGAAAAATCTGTAGTTCTAAAACTAACTTCGCGCCACTACCGGATCTTTTAAAATAGGAATGAAAAGTCCCTCTACTTGTTTTGCATACAGTTTTTTTATTTAAGTTCATAATAAAATTGATTTGCTTTTTCTTCTTTTTATCCGAATTAAGAGGAAACCTATCTCTCTTTCTTCTCTTATTTATCGACGGATACAACGTTGTTGACAGGCAGCTCTGGAACAATAGCGATTATTATTGCCACCACATCCTCTATAAGGCATCGGCCGACACGTTCTGGATGTTGCGTCAAAGTACCACCTAGTGCCAGGACTACAACCGCGACCACCTCGACCTACATTTCTAGCTCCGCGACAGTCGTGTCTACCTAATATTGTAAAAGAAATATATCAGCGCCTAGAAATAATCAGAGTTGTATTTAGGAAATGGCGCATTAAACTTACGTGGATTTCTTCGGCACCGTTGGGCTGATACGCTAACGATTAACATCGCCACAAGGACAACGATTATTTTTGACAATTGCATTTTGATATTGAAGTGAATTTGATTGGGCTTGTAACTGGTTGTCCTGAAATTGTCTGATGATCTGGAGTAGCTTGCAGTGGCTTTATATATGTGACAAGTAGGTTGAATATGATTGAAGTTTCCCAGCATAAACTATGGTTTTATTTTTGTTTTGTATAGTATTTTATATTGTTGACATTTTAGTTGTATAGACAGTTATTATTACTTTTGTCAAAAAGTATTACAGGACTGATATTGTTCGGTTTCCCGCTCTGAATTCACTGCGTGTTTATTGATTGGTTGCGGACAATGGGTTGACTGACCTATATTGTTGAACATACCCTCACTGTAGTGAAGCAGAGTAATATATCAATTGCTACGATCCGAAATTGGGATAAATATGTTTTTTGGGTCTTTTCAAATCATTTGTTCTATGTCTGTCCGTCCGTAAGTCTGTATGTCTGTTCAGGAGAATCTTCTGTAATATCATACGTACAAATATTTTCTTAATTGCCACCAACGCAAGAAAAACGTCGTCATTTCCACTCCCCTTTTGGTACCTCCCACACAAAGAACCGTTTGTCCGAAACAAATGATATCGCTCATTTAGAAAAGGAACGTCACAACTCGAAATATGACATTTCACTTAAGTTAGATTTAAATGATCTATACAAAAATAACTATTTGGGAGAATGGGATGACATAACTTCTGAAGAGGGCCAAATAATGTTGTCTTCCTAAAATATCAGCCCAATCATGGATCAGCTTATAGATATTGAAAAGTAGGAAAATTTAGTATGACTCCAAAAAATATATTTTTAGTTGTCACGTTATTTTTCTAAATGAGCGTTATGAACCCTCCCTCCTTCAATAAAATGCGGGAATATGTATTGAACAATATAAATCAAACCATCGATCAATACAAATGCATTGTTCTTTTATAATTTTTGACAAAAACAATAGTAATTGGCTTTACAATAAAAATTAATTCAATATGAAATATACAACAAAGAACAATAGTTGCACATGCGAATCATCCATGCCATGTCATCTACTTTTGCTGCCTATATAAAGCCAGTGCAAGCCATTCCAGATCATCAAACAATTCTCGTACTACCAATCGCAATCAAATACACTCATCATCAAAATGCATTTGGCAAAAGTAATCGTTGTCCTTGTAGCGATGTTAATCGCAGGCGTATCGGCCCAATGCCCAAGGAATCCACGTAAGTTTAAAGCGACATTTTCTAAAGAAAACTCTGACCATTTTCAATGGCTTCTACTTCAAATTTTTAGGTAGACCCGACTGTGAAGGAGGTAGAAATATAGGCCGCAGCACCCGCGGTTGTCGTTCTGGCACTAGATGGTGGTATGACGCTAGATCGAGAAGGTGTAGGTCAATGTCTTATAGAGGATGTGGTGGCAACAATAATCGCTATTGCTCCAAAGCCGCCTGCGAGCAAAGATGTGTCCGTCGGTAAATATGGAAAAAGAGAGCAAACGAATTTTGATTATATCAGCACAGCTATTGCATCGAAATCGGAACATGGAACATGGAATCGAAACAATTTGTATTAAAACAAACCAAAGTTAATCATTAAATAATATTTGCAAAAAAATTAAATACATGCATTTCTGTTAACTGATTAAAGTCTACCCTCACTTTATGAGAAATTTAGTGGGGAATTTGTTATTTTGTGTGGGATATCGACAATTTGTTTATTCCTCTTTTAAACAGACAAAACACAGTGTAACACATAAAATGTTAAACCCTTTTGACTTCAGTTTCTGAGTTTTCTGAGAGTTTGACTTCAGTTTCAAAAATAACACTTTGGGTTTTTCTGCTTTAGCACCAGTTCGGATTTGAACGTATCGTGAATGTTTTGGCTATAACCTGATTTTAAGGTTTATTTTAAAAAATATGTAAAACTAACTGATTTGAAAACAAGTATAAGCGTTAAGTTCGGCCATGCCGAATCTTATATACCCTCCACCATGGATTGCCATTTAATTTTACTACTGGAAAAATCTTTGGACATGGAGCCAATCATGAAACGATCCTTATTGTTTAAGTAAATTATTAAAAAACGAACGCTGCAATTTTTAGGCCGCAAATTCTTTAGCCAAAATCTTCACTTGAAAATGTGGTCTTTATGTCTGAAAATAGCTTTCTTGAGAGCTACATCTACACGGGGACTACAACATAATACAATTTTATTTGAATACATTTGAATGAGATGAATTCTTGCCAAAAAAGAATATAAACTGCTATTATTCAGCTTAATTTCTAAGAAAAGTGGTGTTTATGACTTAAATAAGCATTTTTGGGAGCGACATCTATAGGTGGACTATAACAAAATATGAACTGATTTGTAAATTTTTTGCTGTGATAAATTCTTGTCAAAATAGAATACAAACTGTAAAGTTTCTGCTAAATTGCTTTAAAAATATGGTATCTATAGCTCAAAACCCGTATTTGCAGCGACCTCTATAGCGGAGCTATATCAAAACATTGACCGATATGGCCCATATGCAAGCCCAAACAACCTGCAACTATAAGAAATATTTCTAACCGCATCTAATGCTTCAAAAAACTCGAAATTATCGAGAAATTTTTAATTCGTTGAGACAAATCGTAAAAAACACCCAAACTAGTAAGAAAGTTCATTTGGTTAAATCGACTTACAAATCCCCTCACCTTCAGTCCCAAAATATATTCGTAAATGTATTTATAATTGTTTTAATTAAAATACACAATGCAACAACATTTTTCTCGAAGGGCTGTGTATAACATTTTCTTGTGTAATGTACTCGTAGAGTCCTAAACACAAAAAAAATATTTAAAAAAATGTTTATTGTTTTTGTTTTTTTGTTTTTTTTTTCGATCTGCTTTCATAGTACATACAGTACGAGCTCGATTATCGCAACCGATAATATTTCGTAAATAAAACAAGTAAGAAAGTTTCAGACGGGTAAACCGACTAAGGTATACCCTCACTTTGTGAGTAATGTAATATATAACATTACACCAATAAATCTGTCAATTTGTGTGGGAGGTACCAGAAGGGGTTTTCCAAAAACACGTATTTTTCGGTAAATACATTGCATCCCAGCAAAATTTCTCATTACCAAATAATCCGACGAGTAAGCAAAGTTCGATAATGGTAAGTACTTATTTTTTAGCCACTTTTCTCATTATTTTAACATGGGGATGTCATTGAAGGAAAGTACTTCCCAAAAGCATACAATAAAGTAGCATAATAAGTACTTATTTCTAGCATAGACATACCACATAAATATGTGCTTATATTTTCACGATTTTAAGTACTTGAATATTGCATTACCAATAAGTTATAAAATAATAATTAAAGTGATTTTTTGCATATTGTCGCGTATATTTCTCGAAACAACAATTTTCTCATGCCAGATTCGAATTTCATAAGATATACGTAAAAAATTATGGTGTTATTTGAAAACATGTTGAAAAATAAATAAATCTTGTACAGTTACCCATATATAGCCAAAATTGCATTATATTAAAATTTACAAAAAATATTTTGGTAACAAAAAATCACTTATTTCTGTTATTATTGGTAAGTCATTACAAATAAGCCTAAAGTAATGCAGCGAATAATGAGATGTCATTATTTGGTAATGCAGGGAATAATGACAGGTAATTACCAAGATTTTGCTGGGATTGTGCTGAACTATAAACGTTTATGTGCACTGGTATATTAAAGTTACGAGCTATGTAATTTTGGTATGATTTGGTCATTTTGTGTGGGAGGTACAAAAAGGGGCGGGGTGATAACGCCCACTTTTTACGGGGCTATAGGCACTATAACAGCATTACACTGTACAAAATTTCAAGTATTTGTATGCACTGGTATTAAAGTTACTTTTGGTACGAAATGGTCCATTTGTGTGGGAGGTACCAAAAGGGGCTGCACAATAATGCCCATTTTTTACCGGACTATAGGCGCTACAAAAACATTATACTGTAGAAAATTTCAAGCATTTTTATGCACTTGTGTTAAAGTTATAAGCAGTTAAATTTTGATGCAAAATGGTCCATTTGTGTGGGAGGTACCAAAAGGGGCATTGCAACTTCACCCATTTTTCTCGAGTTAATAGCGACTAATATACTAATATTATGTGCAGAATTTCAAAAGATTCGAGTAAGTAGTATAGAAGTTATTAAAGAATCAATATTTCACTAAATGTTAACCCTTTGTGTGGGAGGTACCAGAAGGAGTAGACCAATATGGCCCATCTTCGAACTCATCCGGAGATAGATCAAAATATTACCACATACCAAATTTGAAGTCAATCGGTTACTCCTTTCGAGAGTTATCGTGCGCACCAGCCAGCAGACAGACAGACAGACAGACAGACGGACGGACATTGCTCATTCGATTTAAAATGACCCAAAACGGATTTCCTCCGAACATACTTAGGGTCTTAGATCACTCCTTCGATGTGTTACACTTTTTTCCGTAGCAAATGATATATACCCTCGTCACACTAAAGTGAGGGTATAATTAGTCATACATTTCAATTAATATTTATTCTCAACATAAAATTATATATTTCACATAATAAAAACAAAAACAATAAAAAAAGTAATTCAACCAAGACGATAAAATTAAAAATTTATATATTTCTTTCTCGAAATATAAATAATAGCATAGAGGAATATATATAAAAGAGATTTGTTGTTTATGAAAAGATAATACTGTTCCGTTTTCTACAGAATTTTAAAATACTACTCCTTCTGGAAGAATGACGACATATTCGTTTGCAAATTGCAAGCCTTCATTTTCTTGTTTACTGCTGTCTCCTTTACTTCCTGATACCCGCAATTTTTTCCGAGGGAATATCATTCATACTCGTATATGCCCATTCAATGCTAATGTCCACAGCTTTAACAACATCATCCATTTTAATTTTTGGCGTCTCTATGCTTTCAATGTCGCCATTACTTTCATCGTCTGAGACATCAATACCTTCTGGTTCTTCATCAAAGCCTTCAATATTTTCGTTAACACATTCGCTGATTTCATCTGGAGTGTAGTTTACATCAGGAGAAAAGTCATTAAATAAATTGCCAATAGGTGGAATTGCAGTGCCTGGATATAACAACATTTCCTTATAGAAGCATCAGATAACTTATACCATGCGTTTGAAAAGAACGCGGATGCCTTACGGAGTTACATTTTTATACCCTACACCACACTGTGGTACAGGGTATTATAACTTTGTGCATTTGTTTGTAACACCCAAACGGAGAAGAAATAGACCCATCGTTTATTATACCGATCGACTTAGAATCACTTTCTGAGTTGATTTAGCTATGTCCGTCTTTCCGTCTGTCCGTCTGTGCATGTATTCTTGTAATCAAAGTACAGGTCGCAATTATGGTCCGATCTCGACGAAACTTTACACATATCTTTTTTTTGGCCCAAGGACGATCCCTATTGAATTTGGTTAAAATCGGTTCAGATTTGTATATAGCCCCCATATATATGTTAGCCCCGATTTGACATGTAAGCGGTGTAAAAACTTCATTTTATATCCGATCAGTATGAAATTCGGCAGAAATAGGTTTCTTATTATATGGATGAACACTGTTAAATTTGGAAGAAATCGGTTCAGATTTAGATATAGCCCCCATATATACGTTACCCCCGATTTGACATGTAAGCGCTGTAAAAATGTTATTTTACATCCGATCAGTGCGAAATTCGGCAAAGAGAGGTTTCTTATTACATGAAGGAATACTGCTAAATTCGGAGAAAATCGGTTCAGATTTAGATATAGATCTTCAACTTTAGATATAATGTTTCAACTTAAATCGAAGAAAGCAGACTTAAGCAACCCAAACATTTAACGAAAAATGCCAGATATCTACACACATAAACATACACACTGGTATACATGAAAAGTAGGAAACTGGAATAAGTCATCGTCTATCATTAAACAAAGTTGCACTTACCGAGACTCTTTTTGAAAAATAGTTGCACTTATAAAGACTCTAATGTAAAAAAATTGCCGGTTGTCTTAATCGGGGTGTTGCGATAATCGGTAGTTGCGCAAATCGAGCTCGTATTGTATTTTGTTTTTGCACTCAGGCTCAAGATCGTTATTGTTGTTGCAAAGTTTCAGCTAAATTTCTAAGAAAATGTGGTGTTTATGGCTTGGGGCGACATCTGTAACAGAATATGAACTGTTTTAAAAAAATTTTACTGCGATGTAATTCTTGTCTTAATTAAATACAAACTGCAAAGATTCAGTTAAAATGCTTAGAAAATATAGTAGTTATAGCTTAAATACGTATATTTTGGGCGACCTCTATAGGGTGACTAAAACAAAATATGAACGAATTGTAATTTTTTTTTTGCTGTGATGAATTCTTGTCAGAATAGAATATAAAATGAAAAGTTTCTGCGTTTTGGGTCATTTTAAGTGGTTTGAGCAATGCCCGTCCGTCTGTGCGGCTTTTGCGCACGATAACTTTTGATTGGAGTAACCAAATGACTTCAAATTTTGTATGTGGTAATATTAATATCTCAGGCTTATATCAAAGATGTACCATGTTGGTCCACTGCTTCGTGTACCTCCACCACTATTTTGGCCATATGGGAGGTCTGAAAATGACCCAAATGACTTAAAACGACCCGCAAAAAATATTTTTGGGTCTCTTAGCTACCCTGCAGGCGCCGATTTCTGTCCATCTTTCGTTGGACTGCCTGATTGCCTCTTGCCTAAGCCAAAGCTTGCACGTGGATAGTGGCGCACCAATATATGCAAATTATTCGAGAATTTGTAATGTCGTCCCTTTCCTAGCAAGTTCATCGGCTTTGCAGTTCCCCGGGATATCCCTATGCCCAGGCACCCATATGAGGTGTATATTAAACTGGTCAGACATCTCGTTAAAAGATCTGCGGCAGTCGAGGGCTGTTTGTGAATTTAGGGATGTTGCCTCCTGAGAATTGATGACAGCCTGGCTGTCCGAGTAAATGACAACGCTAGTGTTTGTTACTATGTTGCGACTCAGCCACTTGGCTACTTCCCATATTGTCATTATTTCGGCTTGATAGACACTGCAGGTATCTGGTAGTCTGTGAGCTATATCCAGACTAAGTTCTTCACAGTGTACTCCGAAGCCAACCCATTCTGCCGACCCATTCATCTCTGGCGGGAATCATAGTGATGGAATTTCTCTCGAAGGTGTACACAGTTGGTATATAGTCCACTCGGTCGGTTACCATAGCACTACACTTTGATATCCTCATATGACCGTAGTTCTTGTAACTCCACATTGATAGGCAGTTTAATCTTATTGCCGCTTTGGTTGCAACTTCTCTCGCCACAATATTAATCGGCAGTATATGGAGTAGGGCTTCTAGAGACTCGTCGCTGTAGTCCTTAAGGCTCCGCTTGTGCTCAGGCAGGCTGTTCTCTGAACCTTTGTTAGTAGGATGGTGATGGATAGTTTGTCAGTTGTCGTCCACCATGCCATATAGCAGTATAGGACGAACTACTGCTATATATGTATATCCAGTGGACGATTTTAGGAGAGAGGCCCCACCGCGACCCTACAGCCTTTTTGCAGGAATATAAGGCGACGTTGGCCTTCCTTACATGTTCCAATACGTTAGGTCTAAATAACAGTTTTCTATCTAGAATTATTCCCAAAAATTTTGCACTTTCAGAAAAGACGAGGTCTGCTCCATTTATCCGAGGTGGAGGGTCCACATGTGGGACTTTATTCATCCTAGTAAAGAGAACCAATTCTGTCAAGGAGCGACATGCTGAATCTTAACGGTTCGAAGTATGGAATTAGATATGAAGAGAAGCTATGCTCTCTATATAATTTACATGTAGCAGAATCAACATATCACTTTATAGGTGCTTGTCCAGTCTTCAAAGAATTCCGTATAAGCTCATTCGGAAAAATTGTTTTAAGCGAGCTGGAAGTGGTATCCATTCTCAACGGTCAGCACGAAACAGTATGGGGAAATCTGCTAATTTATTTGAAGAACTCAATCAAATATAGAACATTTTTGATAAATGAAAGTTTTTAAACTACTTTAAATATAATAGTAAATTATAATTGACAGACGTTTAAAATAAAAACATTGTCAAAGTATAAATCTTTATAATTCAATGTATGTATATCTCAAACAATTATGTATTGCATACATGTATATGTTAAATATGAATGAATGAATTAATAAAGAATCTAATCTATCTATCTAAAAAATCTATCTAAAAAATTCTGTCTTGTTTGGGTTTACGCCCAAACCGCTGCTTCTGGCCCATCTAGCCATATTGTTCAGAGCCACCTGTAGAATGCCTCAGAGGACGTGTTCGAATTCGCCACTCATTGCCACGTCGCACAGTGGGCTAAAATGGAAAAAAATTGACATAATTCTGCCATTTCGAAACCACTCATCGTATGGCGATGTATACAAGATGTATATTAGGTGTGTATACAAGAGGTGTTAGAGAGTTTAAGTTCGGAACTTGGGCCCCCTATCTCATACAGGGGCGGAGCTACAGGGCCCTAAATTTGACCACCTCGGGTATACAAAATTTTCATTGGCTTCTAACTTTTGAATGGAGTATCCGGTTTTAGTGTCGTTTCTGTGGATACTCCTAGACCAGGCCTACAATAAACATTTTATAGGTTGAAGATATCTTGAATAGCTTCCGAGATATGTGGATTTTAAATTTGAATTTTTCATTTTTTCGCCGACTTTGCCTTGGAGTTTAACCAATATCTCAGTCAAAAGTTTACCGATTTTGTTCGCGTATTTTTTATGGATTGCCAATAAAATTTACAATATCATGAAAAAAAGAAACGATAAGATATGTGAAGAAATAAAAAAGTTATGGCCCTATAAAATCAAATTTTTGAAATAATTTTATTTTTGGAGATTTTTTGGCGAAAAAAGTCCAATTCGTATTTAAGTCTTGTAGAAAAAGTTTGTTACACAAAGTATATCAAATTTATACTCATTTTAAAGGAGGCGTTTTACAGAATCTGTTAGAGAAAATTCGAAGCCAAATTTAATTGGTGTGGTTGCCACCCTTCTCCGATTTGGACATTTTTTTACATAAATTTCAAAATTTTGATCGATTTTCTCCAATCGCAAAGCTAAATTGTTAAATTTTTCTTTTTATTTATTTTTATTAGGGTCCAACAAAATCGACTGCAAAGATATAGGACTAAAAGTAAAAAATCACATTTTTGTGGATTTTTGATGTATTTTTTGGGAATTGAGGGATTTTCCATTACGGCATACAATTCTTAAAAATGTATATATTTCGATGAATTTTTTTTAAGTTCTTTATTTTGATATTAGAAATAATAATCAAACGCAACATGTGGAAATTTCTAATGGAAAATCCCTCAATTCCCAAAAAATACATCAAAAATCCCCAAAAATGGGATTTTTTACTTTTAGTCCTATATTTTCGATACGAAAAGCCGCGTTCGGGATACCCTTTTCAGTCGATTTTGTTACACCCTAATACAAATAAATAAAAAGAAAAATTTAACAATTTAGCTTTGCGATTGGAGAAAATCGATCAAACTTTTGAAATGTATGACATTTTTTACTTGTTTCTATTTTTTTCGTTCGACTAAAAAACGACTTTAATAATAATAATAACAGTAATAATATGAATGTCTAAAATCCCGTGAGGGTCTTGGCTGCCTCCAAGTCACTATCATTTGCAATCATTCTCCAGTTGCTTAGCCCAATATTTCGAAAGTCTGTTTCTACTTCGTCGCACCATCTTAGCATGGGTCTTCCTCAATCTCTTCTTCCTTGTGGCATAATTTGAAACACATTATTAGTTGCATTCGAGTCATCTAGTCTGTGTACAGCGCCTACCCATCTCATTCGTGCTATCTTTATTCTTTTCCCAACATCTATATCTCGATAGAGTGTCTTAAGTTCATGGTTGTATGTATATGTATTGCTCTACATACACCATTTTCATATACGGGTCCATATATTTTTGCGTAGAATCGTTCGCTCAAACGTTTCCAACTTAATATCATCCTTCTGTGACAAGGCCTATGTTTCACAAGCAACACCTTAGACACTGGTAACACCGTACGACAAATGTCAACCATAAACGAAGCTATATATAAGTGAAACTAGAAACCATAGGCAGCAAAACTGCATACTCAGTTTTGTATTTTACTGATCGTTTGTCCGTTTTACAGCACTTTTAAAAATTCAAGGGTGACATTTTTGAAATACTTTTCTTTGCCGAAAAAACCGTAGTACTAAAAGAATTGCGGGCCCATCCCGGATCTTTTAAAATAGGAAAATGGAAAGTTCCTCTACTTGTTTTTGCATACAGTTTTTTTTTATTTAAGTTAATAACAAAATCGATTTGTCTTTACTTCTTTTTATCCGAATTAACTGAAAATATCTGCGTGTAGTAGTAAAAGTTCTTTCTCTCTTTGTCCTTCATACTTATCGACGGATACAACGCTGTTGACAGGCAGCTCTGGAACAATAGCGATTATTATTGCCTCCACATCCTCTATAAGGCATCGACCGACACGTTCTGGAACTTGTGTCAAAGTACCACCTAGTGCCAGGACTACAACCGCGACCACTGCGACCTACATTTCTAGCTCCGCGACAGTCGTGTCTACCTAAAATTGTAAAGGAAAGATATCAGCCGCTGGAAATAATCACAGTTTTCTATATGACGCGTTAAACTTACGTGGATTTCTTCGGCAACGTTGGGCTGATACACTTACGAGTAACATCGCCACAAGGACAACGATTATTTTTGCCAATTGCATTTTGATATTGAAGTGAGTTTGATTGGGCTTGTGACTTGTTGTCCTGAAATTGTCTGATGATCTGGAACATCTTGCAGTGGCTTTATATATGACACGAGAAGGTGTAATGTGATTTGAGTTTCCTAGTCAAAACTTTTGATTTTTTTATTGTATTGTATTAATTTCAGTTAAAAATACAGTTATTATTGCTTTTGTCAATAAATATCGTCGAATTAATATTGTTCGGTTTCCAGTTATGAATTCGCCGCGTGCTTATTGATGTTTTGGGGACAATGGATTGACTGACCTACATATATTGTTGAATAAATCCTCACGGTAGTGAAGGAGAGTATATATCAATTATTGGGAGGTATATGCGATATATGTCAGAATTTGGGAGATATATGCTTCAGGACTTTTCAAGTCATTTGTGATAAGCCCATTCGTCCATAAGTCGGTCAGCCTGATGTGCACTCTAACTCTTCAAAGCAGTACCCAATTGTAAACGTAATGTTGTTAAATATGTACTCACTTTAGTAAAGGCGGGTTCGTATCGACTTGAAAAGTCCTGAAGCATATATCTCCCAATTACGGACATATATCACATATATCTCCCAATGATGATATATACTCTCGTTCACTAAAGTGAGCGTTTATTCAATAATATAGGTCAATCAACCCATTATCCACAACCCATCAATAAACACGCAGTGAATTCGGAACGGGAAACCGAACAATATCAATTCTGTAATAATTAGTGACAAAAGCAATAATAATTGTCTTTGCAACTAAAATGGATTGAATAAAAAAAACAATACAAAAAACAAAAGTGTTCACTAGGAAACTCAAATCATATTCCACCTTCCCGTGTCATATATAAAGCCACTGCAAGCTACTCCAGATCATCAGTCAATTTCAGGACTACCAGTCACAAGCCCAATCAAACTCACTTCACTATTAAAATGCAATTGGCAAAAATAATCGTTATCCTTGTGGCGATGTTAATCGCAGGCGCGTCAGCCCAACGGTGCCGAAGAAATCCACGTAAGTTTAATGCGGCATTTTCTAAAGAAAACTTTGAGTATTTCCAGCGGTTGATATTTATCTTTTCCAATTTTAGGTAGACACGACTGTCGCGGAGCTAGAAATGTAGGTCGAGGTGGTCGTGGTTGTAGTCCTGGTACTAGGTGGTACTTTGACGCAGGATCCAGAACGTGTCGGTCGATGCCTTATAGAGGATGTGGTGGCAATAATAATCGCTATTGCTCCAGAGCTGCCTGTCAACAACGTTGTATCCGTCGATAAATATCGGGAAGAAAGAGAAAAAGGACCAAACGCAGCTATTTCCAGTTAATTCGGATAAAAATACGAAAAAGCAAATCAATTTTATTATTAACTTAAATAAAAAAAACTATATGCAAAACAAATAGAGGGACTTTCCATTCATATTTTAAAAGGGGGGGGGGGGCCCGAAATTCATTTTAGAAATAAGGTTTGTTTCTTACGCTGAAAAAAAAATTGTCATAAAATTAAAGAAGGAGTAAAAAAATTTAAACCATATTCTAATTTGCCTCAGATGGGAGATAATATTGCCAATTACCAAATGCTAAGTCAAACGTTTAGTCCTTTCAAGATTTAGAGAGCACATTAGACAGACTGACTTACGGACGGGTGGACTTATCACATATGACTTGAAAAGTTCTGCTTATATTTCTCCTAAACATACTCCCCTATCCTGTATTCCGAATGTGGCTTTATTCGGAATTTTCCGCTCGGATTCGAGTTTCTATATTGGTCACTTCGGGCCCAAATATATTTCCAACGTATCAAATATGTTCGAATGGCAATTTGCGTCAACGGAGAATTTTTGAAACAGAAATTATGGACAAATAATAATAAATGAAATCCGGTTTCTGAATACAGAACAGATGTCCTAGGTCGGACATTCGATGTCTTATAATTGCGGATCGTAACTATTAATACCCTGGCCGTTGCTAACGTAAGGATATATATAACAATATAGGTCAAACCATTGTCCGCAATCAATCAAAAAACGTGGAGAGAATTTTTATCGATGAAACTGAACAATATCAGATTTGTGGACAAAACAAATAAGAGTTTTTTTAAAAAACGAATTCAATATAAAATAAAATACACAGAACCAAAAGTTCTAACCCTGGCGATAAATGGTGGCATGACGCTAAATCCAGATGGTGCCAGTCGATGCTTTATAGATGATGTGGAGGTAACAATAATCGCTATTGTTCCAATGTCGCCAGCAAACGATGATGTGCCCGTCGGTAATTTTGAAAAAAGGAAATTCTATTGAAAAGAATTCCAATAAACAAACATTCCAATAAACAAACAATTCCCATTGAAACAAATTAAAATTATTTAATAAAATATATTTGATCTGAGAAAGACTCCAACTAAATGTTATGCTACATTTAATGCCGATAGACATTATAGCAGTGCCATATGCCGCATGTACTGCGATACTCAGTATGGTCAGGAATGGCTACGAACATAGAGTAATTTTAAACACAATGAGTGACCTTCCGGGGACTGTTGATTGCACTTGACTGAACCACTTCCTTGACAAGAAGAATATCACTCTTATACCTGATAGATGACAATTAAATGGTCGTATCTCAAAACATAGGAGATTCGTTAACTTCTATACAGACGTTTCCAAATTCAAGAACCAAGTAGGCTTCGGTATCTTTTCTGAGGAACTAGAGTTATTACTTGCAAAAAGTCTGTCTGATCACTGAAGTGTTTACCAGACAGAAAGCTTAGCTATAAAAGAGCCAGCGGATTGACTGATAATAATGTTCTGCCAAAGTCGGTACCGGGTTTTCCAATAGGGATGATATGGTTTTGAAGTGACGTTTCGGCCATTTGTAATATGTCATGATCTGTCATTTGTTTTCCATTGTATTCAGTGTTCACAATTTCATCATAGAGAGATATACACAAGAACAACGTTTACAAATTATTAAGTTTCATTATCAAAATAATCGTTCTCCACTTGCAACTTTTTGTGCGCTAAGTCCATTTTTTTAAACTCCAAAAAACACTTTCCAGTCGACCTACGACCTCGACATTCTTTTTGCCATTGACCGATTCCCGATCCGACGTACCGTTAAGGAGCTAGAGCTAACATTCAAAACATTCCGTTCACATTTGAAAATGATGCTAAGTAAATTTTTTTTAAATAAAAAAAAAAACTTTCCAGTTGTACTACGGCCTTGACACCCATGAGCAATATTTTAGACCTCATTAAGAGTAATCTTTTTGCCATTGACCGATTATGGCTACGTGCCACACAGCAAATGAAACAATTGAATTGTTGCGAGAAAAGTTTGGGATTCGATTATTTCAAGAAATTGTGATATTGAAGGGCCTCCAAGGAGTTGTGATTTAACACCATTAGACTATTTCTTGTGGGGTTATTTGAAGTCATTGGTCTTTCAAAATAAATCAGACTCTCTTCAAGCTTTACAAGTCAATATTAAAAGTGCCATTCATGACATACGACTTGATTTAGTGGAAAAGTGCTCGAAAATTGGGTTCATCGAATTCGTTCCTGCAGAATAAGTCGTGGAGGCCATTTAAATGACGTTTTATTCAGAACTTAATTGTATCGATTGTACTTCACATTAAATAAAAAACTTGAATTTCCTTAACAATAAGTGTTTTTTTAAAGAATTCATTTCACTCTTATTGTAAAACCCTATATACTCTCTGAAAGTCAGGCTGTTATAAAGTACCTGGAAACTATATTCATGGAATTCATAAACTGCCCTCGGCTGTCGCAGATATCTTAATGAGATGGCTGAACATTCACCTGATATGGGTGCCGGGCCACAGGGGCACCGGTGAACTAGCAGGCGGATGAACTTGAAAGAGTGCGAACTATCTTACACGCTCCAGGGGAACTGTAACATGTGGGCATGTCTCTTGAGACCTGCAAGCTCTTCTTGAGAGATAGTGCACTTACGCCACTACTCAGGACCTGCATACAATCCAGGCTGATGTAGCCCTGCCTAACTCCAATTGCACCAACTCACTTATCGTGTCTGTCATGACAGGTCACTGTCTTATTGGAAGGCACGCAGAGAAATTGAAAGTTTTCATTAATTACTTTTGCAAAAGCTGAGGAGGATAATCAATACAACACCTTCTGCGTCTGCGCCCCGCTCTATCTAGAAGGTGGCATGCAACCCGGGCTGTCAGTTCTTTGGGGAGTTACCTAAGTTGGCTGATGTTGGAATATGCCAAATGTTTAGCTTTTTAAAACAATCACATTGGTTCATCGGGATGGGGATAGGTTTAGGTTAGGGTGGCAGCCGATTTTTACCAGCTCACATAGACCAGTTTAGGTCCATAGTGTTACCTAGTGGGCTGAAATTCCCCTCATCAAAACCAACCTGTTTGATATACAAATTTATCGATAGTACAAATATCGCTTCCGGAAAGATCTGTTAGTCTGCCTAGAAAGGCCGGCCCCAGTATGTCCAGTCGTCGTTTACACAAAGTCGGGACAGTCGCATTGCAAGTGCTCAATGATCTCCAATTCGTCCTCATCTCCACAGCTTCTGTAAAAGTACAGGGTGGCTGATGAAAGCTGCTACCAAAAAAAAAATTTAATAACTTTTTTTCTATTTAATGAATCTGGTTAATAATGGATAACTGGGACACTGAATCAAGAATTTGGATTGTCCGCCGCTATTACGCACTGATGTCCGTAGTTTCGGTTCAAATAGGGTATAGGGGCACGTTTGGCGGCAATTTCGATTTAAACAGCAACATAAACAAACAAAATTGAACTCTGTGTGGTTTCAGCAAGATGGTGCAACTCCTCACATAGCCCGGCCTGTTATGTCAGAATTGCGGCGAAAATTTTCCAATATGCTGATATCCAGAAACTCCACATTCCGTTGGCCCCCCAGGTCACCTGACCTTACTGCACCTGACTTTTTCTTGCGGGGTTATTGCAAACAGGAAGTCTACAAAGCAAAACCAACAAATTTGAATGAACTAAAGCAATCCATTCGAGAAACAATTGCGGCTATTCCCGTCTCAACTCTCCAAGCAGTAATGAACAACTTTTTGGTAAGATGCCGCACATGCATCAACGAGCAGGGGGGGGGGGGGCATTTAAATTCCATTATTTTTAAAACTAATTAAGCTATATTTAATAAAATTGAATGAGCTTTAACATGAAAAAAGAAAACTGAATTCCATACATTGAAAAAAAAAGTTATTTGAGTTTCTTAATGTAGCAATATTCATCAGCCACCCTGTAATTGGAGTCAATACTCAAACATCTATCGAGTTCGCCAATCAGGCAGCGTCCCAATTAGAACTGATACTAAAATAGACAATTTTTTCTCTCTACCGCAAGTAGATATTTTGACCTTCTCAGGACATATCTTGGCAACTTTACGAAAAATCGGGATTTCCCGGGATTGATATCCAAAAATTCCGGGAATCGAGATATTTCGGTATCGGAAAATATCGGGGGATTTACGGGATCGGAATATCCCGATCGACATATCTCCAATTTGGCATATATGCACAGTATAAGCAAAACTTTTTAGTCGATCTGTATAAAAATTTAAAGAGAGACATCTCTTGATACACTTGGAGGCAATACTAAATTTTAGGAAAATCGGTTGAGATTCAGATATAGCCCCCATATATATGTAACTACCGATTTGATATGTTGGCGCTGTAGAAACTGTATTTTATATCCGACTAGCTGACCCGGTCAACTTCGTTGGCCCAGATTTCAGATTTCCGACCCCGTCAATTTTTGGGCTAATCACGTGGACTGCCACCAGATACATATACACAAAATACATACAGCACTCTCGCTCACAAATTGTGCAAGATATCCCAATTTCAAAATTTGACTTATATGTGCGGGCCACGCACCAGATACATATATATACACAAAACTACAGCACTCTCGCTGACAAATTGTGCAAGATATCTCAATTAAGCAATTTAGTTTAAATGGGCGGGACCGAGCCCATTGGTCCGACCCGCCCATTTTTAGAGATTTTCAGCTACTTTCACTTGGATCCCAGAAAGTCCATGCGCGGTGGGATATCATGGAGGTAGATGGTGGTAGTAGGAATCTCAAGTAGATATCTCAATTTCAAAACTTGGCTTATAAGGGCGCGGTCACGCCCATTGGTCCGATCCCGCTCATTTTAAGACAAACTACGTAGACTATCGCCAGATACGTATGCACATAATTACAGCACTCTTGTCAACAAATTGTGCAAGATATCTAAATTTTAAAATTTGGCTTATATGGGCAGGGTCACGCCCATTGGCCCGAACCCGCCCATTTTTGGACCAATCACGTAAAATTCCACCAGATAGCACTCTTGGTAACAAATTGTGCAATATATCTCAATTATAAATTTTGTTTTTTTTTTTTGGGGCGGGGCCAATCCCATTGGTCTGACCCCGCCTATTTTTGGACCAATCACGTAGACTGCCACCAGATATATATATATATATACAGGGTGGCTGATATGTATTGCAACCAACTTCAGGTTGCTATCACTTCTAAACCGCTAGTCTGATAGCTGACAGATTTATTTCAGTGACAGTTCATTTTATTGTTTACAAGCTTACAAAAGCATTTTGATCTATTGCATTCAGAAAAAAAGTTATTCGTGATGGAATTCAAGCGTGATAGTGTGATTGCTTTATATTTGGGTGGAAAAACACAAGTGGCTATCGTTAGAGCCCTCCAGCATTTAAATGTGAATAAATCTTTTGTTTCACGTACCATTGCTCGTTACCGTGATACTGGCAGTGTTGCATCGCGTCCAAAAAGTGAACGAAAAAAAAATGGTAACAACACCAGAAATGATCCGAAAAGTGAAGGCCAGATTTATTCGAAATCCACGCCGCAGTGGTAGAAAAATTACTCGTGAGCTGAACATATCGCGAGAACGGATACAACACATATTAAAAAATGAGCTTGGACTAAAGCCATTGAAGTTCCAAAATGTGCAAGAGCTCACCGATGCACAAAAAAAAGTTAGACTGGAAAGAGCCAAGGAGTTGCTTCGCTTGCACGAAAGTGGCCAGTTACCGAATTTGGTTTTCTCCTATGAGTAGCCATTCCAAATTGAGCAGTTTGTGAACAAACAAAATGATCGGGTTTACTTGCCAAAGAGGTCAGCAGAAAATGTACACCTTCGATTGGCCACCAGAACTCAAGCGCCGCCGATGGTAATGGTGTGGGCCGCCGTAACGGCCGATGGTCGCTCCCCGCTCGTATTCATCGACCATGGGGTCAAAATAAATGCCGAATATTATCGGGAAAATGTCTTAAAGACAGTATTGAAGCCCTGGGCAGACAAACATTTCGGCCGCAGACCATGGACATTCCAACAGGTCTCAGCACCATCGCACTCAGCACGCGTCAACCAAGAATGGCTTAAAAAGGAGGTTCCTCGCTTCATTTCTACCGCACAATGGCCACCAAGATCTCCGGATCTCAATCCGTTGGACTTTTGCGCCTGGGGCCTTTTCGAGAGTAAGGTTCGCACTAAAAAATACCAAAGTATCGATCATCTCAAGGCGGCGCTACGCCGGGAATGGGCCAAAATACCGCAGAGCCACTTTCGTGCAGCGTGTGATGGCTTTGTCGGCCGTTTGAAGGCCATAATTCGTGCCAAAGGTGGCCAATTCGAACAAATCTAAACTGTTTCTAAAATTGTATGTTATTTCCGACATTTTTTGCTTTTGAACAATAAAATTTAAAAAATATAGCGCTTTACTTTGTTGCATTACATATCAGCCACCCTGTATTTAGTTCCTGTTTATTTAGCATTTAAGCGCTATTAAAGATATATATTATGTCCAATCTTTACATAATTTTGCAGAAATTAGGATTTAGATTATGTAAAGTTCCTTCTATTTCTTCCTTCCGATTATTGGTCTATGAAGGAAAACTGCGCATTTTAAGGTTATCCTTTTTAGATCTAGTTTATTATGATCTACATCTTCAACTGTCTATCCTTACTGGTTAAATTATCTGAAACTGGTTTACTCGACATACTCGTTGTGATTTGCGAGTATATTTCTTTTGTTCAAATACTACACGTTTCAGATGAAACACTGACCAACAATGGTTTCGGCTATAATTCGTAAACTCTGGATAATGAATGACATTCTAGAATAAATGACATGTGCTGCGGATAGCAAAGGCCATATGACAGGTTTAAACTTAACGGATTAACACTTAAGAATTTTGTATGATGAGATTACTTCAATCAATTTTCAAAAGAAATCGATATCCCAATTGTTTTATATCGACGTAATATGCCTTAAAGGGATATTAGTCGTTTGATGATAATTGTTGTAAATTATTTAAAACTTTTTAAGAGACTTTATGTGCTTTATTGTACATATACTCGTACTCGTATACATACGTATGTATATGTATACAACTTATATATTTATTTATATGGATGTGGTTTTACATTGATATATATATGTACATACATATGTACTATAAATCGTTATACTCGTAGAATATGTACATTAAATCAACATGAATAATTGTTTACAATACTTATACTCGTGTATTGGCCTCAATGAATGCCATACAATATTGTGTTGTTGATTTTTGTTGTTGCTACTCGTACTAGTGTTTTTGTTGTTGTTATCAATTAAAGCAACTTTTTCGCTTTTCTCTGGAATGAGAAATTAACATATAATGCATTGGGATGTTTTGGCAATGCAAATAATCGGTTTGTCTGTTCACAAACTGTATGCCCCACATGTACGTTAGGGTACCCCAAACATATATCTTAGATCCTTTCCTCTCCTTCGTATATGGTGAGGGTATAACAAAATCATAAGAACTTCTTTAAATTAATCCATTGTTCAAAGACATTTGATGGACAACCCTATTTATAGTAAATCTACATATGCAAATAAGCTGTCCTCAATAAGCTGTCGTCATTGTTACAGGAATTAAAGTACAAAGTGAAATCTATATTACATTTAACACAATCATTAAATCAAATATGAATACAAGAACATCCCCTCTAAAGCCAGACAGGCACTTTATACTTGTATAAGAATTTCACAAAAACTTAATCAATATCTCTCTCTTCGACGGCTCCATTCTTTAGGTTGTATTGCTTTATTGATTAATGGATCCATCGCGATTTGAGGCCATTCGCATTTGCACAAATTACTCTTCAAAACCAATTCCCAGACAATTTTCTCGTCTTCGAAAAAATATGTTTGTGCGATTTGCTATCAAAAATAATAATTTATGAAAAATTGTATCGATGTGCCACCGATTGCCGCCGCCACTCATAAATTTGTTTATGCCAAAGAAGAGCGCATTGCAATTGGCACATTATTATTGCTCCTGCCAAGAGGCCAGAGTGGCCATTGCAAAGCAAAAAAAAAAAAACTTAAATAGAAACATAAAATGAATAATCGTTTCACAAGAACTATAAATAATTATCAGATGGTAATAAATTAATGGCAATATGATAATTAGCTGCAAGTACGGTCGGGCGAGTGCTACAATTGAATAATAGCTTCGCTGACACCACACAGCCGTCGCCCACCTTTCACTTTTCCACCAGTCTGGGAACGACAACAAATGGGAGCACATCGCACAACAATAACAACAAAGTGGGAAAATCGGAAATGGCCACAACAATATCAATAGCAACAGCAGCAGCAACATGACCCTCGCCAAAAGCATTATAATCATTATCATCAAAGAGAAATGATTTCATTGAAGTAATGACAAATTAAGAGGAAAACAATTTTGACTTTTTTGGCGTTTGTTGCTTTGGTGTGTTCTGACACATAAAGTAAAATGTTATGGCCAACATTTTTGTAGAACTTTGGTTTTCATCCCCGCCCTCCACATTTTAAGCGGTGTTTTTTACGATTTGTTAAAATAAGGCCAACAATTACAGTTATGTGGGGGAGCTAGAGGGTTAATATGTTTCACAAAAATATTGGACTTAATATTTTCTATAAAGTTGCTGAACATACCCTACACCAAAAAAAAATATTTTTGTTACATAATAGTGAAATATAGCGTGATCCATTTCGAGGTTCCCTACTTTTTTAAAGAAAAAATCACAGAAAATTCAAATTGAATAGGGAATGTTTATCATTATCATTTGAAAGAACATTCTTTGGCATTTATTTTTTGAAGATTATGTCTATCAAATGTTGACCGCGGCTACGTCTCGGATGATCCACCCGTTAAGTCCAATTTTCGATTACTCGTTCGAGCATTTCGACTGGTAACTGGCGAATGACACGCGTGATGTTTTGCTCCAAGGCCTGCATCGAAGCGTGTTTGTCCGCATAAACTTTAGACTTTACATATCCCCACAGGAAAAAGTCTAACGGTGTGATATCACACGATCTTGGTGGCCAATTGACCGGCCCAAAACGTGAAATTATCTGCTCACCGAAGTGTTCTCTCAATAAGTCCATTGATTGATGCGATGTGTGGGAAGTGGCGCCGTCTTGTTGAAACCAAATGTCGCCGAGATCACGAGCTTCAATTTCAGGCATCAAATAGTCGGTTATCATGGAACGATAACGGTCGCCATTGAAGGTTACGTTCTCACCGGCATCATTTTTGAAGAAATATGGACCGATGATTCCACCGGCCCACAAACCACACCAAATCGTTGTTTTTTTTCTGGATGTAGTGGCATCTCTTGAATCTCTTCAGGTTGCTCTTCGTCCCAAATGCGGCAATTTTGCTTGTTTACATACCCATTGAGCCAGAAATGGGCCTCATCGCTGAACAAAATTTGGCTCGAAAACGTCGGATGTTCTTGGAACTTTTAAAGAGCCCATAGAGCGAAGCGATGCTGCTTGGGAAGGTCGGGCGGCATCAGTTCTTGCACAAGCTGTATTTTGTATGCTTTCAAGTTAAGATCTCGACGTAAAATGCGCCAAGTCATTCCATACGTCAGTCCGAGATGCTGCGAACGGCGCCGAATCGACTCTACACGGTCTTCGTGTACACTCTCAGCTACGGCCGCTACATTTTCTTCACTGCGTGCTGGACGTGGTCTATTCGGTGGAATATTATCCAATAATTAATGTTGGGTCTCAAGATGGGTGATGGTGTTGCGAATAGTACGCTCAGTAGGCCGCTTATGTTGACCTTAAGTTGAGCGAAGTGCACGAAACACATTCCTCACAGAAAGTGAATTTTCGTAATAAAGTTGAACGATTTGGCGTAAGTCTTTCCATGATGAAATGGCAAACAATACTTAACAAAAATAACATGACACGACTCACACTTGATCTGTCAAAAAAAGACTATTGAAAAAAGTATCTCTACTTGGATCACCCATTATATCTCCAATGGACGATTTTAGTAGAGAGCGACGCTACAGCTTTCCTGCGACGTTGGTTTTCCTTATAAATTTCAGTACATTAAGTCCGAATAACAATTTCCTAGATTCCTAAAAGACCAGCTCTGTTCCATTTATCGGAGGGGGGGATCCACATGTGGAACCTTTTACTTCTTAGTAAAGAGAACCAATTCTGCCAAACCGCTTCTTCTGGCCCATCTATCTAATTTATTCATAGCCACCTGTAGGATGTCTCTGAGACACTGGAGAATTTGCCAGTTACTGCGATTGACACGTAGTCCGCATATGTCACGAACCTTGCAGCCACACCATTCTAGATCTAACAGAATTCCATTCAGTGCTAGGTTTCCTAGTCGTGGAGACAGTACTCCTCTTCGCGGGTCCTTCTGTTCATAAACCTTGGTAGAGTTGTGGACCCAAAAGGATTCCATTCACCGCTAGGTTCCCTATTCGTGGAAACAGTACTCCTCTTTGTGGGCTCCATCTGTTTAGAATCCTTGCTGGAGTTGTGGACCCTAGATTTGCTGTCATGCGTCTGCTATTGAACAGGCTTTGGATTAGTGTAATCAATCTTAGATATAACAGCGCTGCAAATACCGTATCTGAGTGAATGTTGTTAACGGTCCCTTCTGTGTCAAGTACTCCTTGAAATGTAGGGCTCATTCGATAGTGTACACAAGTTCGTGCAGGGCAGACTCTGCAGACTTTCCTGTGTTGTAAACGTGTTGGTTCCCCGACAGGAATTCTGTATCCGGGTTGTCTCTAATGAAACAATCTAAAAGTCGTTCCAGATCATTCAGGAGGAAGGAGAATAGATTAATTGGTCTGAAGTAGACTTTCCTGTGTTGTAAACACGTTGGTTCCCCGACAGAAATTCTTTACCTAGGTTTCCTCTAATGAAATAACCTAAAAGTCTTTCCAGATCTTTCAGGAGGAGGAAGGATAGATTGATTGGCATGAAGTCATTTAGCCTAGTGAGCGACATCTTTCCCGCTTTGTATATGAATACCACTTTGATGTCCATCCATCGATTGGGGATATATGAGAGCTTGATACAGCCTTCATAAATTTCTCCAGCCAGGAGAGAATGTACTTCAACATTTGCTGCATTTTTGCTGGGGTAATGCCGTCAGGTCCAGGAGACTTAAAAGGGATCAAAGCTCTGCTGGTTCTGCATTTCTTCATCAACAACCTAGCGACGCTTGCAGTCAGTCCTCTCGCTCTCTTGTTGGTCCTGCGGTTCCTATAGTTCTGTTGGTGAGCTCCGTGGGAAATTTGTGTCAAGCAGTAGTTTCAGCAAGTGCTTACTGTTTTTTGTCCAGTTATTGACGACATCCTACAGGTAACAATCTACTGTGTACGGTGTAGCGGATAATATCTTTACGCCGCCTTGGGCGTTTCAAAGTAGATAATTTTAGAGCCACCACTGCACAGAGTTTCAACTCAACCTTTGTGGCTTCGAAAGGCAACGAATTTTCTAAGTTTACTACTCAAAGTTCTCTGGCCTTTGTGGCCAAACTATAAGCCAATAAATATTTTTCATTTAAAAATACTAACAATATAATAAACTTAAAGTACACTGTCTGCATATTTATTTATTTTTTTGCTACAGACAATAACGAAATACTAGAGTATTGTTAACAGACTCATAAATACACTTGCATAGACTCTGGGATAATACGAAACATGAGTATTGCACAGTGTTTTATACACAGAAAAATAATGTTCTTTAAAACAGAGAAGACGCTTTTTCATTCGAATAAAAGCATTATTATTTACCAACGAAAGAAACTACTTCGTTTTTTTAATAAATAATTTTCCTCATCTTTTTCTTATATACCCTGCACCAAGGATCGCTTGTGAATGGTTTCGGGTACAAATAAATTCATATTACCAGTCCGATTAGTTGAAATTTGTGTGTTTTGATGTTAAGAAGTCAAATCTAGAGAGACCTTTGTATGGGGCAGCATACCAATTTTCAGCCCGATCAGTTGAAATCTCTTTGGCCTTTGGTTTAATATTAATCATTTTCTATCCCAGTTACCTACAGCTATAAGAAGTACCTGTACCAAATTTCAGTCATCTAGCTCTATTATTGTTACGGGGTTTCCAATAGGGATGATATGATTTTGAAGTGACATTTCGGCCATTTGTAATATGTCATGATTTGTCATTTGTTGTTCATTGTATTCTGTAGTGTTAACAATGTCATCATGGAGAGATATACGCAAGAACAACGTTTACAAATTGTTCAGTTTTATTATCAAAATAATCTTTCTCCAATTGTAACGTTTTGTGAGCTAAGTCCATTTTTTAAATAAAAAAACACTTTCCAGTCGAGCTACGACCTTGATACTCATGAGCAATATTTTAGCTCTCGTAAGGAGGTATCTTTTTGCCATTGACCAATTGTGGCTACGTGCCACACAGCAAACGAAACAATTGAATTGTTGTGAGAAAAGTTTGGAGATTCGATTATTTCAAGAAATTATGATATTGAATGGCCTCCAAGAAATTGTGATTTAACACCATTAGACTTTTTCTTGTGGGGCTATTTAAAGTCATTGGTCTTTCGAAATACCTGTAGATTGTTGGAAAACCCTGTGGATTGTTGGAAAACCCAATAGATTGTAGCATGATTGCAAGAGATGGACATGAATCGTCTTAGCATTTTACGACGATTTAAAATATACAGGGTGGCTGATATGTAATGCAACAAAGTAAAGCGCTGTATTTTTTTAATTTTTTTTTTAAATTTTATTGTTCAAAAGCAAAAAATGTCGGAAATAACATAAAATTTTAGAAACAGTTTAGATTTGTTCGAATTGGCCACCTTTGGCACGAATTATGGCCTTCAAACGGCAGACAAGGCCATCACACGCTGCACGAAAGTGTCTCTGCGGTATTTTGGCCCATTCCCGGCGAAGCGCCGTCTTGAGATGATCGATACTTTGGTATTTTTTAGGGCGAACCTTACTCTCTAAAATCCCCAGGCGCAAAAGTCCAACGGATTGAGATCCGGAGATCTTGGTGGCCATTGTGCGGTGGAAATGAAGCGAGGAACCTCCTTTTTAAGCCATTCTTGGTTGACGCGTGCTGAGTGCGATGGTGCTGAGTCCTGTTGGAATGTCCATGGTCTGCGGCCGAAATGTTTGTCTGCCCAGGGCTTCAATACTGTCTTTAGGACATTTTCCCGATAATATTCGGCATTTGTTTTGATCCCATGGTCGATGAATACCAGCGGGGAGCGACCATCGGCCGTTACGGCGGCCCACACCATTACCATCGGCGGCGCTTGAGTTCTGGTGGCCAATCGAAGGTGTAAATTTTCAGCTGACCTCTTTGGCAAGTAAACCCGATCATTTTGTTTGTTCACAAACTGCTCAATTTGGAAAGGCTTCTCACCGGAGAAAACCAAATTCGGTAACTGGCCACTTTCGTGCAAGCGAAGCAACTCCGTGGCTCTTTCCAGTCTAACTTTTTTTTGTGCATCGGTGAGCTCTTGCACTTTTTGGAACTTCAATGGCTTTAGTCCAAGCTAATTTTTTAATATGTGTTGTATCCGTTCTCGCGATATGTTCAGCTCACGAGCAATTTTTCTACCACTGCGGCGTGGATTTCGATCAAATCTGGCCTTCACTTTTCGGATCATTTCTGGTGTTGTTACCGTTTTTTTCGTCCACTTTTTGGACGCGATGCAACACTGCCAGTATCACGGTAACGACAATGATACGAGAAACAAAAGATTTATTCACATTTAAATGCTGGAGGGCTCTAACGATAGCCACTTGTGTTTTTCCACCCAAATAGAAAGCAATCACACTATCACGCTTGAATTCCATCACAAATAACTTTTTTTCTGAATGCAATAGATCAAAATGCTTTTGTAAGCTTGTAAAAAATAAAATGAACTGTCACTGAAATAAATCTGTCAGCTATCAGACTAGCGGTTTAGAAATGATAGCAACCTGAAGTTGGTTGCAATAAATATCAGCCACCCTGTATATATATGTTTAATGGGGTCCCTGAACAATATTTCGAAGTGTGGAGGGTATAAAAATCCAAAACAACGTTCACAGACTTTACTACTGACATAGAATTAGGTTATATCTTTTGAACAATTTTATTGTTCAATGCTCTAAAAGTTGTAATCAGTATTTGAGACTTTCGCAAACATTTTTCTTTTTCGGCATTTCACGCATGGAACACGTTTCCTAAATATCTATATCTTTAGATACTTTTTTACACAGTTTATTTTACTTTAGTTAACCACTGTGTAGCATTAGCGTCATTGGATACAAATTTCATTAGCGAGCGAAATCGCCCCGCCACAGGTTGGCTAAACGCAAACAATTTGTCTTTTTGTTTTCTTTAGCTCGACCCGAAAAGTATCTACAGAAGCTATCAGCTATTTGTTTATTAACGCGTGTAGAACGAACAAACCAACGAACGAATGGCTATGAGTACAAGACTTGGGTATTGATGGATAACAATAACAATATATTTTCTGGAACAGTGGAACAAATTGGAAATTGAAAAAGTCTGTCGGAAGAAGTCGTAATAGTTAGTGACGTATTGAATAGATGCCAAATGGCATCTAACAACTTGTAACATGTTGAACAATTTTTTAATTAAATTTCAGCTCAACAATTTGGAAATAAATATATGATTGAGGACAGTATAAAAACTAGGTTTTTACTTACTTACAACATTGACTTGTAATCCAATATTATTATTTTTTACTTACCTGCAATGAGAAAAAATAAGAAATTAGTTTTCAACAATTTTCAGAAATTAAATAGAGAAAAAATGTGTTCATTAAATCTCAGAAAAGTTTCTAAGGCAAACGCAAATTTTGCGTTATGCTACCAAAAAGCATATCGATCTATGGTTAGCTTCTTTTTTCGATTATGGAATCGAATAGAATCCAGGGTGGAGAGTATACAATATTAGACCCGGCCGAACATATCACTGCTCTGTCTTGTCATTTTTATACAAACTAATTTAATTCGCTTTTCCTACACTGTTATACCACTGTGCTTACTAAATATAGCCAAAGTAGTCATATGGGCAAAATAAATTCATGAATGAACCATCGGCTCAAGTATCACGCACAGCATGACGTAGATTTGCTACAAACAGTGGAAATGAAATGTCTTCATTTAGCGCATAACATAAGTAATTCTCGCTCACATTAGGGGATGTTTTGGGGGAGGCCTAAGTCCTGCCAGGAATAGCGAATTCCATCATGACCACCGCCACAACTAAGAGAGGGGTGTGTATGAGTTGCCACTCTTCCAAAACTGTGATGCAAATTTGTTTTAATTTCAGTCATTAGTCAAAGTGCCAGTCTAGAGTTGTATGACTTTGGTTAGAAACAAATGTTCAAATATTTGTCTTGAGACGAAATTTCAAAAGACTTTCACAGTCAGCATTCGTCTTAGCCCCCATAGATAGCAGCGTGGGAGCAGCACCGACAACAAATACTCGTAGCATGGAAAGAAAAATGGTTCTGTTATTGTTGGCGGCAATTTGAATAAAAATAATATTTATCAAAAACAAAGAGAAAAAACAATGTGTTTATCTTTGTATCTTTCTACAAAATATATGGGGAGGGAGGAAAGAGTTTTTCTCAGGGGGGCCTTGGGTGAATATTCTAACGAAATAACAAAAACCATAAGTACTTATGAGGAATTTTGATTAGCTTTAATTTGGTTGCGAATGCAATGAGTTCATTTCAAAATTCTTTTACACCTTTGAAAATGAGTTATGAAATAGCGTTGGTGTTTTGTGAAAGAAATATTCGGAGTAATTTGGCAAATGACACATTAATGGCCTGTTACTTCATAGAAGGTACTATATTTAAGATAAACATTTTAGCACATATTATCTATTTGTCGTTTTGACAAGCAAAAACATTCCAAAACCACTCGAGGTAAGTTAATATATATTTATACCCTACTGTGGTACAGGGTATTATGACTTTATGCATTTGTTTGTAACACCCAAAAGGAGAAGAGATAGATCCATTGTTTATTATACCGATGGACTTGTAATCACTTTCTGAGTCGATTTAGCTATGTCCGTCTGTCTGTCCGTCTGTAGTTGTACTCTTGTAAACAAAGTATAGGTCGCAATAATGGACCGATCTTGACGAAACGTCACACATATCTTTTTTTGGCCCAAGGACGATCCCTATTTAATTTGGTTAAAATCGGTTCAGATTTGGATATAGCCCCCATATATATGTTAGCCCCGATTTGACATGTAAGCGCTGTAAAAACTTTATTTTATATCCGATCAGTATGAAATTCAGCAGAAAGAGGTCTCCTATTACATTAATGAACACTGTTAAATTTGGAAGAAATCGCTTCAGATTTAGATATAGCCCCCATATATACGTTATCCCCGATTTCACATGTAAGCGCCGTAAAAAATTTATTTTATAGCCGATCAGTGTGAAATTCGGCAGAAAGAGGTATTACATGAAGGAATACTGCAATGAAGGAATACTGCCAAATTCGGAGAAAATTGGTTCAGATTTAGATATAGCCCCCATATATATGTTACCCCCTATTTTACATGTAAGCGCTGTAAAAAGTGTATTTTTGATCCGATCAGTACGAAATTCGGCAGAAATAGGTTTCTTATTACATGAATTAATTCTGTCAAATTTGAGGGAAATCGGTTCAGATTTAGATATAGCCCCCATATATATGTTACACCCGCTTTGACATGTAAGCGCTGTAGAAACTGTATTTTATATCCGATCAGTAAAAAAATTGGCAGAAAGAGGTTTCTCATTACGTGAATTAACACTGCCAAATTTGAAGGAAATCGGTTCAGATTTAGATATAGCCCTCATATTTATGTTACTCCCTATTTTACATGTAAGCGCTGTAAAAAGTGTATTTTTGATCCGATCAGTACGAAATTCGGCAGAAATAGGTTTCTTATTACATGAATTAATTCTGTCAAATTTGAGGGAAATCGGTTCAGATTTAGATATAGCCCCCATATATATGTTACACCCGCTTTGACATGTAAGCGCTGTAGAAACTGTATTTTATATCCGATCAGTAAAAAAATTGGCAGAAAGAGGTTTCTCATTACGTGAATTAACACTGCCAAATTTGAAGGAAATCGGTTCAGATTTAGATATAGCCCTCATATTTATGTTACTCCCGATTTGACATGTAAATGCTGTAGAAACTGTATTTTATATCCGATCAGTGCGAAATTCGTCAGAAAGAGGTTGCTTATTACTTGAAGGAATACTGCCAAATTCGGACAAAATCAGTTCAGATTTAGATATAGCCCCCATATATATGTTACCCCCGATTTGACATGTAAGCGCTGTAGAGACTGTATTTTATATGCGATCAGTGCGAAATTCGGCAGAAAGAGGTTTCTTATTACTCGAAGGAATACTGCCAAATTCGGAGAAAATCGGTTCAGATTTAGATATAGCCCCCATATATATGTTACCACCGATTTGACATGTAAGCGCTGTAGAGACCGTATTTTATATCCGATCAGTACGAAATTCTTCAGAAAGAGGTCTTTTTACATGAATGAGTATTCAGGGAAAATCGGTTCAGATTTATATATAACCTCCATATATATAACCTCCATATTATATATAACCTCTATATATGTTCCTCCTGATTTGGTATCAAAGCGCTATAGAAGTTGTACTTTACTTCCGATCATTAATATTTTCCGGAAAGATGTTTCTCAATTTAGGAACAAATATTGCTTAATTTAGCGATTATCGGCTCAGAATTAGATCATATTTTGCTGCCGACTTACCAATTATTCCAAATTATTATCGCAATGACCTTTATCGCATTGTTAGGGAGGTGTAGGGTATTATATAGTCGGCACCGCCCGACTTTCTGCCTTTCCTTACTGGTTTTCGATTCAAAAAGCGATCAATAAAAGCAAGTAAGGAAATCCTATAGTCTTGCCTGTCCTACAGCACTATTTCTATAGTAATATAATGTATTAATTTTAATTTTTGTTTTTAAGGCTAAAGAAAATGGAGTGATCAATCTTAAACCATAAACCTTTATGACACTTTTTGTTGGTATAGTTTTTATGCAATGTAAAACAAAAACTGAACCATATAAATACACCGCTAGACAGATTTTTTTTACTTACCCCCATTATCAGAAAGCAAAATAACCGAGCGTTAGATCTAACGAAAGTTAAATTGTATGGAAATTGCCAGCTTGAACCCACGGTTAGATCTAAAACGTAGTTTATTTTTTATTGGTAATGGCCCTTAGGGTAATTTCAAAGCAGTTCGGCCAACGCAAAAAATTACCACTTTCAATTTACTCAAAATTTAACACAATAATTCTCCCTGTGGGTGTGGGAACATTTTGGCCTTTTAAGTGTTTCAAAATTCAGTCAGAATTAATTCGGTTTAAGACCATATTTTTCAGTTACTTTCTGTTCATTGCAAAAAATGTAAAAGAAACAAATACAAAAATTGGTACAGAGTTTTAATTGCTTGGTAGAATTGACTGCAGTTTCGATAGACACAACTCTATCAAATTTAGAATTCAATAGCAATAATGTATGTCTTTAACTTAAATCATCGGATGTAAAGGGTGCTTAATTTTAAGGGTGATGTTGATTTTGAATAGAACACAAATTATTTAGGAAATTATTGTCATTTCTTCTTATTATGATAATATTGGTATGGTTCAATTATGTATGGAACAAAATATCCGCCAAATGGCCGCTGCGACCTCGGCGGCACACCTCCATCCGATGGTTCAAATTTTCGATGACGCTAAGGCATAATTGAGGTTCTATGCCGTTAATGTGTCTAATTATCTCATCCGTTTGCTCTTGTATTGTTGCTGGCTTATCGACGTACACCTTTTCTTTCAAATAACCCTAAAGAAAGAAGTCCAACGGTGTTAAATCACATGATCTTGGCGGCCAATTGACATCGCCACGAAGTGAGAAAAAACAGCCATTGAATTTGTTGCGCAAAAGAGCCATTGTTTCGTTAGCTGTGTGGCAAATGGCACCTGTTGAAACAACATACTGTCCACATCCATATCTTCTAATTCGGGCCATAAAAAGTAAGCCTTGATTATAATTGACAAGAATTCATCAAAATGTTACAAATTGATTCATATTTTGTTATATTTACCCTATAGAGGTCGCTCCAAAATACGCTTATTTAAGCCATTAATACCAAAATTTCTAAGCATTTTAGCTGAATCTTTGCAGTTTGTATTTAATTTAAACAAGAATTCATCACAGTAAACATTTTTTAAATCTGTTCACACTTTGTTATAGTCCACCTATAGATGTCGCTCCCAAAAAGCATGTTGAAGCCAGAAGCATCACATTTTCTAAGCAATTTAGCTGAAACTTTCCAGTCTGTATTTTATTGTGGCAAGAATTCATCTCAATAAAATTTACATAAATCCGTTTATATTTTGTTCTAGTTCCAGTGTAGATGTTGCTCTCAAATATTCTAATATATAACAGGTGATCTAAGTAGAGATACTTTTTTCAATAGCCTTTTATTGACAGATCACGTGTGAGTTGTGTCATGCTGTCGTGTTATTTTTGTTAATTATTGTTTGGCATTTCATCATGGAAATACTTACGCCTGAACAACGTTTACAAATTATTCAGTTTTATTATCAAAATAATCATTCGCCAATTGTGTTAAGTTTATTTTTTTTAATCCGGTCGACCCACGACCTTGACACCCATGAGCAATATTTAAGCTCTCATTAAGAGCTATCTTTTTGCCATTGACCGATTCCCGATCCGACGTACCGGAATCATCGGTCCATATTTCTTCAAAAATGATGCCGGTGAGAACGTAACCGTCAATGGCGACGGTTATCGTGCCATGATAACCGACTACATTTGGTTTCAACAAGACGGCGCCACTTCCCGCACATCGCATCAATCAATGGATTTATTGAGAGAACACTTCGGTGAGCAGATAATTTCACGTTTTGGGCCGGTCGATTGGCCACCAAGATCGTGTGATATCACACCGTTAGACTTTTTCCTGTGGGAATATGTAATGTCTAAAGTTTATGCTGACAAACCCGCTTCGATTCAGGCCTTGGAGGAAAACATCACGCGTGTCATTCGACAGTTACCAGTCGAAATGCTCGAACGAGTCATCGAAAATTGGACTCAACGGATGGACCATCTGAGACGTAGCCGCGACCAACATTTGATAGACATAATCTTCAAAAAATAAATGCCAAAGAGTGTTCTTTCAAATGATAATAAACATTCCCCATTCAATTTAAATTTTCTGTGTGTTTTTTTTTTAAAGTAGGGAACCTCGAAATGGATCACCCTATATAAGCCATAAATTCCACATTTTTCAGTTGAAGAGTTTGGCTAAAGATTCTGAGCCCTAAAATTTGTCTACAAAATGCAGCGTTAGTTTTTTAATAATTTGCTTAAAAAAAGGATAGTTTCATGATTTGCTCCATATCCAAAGATTTTTCCAATAATAGAATTGAACGCAATTCATGGTGAAGGGTATTTAAGATTCGGCATGGCCGAACTTAGCGCTTTTATTTATTATATAGAATTTGTAATGAAATTTATATATCGTAAAACAATATTTTTTATACCCTCACATTAGTGTGTGGTAGCGACGCCTCGCGACGCTTTCTAGCTATACGAAACGTAATGTAAAAAATAAAATGTTTCTGTCAAAAAGCGTCTGTATTTCCATGTAAATTTTAATAACGATAACAAAAACAAAGTGCAATCGTCTATAAATGATTTCATACCTCATATAGCATAGCTTAAGTTGATGTGTATTTTGGTCCAACTTTTTTTTTATATTTTGCATACATAATAATAGATATGAGCTTAACAGATTTGCATAACCATTTTTTCAATATTTCATGTGTCCTAAAATTTGACTTTTGACCGCATTTTTCGATCTTTTCATTGATTTGGAACTCAATTCTAAGAATTGGACGTGAAAGTAGACCCAAAAAAAGGAGTGTGTCAATAATGCCAATTTATCTCTGGATTCTAGGTACTATAAAATAATTACACTGTACAAAATTTCTAGAATTTGTATGCAGTTGTATTAAAGTAATAAACTGTTAACTTTTGGTGCAAAATTGTAAATTTGTGTGGGCGTGGCCACTTCGCCTATTTTTCTCAAGGTGATAATTAGTAATAAACTAATACTATGTGTGGAATTTCAAAAGATTCGAATAAGTAGTATATAAGTTATTAGGGAATTAATATTTCACTAAATGTTGACCCTTTGTGAGGAAGGTACTAGAAGGAATGGACCAATATGCCCTATCTTCGAACTTAGCCGGAGATAGAGAAAAATATTACCGCATACCAAATTTGAAGTCAATCGCTCACTCCTCCGACCGAGAGCTATCGCGCGCACCAGCCAACAGACAGGCAGACAGACG
Organism: Eudasyphora cyanicolor; assembly: GCA_963930755.1. Classification (NCBI taxonomy): domain Eukaryota; kingdom Metazoa; phylum Arthropoda; class Insecta; order Diptera; family Muscidae; genus Eudasyphora; species Eudasyphora cyanicolor. The sequence continues at coordinate 124,240,390 of OZ005738.1, forward strand.
GACGGACATTGCTCAAATTACTTAAAATAACCCAAAATGAATTCCGCCGAACATACTTGGGTCGTAGCAAATGATATATACCCTCGTCACACTAAGGTGAGGGTACAAACAAGTAAAAAACGTTACGTTCGCCCATGCCGAATCTTATATACCCTCCACCATGGATTGTATTCAATTCTATTACTGGAAAAATATTTGGATCTGGATCAAATCTTCGAATAATCCTTTTGGTTAAATCAAACATTGAAATTTGTGGTAATTATGGCTTAAATAAGCATATTTGAGGACTATCTCTACACTGGGACTAAAACAAAATATAAACGGGCTAAATTTTCTTCACAAAATAGAATACAAACTGTAATGTTTCAGCTAAATTGCTTAGAAAATGTGGTGTTTTTGCTTAGAAAATGTGGTGTTTTCAATTCTTGTCTGTGATGAATTCTTGTCTAAATGAAACACAAACTGCTAAGACTCAGTTAAAATGCTTCGAAAATGTGGTATTTATGGCTTAAATACGTATATTTTGGAGCGACCTCTATAGGGTGACTATAACAAAATATGAACCGATTTGTAAAATTTTTGCTGTGATGAACTCTTGTCAAAATAGAATACAAACTGCAATGTTTCTGCTAAATTGCTTTAAAAATGTGGTATCTATGGCTCAAAATCCGTATTTTGGAGCGACCTATATAGGGGAGCTATATCAAAAGATTGACTAATATGGCCCATTTGCAATCCCAAAAAACCTGCAACAAAAAGAAATATTTCTACTAAATTTGATCAACGGACAGACGGACATGGCAAAATCGTCTTAGAATTTTACGACGATTAAGAATATATATACTTTATGGGGTCTCATATCAATATTTAGAGGTGTTACAAACGGAGAGACCAAATGAATATACCCCCCCCCATCCTATGGTGGAGGGTATAATAAATAAAATGGGGGTCTATAATAATTAATTGTGATGGATGAAAGACTTTTTTTAGAGAAAGGGCCGAACTCCCCCACCCGGCTGATAGTTACCACTTCAAAGGCTCCCTCCGGCATTCCTTCATCTGAATAAATTCCATGATGTTAAAAAGCATAGAAAATTGCACCTAATCCGATCAGGGCCAGTACAGTATGTGTTTGATGTTAATGCATACAAAAGTAAGAATTTCTTACTTAACTCAAGAAATCTATACTTATTCTAAAATTCTCATTTGTATTTTTAACACGTTTTCCATTTTTATCCCCTCACCTTAGAGAGCAGGGATCATTTGCTACGAACCAAAAGTGCAACACATCGAAGGAGTGACCTAAGACCCTAAGTATGTTCGGTGGATATCCGTTTTGGGTCATTTTAAGTCGAATGAGCAATGTCTGTCCGTCTGTCTGCTGGCTTGTGCGCACGATAACTCTCGAAAGGAGTAACCGATTGACTTCAAATTTGGTATGTGGTAATATTTTCTCCTATCTCCGGCTAAGTTTGAAGACTGGGCATATTGGTCCACTACTTCAAGTACCTCCCCCACAAAGGGTTAACATTTAGTGAAATATTGATTATTTAATAACTTCTATACCATTTATTTGAATACTCTGAAATTCTACACATAGTATTAGTTCATTAGTCACTATTACCTCGAGTTTAGTTTATTAGTCACTATTACCCCTTTTGGTACCTCCCACAAAAATGAAAAATTGTGAACCAAAAGTTAATCCTATTAATATTATAAAATCGTTTGTTTGTTTGTTTGTTTGTTCCAGTATCACGCCTAAACAGCTGAACCGATTTTCTTGAAACTTGGTGGACAGATAGACCAATGCCTGGGAAGTGCCATAGGCTACTTTGATTTTCGATTTTCCGCCAAGTGATTTTCGACCACTTGACCACAGAGGCTCCTGTTGAAGCTAGAGAGCTGAAATTTTGCACACACATAGATTGGAGTGTTGTATAAACTACGGACTACTCGCTTAATCATATTTCGGCCAGTTGTAGCGCTATCAAAAACTTGCGTTTTGTTTTTGTCGTTTAGGAGTTCTCTTATAAGATACAAAGTTAAAACTTTGTATATATGAAGTACTATAAACCGCAAATATATGCGAGAAAAATTATTTAGAATTATCTGAATGTGGTCAGTTTAACTGTGACCCGAACAATTTTCATTATTTCTCTGATTTTAAAAGTTCCTTAAGAGCCAATGATTTACAAATTTATATGTACAGACTGATCTCAATGGACATGCGAAAACAACAATTCGATGTCCAGTCTTAGGTAACACCGGACATAAAACCGCGTCTTAAAATTTTTAAAGCCTTTTCAAAATATATCGCTCACCACATACTGTGGTAACCTATCTAACATTGTCAATTCGGTCACTTCTCCGACTGTGGTCAGTTTAGCAGTGACCAAATCAATGTCCACACTTTCTGTACTTTAATAGTCCTTTAAGAGCTATAGTCCTAATAATTTATGTTTGTATACTTATCTCCAAGGGATGCGATTTTACACCAAGCTACTTTTGACCGCTTGACCATTACGGTACCTTTAAGAAGTAGGAAGCTTTAAATTTTGCTTTGGTATGGACTTGAGTGTTGTATACCCTTCGGACTATTCACACACTCGTTTTTGACACGTAGTCAGTTGTCGCGCTATCAAAATTTTAAATATTTTTTTGTAGGTATTTCAGAAGCGCCTCAAATGATACACAGATAAAATAATATGTAGTACTATACCCGAGAAATGCAATTTTGAATTCTACGATTGTGGTCAGTTAAGCAATGACCAAAACCATTTTCAATCTTTACTGTCTTTCAAGATCCCAAGAAAAATCCCAAAAATTGCACTCTCATAGACATGAGTGTTGTATAAACCACGGGCTACTCACGTAGACATTTTTCGGCCAGTGGTCAGTTATAGCGCTATCAATTGTTTTTGTCCTTTCTGAAGCCTCTTATGGGACACAAAGTTAAAAGTTTGTAAATATAATAATTTTGGATTCTCTGACTGTGGTCAGTGAAGAAGTGGCCAAAACAATGTTCACTATTTTACAGATTGTAAAACTTCTAACCCCTGTTCAAAATATATCTCTCACCACTTAATGTGGTAAGATATACATATATAACGTTGTCAATTCGGTCAAATCTCAGACTGTGGCCAGTGTAGCAGTGACCAATGCAATTTCCACTCTTTCTATACTTTAAAGGGCCCCAAATGGCAATGTTAATACTAATTCAAGCGACTTTTGGCCGCTTGACCGTTGCGGCTCATATAACAGGTAGAAAGCTAGAAACTCCAGTGTGATATAGCCTACTGACTATTAACATAGTCGCTTTTTGACAGTGGTCAACTCTAGCGCCTAAATTATACAAAGATAAAATAATATGTAGTATACACAGGAAAAAAACAATTTTGAATTCTGAGATTGTTGTCAGTAGTGACCAAATCAATTTTCATTCTTCCACTACATTTCAAAATTCTTTAAGATTTTTTCATTCTTCCAATAAAAATCACATAAAGATCTGTGGAGCTGCACATACATATATGTGCATAAAACGATCTTCAAGGAAATGCGTCGTCCGGCCTGAGGACAAGAGGTACACAAAACGGAGACATAATGTTTAAAAGTCTTTTCGAAATATATCGCTCGCTATATACACCGGTAATATTTAAACAAAAATGTATACGAGTATATCGAAATTTGAAACATACATGGCATATTATGCACTTGTTTCTCAGCCACTTATTTGGTGACCTCTTGACCACTGAACCCCTAAAAGTATTAATTTGAAAGTTTGCACACATAGCGTACATTTGAGGTTGTGCTTTCATATTTACAGAATTTTTTACTGTTGTCAGTGAATTTGTTTGAGTTTTTGAGAGCATCTGGAGTTTGATAGACTTTCAAGTAGACTGATCCTGGATGTTAAACAAATTTTTAATGATCGGCGTATGATCAAATATTCGAAGGTATTTGAAAACCAAAGATTTTAAATACGAGTTTTTACATACATTTTGCTATAGCCAACGTTTTTTTTTTAGTTTTTGGGTCCTTATTTTTTATTCAAAATCAAAAATAATACTAATGTTTGTATCACTGTTTTTAAAGACAACCCGGGCATTTAAATGCTAGTAGCTTATAACTTTAATACCTGTGCATACAAATACTTGAAATTTTGTACAGTGTAATGCTTTTATAGTACCTAGACTCCAGAGAAAAATGGGCGTTTTTGGCCTGCCCCTTTTGGTACCTCCCACACAAATTGCCCTTTTTGTACCAAAAGTTAACAGCTTTTAACGTTAATACCAGTGCATACAAATACTTGAAATTTCGTACAGTGCAATGCTTTTATAGTACCTAGAGTATAAAGAAAATCGGCCCTTTTGGTACCTCCCACACAAATGGACCATTTTACACCAAAAGTTAACAGCTTATAAATTTAATACCAGTGCATATAAATACTTGAATTTTTTTACAGAGTAAAGCTTTTAAAGTACCTAGAGTCCAGATAAAAGTGACCGTTATTAGGACGCCCCTTTTGGTACGTCTCACACAAATGGACCATTTTGTACCAAAAGTAAACATCTTTTTACTTTATTAGCAGTACATACTTTAAAGTTTAAATAAAACAAAAAATAATAAATTTACTAACATTTCTTTGAGACTCAACGTGAGGGGATTCCTTAGTCGGTTTACCCGACTGAAGTTTCTTACTTGTTTTATGAGTAATTTTATTGTGTTCTACCATTTTTCTCCCTCTCAGAGATTAAAGTAAACCCTTTCTTCTTTATTTAAGCCTATAAGACTAAATTGTCCTTTTTATACTTATTATAAGCATTTCTGCGCGTGATTTGTTTCAATGTAATCCGTTTTCTACTTGATTTAAGAATAGCTTAGTATGAACGAACATCAAATTTTAAGTACGATTTCGGGTAAATTAAAAATTTGTACTTAAAATTAATATTACATTTTTCTTTCTGTGTGGATTGCCGAATTTTGGTCATTATCTTCTGATGAGTGCCGACAATCAAATTTTTGCAATACACTTTTATTCCCTAGATTATATATAGATTATAGATTATACTCGTAGAGTTTTGCATGAAAAAGGAGGCAGAGATACAAGTATCTGTAGTTAAATTTCTGGAAAATGCACAAATCCACAAGAACTTTACCTTGAACCATAGGCACAATGAGGACAACGAATGAAACAAAAGAGATGATTTTTCTTACGTTTAATTAAGTGATGAATGCTTTGCAATAGATTTTATTTGTTTAGGCTCATTATTTCCATATATAAGTATACTCGTAGATGCTCTTTGTATGCGCAAACATTAATTTCTTTTTCCAAGAAATAAATTAGACTCTGTTAAATAAAGAAGAAAAATGTCTATTAATGAACGATTTTGTTTAAGATACTTAGATGCATAAATATTATTTTCATTATTTTGCTAATATAGAAAATATGCCGTTGATTGACCTCCAATTATTATTAAGATTGCTGATGCGTTTGGAGAACAAAGGCATATAATATTTAGTATTTCAATAAATCACATTTCAATCAAAATGTTTAACATAGGTTAAAACAATTAATAAAAATGTCAGTCGAGTAAACTTATTAATGTGTACCATAACATATAAGAAATGTTATATTGAAATTGGTAGTTTCTATAGGAGATGCCAGAATGGTGGACAATTTTTTTATATCTGTTATTGGTGATATTTTGTGTTTTTCTCTCAGTTGAGTTGAGCTGAAGATCAAAGGCTTTTCTTCTAGGTGAAGGAAGGTATTTGAATAGTCAAGTGAAAAAGAAAAAAAATTTGCTTATTCTTTGTCAGATTAAATTCATTTTAAAAGTTTTCAAAAAATACACAATAAAGATATTTACCCTAATGGAACTTTATTATTTTCCTTTCTTCCTCTTGTTTCTCTAAAGTGCTAAAAATAGTTTTATGTCTTTGGCTATTTAATATTTATTAATTTAATTAAGTATCTGTAACGAAAATGAAATGTTCCGGCCACCCAAAATGACATAAAATCAATTTCGCTCCAGTGATGACAATTGTAGTCACAATCAGCCTTGGAACACCAACGATTGCGATTGCGGCCACAGCCTCCATATACCAGAGAGGTTTGTAAGTATTAGTGTCGTGTTGGTACTACCACCACACAGCTTTACAATCACTTCCACTGTAGCCATAATGACGCGGTGGTTGGTAACATTCCGGGCTCTCTGCAACCAAAAGGCTTAGGAAAAATACCGAATAATTAATGCGTCTGTGTAGTGTCAGAAAACAAAAATTAATATATGTATAAGTATGTATCTTATGCGGTCTACTGGGACATTGTCCTTGAACCGTTATCAGCACTGAAGCGAAATGACAAATTCCAGTCGAAATGATTTTCTTTTTCATTGAACTACTAACAATGGCGAAGTAATTGATTTTGACAAGGGGTCACAATTTTTAGTATGCAGAACTTTTATAGTTGATCATAGTGTTTCATATTATTAACAAGTAACCTCACCTTGAGTCCCACAAAAAATATTAGTAAATTTATTAATTTATTTGTTTTCATTAAATTATTATCAATTTAAATTGCATTTAATAACTTAAAAGTATGTACTGGTATTAAAGTGAAAAGCTGTTAACTTTTGGTTCAAAAAGGTCCATTTGTGTGGGAGGTACCATAAGGGGCGTGCCATTAACGCACATTTTTCTCTGGACTCTAGGTACTATAAAAGCATTACACTGTGCAAAATTTCAAGTATTTATATGCACTTGTATTAAAGTTATGTGTTGGTTAGTTTTGGTACAAAATGGTCCATTTGTGTGGGAAGTACAAAAAGGAGCGTAGCAATAATGCCAATTTTTCACTGTATTTTAGGTATTATTAAACCATTACACTTTACACAATTTCAAGCCTTTGTATGACTGGTAATAAAGTTATAAGCTTTTAATTTTCGGTTCAAAATTTTCCATTTTTGTGGGAGGTACCAAAAGGGACGTGACAACTTCGCCCATTTTTCTCGAGGTAATAGTGACTACTAAACTAATACTATGTGTAGAATTTCAGAGGATTCAAATAAGTACAGGGTTTTCTAACAAGAGGTGTTATTTTGAATCACCCGGTATTTCGGTAGCTGTCACTTTTGAAGCTTTTATTCGTTGACATTTGACAAGTAGAAACTACGCCATTACTAAAAATGGAACGATACACTATTCAACAACGCATTGAAATTATTAAAATTCGAAAAATCGAAAATCATCTTGACTGATGAGGCCCATTTCCACCTCGGTGGCTACGTCAACAAGCAAAATTGTCGCATCTGGGGCTCGGAAAACCCAAGAGTTATTGTTGATAATCCTCTCCATCCTCAACGTGTGACTGTTTGGTGCGGTTTATGGTCCGGCGGGGTCATTCGATCTAACTTTTTCAAAAATGAGGTTGGATCAACAGTTACGGTGAATGGGTTGCGCTATTGAGAGATGATTAATGATTTTTTATGGTCGTAGTTGGATGGTATTGATCTGGACAACGTTTATTTTCAACAAGATGGCGCTACGTGCCACACAAGCAACGAAACCATTGCTCTGTTACGGGAAAAGTTTCCGGACCTTGTTATCTCTCGAAGAGGTGATCACAATTGGCCACCGAGATCTTGTGATTTAACACCTTGCGACTTCTTCCTTTGGGGCCACGTGAAAGATAAGGTCTATGCCAACAGCCCAGCGTCTATTCAAGACATCGAAGATAGAATTCGTGAGGCTAACGAGGACATAGGGCAGCCACATTGCGATTTGGTTATGGAAAATTTCATGAAAAGGATATGGTCATGTAAGCGTGGTCGTGGTGGCCATTTGGCTGATGTTATTTTTCATTATTAACGGCATACCTTCCTCTTTATTACACTGTGCAACAGTGAAAAAAATACACGGACTTGACAGTATAGGTTCGATTCTACTATCAAAGGGTAGTATAACCCTATACTCGGTTTGGCGAAAATGGTGACCAATTTTTTTTAATGGGCCTCTAAAGTTTCTGAAAATCAATGGCCCCCTCGAAAAAGGTGTCATAAGCTTTTATTCAACAACTATTTCAGACTTGGTGATACCGCTTAACTATGTTTGACAATAATGTAGCTAAGAATATGCTGAACAAAGCTCCTTAAAATTTTTTACGAAAAAAAAAAAATTTCCGGTACTTTTTTTCGAAAAAGTAAAGGAAAAAAATATTTTTTTTCACTTTTTTCAGCATAACTTCCAGGGACTCGTAATTTTTCACTAACAATGCTTGGCAAAATTGTAGCCAACGTCTATCTGAACAACTTTTATCAACATATCAATACAATCTGAACGTGTCTAGGCACCCTAAATAGCTCAAAAAACCACATTGTACCCCAAAAATGTAAGTATTTCACTGTTATGTAACAAAAATATATTTTTCTGGTATAGGGTATGTTCAGAAACTTTGTAGAAAATATTAAGGCCAATATTTTTGTGAAACATTTTAACCCTCTAGGTCCCCTAAATAACTGTAATTTTTGGCCCCATTTAAACATAACACAAACACCTTTTTTTAGTGTTTGTGTTATGTTTTGAGCTCTGGTGTGTTCTGACATATATAGTACAATTTTATGGCGAACATTTTTGTAGAACATTTCATCCCGCCCTCCCCATTTTAAGGGGTGTTTTTTACGATTTGTTGAAATGGGGCCAAAAATTACAGTTATGTGGGGGAGCTAGAGGGTTAATATGTTACACAAAAATGTTGGCCTTAATATTTTCTAAAATGTTGCTGGACATACCCTATACCAAAAAAATATATTTTGTTACATAACAGTGAAATACTTAAATTTATGGGGTACAATGTGGTTTTTTGAGCTATTTAGTGTGCCTGGACACGTTCAGATTGTATTGATATGTTCACAAAAGTTGTTCAAATTTACGTTGGCTACAATTTTGCAAAGCATTGATAGTGAAAAATTACGAGTCCCCGGAAATTATGCTGAAAAAAGTGAAAAAAAATATTTTTTTTCTTCACTTTTTCAAAAAAAAGTATCGGAAAAATTTTTTTTTCGCAAAAAATTTTAAGAAACTTTGTTCATCATATTCTTAGCTACATTATTGTCACACATAGTTAAGCGGTATCACCAAGTCTGAATTAGTTGTTGGACAAAAGCTGATGACACCTTTTTTGAGTGGCTCACTGATTTTCCGAAACTTTGGGGGCCCATAAAAAAAATTGGTCACCAATTTCGCCAAACCGAGTATAGGGTTATACTACCCTTTGATAGTAGAATCGAAACCTATACTGTCAAGTCCGTGTATTTTTCAAAAAGTGTTCATTTGTTGAATAGTGTTATGAAATAAACATGCGATCATTTATATCAAAAATGGCATTTTTTTTGAATACCAAAATAACATCTCTTGTTGGAAAACCCTTTAGTATAGAAGTTATTAAATAATCAATATTTCAATAAATGTTAACCCTTTGTGGGGGAGGTACTAGAAGGAGTGGACCAATATAGCCCATCTTCGAACTTAGCCGGAGATAGAAGAAAATATTGCTACATACCAAATTTGAAGTTAATCGATTACTCCTTTCGAGGGTTATCGTGCGCACCAGCCAGCAGACAGACAGACGGACGGACATTGCTCATTCGACTTAAAATGACCCAAAACGGATATCCGTCGAACATACTTAGGGTGTTAGGTCTCTTCTTCGATGTGTTACACTTTTGGCTCATAGCAAATGATATATGTATACCCTCCTCTCTAAGGTGAGGGGATAAAAACAATAGTACGGGAGGGCTAAAGTTGCAAGGAGCCTACTCTATGATACTCTATAATGATAATTTAAACAAATTTGTAATTAAAGCAAATATCGGGATTTCTTGATTTTGACATTTTGGTCAAACGGTTCATTCTCTCATTCATATAACTGTATATTTAATTACCTATGTATTGTATTTCAAAAATGTTGCCCAAAAGTTTTCGATAGCATTTTCTTCAATCTTTTTAAGAAAAGGTTCAGAATATTTAATATCGACCTATGTAGTTTATTTTTGGCTAAATGTTTATAAGCCGCTACAAATAGGTAAAATAAGATCGCGCTATAATTAATTTTTTAAAAAAAAATTGTTTGAAAAAATTTTAATGGCATTTTAATTTTTGAAAAAAAAATAAAAAAATGGTTTTTGTGTGTTTTATGAAGTTTGTAATTGCTCTCGAACGGCTGAACAGATTTTTGCAAAGTTTACTTTGTTTTAAAGAGGACATAATGCGCCATTTTTTGTAAAAAAAATTTGGAAATTTTTGGGAGGCTCAATATTTGTAAAAGTTATGGACGAAATACCAAGACTAGTCTGACAATTTTTTATCGAATTATCGAACCAATCTTTTTTCCTCATATAGAAAATTTTATTGCTCATCCAGGCATGTTGAAATCGGTGCATATTGTGCTTCAAAATTTACAAAATACTAGCACACGGTACGGAATAAAATGAAAAATTCAATTTTCAAATGCAGATGTCTCGGTAACTACACGAGATAATTCTTACGTGTAAAAAGATTTTTCGTAGACCTCAGTTAGTAGAACACACACAAAATATTTAATAAATCGGAAGAGAAACACGAGTTACGCGCTATTGAACATTTTCATCGCCCGATGTGGCCAACTTTGAGGCTCTCTACCTCCGCCCCTGTCTGACATAGGGGGCCCAAATATAAAAAACGTTAGTTTGGTTAAGAAACGGTCGAATTATTTCCTCATTTTGAAGGAAAAACAGTGTTTGTATGCACTGTTAATAAAGTTATAAGCTATTAACTTTTGGTTCAAAATTGTCCATTTGTGTGGGAGGTACCAAAAGGAGCGTGGCAACTTCGCCTATTTTTCTCCAGGTAATAGTGACTAATAAACTAATACCATGTGTAGAATTTCAGGGGATTCAAATATGTAGTATAGAAGTTATAAAATAATCAATATTTCATGAAATGTTAACCCTTTGTGGGGGAGGTACTAGAGGGAGTGGACCAATATGGCCCATCTTCGAACTTACCCGGAGATAGAAGTAAATATTACCACATACCAAATTTGAAGTCAATCGGTTACTCTTTTCGAGAGTTATCGTGCGCACCAGCCAGCAGACAGACAGACGGACGGACATTGCTCATTCGACGTAAAATTACCAAAAACGGATATCCGCCGAACATACTTAGGGTCTTAGGTCACTCCTTCGATATGTTACACTTTTGGTTCGTAACAAAAAGTGTTAAAAATGGTACGGTGAAGCTAAAACTTATATATGGTACATTGGGGCAAACAAGTGTTTAATAGATAAAGTGTGGCAAAATAGTTACATGTGGTAAGTTGGAAAAAAGGGGAAAAAGAGTGGAATAAAAAGTGTTAAATATGGTACAGTGGAGCATAACAGATTGAATGTGGTCCCAGAGTGCAAAGGTAGGTCTTACAATATAGACAAAAGCTAAGAAATTTTTTTTTCAATATTCATAGGTACTGTGGGGAAGGGGATAATTATTTTACCATGATGTCAGGGTAACTCTTGGAACATTAACAAGAAATGAAAAGAGGGTTCGTATTTTATCGTATGAAAATAATCAAATCTACTTCATTTTGTATTTTTAGTACCCTAAACAGAAAATAATAAAGGATGGAGGCTGCGAAGCGCAGCGGTCTAAAGCTAGTTGCTCATATAAACGGGGCCGTACCGTAGTGGTCAACCAATTGAGGTGTCCACGACAGAAATGGTTAACATTTTTAATTGGATGACCGTCGGTTGAAGGTTCGTGAGCTAGCTGAAGTCTCAAGCATTTCATTTCCAGTTCACACATCCACATACACCAGTTCACACATCCTCTATTGCGTTGACCAAAATAAATGAATTAAAGTTTGGATTGCTTCAACAACACCCTTTTTGCCTGATTTTGCTCCATCGGATTATTATACCCTCACTTTAGTGCTATGAGGGTATACATATATCAATTGCTAAAAAAATGATGTTATTGTCATGCCCCGTTTGGTTCCTCCCACACCAAGGTACCATTTTGTACGACAAATTAACAGGTTATAACTTTAATGCTAGTGCCTACAAATAGTACACGGGCAAAATCGCCTTTTTTTATATGTTTGAATCGAAAGAAAATATATTTGGAACATAAATTTTAAAATATTATATATTTTCTTAGCATTTCTTAGCAAATAAATTTTATTTGAAAATCAATAAAATATATTTGAAACGCATATATTAATATATTACAACAAATTATATTTGCAAACTAAATTTCTCAAATAAAATATGTGTTTAAATACAAATAAAATTATTATTTATGAATTTTTCCAAATATATTTTATTTAAAAAATATTTCCAAAACTTTTGCTGAATTTTTCATATTTAAGTTTAAATTTTTCTTGGGTTTCGAATTGTACCTCCCAGTTATGATACCATATGCAGCATTACCTTCTGTTTTAAATCAATCATTTCAAATTTCTGAGTATTCCAAGCCATCATTAGTTGTCCATCCTCTAAGTACTTTATATTGATCCAAGAATATATGATTTCAATTATTATTTTTTACGAACATTAAAAATTTCTAAAAATTTAACTTTGAATTACTGAAAAATTTGTCACAATTTATGTATTTTATGAATACTTAAATGCAAATAAATATTTGTTTCGGAAATAATGGTCCCAAATAAAAACATAATGGAATGTAAACAAATTTGGTTTGAACAACATCTTCCCAAATACACAATTTTTGTGTGTACCAAATATTACATGCTTAGAGTCTACCCCAAACATATATATGTTTCAAGCCGAATATGTTTGGGACAATATACTACAGAAGCGATCTTTTTTCAGCGTGTATATATGTACTACACTGAACAAAAATGGGCTGCATTAAAAAAAAAAAACAAATTATTTAGTCGGAAAATTCTACAAGAAAATATTTTCCTAAGGAAAAGTTGCCAGAGAACACCTTTTCCTAAGGAAAAGTGTCAGAGACCACATTTTCTTAAGGAAAAGTTGTCAAAGACCACCTTTTACTAAAGAAAAGTTGTCAGAGACCACCTTTTCCTATGGAGACCACCTTTTCCTAAGGAAAAGTTGTCAGAGACCACATTTTCCTAAGGAAATGTTGTCAGAGACCACCTTTTCCTAAGGAAAAGTTGTCAGAATCCACCTTTTGCCTAAGGAAAAGTTGTCATAGACCAACTTTTCCTAAGAAAAAGTTGTCAGAGACCACATTTTCTTTAGGAAAAGTTATCAAAGATCACCTCTTACTAAAGAAAAGTTGTCAGAGACCACCTTTTCCTATGGAGACCACCTTTTCCTAAGGAAAAGTTGTCGGAGACCATCTTTTCCTAAGGAAATGTTGTCAGAGACCACCCTTTTCTAAGGAAAAGTTGTAAGAGACCTTGTCAGAGACCACCTTTTCCTAAGGAAAAGTTGTCAGGGACCACATTTTCCTAAGGAAAAGTTGTCAGAGACCATATTTTCCTAAGGAAAAGTTGTCAGGGACCACAGTTGTCAGAGACCACCTTTTCCTAAGGAAAAGTTGTCAGAGAATAGTTGTTTTTTAGAGGTTATTACACGGGGCAAAATCGCATTTTTTGGTGTTTTTGAAACGAAAGAAAATATATTTGGAACATATATTTTTAAATATTATATATTTTCTAGCAAATAAATTTTATTTGAAAATCGACAAAATATATTTGAAACACATAAATATATTAATATATTACAACAATATATATTTGCAAACTAAATTTCTCAAATAAAATATGTGTTTAAATACAAATAAAATTATTATTTGGGAATTTCTCCAAATATCTTTTATTTAAAAAATATCAAAACTTACTGATCTTTTTGGAATTTCAGTTTAAATTTTTCCTTGGTTTCGATTTGTACCTCCCAGTTATGATACCATGTGCCGCACTAACTTCTATGCTAAATCAATCATTTCAAATTCCAAGCCATCATTAGTTGGCAATCCGGCACCTGCAGGGTAGCTAGACAAATCGGCACCTGCAGGGTAGCTAGACAAATCTGGGCAAGGTATGACCTGAGAAAATCAAAATATTCTCCTCGCACTAGAAAGGCAAAGATTGTCTACGTTAGTACAGGTTCTGACGGGACACTGCTTGATCGGCGAACACGCCAAAAGATTGGGTATTGACTCCAATGACTTCTGCCGAAGCTGTGGAGATGAGGAAGAAGTGGAGAGCATTGAGCACTTGCTTTGCGACTGTCCCGCTTTGAGTAAACGACGACTGGACATACTGGGGTCGGCCTTTTTAGGCAGCCTAACAGATATTTCTAGTACTGATATTCGTACTATCGGTAAATTTATTTATAAATCAAACAGGTTGGTTTCGATGAGGGGCATTTCAGCCCGTGGTAACACTAGGGACCTAAACTGGTCTATGTGAGCTTGTAAAAAAAAATACGGCTGCCACCCTAACCTAAACCTAAACCTAGTTGGCAATCCTACTACACGGGGCAAAATCGCCTTTTTTGATATGTTTGAATCGAAAGAAAATATATTTGGAACACAAATTTTTAAATGTTATATATTTCTGAGTAAATAAATTTTATTTGAAAATCAATAAAATTTACTTGGAGCGCATATATTAATATATTACAACAAAATATGTTTGCAAACAAATTTTCTCAAATAAAAATGTATTTATATACAAATAAAATTATTGTTTAGGAATATCTTCAAATATATTTAATTTATAAAAGATTTTCAAAACTTTGGTGAATTTTTCTAATTTTCATTTTTATTTTTCCTTCGTTTCGAATTATTTCTCCCAGTTAAAAATACCATTAGCGGCATTAAATTCTGTTTTAAGGGACTCATTTAAAAATTCTGAGTATTTCATGTCAGTCCTTCGAGTAAATTATTGTTATCCAAAATTATACGATTTTAATTTACGAACATTAAAAATTTCTAGAAAATTATCATTAAATTGCTGTAAAACTTAACACAATCAAGGTTCGATATATTTTTGGAATACTTAAATTTAAATAAATCTTTGTTTCGGAAATAATAATCCTAAATAAAAAGTATTATGATGGAAACAAAAATTAGTTTAGAACAACATCTTCCCAAATATATAATTTTTGTGTGTACCAAGTATTATATATTTAGAGTGTACCATAAACATTTATATGTTTCAAGCCGAATATGTTTGGGACAATATACTACAGAAGCGATTTTTTTTCAGCGTGTAGTTATTTATTTTAATCAAAGATTGTACTATTTCAATTATTATTTATTATTTTACCAACATTAAGAATTTCTAAAAATATTACTTTAAATTACTGAAAAATTTAACAATTTTGTATTTTCGGAATTTTTATTTGCGAATAAATATTTTTTCAAAAATAATAGTCCCAAATAAAAATATATTGTGTTGTAAACAAAGATTTGTTTAGAACAACATCTTCCCAAATATATAATTTTTGTGTGTACCAAATATTATATGTTTGAGTGTACTCTAAACATATATATGTTTCAAGCCGAATATGTTTAAGACAATATACTACAGAAGCGATTTTTTTTCAGCGTGTACCTACAGTCTGTCAAGAAAGGTACGTTATAACCACGCCCCTTTTGGTATCTTCCACACACACGTACCATTTACCAAAATACCAATATATATATAAGTAAATAATGATAACACAGCATTTTTCAGCTCATTGATTTGGGACTCAATTCTGATAATTGGGCGTGAAAGTAGCCCCAAAAATGAGAACTTCTGCATCATTCGTTTAGTCAAATTGGCTCAATTAATAATTCAATGGCCATATGCATTTATTTGCTCATGGCGGATTTTTTGGAATTTGTCCACTCTCAGTGAAGAGGTGGAGGTTGTGGTTGTGGTTTCAGAGCTAGGCAGTTCTTACTATAAACATTTATATAACTCGATTGTCTGTTCAAATGGGCTAACAACAATAGTATTCCCAAGATCAATATTAAGGAAGTTATGGGGTAGAAAGTAATGAAATGCCAACCTTCCACAACTCGGGAAATGCTCGTATATGTCAATCTACAATTCATAATAATAAAGCTAGGTTCTTGAAATTTGCCAGAAATAACGTCATTTGGGATTGAAAATGGGGTTAGAAGGGTGGACCGATATACATATTTTAAATTTGAAGTCAACTGGTGATTCACTTCAAGTGTTATCGCGAAAAATAGCCTACAGGCAGGCGGACGGACATAGCTCAATGACTTAAAACGATGATCTTAGTCACACCTTCCAGGGGTAACACTTTTTTCATAGCTAATTATATATACACTCCTTCACTTAAATCAGGGTAAAAATAAAGTGATTATTAAGAAATGTAACAATAGCCAGGAAACATTTGCTTTTGAACTTTGGAGGTGGCGTTCTAAATATTTTATTTTATTTAATGAAATTAAAACGATAATTGTTCTACTGGAAAATAATTGAACACCTGCTCAATTATTTCCATTATGATAATCGGTGTATACAATATAGAAAATATGGTTCAAAAATTCTTTTCATTCCCCATATAATAAAAGAAACCTAATTCTATAAAAGAAAGGCAAATGTGCATATGGTTTGAGCAAATATATAAACGACCGCAAAATTAAACTGTATAAATAATCCTCAAAATCACATCGCAGTCATCAGAAATCAAAACATTTTTATATCATTCAGAAAAAAATGAAAATAATTTTGGCGGGACTTGTAATTTTGGCAACATTGCTGGCTGCGGTTCAAGGGCAGTGTCCTGGCAGACCATGTAAGATTTACTTGATTTTTGCAATACATTTCAACATTGTCTTCTACTCTCTTTTATCCCTTGATTTCAGGGAGTCCTGCTTGTTATCCACCACGCAATAACGGTCATGGTGGACATGGTTGTCATGCTCGACGCATGTGGTGGTACGAACACGCCACAAATACCTGCAAAGTCTTTTGGTATGGAGGCTGTGGCGGCAATCGCAATCGTTGGTGTTCCAAGGCTGATTGCGATCACAATTGTCATCGTGGTGGCTAAAATATTTTGGGGCGGAATTTGCAGTACATAAAATTACGAACATATCGAAATAAATTTGAAAGCACAACTCGAAAAAATGTAGATTAACAAACAAGATAATGTCAGTCGATTACATCGACTAATTTATACCATCAATTTGTGAGTACTGTACTATGGAATATGTATGACAAAAGGTTTTTGATCAAGCGATTCATATCTTTTCGGGTCATTTTTGTGTGGAATTTTTATATAAAAAAAATTTTACGATTTTTTTAGGTCCATTACGAAAGGGATCGTTCCACAGATGGTCCCTTTTTTATTAAAACCACGGGTAACTTTAACATCCCCTTGTTATTGGGGGACGTTGACTGCTACCTTGTGACATATACAAGTACTTGACTAAAAGAATACCTACAGTACCATACTTTCAATGTCAGACATAGCATAATTCACATTTGCAACCAATTAAATCTATACTATTTAGTTATTCAACTTCGAACACTAATTCTCGACTAACGAGTAGATATCCAAACTTGTCATCAACTAAGGAAAAGATAACGCAACTGGTCCCCTACTAAAAAGTAAATAACCCAACTGGTCCTCTACTAAGGGTTATCTACTTCTTCGTAGATGAACAGTTGGATTATCTACTATCTAAAAGATCAGATAGCTTTAGATGACGAACAGTTAGGCTACCTACCCCTTAGTAGAGGTCCAATTGGGTTATCTACTTCTTTGCAGAGAGTGTTATCTCCTTAGCAAAATACTAGTTGGGTTATTTATTCCTTAGTTGACGACCAATTGTGTTATACACTCCTTGTTGACGATCATTTTGGTTATATACTCGTAATTATTACTTGATGACCTCTTATAATCTAATGCTGCGTAGATAACCAAACTGCTTTTCAACTAAGGAGTGGATAACCCAACTGGTCGTCAACTAAGGAATATATAACCCAACTAGTATCTTACTGAGTAGATAACCCAACTGGTGATCTTCTAAGTAGCAGATAACACATCTGGTCATCAAGTAAGCAGTAGATAACTTTACTGGTCATCTACTAACGAGTAGATAATACAACAAGTGCTCTATTAAGGAGATATTTACTAAAGAGAAGATAACCCAACAGGTCGTCAACTCAGGAGTAGATAACCCAACTGGTATTTTAAAAAGTAGTAACACCAATGGTCCTCCGCTTAGGTGTAGCTAACCCAACTGATCGAAAGCTAAGGAGTAGATAAGTAGATAACCCAACTGATCATCAAGTGAGGAGTAAAAAACTCTACTGGACCTCTGGTAAGGAGTAGATAACCCAAATCATCATCAACTAAAGAGTAGATACCTAAAGTTCTTGTCAACTAAGTAGCGGATAACCCAACTGGTCGTCAACTAAGAAGTAAATAATCAAAGTGGTATTTTAATAAGTAGATAACACAACTGGTCCTCTACTAAGGACTAAATAACCCAACAGGTCCTCTAAAAAGTAGTAGATAACCCAACTGGTCCTCTAATAAGAGTTAGATAGCCAACCTGGTCGTCATCTAGGGAGTAGCTAACCCAAATTGTCATCAAGTATGGATCAGATAACCCAACTAGTCATCAAGTAAGGGATAGATAAACCTACTGCTCATCTACTAAGGAGTAGATAACACAACTGGTACTCTATTAAGGAGATATTTACTAAGGATAACCCAACAGGTCGTCAACTAAGGAGTAGATAACCAAACTAGTATTTTAATAAGTTGATAGCACCAATTATCCTCTGCTAAGGAGTAGATAACCCAACTAATAGTATCTAGGGAGCAGAAAAGTAGATAATCCAACTGATCATCATGTAAGCAGTAAGAAAGGATTAGATAACCAAAATCGTCATTAACTAAAGAGTAGATTACCAAACTTCTTGTAAACTAAGGTGTGGATAACCCAACTGGAGTAGATAATCCAACTGGTATTTTAATAAGAAGATAGCCCAAATGGTTATCTACTGAGTAGTAGAAAACACAACTGGTCCTACTAAGGAGTACATAACCCAACTGGTCCTCTAAAAATGTATGGATAACCCAATTGGTCCTCTAATAAGGGGTAGATAACCAAACTGGTCGTCATCTAAGGAGTAGCTAACCCAACTTGTCATCAAGTATGGATCAGATAACCCAACTAGTCATCAAGTAAGGAATAGATATACCTACTGATCATATACTAAGGAGTAGTTAGCACAACTTGTGCTCTATCAATGAGATATTCACTTAGGAGAAGATAACCCAACGGGTCGTCAATTAAGGAGTAGATAGCACCAATAATCCTCTGCTAAGGAGTAGATAACCCAACTGATCGTAAGCTAAGAATTAGATAACCCAATTGGTATATTACTAAGTAGATTATCCAACGGATAGGGAGAACAAACCAAACTGGTCCCCTGTTACGAAGTAGATAATCCAACTGGACATCTGCGAAGGAGTAGATAACCCAAATCGTCATCAACTAAAGAGTAGATAACCAAACTTCTTGTCAACTAAGGAGTGAATAACCTAGCTGGTCGTCAACAAACGAGTAGAAAATCCCACTGGTATTTTAATAAGCAGCTGGCCCAACTAGTTATCTACTGAGTAGTATATACCACAACTGGTCCTCTAAAAAGGAATATATAATCCAACTGGTGCTATATTAAGGGGTAGATAACCAGACTGGTTGTAATCTAAATAGTAAATAAACCAGGTAAGGAGCAGATAAACCAACTGGTCATCAATTGAGGAGTAGCAAACCCTGCTGGTCATATACTAAGGATAACATAACTGGTGCTAGGGACTAGATAAACTAAGGAGTAGATAAACAATTTGATATTTACTAAGAAGAAGTTAACCCAACTAGTCAACTAAGGAGCAGATAACCTAACTGGTATTTTACTAAGTAGATACTCCAACTGGTCATCAACTAAGGAGAATATAACCCCCAACTATTGCTCTATTATTATAAAGTATATAAAACAACTTGTCGTATACTAAGTAGTAGATAATCCGACCGATTATCTACTAATTAGTATATAGTATAACCTGTTGCCTACTAAGAAATATATATATCTGATGACATACCACATGGGACAATATTATTTGGTGTATTTGACCCTAATTAATTAATACAAGTCATTTCCAACGTTATCTGTTGAGTGAAGCAAATGTAATCAGTACTGTTATTGACACTTAATTTCCAGTGTGGTCTTTTGTTTATAACAGTTTTATTGAGGTTTTCTTTAAAGTCGTCAACATTTGCATTAAATCCTGTCCAATTGGAAGAAGCAATTGTCGGAATTGACAGCGCTGTTCACACCTTCAATACACCTGTTCTTTTTTTGCAGAACTTCAATTAATTCCATGACCCATCTCATCCTACTGCACATTTTCTAGTATGCATATGTACAGACATACATATGTGTGTTTCTTTATATGAGTTTGTTTGATCTGTTTGTGTGGCTCAAAGAAGAAATGAATAAATGAATGAATGGTTGGTCGGTTGGTTGGTTGGGTGGGTGGATTGAATGAGTATATCTCGGCGTTTGGGTATGTGCCGTTCATTGGGGTGTCTGTCCGTCCATTCTTTCGTCAATCCGTCTGTCTGTCTTTCTATAGAGGTCAGTTCGAATAGTATCCATACATATAATCAAACGCACATACACCGACAAACACTCAGTTGAGTATGTGGTCGATATTATTCGACCGACCCACGGACCAATTGTGTAAACAATTCTCGGTGTTTTATTGATATGTCGATGTCGATTTCGATGTTATTGTTTTTGGTGGCGGTGTCGGCAGTTGTGGTGTTCGTCGTTGTTTTGACCGCTGTGGTTGTGTTTGGGCTATTGCTCCTATTGCTGTTGTTATTATTGTTATTATTATCATTGCGGTTGTTCTTGTTGTTCCCCATCTTGTTGTTGCTGCTGTTGTTTATTTAATATCATTCTTTTTCCGTTTTTATTTATTTTGTTATGTCTTTGCTGGTGTTTTCTTAAGTTTCGCCGCTTCGATGTTTTTCTTTTGCTGTACCAAAGTTTCTCACACAGTCTTTCGACCTGACCAACCAACCGGGCCTCCATCATTCAGACATTCATTCATTCCATCATTCATCGAAAGTTAATAAAATTGATTTTTTTATACGATTCTGATGCTTTTTTCAGATCGACAATGAATTTCACTTGAAATGATGAATGATAATGGATGGGAAACGCCATATCACTCCTCAGCTCATCGCATCTCGTCTGTTCTGCTCTGGTCAGTTTTTTTTTATTCTGCAGCGTTCTGTTGTTTTGCGTTGACGCAAATGCGTAGCGGCATTGCGTTTCATTTTCAATTTCCCACCTCAGTGGCAACAATTTCCAAGTAATTCGGTTTATTTTCTTTAGTTTTTTTTTAAAGAATCTCTCTATCAGATTTTCTGATGTACACAAGAGAGAATTTGTCTAAAAGTTTTGTTGTATCTTATAGCTGCAGGTCATTTGGGACTGAAAATAAGCCCGTTAATGTTTTAATATAGTTCTCTTAAAAATGTGATTCTTTAAGCTATATAAGAAATGTATCTGAAGTTTTACCAATAATATACAAAATGCGAAAAAACCCGTTGCTATTTTTAGTTATATATATCCATTTTTCCAACTCTTACATTAAAAGCACGAATTTCTAGCCATTATGAGATCATTACTTAAGGGGGAGTGAAAGCGTCGAAGACAAAATTTTTTTATGAAAATACCGCCCGGGATCCCTGTGAATAGTAGACGATACAGGTTAAAACTAAAAAAACGCTTCTTATGTCAGGTTTATGTTTCACGACTTACTCTCAGACCCTGGAACCATATTTAACCCTTTTTCGCCACACTGTGCCATATTTAACCATTACTGCCCACTGTACCATATTTACGAATTTTTGAACAGCTATGCCACAAAAAAATATTATCTATATTTTATATTCTTAATGCTGCTTCTGCCCCTAATGTATAAATTTCAAAAAAAAAACACTACCTATATATGTATCGTTCATTCCACGCCAAACCGAAAACTTTTTTTGGATCACCCTTTCCGATTTCAAAATAAATTTGCATATCTACTCTCTGCTTAAAATAAAACCTCTTATACAGGGTTTTCCAACAAGAGGTATTATTTTGAATCACCAGGTATTTCGGTAGCTGTCACTTTTGAAGCTTTATTCTTTGACATTTGACAAGTAGAAACTACGCCATTATTAACCAGTAAGGAAAGGCAGAAAGTCGGGCGGGGCCGACTATATAATACCCTACACCTCCCTAACAATGCGATAATAATTTGGAATAACTGGTAAATGGGTAGGAACATATTATCTATTTCTGAACCGATAATCGCTAAATTAAGCAATATTCGTTCCTAAATTGAGAAACATCTTTCTGGAAAATTTTAATGATCGGAAGTAAAGTACAACTTCTATAGCGCTTTGATACCAAAGCAGGAGGAAAATATACATAGAGGTTATATAAAAATCTGAACCTATTTTCCCAGAATACTCATTCATGTAAAAAGACCTCTTTCTGTTGAATTTCGTACTGATCGGATATAAAATACGGTTTCTACAGCGCTTACATCGGGTGAAACATATATATGGGGCCTATATCTAAATCTGAACGGATTTTCTCCGAATTTGGTAGTGTTCATTCACGTAACAAGAAAACTCTCTCTGCCGAATTTCGTACAGATCGGATATAAAATACGGTTTCTATAGCGCTATCATATCAAATCGTGTGACCCATATATATGGGGACTATATCTAAATCTGAACCGATTTTCCTCGAATTTAGCAGTGTTTATTCATGTAATAAGGGAACTCTCTCTGCCAATTTTGGTACGGATCTGATATAAAATACAGTTTCTACAGCGCTTACATGTCAAATCGGGGGTAACATATATATGCGGGCTATATCTAAATCTGAACCGATTTTGACCAATTTCAATAGGGATCGTCCTTGGGCCAAAAAAGAGCACTGTGCTAAATTTCATCACAATCGGAACATAAATACGACCTGCACTTTGATTACAAGAATACATGGACAGAAAGACGGACATGGCTAAATCGACTCAAAAATTGATTCTATGAAGATCGGTATAATAAACTATGGTTCTATTTCTACTCTTTTTGGGCGTTACAAACAAATGCACAAAGTCATAATACCCTGTACCACAGTGTGGTGTAGGGTATAAAAATGGAACGATACACGATTCAACAACGCATTGAAATTATTAAAATTCGAAAAATCGAAAATCATCTTGACTGATGAGGCCCATTTCCACCTCGGTGGCTACGTCAACAAGCAAAATGGTCGCATCTGGGGCTCGGAAAACCCAAGAGTTATTGTTGAGAAGCCTCTCCATCCTCAACGTGTGACTGTTTGTTGCGGTTTATGGTCCAGCGGGGTCATTGGACCTTACTTTTTCGAAAATGAGGTTGGATCAACAGTTACGGTGAATGGATTGCGCTATCGAGAGATGATTAATGATTTTTTATGTTCGGAGTTGGATGGTATTGATCTGGGCAACGTTTACTCTCAACATGACGGTGCTACGTGTCACACAAGCAACGAAACCATTGCTCTGTTACGGGAAAAGTTTCAGGACCGCGTTATCTCTCGAAGGGGTGACCGCAATTGGCCACCGAGATCTTGTGATTTAAAACCTTGCGACTTCTTCCTTTGGGGCCACCTGAAAGATAAGGTCTACGCCAATAGCCCAGCGATGATTCAAAGATAGAATTCGTGAGGCTGTCGAGGACATAGGGCAGCCACATTCAGATTTGGTTATGGAAAATTTCATGAAAAGGCTATGGTCCTGTAAGCGTGGTCGTGGTGGCCATTTGGCTGATGTTGTTTTCCATAGTTAACGGCATACCTTCTTCTTTATTATGAAATAAACATCCGATCATTTATGTCAAAAAATTGCATTTCTCTTTGAATACCAAAATAACCTGCAGCGTTTTCCAGACGAAATCGACGAAAACTCGGGCAAGATGATCACATAACAGTATATGTTGACAGTCAGGCTGCTCTGAAGCCACTGAAGTCAACCACTATTAAGTCAAAGGTGGTTAATGAGAGCCGTTTGGAACTGCAGACATAATCAGACTGTGCTGGGTCCCCGGACACTGTGATATCGCGGGAAACGAGAAGGCTGACGGACTCGCGCGAGATTGATCAGCGACGGACGCTGCAAGGGTTGAGCCATCACTATATCCCCCCTTATGCGAATTCTTCAGTAATATAGAGTGTTTCTACAAAGACCGGGCAAACCAGAAATGGTCTAGCAGATCTGACTGTAAAATCACTAAATCTCTATGGCCAGCCATATCGAAATCTAGGACCGAAGATCTTCTTAACCTCACAAAGAGGGACATTCGTTTAATGATAGTCACGCTGACTGGCCTCTGTAATGTTTGATCATTAACAACAAATGGGCAGCGTGATTCTTCCGACTACTGTTGACTCTTTGAGGATGAGGAGGAACTGGAGACAATCAAATACCGTATCTGCCAATGTCCTACTCTATCAAGACGAAGACATCGCTACCTACTTGATTACACGATACAAAATCTGGAATCTCTATCATCCCACGATATTGATAGAATCATGGGCTTTATAGGTTGAAATGGATGGTTTAAATCAACTCATCTAAACCTCTCCTAAAAAGCCATCTCTTCTCATATCTTTACTGATCACCTCCTTTATCTTCTTCGACCACTGCCTCTTCTTTAACTCATCTTCTCAGGACGAACACAATGGACCAAATGGTCTCCGAGTGAAGTGGTGCACGCCAGCAACGCTTTTGTGCCGCGCGTCCTTAACCTAACCTAACCTACACGCATATACTAGAAGACCATGCAGACTTATTACGTTTCACCGATTATCCGAATTCATAACAGTTTAGAAAATGTTGTGAGACATGTTAAAGCTCTTATAACTTCTATTTTTTAACCCATGGAGGACCCATGCTGAAAATTTTACAGTTTGTGATAAAATAAGTGGGTAATTTTTAAAAATAAAACGAAAAAAATTTATGTTATGCTTTTCAGGATAATAAAGGATTAAGGACATTTTCGACCTTTTTATGTCCTTAGTAGAAACAAATTAATTACTTCATTTATAATTCTTACTTAATTACTTCATTTATAATTCTTTGTTAAATTCTTTCAAATGGTACTTAAATCACTCAATTCTGAGATTCCTTTCAAAAGTTATATATATTTCAAAAAGACAAATTTGGTAAAAAAAAAATTCTGTAGATGACCAACTTGGGCATCCTATAAAATCGAAACCGTAATGAATTTGGACAATCGGTAAAAAATAATAAGTCTGCATGGTCTTCTAGTATACACGTGTAATTTATCGAAAATATAAATCCATAAATATTCGCAGTGGGTTGGTTTCCTTTGGTATTAGTACTTGAAAATGAATCTCGCTCTTGAAAATCCCCTGTATTTGTCGAAATCAGCTAACCAATAAAAGTATTTCTAATGGCTGACGTTCTAATATAGCCCCAAAAACGACGGCCTCATTTATTGGAATACTTTATTTATATAATTTCCAATTTTCGTTATTATACGCTGGAATGAAAACCATTGTGCTTAGCTTTTACTTGTTCGTGTTGTGATGTTGATTCTTCAATAGATTTACTTCAACAGCTTAGGCGCTTAGGTTATTCTGTCTTTATGTCTGTCTATGTTTGTTTATTTGTTGAATATAAAATTTAGTTATTTTTTAAGTTAGTTTTATTTGCTATTTTATGGTTAAATATGCTGAGCAAATAGATTGTTAAACAAATAAGCATTTTCGTATTAAATATTTACTTTATTTCAATTGAAATTTTAGTTTCCCTGGGGGAATGGGAACAATAAATAACAGAAAATGAAAAAGATACAAGACAACATTGAAAGTCATTGAGAAAGAAAATAATAACTGAATTTGTTGAATAAAATATTAAAAAACCAATAAGACAGAAAGTCGGGCCGGGCCGACTATATAATAGCCTACACCACCATAATAACGCGCAAAGGGACATTGCGATAATAATTTGGAATAATTGGTTTATTTTCAGTTAAGAAAGTACTTAGCTCCAACGATATTATAGTTTTCCAAATGAAATCGGTTAATTTATTAGAGATGGCCTTAACACATAATATTATGTAATCTTGCAATATATGTTCACCAAAAATTTACACAAAAAGATATTAACATTCAATTCCCACGAATTCATAGAAATAGTTTTAGAGAATGTTTGTATTCATACGAGGTTTGCTATTTATATATCGGGTCCACCAATAAAACAAGAAAACAATAATTTATCATTGGAAATGGTTTTATTGTTTTTCAACATATTCTCCGTGAAGAGAGAAGAAAAAAAGTGCTTCCAATTTCGGAAGCACATTTTTTCACTCCTATTGAGACATCTCCAAAACATGGTTTTTGAACGCTGCTTCGGGCGCCGCAACGTCAGTGGGTGCCAAATTAGGGTTGTACGGCGAATGACCCATCAATTCGACATCTTGAGTGCTCCAATAGTCTATTGCTTCAGCAGATGTTTGAGAGTTAGCATTGTCGTGATGCAAAATGATCCGTCTTATCTTATTGTTTTTCGTTATTTCTTCAAACACTGTTGGCAAATAGATGGTTGTGTACCCTTAAAATTGAACGTCCTACGTTACACTAAAGGCACTGTGACCACATGACGGGTTATATCGAAAAATCGCGATCATTTGCTTTTTCCACGGCAACTCTTGTTGGATTTGACTCGTCTTGAGAGAAAGGAAGACCTCAGAGGTCGACTCTAGTATAGAGGAAGACCTTATAGGTCGACGCTAGTATAGTATAGAGTATAGAGAAAGACCTCAGAGATCGGCTCTAGTACAGAGGACGACCTCAGAAGACGACTCTAGTATAGAGGAAGACCTCAGACGTCGACTCGTATAGAGGAAGACCGCATAGGTCGACTCTAGTATATAGGAACACCTCAGAGGCAAACTCTATATAGAGGAAGACTATTAGAGATGGCCTTAACACATAATATTATGTAATCTTGCAATATATGTTCACCAAAAATTTACACAAAAAGATATTAACATTCAATTCCCACGAGTTCATAGAAATAGTTTTAGAGAATGTTTGTATTCATACGAGGTTTGCTATTTATATATCGGGTCCACCAATAAAACAAGAAAACAATAATTTATCATTGGAAATGGTTTTATTGTTTTTCAACATATTCTCCGTGAAGAGAGAAGAAAAAAAGTGCTTCCAATTTCGGAAGCACATTTTTTCACTCCTATTGAGACATCTCCAAAACATGGTTTTTGAACGCTGCTTCGGGCGCCGCAACGTCAGTGGGTGCCAAATTAGGGTTGTACGGAGAATGACCCATCAATTCGACATCTTGAGTGCTCCAATAGTCTATTGCTTCAGCAGATGTTTGAGAGTTAGCATTGTCGTGATGCAAAATGATCCGTCTTATCTTATTGTTTTTCGTTATTTCTTCAAACACTGTTGGCAAATAGATGGTTGTGTAACCCTTAGAATTGAACGTCCTACGTTACACTAAAGGCACTGTGACCACATGACGGGTTATATCGAAAAATCGCGATCATTTGCTTTTTCCACGGCAACTCTTGTTGGATTTGACTCGTCTTGAGAGAAAGGAAGACCTCAGAGGTCGACTCTAGTATAGAGGAAGACCTTATAGGTCGACGCTAGTATAGTATAGAGTATAGAGAAAGACCTCAGAGATCGGCTCTAGTACAGAGGACGACCTCAGAAGACGACTCTAGTATAGAGGAAGACCTCAGACGTCGACTCGTATAGAGGAAGACCGCATAGGTCGACTCTAGTATATAGGAACACCTCAGAGGCAAACTCTATTATAGAGGAAGACTTCAGAGATCGACTTTAGTATAGAGGAAGACCTCAGAGGTCGACTCTAGTATAGAGGAAGACCTCAGATGTTGACTCTAGTATAGAGGAAGACCTCAGATGTCGACTCTAGTATAGAGGAAGACCTCAGAGGTCGACTTTTGTAAAGAGGAAGACCTCAGAGGTCGACTCTCGTATTGAGGAAGACCTCAAAGGTCGACCCTAGTATAGAGGAAGACTTCAGAGGTCGACTCTAGTATAGAGGAAGACCTCAGAGATCGACTCTATTATAGAGGAAGACCTCAGAAGTCGACATAAGTATAGAGGAAGAACTCAGAGGTCAACTATAGTAAAGAGGAAGACCTCAGAGATCGACACTAGAATAGAGGAAGATCTCAGAGGTCGACTCTAGTATAGAGGAAGACCTCTGAGGTCGTCTCTAGTAAAGAGGAAGACCTCAGAGGTCGACTCTAGTATAGAGGATGACCTCTGAGGTCGACTCTAGTATAGAGGAAGACCTCAGAGATCGACTGTAGTATAGAGGAAAACCTCAGAGGTCGACACTAGTATAGAGGTCGACTCTAGTATAGAGGTCGACTCTAGTATAGAGGAAGACCTCAGAGGTCGACTCTAGTATAGAGGAAGACCTCAGAGGTCGACTCTAGTATAGAGGTCAACTCTAGTATAGAGGAAAGTCTGGAAGGTAGACTCTAGTATATTTAGATGAAGATCACAGTTGTTCTACAATTTAGTTTTTTTTAGAATTGTTCTTAAACATTTTTTATTTATAGAAAATTTCTTACAATATTTTTATATACGAAAATTTCCTACAAATTTTGTATTTATTTCAAATACATTTTTTATGAATACAAATTGTCTAAGAAATTTTCTGCAAAAACAAAATTTCTAAAAAAATCTAAAGAAAAAAATTAGTTTGTAAGACATTTCAGGTCTTCCTCTAAATGTACTAGAGTCGATCTTTAATATGTTCCTCTATACTAGAGTTAGCCTTTGTGGTCTTCTTTCAGACCTTATGATCGACCTCTGAGGTCTTCCTCTATACTAGAGTCGACCTCTGAGGTCTTCGTCTATAATTTAGTCGACCTCTGAAGTCTTCTGAGTCGACTTCTGAGGTGTTCCTCTATACTAGAGTCGACTTATGAGGTCTTGCTGTATACTAGAGTTGCGTCTGAGGACTTCTTTTCTTGATACCGGCGATTTGCAGTGCTTTTTGATGGTGCATCATCTGACAATTCTGGTATGGCAGGACCCGAAACATAGCACACATATGATGCTGATTTTGAAATTTGAAACTGTCATAACTTTTAAACTAATTGCGATATTACCTTCATTCTTTTTGTTGAACATAAAGAAGCGTATTCCCTCACTTAATCGCAGACATTTTTCTTCTATCTTTCCGATTTTTATATTTCCCGGCATACTATATATAATTTATTTTTGAATCGCTATATTGTTGAGATTAATAAAACCTACAGCGAATATTTTTTCATATGCTGACAGAAATGCCTGTGTTCTACGTCTGTAAAACCGCTGGAAATTGAATGTCATTTTTTGTGTTAAAATTTCATCGCCATAACATATGCGGCCTTTGATGAAAATAATTCACAACTACGATTTTTGCTTGTTTATAGATTTATCTTTGTCTGATGTAAATGTCATTGATGTGCTCGCTAAAAAAATATTGTAAAAATTGTTTACTATAGAATTCAAAAATTTTGATTTTTGCCCATATACCCTCTATGAAGGGAGGGGGTAATAAAGCTTTGATATTTGTTCATGCCAAATCGGAAGGGAAATATGGCGTTTATATCTAAATATGAACATTTTTTCACACCTATTGAGACATCTCCAAAACATGGTTTTTGAACGCTTCAACAGCGTTCAAAAACCATGACCTCTGAGGTCGACTCTAGTATAGAGGAAGACCTTATAGGTCGACGCTAGTATAGTATAGAGTATAGAGAAAGACCTCAGAGATCGGCTCTAGTACAGAGGACGACCTCAGAAGACGACTCTAGTATAGAGGAAGACCTCAGACGTCGACTCGTATAGAGGAAGACCGCATAGGTCGACTCTAGTATATAGGAACACCTCAGAGGCAAACTCTATTATAGAGGAAGACTTCAGAGATCGACTTTAGTATAGAGGAAGACCTCAGAGGTCGACTCTAGTATAGAGGAAGACCTCAGATGTTGACTCTAGTACAGAGGAAGACCTCAGATGTCGACTCTAGTATAGAGGAAGACCTCAGAGGTCGACTTTTGTAAAGAGGAAGACCTCTGAGGTCGTCTCTAGTAAAGAGGAAGACCTCAGAGGTCGACTCTAGTATAGAGGATGACCTCTGAGGTCGACTCTAGTATAGAGGAAGACCTCAGAGATCGACTGTAGTATAGAGGAAAACCTCAGAGGTAGACACTAGTATAGAGGTCGACTCTAGTATAGAGGAAGACCTCAGAGGTCGACTCTAGTATAGAGGAAGACCTCAAAGGTCGACTCTAGTATAGAGGTCAACTCTAGTATAGAGGAAAGTCTGGAAGGTAGACTCTAGTATATTTAGATGAAGATCTCAGTTGTTCTACAATTTAGATTTTTTTAGAATTGTTCTTAAACATTTTTTATTTATAGAAAATTTCTTACAATATTTTTATATACGAAAATTTCCTACAAATTTTGTATTTATTTCAAATACATTTTTTATGAATACAAATTGTCTAAGAAATTTTCTGCAAAAACAAAATTTCTAAAAAAATCTAAAGAAAAAAATTAGTTGGTAAGACATTTCAGGTCTTCCTCTAAATGTACTAGAGTCGATCTTTAAGATGTTCCTCTATACTAGAGTTAGCCTTTGTGGTCTTCTTTCAGACCTTATGATCGACCTCTGAGGTCTTCCTCTATACTAGAGTCGATCAATGAGGTCTTCCTCTATACTAGAGTCGATCAATGAGGTCTTCCTCTATACTAGAGTCGATTTCTTAGGTCTTCCTCTATACTAGAGTCGACCTCTGAGGTCTTCGTCTATAATTTAGTCGACCTCTGAAGTCTTCTGAGTCGACTTCTGAGGTGTTCCTCTATACTAGAGTCGACTTATGAGGTCTTGCTGTATACTAGAGTTGCGTCTGAGGACTTCTTTTCTTGGTACCAGCGACTTGCAGTGCTTTTTGATGGTGCATCATCACCAAAAGTCGAAATAAGTTAATTGATCTTCTCTTGTCTCGATTATACACGCCGAAAATCGTAAAAAATTCGAGTTTTTGACCGAGATAAATTTTTCAAGACACTGTTATAAAAACCAATTCGTGCTCAAATGAAAAAACGTTCTGAGTGAAGTTATGCTAGAAAAATGTCAAATGTTCCAATAGAAGTTCCAATTTGCATCTGACAATTCTGGTATGGCAGGACCCGAAACATAAATTGAAACCCTCGTATAACACACATACGATGCGGATTTTGAAATTTGAAACTTTCATAACTTTTAAACTAATAGCGATATTACCTTCATTCTTTTTGTTGAACATAAAGAAGCTTATTCCCTCGCTTAATCGCAGACATTTTTCTTCTATCTTGTCGATTTTTATATTTCCCGGCATACTATATATAATTTAGTTTTGAATCGCTATATTGTTGAGATTAATAAAGGCTACAGCGAATATTTTTTCATATGCTGACAGAAATGCCTGTGTTCTACGTCTGTAAAACCGCTGGAAATTGAATGTTATAATTTTTTTAAAATTTCATCGCCATAACATATGCGGCCTTTGATGAAAATAATTCACAACTACGATTTTTTCTTGTTTATAGATTTATCTTCGTCTGTTGTAAATGTCATTGATGTGCTCGCTAAACAAATCTTGAAAAAATTGTTTACTATAGAATTCAAAAATTTTGATTTTTGCCCATATACCCTCCATGAAGGGAGGGGGTAATAAAGCTTTGATATTTGTTCATGCCAAATCGGAAGGAAAATATGGCGTTTATATCTAAATCTGAACCGATTTCTTTCAAGTTGTAAGGCTAGGCTAATGAACTCATTTATGCCAAATTTGGTAATGATCAGATATAAAATGTGTATATATATGCATAACTTTTGAAAAAAATAACTGTTGTATAGTGTAATCTAAAGTGATACTTGTTCTATTTCATTTTGCTCTACATTGCCTCAATTGCTAAGAACAATTTTCTTATTTTAGAAAAAATAATAAATCTTAACATTTGGCTCCTTCACCTTAAATTAGCCCTAAACTCTCAAAGCCAGTCTATCTGCGCTGAACCACAATTTACGACAAGGACGAGGAGCAACAACGTTTTTAACAAATGTGTTTGTTTAGAGGTGAATTTTGTTTTTCTTTCTTTAAATTTATAGAAAAAAACACACACACAGACCGAGATTCACATTCAATGCCACAATGTCTGCGCGAATCCATCACATGAAACGTCCAATGGGTAGACTATGGGGCTATGGCTGTTTCTGTGGCTATGGCAGCGGCAGTGGCACGAATGAAGTACGGGTATGTAATTACGATTCTTGCACCTGAATAAATCTCAAAAATGTAAGTCTTGCAAAAAAAACAACAACAACACATTAAATATTCTGTTTTTATTACAGTTTTTGTAAGAAAAACAAATAGAAAAGCAAAAAAAACAATGAGGAGGAAAAACGTGTAAAACAACATCTAACCGAAAGAAGGCAGCAGATACAACTACTAACTCATTCCATGCCAACTCATCCCTAGCCCTTCACTCACTCACTCACTTGCCCATTCGCCAACATGTCCTTACATGGACACAACACGACATTCATATACTCGAATCCTCGATGTTTGCTTGGTAGCGTTCTGGTTTTTATAGCACTACATCAATTGTGGTTTTGTGCAAATGTTTGTAACATATAAAAGTGGAAGATGTAGACCCATAGCCTAGTAAACCGATCGCCTTGCAGTCAGTTTCGGAGCCGTCTGCCTGTGATTGTATTCTCGTAATAAAAAATTTGATAAAAGTTTGGCTTTCATCACTAGGCAAATTTGTCTCAAATTTTCCTTTTCATTAACTCTGTTGAAATTTATGAAAATCCCGTCGGATTTTGATATAGCTCCCAAATACACAACCCGCTCATAATAATAGATACACCTTATATGTTAGTTTTAAAGTTATACAAAACCTTACGGCAATAGTCATAAGAGCTCCACGATGCTGCGGCATCTATTAGGAGGTACTCAAGCAGTACTGTTTAGAAAGGCTAAAAATAAATGCAGGATATATGTCTGCACCTGCGTAGAAAGCTCATCAAAAGCTACGGAAATGTTTAAACCCAATACCTTGGACTACTGGGTACATCTGAAAAGATGATAAGTAGATAAATCTTGGACTACGTCCAGTGAGGAATCGCGTGTGGGCGATCCTGCAATAGAATACCTTAGTTCTGGATTCCGTTGAAGTACAGCCAGCGGAGATCACCTGCTGAATTGTAACACAATCTATAATTATTTTCGCTCTAAAAAGATTCAAACTTTTTAAAACGCAAGGTCCAGGCAATGTTACGCCGGCAGAGCTATAGGCAGTGGTATATAGGTACAATGGTCTTGCGTGGGGGCGATCCTGCAATGGAAAACTTTAGTTGTGGATTCCTTTGAAGTACAGACAGCGGAGGTCGCCTGCTGAATTTTAACACAATCTATAATTATTTGCGCTCTAAAAAGCTTCAAACTTTTTAAAACGCAAGATCCAGACAATCTTTCGCCGTCAGAGCTATAGGCACAGCTATAGGTACAATGGTCCCTGGGAGGTCTATACTTCTTGTGTGAAGCAGTTAAAATGGAGGGAAACCATAGTAGTCTTTATTACAAATGCAGAAGCTAAAGACAAATTAGGCTGTCAGGCTGTCATTTCTGCTTAAAACGTTGCAGATATTAGGTTAGGTTAGGAGTGGCAGATTGTATAATAGACTCGCTTAGGTTAGGTTAGGTTGAAAAGAGGAGACGATTCAATGTCTAGTGTCCATGGACATACACTTAAGCCAGTGGTTCGGCCTGTTGCCCGCTCCTTATTTATGATCTTTTGAAACATCTTTAAAACAGGCACGAATTTTCTAATCATCTCCCAGCGATATCGTCTGAGATGAGTCAAGTCTGGCAATGTGTCGGAGCCGAAATATCTAGATATTGCATGTGTGAAAGTCGGACATTGGCATAGAAAATATACAATCGTTTCGATGTTTTCCCTGCATGCCCTGCATTCGTCATTATCCGCTATTCCTATGTGATGCAGATGTGCTTGTAAGCTTGAGTGTCCCGTTAGAACACTCACCATCTTACTAATCTCGAAAACGACTTGTTTTTTTTTCTCATATGAGACAACCCACGGTATCATTGTAAATAGTTTCTCCCACCGTTTTGCTATCGCACACCAATTTGTGAGCCATCACTGCCCAGTGCTTCAACTCATCTTTCGTGGCTTCGAAAAGTTTCCAATTTTCTAAGTTTATTACTCTAAGTTCTCTGCCCGGCCAATCTGTTTGCCTGTTCATTTCAACAAACTCGCTTAGACGTAAGGGAGTCTAGCCCCTCCAGTTTTACCAATTTGATTGCTTAAAAAGCTCAAAAGTTGGCGGATAAATCATCCAAACCAGCCCTGCATTGTCTAGTCTGTTTACCTGAGGGATATCTCTCTGTTAAGGACGATACCGAGGTAGCATTCTTGCGTATAGAGTAAACCTTTAAAACATCAATCCAGCCGCAATATTTACAGCTAGTGAACCTTATTCGAGTGTTAATTCATAACCTTCTGATTGAATTGACTAAACTGACCTTCGTAAACTTGTCAGCAAGCGAACTCCCAAACATGTCCTATCACCCCTCTACTATGGAATCACTCCCTTCTTTCTGCTTTCTCTGGAGAAAATGAGTCTAAGGTTATTACCTATGCAGATGACGTGGCTGTTAGAGGAAATTGTCCGACTCTTAGAGCTCTCAGACTGCAGGTCCAACATGCCAAACCCAACATTTCAGTTAGCTTAGGGCCAACTGACCTCCGTAGACTTGTCAGCAGACGAACTCCCCAAACACGACTTGTCACCTCTACTACAGAAGCTCCCCATGAACAGCATTCTACTATCTCTTGAGAAGATTAGTCTAAAGTTTATTATCTATGCAGATGACGCGGCGGTTAGGAGGAATCTTCCGAGTGCTCTCAGAGCAATCAGACAGCAGGTCCTACATCCAGTAGCAAACCCAACATTCTGGAAATAGCAAAAAAGCTGTGGTAGCGCTCGATAAGTACCTGTTCAAGAAAAATTGGAATACGCTGGCGTCTGAAACCCCATACAGTTTTGTGAATGTATCCTTAATATTTAGACCTATAATGCTGCATGCCATTGACATCTGGAAAACGGTTCTACTAAATTCCACCTTCTGCGCCATAATAAACAAGGTTCAGCGAATGTCTGCTACATGTATCACTGCGCTGACAACGACACCAACTGAAGCAGTAAATGTTATACTATATTTAATACCACTAGACATTATAGTAAGGCTGTATGTACAGCGATTGGATTTAGGGAACTGTCACTATGGTCAGGAAATGGCTATGGGCATAGTGTCATTCTTGACACATAGCCTGACCTTACGGGCATTGTTGATTACTCTATGACTGAACCAGTTTTGCCAAGAGGTAAATCCCTTTTATACCTGATATATCTCAAAAAAGCCTACCTGGTTACTGCACTGTATCCAAAGGCAGAAATCTTAGCTACCAGACAGGTAGCAGAATGGTGGAAAATTAATGTACTGACTAACGTCGGTATCAAAATCCAATCTGATAGTCTGTTATGAAGTCCCTGGAAACTGTCTTCCTGAATACAGAAACTGCCGCAGGTATCTCAACGAGATGACTGAACAGTTCAATGTTCACCTGATATGGGTGCCGGCCCACAGGGGTATAAATGGGAAATGCAAAGCAGATGAACTAGTCATAATAGGAAGTACTTCACCCGTTCAGGGGAACTGGAATATGTGGACATGTCTCCAGCGACCTGCAAGCTCCTATTGACAGATATTACTCTTAGGACAACTGATTTGAGTGCCAGGCCACAGATACATACTAGGGAACTGCAAATCCGATGAACTTATCAAACTAGGAACTACTTTGCACGCTCCAGGGGAACTGGAATAGCTATTCGTGAGAGATAGTGCCCTTACGGCAACTAATGACAGATGGTCACTAGTATGGAGCTCCATACATTCTAGGCTGATGTGGACCTGCCTAAACTGCAAATGCACTAACGCGCTGTTCTAGTTATACGGACTGTACGTCTCACTTATCATGTCTGTTGTGACAGGTCACTGCCTCATTGGAAGGCACAGAGAGATATTAAAGGTCTTTAAAAATAAATGTTGCAAATAAAAGTTGCGGTAACAAAAGGGAAGTCGTCACTAGAATAGCTATTTTAACAAAATGAGAAGTCGTCAATAGAACAGCTGTTTTATCTATGCTCAGCTCACTAGGAGAGCATCCGACTCTCAGTTCTTTGGAGAGTTAACAGGCTTGGGTGACGTTAAAATCAGCCAAATTTTGAGCTTAGGTTTAGGTGAGTGGTGATATAATGGGCAAAGTTATCAATGATACGAATCTCGGCCGAACCCCATATATCCAGATGTCGTTTACTTAATAAGGGACAGTGGCAAAGCAGGTGGTCAATGCTTTCCACTTCCTCCTCATCATCACGGCTCCAGCAGAAGTCTTTGGACTTAATACCTAACATTTTGGCGTGTTCGCATTGTCCCATCAGAACTAGTGTGAGGAGACATTTTTACCTTCTCAGTATGTATTTTGATCTTTCAAAGGCAATATAATTGGTTTAACGGGTAGCACAATTGACTGTATAATATGAGTCTGTTTTACAGGCTGGCGCTTTTAACCTGGAAGCCGACAGAGCGGCTCTCATTTCTTTGGGCATTATCGGGCTTGGTTGATAAAAATATTTACAACTAAATGAAATAAAATCCGTGAATAATATCATCGAATTTCTTCTTATCTGTCACACGCTTTACGAAAATATTACTGATTTTTAGAGGTAAATAGTCGACCAGGGTAAAAAAACAATTGTTTAAAGCTCTTCTCCATTTCCTTCTCGGTTGTGGACCACGAATTCCCAAGCCTGTAACATTAAAATTATAACCGAAATGACTAACCTCTTTGACAACCCAACATTGTTTTAAAAATTCTGAGATCCAACATTGATTTGGGAGATATGGTTCATTCGGAATTATTTTTTATAATTTCGATGATAATTCAAGTTCAGGATACACTTGGTTCGAAAAAGGTCTCTCCGGCACAAAACATATATGTATGTTATTAGTCTGCTCTAACCCTATGATGTAGGATATCATGCAGCCGACTCCTCTCAACATTATTATTTCCTTATTTGTTTTTCATTTTTTGCTGCTTTCTTTGTGAACTTTCATATGCCATTCCACTCGTAGTCTCTAGTCTTGAGTTGTACTTTTTTTTTGGTCCGACTCTCTGCTGTTTTTACGCCTCATCCTTACAAATGTTGCCGTTGTTAAAGGTCAAAATGGGCAATTTATGGCTTAGAAAGTGTGGACAAAAAGCATAGCATGCCATGCAGCGCCTGTAATGGACAAATACAATGCCATCGTCAAACGTGGTTGGCTGGCAGGCTGGATGAATATGGTTGGCCTCTTTTCAATTGTCCCAACACCACCACTAGTGATGGGGTCAGTGTGAAAATTTTGGAGTTCAACTTTTCAACGTTTGTATGTGAAAAGAGGTTAAGGGTAGATAGTAGGGCTGTGTTCATTTCTATAATTTAAAGTGAGATGTTTGTACTACAAAGCAGGTCATGAGTGAGTAAAGCACTGATAACCTATAATTTAAATTATATATTAAAGTCTATAAAGTACCAACTGTAGCTACTAAATGTAATTTTTTTGGAATATTATTCATTTCAGAAAAAGGAATCTTCATTACCTCACTTTGCAGGGCAAAGGATACATATTTTATTTACTATGAAGAGACCTAATACCCTAGATGGCGGCTGTAGCTCAGTCACAGATTCTTCAAGCAGCCCCTTTTCTGAAAAACGCTGTACAGGAAAGTAAGACACTAAGAAGGCTACAGGAGAGAGTACATGGGTCTATTATCATATGCATAACCTCCGCTTGCCGGATAATATCAACAACAGCGGCATCGTTCCTCACGGATACACCCCCATTCGATCTGCTCGGACTCTTGACCTATCCTCTTTCGGCGTTCGAAATTTAGAGCGTACTCTGAGACTTACGTTTTAACGGGACGGATGCAGCTCCCATATTAGCCCAGAAGCCATTTCTGCGAAGGTTCGTCAATTCATATCCATGTTTGGTTTCGATCTTAATGCCATAAAGACGCATAGTTGTGAATTCTGCCGCCTCCACTGAGATGCGATGCATACCAGGTAGCAGCCCAATGTGGGACAGACGTTCCTGATTTTTTGATTAGGGATTCCGAAGCGGCATAACACTCGTAATTGCGCCTTAGGTTAGGTTAGGTTAGGTTAGGTTAGGTTAGGTTAGGTTAGGTTAGGTTAGGTTAGGTTAGGTTAGGTTAGGTTAGGTTAGGTTAGGTTAGGTTAGGTTAGGTTAGGTTAGGTTAGGTTAGGTTAGGTTAGGTTAGGTTAGGTTAGGTTAGGTTAGGTTAGGTTAGGTTAGGTTAGGTTAGGTTAGGTTAGGTTAGGTTTTTTTTTTTTTTTTGGACGTAGTGATAGCGCACTATCTACTAGTGGTCCTACACAGGAACCGCCACCCTGGGACCGCTTTCGCATTACTTCGGGGTGGGGTTCATTTACTGCTCGGTGCAGTTGTTTCTTTGTTCCTAGTCCCCCTTCCATCATTTATTTATGAGATTAGGGGTTCGGCGTATGTATTTGTTGGTGTGCTGTTTTTTCTCTCATGATTGTCTGTATGAGGTTGGAGTATTTGTACCAGTCCTGAACATTTCTCATCATTGATGTAATAACTTGAGCGATTGTCATATTCATTACCTCTGGATATAACGTTCGTCTGCTGCTCCAATATCTACATTTTAAAATAGTGTGTTCGACGTTGTCCTCAAATTCGTTACACATTTCACATATTGCTTCGTGTCGTATTTGGAATTTATTTAGGTAACTGCCAAAACTACCATGAGCACTGAAAACCTGTGTTAGGTAAAAGTTTAGTTCTCCATGTTTTCTGTTCATCCACGTCTTTATGATTGGTATAAGGCTGTGGGTCCATCTACCTTTGTCGGTTTCCTCCCATCGTCTTTGCCATATTAGCATCATTTTCTCTCTTGCAGCTTCTTTTATACGGGACGTTTCCCTGTTGCGATTCTCGGCAGTATACTGTATTGCTATTCTTTCATCGTATATCTCTTTTCTTTCACACAACAAGAGATCAATTGGTGGTATTCCAGCGAGAACGGACACAGCTGCAGTTGATATAGTCCGATATGCCGATGTTACGCGTAGTGAGCATGTCCTATGAACTTTCTCTAGTAGTTTTCTAAGCACTTGGCTGTTTGAAACAGCTTCACTTAGGACTGGAGCAGCATATAATACCTGTGAGTATGCTACTGTTGCAATTAAGCGTCTGGTTGTCTGTCCTGGACCTTTTATATTTGGCATTATCCTTGCTAATTTTGTTGCAGTTCCTAGTGCTTTTTCTGATACCATCTTAATATGCGGTTGGAACGTCAGTTTGTTGTCTAAGATTACTCCGAGGTATTTCAGGCTCTTACTTATTTTTATCTCGTACTTCTCCACTCTCAGTTTTGGATGTTCAAAAGACAGTCTCCTAGTTACCAGGATTGCTTCTGTCTTGTGTGCAGCAAGTGTTAGGTTTTTTGAGTTTAACCATCTATTTATTCTTCCTAGGCAGTCATTTGTTATTATCTCTATAAGTGGTGCGGAAGGTTGATCCACCACTAGGGCTATGTCATCTGCATATCCTACTAATGTTGATCTTTCCGGGAGTTTTATGTTTAATAACCCGTCGTACATTAAATTCCATAGGAAAGGACCCAGTATGGAACCTTGAGGTACGCCCGCTGTCACTTTATATTGTTTGAGTCCATCGTCCGTTTCATACTCCAGCATTCTATCTCGTAGATAACTATCAACCATTTTGATTAGGTATTCTGAGAAATTTCGTTCTCGCATTGTTTTACGAATTACTTGCCAGTTCGCCGAGTTGAAGGCATTTTTTATGTCTAGGGTGACAATGGAGCAGAATCTCTTCTGTTGCATTGAATCTCTTGCTGCATTTATTACCGTGCGGATAGCATCTATTGTTGATTTTCCTTTTATGAAACCGAACTGCATGGATGAGAAACCTCCCTTTCTATTTAATTCACCTTCGAGTCTGTTAACTAGCAGTTTTTCTAAGAACTTTCCGCAGGTGTCCAATAGGCAAATAGGCCTGTACGATGATGGATTCTCTAGTGGTTTGTCTCCTTTGCGTAATAATACAAGGTATTGTTTTTTCCATATCTTTGGAAAAACTCCATTTTTTAAGCACTGGTTGAAAGTATTTAAGAAAATATCCGACCAGAGCTTACCAACTATAGTGACTATTTCATTTGGGATGCCATCTGGGCCAGGTGCCTTGCGTTTCTTCAGGTTGTTACAGACTTCGGTAATTTCATTGTAGGAGAAAGGGTCATAAGGAGTTGCGCATTGGTGCGTATCAAAGTGTTCCTCATTTCTATCAGTTTTGGGGAAAAGTGTACTCACTATTTTATATGCCCAGCTTGGATTCGTGATACCCGGAATTTTGGTTCGGTTTCCAAGTTTCTTCATTATTATTTTATAAGGGAGGCCCCATGGATCCTTATTCACTTCTTCGCATAATAGTTCCCAGGATTTTCTCTTTGATTCTTTTATAGCTGCTTTCAGCCTCTTTCTTGCTATTCTGTAGAGGTCCATTGCTTCTAAATCACCTTTTCTTCGTGTGGCTACACGTTTCGCTTTGTGACATGATTTTCTAAGCTCAGCAATTTCGTGGTTCCACCAGTATGCGTGCTTTCGAGATTTAACAAGTGATGCTGTCTTTTTCATTCCAACATTACAGATCTCTGTAAGAATGTTAACGAGCTGTTCCGCAGAGGTATCTACGTTTGTGTTGCCGCTTAATAGAATTCTGGACTTTAGCTCTGTTACCTTTTCTTTACAGTTTTCAGTGTCGATTCTGTGTGTGTTCCATTTAGGACGGTTTTGATTCGCTGTGTCCATTTTGTGTAGTAGGTCCATTTCCATCAGGATGTACTGATGATCGCTTAGGGTTTCGTCTTCTAGTACTTCCCATTGACTATTTTTTGCTGCTATACTCGGTGACGCAAAGGTTATGTCAATGATTGAGTTGGAGTCCCCTCTTCTGAAAGTTGGGGATTTTCCTCTATTAAGAACAATCAGGCCAAGGCATGCAATCATTTCACTGACCGCGATTCCTCTCTTTTCTGTTGTTCTTGAGAACCATTCCGACGATTTGCTATTGAAATCTCCACCTACTATTACTGGAGTATTTCCGGCTTTCACGTGTTGCTCTAGTTTGGCAATTTTGTTTATGAATTCTGCGAATTCAATATTTGGCGAAAAGTAGCAACTATATATACGTATGCCTTCCGTATGTAGGACTACAAAATCTTCATTATCTTCTTCAATTGCGTTAATCGACATCAGTGGATTGCGTACGTATAGAGATGATTTGCCCGTAACGTCTTGGTACCACGCCATTTCTTTCCTCTTAGTGTACTGTTCACTTAC
Source organism: Eudasyphora cyanicolor (assembly GCA_963930755.1). Lineage (NCBI taxonomy): Eukaryota > Metazoa > Arthropoda > Insecta > Diptera > Muscidae > Eudasyphora > Eudasyphora cyanicolor. The sequence continues at coordinate 124,282,125 of OZ005738.1, forward strand.
TAGTACTATATCAACCTCTTTGTCCATAGCATTTTGTATCATTAGTTCTTGCGCTACACGACCTCTGCCTAGATTTACTTGGAGTATCCTAATCTTCATTTTTATATCTACATGTGTTGCTACTGCCCACATAGTGGCTAATATTTTGTCTTCCAGCCTCTAGGCAGATTACACACCTTGGTTCATTTTTACATGTGTTTGCCTTATGTCCGTTTAGGCCGCATTTCATGCAGGTTTGGCTGCGATCCTTTCCACGACAGAATCGTGCAAGATGGCCTTGCTCTAAGCATCTAAAACACCTTTTGGGAAGGGTTTTCCTTCTTACTCGACATATTACCAGTCCGACTTTAATTCTGCTCTTTTTTAGTATGGTAACTGCAACATTTCCAGGAACTTCCACGAGTGCCTGCTTTGTACCGCCATAGTATTCTCGGATGTTACGAACTGTTATTTTGCTAGCATCGGTTTCTGCAGAGGCTTTTAGAATGCCACTGATTATCTCATCATTTTCAGTGGTTTCTTCCATATCTCTAATATCTAGGAGATATTTTTCTATGAATGTTTGTACATTCACATTTTCTCCGAGTGATCCTTTTATTGCACCTTCTAGTTTCTTGGCTTGACCGTCTCCCTTTGTCATCTCTATTAGGACATTTCCATCTGCTGTTTTCCGAATCTTTTTTATGCCAACACCAATTTCCTCGGGTTTTATTGCGTTCTTCATTTCTTTCACTATTTCAGCATAGCTGCAATTGTCTGTTTTAATTGTCAAGGTTTCTCCTTTGTTTCTAATCTGTTTCTCTATATTTTTACTTGAACTCTTCTTTTTATTGCGATTTTTTCTTTCTACCAAGGACCACTGCTGTTCTTTCTCAACATCTGTGATATTTTCATCTGGTTTCTGTATCCTGACCTTTTTGTCCAATTTATTTTTCTCCGGAGAGATTGAGGCTGCTCTTTTGGAACTTTTCTTTTGGGGCTCTTTCTCTGTTTGGGTACCTTTATTTATCGTCTTAAACACTGTATTTTCCTCTGGTGCACCTATAACATTGATCAGTGCTATCGCTTCTCTATTCTCACGTATCTGTTGGTACAAGGCAACGGCCTGCAGAAGGTTATCTCTAATACTCTTATGTGTGTTCCTTGAGTCCATGACTATAGTATGCATAGCACTCAGTTTGTTCCCAAGGTTAACAAAAGCTATTTCTTCTTCATTTTTCAGTGAGTCAAAATTACTATCTTCGCTCATTGCTCCTGTTATAGAGGATGTTTGGAAATTTCCACTCCTAACTGGAGATCTTTGTATTCTTCCGCTGGGTCGGAAGGGGTTTTCTTCTCTTACATCCGTTATGTTATTTATTTTTTTTTTTGGGGGTTTTTATATTGTTTATGTTATCGTTGTTTACATGATCGTTGTTAATATTTTCGGTACTCATTTCTTCACTGGGTCCCAACTCAGTATCGTTATCTAATTTCGACGTGTAGTTACGTTTTATTTGGTCTCATGGTTATCTTTGCTTAGCAGGGAGGCCATGCGAGGGTTGACGCGAAGTCCTTATGAGACTTTGCGTTCAGTGCCAGACCCGTATAAATCAGGACAATGTCAACTGACCTAGGTTAGGTCAGTTTAGGTTAGGTTAGGTTAGGTTAGGTTAGGTTAGGTTAGGTTAGGTTAGGTTAGGTTAGGTTAGGTTAGGTTAGGTTAGGTTAGGTTAGGTTAGGTTAGGTTAGGTTAGGTTAGGTTAGGTTAGGTTAGGTTAGGTTAGGTTAGGTTAGGTTAGGTTAGGTTAGGTTAGGTTAGGTTAGGTTAGGTTAGGTTAGGTTAGGTTAGGTTAGGTTAGGTTAGGTTAGGTTAGGTTAGGTTAGGTTAGGTTAGGTTAGGTTAGGTTAGGTTAGGTTAGGTTAGGTTAGGTTAGGTTAGGTTAGGTTAGGTTAGGTTAGGTTAGGTTAGGTTAGGTTAGGTTAGGTTAGGTTAGGTTAGGTTAGGTTAGGTTAGGTTAGGTTAGGTTAGGTTAGGTTAGGTTAGGTTAGGTTAGGTTAGGTTAGGTTAGGTTAGGTTAGGTTAGGTTAGGTTAGGTTAGGTTAGGTTAGGTTAGGTTAGGTTAGGTTAGGTTAGGTTAGGTTAGGTTAGGTTAGGTTAGGTTAGGTTAGGTTAGGTTAGGTTAGGTTAGGTTAGGTTAGGTTAGGTTAGGTTAGGTTAGGTTAGGTTAGGTTAGGTTAGGTTAGGTTAGGTTAGGTTAGGTTAGGTTAGGTTAGGTTAGGTTAGGTTAGGTTAGGTTAGGTTAGGTTAGGTTAGGTTAGGTTAGGTTAGGTTAGGTTAGGTTAGGTTAGGTTAGGTTAGGTTAGGTTAGGTTAGGTTAGGTTAGGTTAGGTTAGGTTAGGTTAGGTTAGGTTAGGTTAGGTTAGGTTAGGTTAGGTTAGGTTAGGTTAGGTTAGGTTAGGTTAGGTTAGGTTAGGTTAGGTTAGGTTAGGTTAGGTTAGGTTAGGTTAGGTTAGGTTAGGTTAGGTTAGGTTAGGTTAGGTTAGGTTAGGTTAGGTTAGGTTAGGTTAGGTTAGGTTAGGTTAGGTTAGGTTAGGTTAGGTTAGGTTAGGTTAGGTTAGGTTAGGTTAGGTTAGGTTAGGTTAGGTTAGGTTAGGTTAGGTTAGGTTAGGTTAGGTTAGGTTAGGTTAGGTTAGGTTAGGTTAGGTTAGGTTAGGTTAGGTTAGGTTAGGTTAGGTTAGGTTAGGTTAGGTTAGGTTAGGTTAGGTTAGGTTAGGTTAGGTTAGGTTAGGTTAGGTTAGGTTAGGTTAGGTTAGGTTAGGTTAGGTTAGGTTAGGTTAGGTTAGGTTAGGTTAGGTTAGGTTAGGTTAGGTTAGGTTAGGTTAGGTTAGGTTAGGTTAGGTTAGGTTAGGTTAGGTTAGGTTAGGTTAGGTTAGGTTAGGTTAGGTTAGGTTAGGTTAGGTTAGGTTAGGTTAGGTTAGGTTAGGTTAGGTTAGGTTAGGTTAGGTTAGGTTAGGTTAGGTTAGGTTAGGTTAGGTTAGGTTAGGTTAGGGTAGGGTAGGTTAGGTTAGGTTAAGTTAGGTTAGGTTAATAGAGGAGACGTTTTAACGTCATGGGTCGCCCTGTTATGCGCTCCTTTGTTATAATCTTTTTTAAAACTCAAGAATTATATATATTTTCCAATGACTTCAAGTTGTATAAGAGTAAAGTTGTATAAGAGCAACACATCCACATGTATGACCTTACGGCTTACGATTTTGTACATCCTATTAGATACCCCTTTTTTGCCAACCCAACAATCCTCACATGTGTTTTACAATCCTGCATGTTTACATGTCCACCATTATTTTGGAGTACATTTGGCATAGAATGCAAGGAAAAAACGTTTATATACAAGTACAAGTATGTACGTATGATTTTAGGTATGTGTGGCACCACTAAAAGTGCAGAGTGCTCTTGGCTATGCATGGAATGATAATGTTCGAGAGAGCAAAAACCGAAAAGAAGTAAAATATTTGTTGCGGTTTCACCACCTCGGAAAATGTGACAAAGTTTCAAATCACATTTTTTGCTTTAACACTTTCCCAACTTGTTCGGAGGACTTGTTGGGCATAGTAACTACAGCCATTGAACTATTCTTAACAGCAGTTAGAAATAATGGCATCAGTAACATGTGGTCTACATCTTCAAATAAATGGAATATGTAGTACTTATTGGGAATAGACTCTGATATAGGAGTTCTGAGACGTTATGGTTCAGAGGCTCTCTGGAAACACTGGGAGGAACTTAAACAAACATTATCTCATGGAAATATTGTTAGTTCATCTATTCTACATTGTATTATAAAAGTATACATTTTCAGCTCTCAATTGCCTACCGGGAGTAGCGGAAATACTCCCTAGTTGAGAAGCCCTGCTCTACAGGTAATAATATCTGTTCTATAATTCACATGACATAGTTTGAGTGTTTCACTCACAGGATTCCGCATAATTTCACACATAGTTGGCACCAAAATCATGTCTTAAAACAAAGGGTTTGGTTTGTGTCTTTGCCAATTTGATTCAAATTTTATTCTGCGTACATAATATCACATTAATTGGCAGACTTTATACATTACAATTATACTTTCACATACTGAAGACACTGAAATAGTTGGCGTAGAAATTATGAGAATTTGTCAATTTTTGTACAAAAGTCTTGGCAAAACCCCCCATTTTCAGTGAAGAGCAAACATTTCAAAAGTATTGAGAGTACAAAAATTACATTTATCAAGCATTAATTAATGTATGTAATCTTGTGATTAATGTCTAATATTCTTTAAGAAGAATTTATTACTTGTAAATTACTGAACAATTTAACCATACTACGAGTATTAATCACACGTGACGTCAACCACACAATTATTGTTTAATTTATCACAAACTAATAATCAAAATACTGTTTATTTTTTCAATGTGCAATACAAATATTTGTGTAACATTCTATTGCAATGGAACTTGTATCCACAAATTAATTGGCTTGTGGTACAGAATTTCGAAATGAATTCCGTTTACAATTTTGCAAATTTTCAAAAGCGAAAATTTTTATTAATTTCCCCCTCCTCGGCCCCCAGCAACCCTAACCCCTAATAAACAAACGATTTTGGCACGAACTATGTATGTATCGCAGACATATTGGGCGACTTATTTATTGGCAGATTTTGGTTTATTTGCACAGTGGGCGAACGAAACAATTGAGCTCCACGTTAAATGACTAACGCAGCGCGGTATTGTATATTTAACGGGTTGTCATTGTGTAAATGTGAATAAAGTACAAAAGTGGAGGAAAACGACATCGAATGGACACTCAACAATACTCGGAGAATGTAAAATCATTGGCACACTTATTGCGATTGCTGTCATAAACATGTCCACTTATGAAAATGAATTTTTACGAGGGCAGTTGTGAAATGAGTGAGAGTCAAGTGGAACTAAGCTCCAGAATAGTAACAAAATAGTACCTTAGAGCAGATCCAATTTACAGTAGATGACTCTAGAAGCCGTCTAATGTAGAGTAAACTAATCCAGAAGTCATCTAACTTAGAGTAGATGACTCCGGGAGTTGTCTACCTTAGAGTAAATAACTTCCGCAGTTGTCTTCTGTAGAGTAGTTTACTTCATAGGTCGTCCACCTTACTGTATATAACTCCATGAGTCGTCTACCTTACAGTAAATAACAACACCAGACATCTACCTTAGGGTAGATGACTGTATGTATTTGATAGGTAATCGCACTTCCGCAGTTGTCTTCTGTAGAGTAGTTTACTTCATAGGTCGTCCACCTTACTGTATATAACTCCATGAGTCGTCTACCTTACAGTAAATAACAACACCAGACATCTACCTTAGGGTAGATGACTGTATGTATTTGATAGGTAATCGCTTTAGCGGCTGTATTTTATATCCGACCAATACGAAATTTCCCATATATATGTTCCTCACGATCTAGTTGTTTAGCTCTATTAAAGCTATATTTTACGTCCGATCTATATATAACCTGGCGGACACTAGGCTCTTGATCCATGTTGACGAACATCTGTTTAGAATAATTGCAGTCCCGTCTATTTTTTCCTTTCGATTCCTTATCTATGATAGAATAATGCGATTTTCATGTCGATTCAGTTCTAGTTTATTGTGATCAACATCTTCAACTCCTCTTTAGAATAATCCTTGATCAAGAGGTGGAGCTAAGTATTTTGTTAACTGAAACGAAACCAATTATTTTAAATTATTATGGCAATACCCCTTTTTGCATAGTTAGGGAGGTGAAGGGTATTATACAGTCGGCTCGCCCGATTTTTTGCCTTTCCTTACCGGGTTTCAATTTGGAATAAGCCCTATGGGTTCCGATATACCCTTCAACAAGAGTTTCCCTTCCTATTGGTATTTTTTAATTCTTTATTATGGCGGAATAACGCCCTGCCATCTTTGGCTCCATTTTATTTAGGTATATGTATGTGTAACTTTTAATTTGTTTAAATAAATGTTATGGTTTATCATGCCAGTGCACAGTGTGTCGCCTTCAGGTAGATGTTTATGGGAAACCCAGATCGAAAAATGTATGTGTTCTGATGGACTTAACGAACTCAAAAATAAGTGAAAGATATTTTTCATATCATAACATAATAAAATGGAGGATATATCTTGGTTCCTGAAACCCGCTTAAGTCAGATATTTTCCATTTCGAGATGTTTACATAGTCAGATTCTGTTACCTATCGACCCATATATGACAATCCAATGTATGACTAACCATTACTGTACTTTTATAAAAGCAGATTTTTATACCCTCATTCCGTTTGCAACACCTTGAAACATTGATCTGCGACCCCATAAAGTAAAGGGTTTTCCAGCAAGAGGTGTTATTCTGGTATTCAAAGAAAAATTCCATTTTTTGAGATAAATGATCGGATGTTTATTTCATAATAAAGAGGAAGGTATGCCATTAATAATGAAAAGCAACATTAGCCAAATGGCCACCACGACCAAGCTTACAGGACCATATCCTTTTCATAAAATTTTCCATAACCAAATCACAAAGTGGCAGACCCGTGTCCTCGATAGCCTCACGAATTATATCTTTGAGATCTTGAATCGACGCTGGGCTGTTGGCGTAGACCTTATCTTTCACGTGGCCCCAAAGGAAGAAGTCGCAAGGTGTTAAATCACAAGATTTCGGTGGCCAATTGTGATCACCTCTTCGAGAGATAACACGGTCCGGAAACTTTTCCCGTAACAGAGCAATGGCTTCGTTGCTTGTGTGGCACGTAGCGCTGTCTTGTTGAAAGTAAACGTTGTCCAGATCAATACCATCCAACTCCGACCATAAAAAATCATTAATCATCTCTCGATAGCGCAATCCATTCACCGTAACTGTTGATCAATCTCATTTTCGAACAAGTAAGGTCCAATGACCCCGCCGGAGCATAAACCGCACCAAACAGTCACACGTTGAGGATGGGGAGGCTTCTCAACAATAACTCTTGGGTTTTCCGAGCCACAGATGCGACAATTTTGCTTGTTGACGTAGCCACCGAGGTGGAAATGGGCCTCATCAGTCAAGATGATTTTTCGCAAAGACACGACGTTGTTGATGATTCGCCGGCTTGAGTTCTTGTGCTAACTGAACTTTATGCAAGATACGGTATAATGACGTTTGTGGAATGCCCAATTCCAAAGAACGACGAGGAATGGACAAACCTGGGTTTTCTTCAACACTTTGGGCTACAGCAGCAATATTCTCAGTTGTTCTTGAGCGACGTGCACGGGTTTTATTCTTCACATCGACAAGGTGCTTCACGACGACCCTAAAATGCTTTAGTTTTGCGAACTGTGACTGCAAGATTTTCACCATTTTTGTAGTGAATTTTAATAATTTCAATGCGTTGCTGAATCGTGTATCGTTCCATTTTTATACCCTACACCACGCTGTGGTACAGGGTATTATAAGTTTGTTTCACGGCAGATATTTGTACCACCTAAGAATAACACAGCTAAACCCACCTTAAAGTATACCGATCGACTCAGAATCACTAGCTGAGTCGATTTAACCATGTCTGTCCGTCCGTCCGTCTGTCCATGTAAAGTGGTTCGTCGACTACGGGTCGCAATTTCACTCCGATCGTTCTGAAATTTTGCAGTTTAGAGTATTTCGCAGTTGTTACGATCCCTATTGAATTTGGTTGAAATCGGTTCAGATTTAGATATAGCTCCCATATATATCTTTCGTCCGATTTGGCCCTTTAGACCTATAGAAGCTGTATTTTACATCCAATCGTTTTGAAATTTAGAATGGTAGAGTTTCTTGAACCATGAACCAACACAACCGAATTTAAAGAAAATCGGTTCAGATTTAGATATAGCTCGCATATATATCTTTCGTCCGATTTGGCCCTTTAGTCCTATAGAAGCTGTATTTTACATCCAATCGTTGTGAAATTTGGAATGGTAGAGTTTCTTGATCCATGAACCAACATAGCCGAATTTGAAGAAAATCGGTTAAGATTTAGCTATAGCTCCCATATATATGTTTCGTCCGATTTTGCTCTTTAGTCCTGTAGAAGCTGTATTTTACATCCAATCATTTTGAAATTTAGAATGGCAGAGTTTCTTGATCCATGAACCAGCACTACCGAATTTGAAGAAAATCGGTTAAGATTTAGCTATAGCTCCCATATATATATGTTTCGTCCGATTTGGCCCTTTAGTTCTATAGAAGCTGTATTTTACATCCAATCGTTTTGAAATTTAGAATGGTAGAGTTTCTTGATCCATGAACCAACATTGACGAATTTGAAGAAAACCGGTTAATATTTAGATATAGCTCCCATACATATCTTTCGTCCGATTTGACCCTTTAGTCCTATAGATGCTGTAGTTTACATCCAATCTTTTTTATACCCTACACCACAGTGTGGTACAGGGTATTATTTAAGTATAAAATGTCACAAAAGTAAATTTATGTAAACAATTTATACATGAATTACAAAATTTATATTTCAGAGTTATTCAATATTACGAGAGTGGTGTAGGGTATTATATAGTCGGCCCCGCCCGACTTTAGCCTTTCCTTACTGGTTAGTAATGGCGTAGTTACTACTTGTCAAATGTCAAAGAATAAAAGCTTTAAAGGTGACAGCTACCGAAATATCGGGTGATTCAAAATGTTTTTCCTTACCGGTTTTCAGTTTAGAATAGTAATGTCAAACGGGAAATCCCGATCCCGAAAATCCCGATCCCGGAATTTTTTAAAATGAAACTCGGGATATTTTAGTAATAACACAGTGCGACAAAATAAACTCATGTTGAGAAGCAAATGAAGCGATACTATTTTTCCTGTAGGTATTGTCAAACACGAATCTTTTTTTGGAATTCCCCGGACACCCTCAAAATCCGGATTTAAGGGTAAAAACCCGATTTTCTTGCCTTTTTTCACCTGAACGCCTATAACATTGTTAATTATTAACCGATTATCAATCTCTAAAATAATTTGGAAAGAAGAGAATTAGACCTTTCGAAAGATGTATATTTTGTTTATTTGAAGTTGTTTATTTGTCCTACAAACACTTTTTTCCATTTTTGTCCGTCATTTTCTAGTTTAGGCAATGTTTTTACGAATTATATTGTGAGATAACCGTACGATTAATTAATTTACATATATAGTAAATATTATAAGGAAAAAAATGCAACCAGCCTCTTAAAAATCCGTTTGCAATTGACTAAGTTATTAAAGTTTCAATAAAACGAAATGTGTACATAAATACTACACCATTTCCAAATGTAGTTCAGAAAAAATCAATTTAAATTCAGAATTCGTCAATTGAAATTCAGAAATTCCGTTTTGAAATTCAGAACTCGTCATGAGATTCAGAAATTCCATATGAAATTCAGAACTCGCCACTTGAAATTCAGATTTTCCACTTGAAATTCAGAACTCGTCATTTGAAATTCAGAAGTCGTCATTTGAAATTCAGATTTTACATTTGAAATTCAGAACTCCCCAATTAAAATTCAGAATATCCATTTGTAATTCCGAATTCGTCAGTTGAAATTCAGAACTCGACACTTTTTCACCGATAAACAAAAAAACATAAATATAGTAGATGAGAACAGTAGGAATCAAGATAGATACTATATATATGGGAGCTTTTATCAACCTAGCTCTATTATTACGGACTGTAGCGTGATTACCACAGACGGACATGGCTAAATCGTCTTAGAATTTTACGACGATTAATAATATATATACTTTATGGGGTCTCAGATCAATATTTAGAGGTGTTACCATCGGAGTGACAAAATGAATATACCCCCCATCCTATGGTGGAGGGTATAACAAGGACATAAATGGAGTTTGTGTCCCACAAAACGATGAACATTGTATTCTATTCTTTCAAATTTATGAAAAAATCCTAATACAAAATCTGATTTGGATCGACACATCGATTTGGTTCCCATAAAAACTGATTTCTCAAGTTGAAAAAAATATTTTTCGTGATTTAATGATTGAAAATTACAACGTCAATAATAATTCAGACGACGAACTGAAATTGGACCAAAATTATTCCATAGCTAAGATTTTGTGAAATAATTTAATAAAAGTTAGTATTTTTTAACAAAAGTTAATTTATGCTTAATCTGTTTTTATTTAAATTAATTAAAATTAATTTAAAACTGAACTAAAGTGTTTGTATTCCATTTGGAAATATCATATTTTTAAGAATGAAAAATTTTAGATTTATCTCGAAAACCCCAAAAGTCCCGGGATGTCGAAAAATTTCAGGATCCCGAAAAAATCCCGTCATCCCAGGATTTGCAATTTAAAAATCCCGAATCCCGGGATTTGTGAAAACCAATCCCGTTTGACATGGGTTCCGATATACCCTTCAACAAGAGTTTACCTTCCAAGTGGTATTTTTTGATTCTTTATTATGGCGGAAAATTAACGCTCAGCCATCGTTGGCTTCTTTTTAAACTCATGTATATGTATGTGTAACTTTTAATTTGTTATAATAAATGGTATGGCTTGTCATGCCAATGCACAGTGTGTCGCCTCCAGGCAAATATTTATGAGAAACCCAGATCGAAAAATTTATGTGCTCTGACTTAACTAATTCAAAAACTATTTTGAGATATTTGGCATATCACAACATTATAGGAAGGAGGATATATTTGTGGTATTTGAAAACCCGCTTAGTTTAGATATTTTCGATTTCGAGATGTTTACATAGTCGGATTCTTTTACCTTTCGACCCATATATGACTAACCTTTACAAATTTTATTAAAGCACATATTTTTAAACACATATGTCTGCTATGGAAAAAGTGTAACACATCGGAGAAATGACCTAAGGTGCATATGATAATATGCTTGGGGGAAATCCGTGTCACGATTATTCTCAAAGGTTTGACAAAATGAATTCAAATTTTGCATGTGGGCGTAATTGTTACCTAGTTTGCTACTTCAACCAAAGGGACCAAAGCGTATTGAAGATGAATAGTTCATAACGCTGTTAGAAGTACACATAAATATGGCATATTTTGTCCAAAATATTATTTGAATATTATAAATATTAGAATATTTATATTTCGTTTCGGGAAAATGTTAAACCGTGTTTTAACTATAGTTTAAGTTTCTAGATTGTACTGAAGTACTGAATATAAAAACTGAATTGAATTGCAAATTGAATTAACGGTCACTGTGGCCATCCTCTTTTAGTTCTCATTTAGGTTTAACTTAGTCTGTAAACGTGGTAACTCTTTATCCAATGATTGCTCCTACTGAAAAGCTTTCACTCATTGGATAAAAAGTTTCCATCTTAGTTTTAAATTTCCAGTTACTGTGGTGCTGAATATCCCGAATACCCTGAACTGTCTCTCTGTCGCTTTTCTTTTCTGCCGCACAACTTCACTTGTGCAGCAGACTTGAAAGCGGTAAGAACAAACTGAATAAACCGAAACTGAACTCTCTTTGACTGAAACTGAAATCTATGTTCTTTTATTTCTCTTTGGTTTCATGAAAACGGTCAAAATATTTATAATTTTGGGCGCTTTCGAGAAATACAATACAGTCCACTTGCAGAGGAAGCCCCGATTTTATACATAAATAATTATAAAAAAGTAAAAAAATGTTTTCGTCTACTATAAAATCTATCTTAGTTTGGTATTGGTATATAAATCGGAAAAAGTATAGTGATCAGCGGGTCTATTTTTTGCTGATTCATACATTCCATGAATTTCTACATTTCCTGGCGAAACGAAGCACTGTGCATCGCGCGCGTTTTGATGGGACGAGGCACACGTTTATTTTCAATTAAAAGCCATTTTTAAAATCGTTTTGATTCGGTTTCCTCGTTACCTGTATTGACGACAGAGGAATTCGCACGTCGTGTTATGCGTGTGGCAACATTAACACACCGACAACGTTATTGCATTCCATGTTGTGGTAATTTAAATGTTGACATCGCTGTTAAGTGTCAGACATAATAGTTTCATGACAAATAAACATTTCTCTGTGTCTGTGCCAAATACGACATGTTCGTAAAAAAACGAAAAAACTATCTAAGAAATGCAAATAAGCTGGGATGATAGGTACAAGGTCGTTCAAGTTCGAATTTCTTTTTAAAATGCATATTAAGCGCACATTTTGAATGGAAGCTTGTCACTTGTTTACTATTATATGAAGTAGAGGGTCCACAATTAATAAATGATAGATGATATAGTGGAAATGTCCCCCCAGTGCTGGATAACACATATCTCTATATCGGCAATTTGACGTAAATTTTTGTCTTTTCAGGCTAGGTAATTTCCCAGGAAATGATAAAAAAAAAACACATTTGAAAAATGACCCCATTTGATAATAATAAAATTTGGTACAGTAATTCTTTAAGTGAGTATGAATTTGTTGCCGTTTTTAGTTTTTTTGTTTAAATTTAATTGTAGTTTTTGTCGTACGGAAATATCAAGCTACTTTCCTCGGTAATATTACCATATTAATACCGATGAAAAGCTCTGTCAATTCTCTTCAAAGTAAATATGTATGTACATATGTCCTGGATGTCAAAATATACAAAACATCTTTAATCCTTGAATATCGCGAAAAAGTATAAATCCAGGTCATTCATTTTTATGAGAGCAAATATGATTGATTTTCGTCCCTAAATGAAGAAGTTGTTAATAGCACGAATACACTGCCACATATTAAATCTAGACACAATTACGCATACTCAAATCTATGTATATAACCAATAAGGAAAGGCTAAAGTCTGGCGGTGTCGACTATATGATACCCTACACCACTCTAGTAAGATTGGATAACAATGAAATATCCAATGTATACTTCAACTAAAATTTGTTTACACAATTTATATTTGGTACGTATCTGCCTCTGTAGTCAAATCGAACGAAACATATATATGTGGGAGCTATATCTAAATCTGAAACGATTTTCTTCAAATGGGGCAATGTTGATCCATAGATAAATAAACTCTACCATGCTAAATTTCTACACAATTGGATGTAAAATACAGTTTTTATAGGGTTAAAGTGCCAAATCGGACGAAACAAATGTATGGGGGCTATTGCTAAATCTGAACCGATATTCTTCAAATTTGGCAATGTTGGTTCATGGATCAAGACACTCTACCCTGGTAAATTTCAAAACAATTGGAAGTAAAATACAACCTCTATAGGACTAAAGAGTCCAATCGAACGAACATATATACTTATATGGGAGCTATATCTAAATCTTAACCGATTTTCTTCAAATTCAATAGGTTTCTATCCAGGTACAAAAGACTCTTAACTGCAAAATTTCGGCACAATCGGAATGAAATTGCGACCTGTACTCGACGGTCAACTTTAGATGGACAGACGGACGGACGGACAGACATGGTTAAATCGACTCAGCTAGTGATTCTGAGTCGATCGGTATACTTTAAGGTGGGTCTAGCTGTAGTGTTTCTAGGCGTTACAAACATCTGCCATGAAACAAACTTATAATACCCCGTACAACGGTGTGGTATAGGGTATACAAATAGCATCATCTAAATCACGACGAATCTAAAATTCTATATAATACAAGTAAAGACAGATCGAAAGAAGTTCGGCCATGCCGAATCTTATATTCCCTCCACCATGGATTGCATGTGAATGGTTTCGGGTACAAATAAACTAATTATACCAATGTTCAGCCCAATTCGTTGAAATTTGATGTTTTTGAGGTTACGAAGTCAAATTTAGAGGGACCTTTGTAATGGGGCCTATATCAAAGAATTACCGATATTGCCCATTTTTCATTAATTATTGTAGACCAGAAAATGATTACGAATTTTACGACAATTAAGAATACATGTATATTCTTTAAGGGGTTTCAAATCATTATTTCGAGGTGTTACAAACGGCACACAGTGGGGCAAAATCTCAAAAAATTAAGATTATTTCAGGGAAGCCTTTGGGTCAACATTTCTTTATATTTTTTTAAATATTTAATCGGTAATAAGCAAATTTGAATACATTTTAGTGTACATTTTTTTCGTAGAAAATAATTTTTTAAAATTTTCCATTTGTAGGGGAGGTACTAAAAGGGGAGTGACAATGACGCCCAGTTTTCATGGGACGCTATTGTCTTAGGCGCTATTGTCTTACCTCCCATACAAATGGACCAGTTTGCACAAACAGTTAAAAGCTTATAACTTTAATTACAGTCATGGGCGTGGCAACATCGCCCATTTTTTTCAAGGTGTTAGCGACCAAGAAACTAATACTGTGCTTGGAATTGTGAAAGATTCTTCTGTTGTACATAAGTTATTAAAGAATCAAGATTTCATTAAATGTTTGTCAGAATGTGCTATATGGTTTGAATTCTTTATAACTTTCTTAATTATTATTATTTTTTGGTTTTTTTCAGCATTTTGTGAAGGAGACTTGGGTAATTAATTATGAGTCGAACAACGTACAAAAATAATTGAATTTTTCCGAAATTTACCGAAACGTTATGGAAAATATGCTAAAAAGAGCACGTATGTGCGAAGCAAAAAATGAACATCACTTACAGGATATCATTTGTCAAAGATAATTGCAAAAAATTACCCAATAATATACTATATTTTAAAAAAAAACAAGTAAGAAAGTCCATTCGGGTAAACCGAATTATGAATCCCCTTACCTTGAGTCCCAAAAAATATTAGTAAATTTATTTATATTTTTTTTGTTTTAATTAAATTATTATCAATTTAAATAGAATTTAATTGCTTCAAAGTATGTACTGGTATTAAAGTTAAAAGCTGATTACTTTTGGTACAAAATGGTCATTTGTGTGGGAGGTACCAAAAGGGGTGTGCCAATAACGCCCATTTTTCACTGTAGTGTAGGTACTATTAGACAATTACACTGTACACAATTTCAAATCTTTGTATGCACTGGTAATAAAGTTATAAGCTATTAACTTTTGGATCAAAATCCTCCATTTGTGTGAGAGGTACCAAAAGGGGCGTGGCAACTTCGCCCATTTTTCTCGAGGTAATAGTGACTAATAAACTAATACTATAAGTACGAGTAGAATTTCAGAGGATTCAAATAAGTAGTATAGACGTTATTAAATAATCAATATTTCACTAAATGTTAACCCTTTGTGTGGGAGGTACTACAAGGAGAGGACCAATATGGCCCATCTTCGAACTTAGCCGGAGATAGAAGAAAATATTACCACATACGAAATTTGAAGTCAATAGGTTACTCCTTTCGAGAGTTATCGTGCAAACCAGCCAGCAGACAGACAGACGGACGGACGGACATTGCTCATTCGACTGAAAATGACCCAAAACGGATATCCGCGAACATACTTAGTGTCTTAGGTCACTTCTTCGATGAGTTACACTGGTTCGTAGCAAATGATATATACCCTCCTCTCTAAGGTGAGGGGATAAAAATTATAATAATCGCATAAATAAGCAAGTAAGAAAGTTCAGTCGGGTAAACCAACTTATGAATCCCCTCACCTTGACTCACAGGAATTATTCGTACATTAATTTATTTTTTTCTTTTAATTAAATTATTATCAATTTAAATTGCTTTAATATTATCTATTTGTTTGGGAAGTGTCAGAAGGGAAATTTCAAGTATGTGTATGCACTGGAATTAAAGTTATAAGCTGTTAAGTTTCTGTGCAGAATAGCTTATTTGTGTGGGAGGTACCAAAAGGGGCGGGGCAAAACGACAATTATTCACTGATCTGTAGACACTATAACAGAATTACACTATACAAAAATTGTACGTATTTGTATGCATAGGTATTAACATTATAAACTCTTAAATTTTTGTGCAAAATTTTCAGTAGAGGAAAAAAACTGTTTCCGCTAATATTAATGAAAAAGAATATGTCGTTGCATAAAAAAATCATAGAAAAAATAAAAACGCTGTTTTCATTTTTGTTTTTTATTGATTATAGAAAAATAACAACTTTTTTGAGTTGTTACTCTTTTCCTGAAAAAAGTTTGTATATAAATAGTGGTATTATTTTGAGTTGTTCCTTTTTAACTGAAAAATCTTACTCGGATCATACGTTGAAAAGGGCACAACTAAAAATATTACTCTTTAGATGATAAATCAACGGTCCGATTTGCTTAAACACTTGGAGACAATTCAAAATGTAGCTCTTTAGTTGAATCTAAAGACGTTATTCTGAAAACACAGAGAGAGTCATAACGGTTTTTATACCCTACACCACACTGTGGTACTGGGTATTATAAGTTTGTTTCATGGCAGATGTTTGTAACACCTGAAAATAATACAGCTAGACCCACCTTAAAGTATACCGATCGACTCAGAATCACTAGCTGAGTCGATTTAACGATGTCTGTCCGTCTGTCCATGTAAAGTTGTTCGTCGACTACAGGTCGCAATTTCACTCCGATCGTTCTGAAATTTTGCACTTTAAAGTATTTCGCGGCTGTTAAGATCGCTATTGAATTTGGTTGAAATCGGTTCAGATTTAGATATAGCTCCCATATATATTTTTCGTCCGATTTGGTCCTTTAGTCCTATAGAAGCTGTATTTTACATCCGATCGTTTTGAAATTTAGAATGGTAGAGTTTCTTGATCCATGAACCAACATTGCCGAATTTGAAGAAAATCGGTTAAGATTTTGCTATAGCTCCCATATATATGTTTCGTCCGATTTGGCCCTTTAGTCCTATAGAAGCTGTATTTTACATCCGATCGTTTTGAAGTTTAGAATGGTAGAGTTTCTAGATCCATGAACCAACACTACCGAATTTATATGTTTCATCCGATTTGGCTCTTTAGATCCAATCGTTTTTATACCTACACCACACTGTGGTACAGGGTATTATTTAAGTATAAAATGTCCCAAAAGTAAATTTATGTAAACAATTTATACATGAATTACAAAATTTATATATCAGAGTTATTCAATATTACGAGAGTGGTGTAGGGTATTATATATTCGGCACCGCCCGACTTTAGCCTTTCCTTACTGGTTTTATTATGAAAAAAGGAGAAAAATCAATGGACATTTTTTGCAGTGGGTAGAGATTGCCGTTGTATATTGTTTTCTTGCAAAAAAGAAAACTTTACAAATTTTGAGTTGTTATCCTTTTGTGAAACAGGTGCGATATGTAGCTTAAAGGAAAGGTAACATGTCACAGATTTCAAATAATTTGTACGATTTTTGGGGATGTAGTTATAAATAACGATAATATCAGGAACATGATAATTTAATTAATGATTTCTTTTGTAAATAACTTTTCCAGCTTCAGATAAGATTTTTTAAATTTTGCAAAAATAATTTTTGGTTTTAAAGCTACAAAATATGCTTAGTTTTATATTGCAATACCACCTAATATACAGTGTATACAATTTGTTATAACTTCTAAGACAACATTTCTGCTATGAATTACTTATTGGCCTTATTTCTTTATGTCAGTCTTTCGCTTTCATATTGCCACTTAGGATATACAATTTATTTAGCAAAGCAAAAAAATGTTTAACCCTACAATAGCTCTTCAATCTAAGAATATTTTCGCCTCCTCCGACTCCTCCCCTCTTAATTGCAATATCATTTCATTTAACCACATTTTCTTGTTGAACACCTCCACGAACGTGTGTGAACAAATAATTTTATGAAAGTTGTCATTTGACTTTTTTTGGGGAGAAAAGTTTTCATTAGATTTTCTTTTGATAACATTTTGAAAACTGATAATGACTTTTGATTCTTTTCGTCTTCTTCACATTTAACATTTAAGCTTATTATCATGAGACCCTCCCCCGCAGCCCTTTTTGGGGGTCATTATCATCATCGCCATCGTCTGCTGCACCAGCAGGAACAAACTCATCATTTTGTCGTTGGTTGTAGAATATGCAAAATAAAAGTTTTTTTGTTTTCTGCTCAAGGAAAAAAGGTTTCGTATACTTTTTCAGCTTTAGAAGAATTCTTAACTTTTCTCTCTCTAATAAGGCGAAGATGAGCAAAATTGTTGCCAAGTTTTTTTTCTGGCTTTTTTGCTTTGCGTATTTTTTATTTTTTCTGTTTTTTTTTAATTTTTTTGCTTTATTTTACAGCAAAAACGTATTAAAGATCAGCTCATGCAAGAACTTTAAGACATCGTTTATGGCACACAAATGCGACAGAAATTTGTAACAAAGTTCTTTTTTTGTTTTTGTTCATTCTTCACTTTCATATGCAATTTTTCGTTAGGTTTTTTTTTCGTCTTTCACTTAAGAATTTAGATGATAAAGAATGGTGGGATGGCGGGCGAGGAGCTGGGGGTTTCCTCTTATATGCTTATGGGTTTTCATAACTTTTTCATAACCACCACTTGTGAATGTTTGCCATTCTTAGCATCATCATCATCATCATCAGCTACAACTACAACTACAGCAAACGCAGAAGCACCAAACATAGCCATCCTCATTTTCGTAGTCATATCCAAATCCTCGAAAAGTGAAGTGGAGATAATATATCTCTCTGTGTGATGCATGCATGTACGAATATGTGTGTGTGTGAGAGTGTGTGAAAGTATCCTTGGTCTGCTCAAGTGTCAGACCCATCCCATTCCAACCACCCCTCCTCCAGTCAACACAACATAACTGAAACTGATTCTGATTCTGATGATGACGAGGACGACGACGACAAAGACACAAGGCGCTACTGTTATAAAATATTATGAGATTTTTGATGATAAACACAACCCCAACCAAAAAAACACAAAACTTTTTAGTAAAAAAATTATGAAATCTGTAGTAGTTTCTTTTTTGTTTTTTTGACTGTTTGTTTAAAATGGATTGGTTTAATTGCTTTAGGAAATGTTAATGGTTTTTCTTTATCATTTGCATTTTATGGCCGATAATTTGCCAACAACATGATCTCCGACATGACAATGACAATCTGTCCAAGGGTATATGCTATAATAGATAAAGTTGTTTAATGTGAAAACTTGCCGGAATAGCATTTAATTTAAGGCACTACTTAAACGGACATTGATAGATTAGGCAAATGTCCAATTGAGACATTGAGGAGAAGGCTATAGCCCAAATTATTTAGTAATTACGAACAATTTTATCGAAATTGTTTGTCATTATTGATTCATTAATCAATATATATTAAAATTCGTTAATTTTGGAGGCTTAAGTGGTACACAAAAGGATAAATACAATGGGGTATAAGACAGTACAGTATTTTTCATCTCATTGATTTGGGACTCAATTATGAGAATTGGACGTGAAAGTAGCCCCAAAAATAAGAACTTCTGCATAATTCGTTTAGTCAAGCTGGATCAATTAATAATTTAATGGCCATACGAATTTTTTGCTCAAGGTGGATTTTTAGCACTTTTTTCTATATTTTTTTCTTTGTATACCGTACGAAATATCTCTTTTGGATCTGAAGCAAAGTTGTAGATATTGACTAGGAGAAAAAAAAATGCGGAACAAATCTACCCGAAAAAGTGCATCCATTGCCTTAAAAATCACAAACATATTCTGTTGTGTTCTATTTTATAATGTTCTGTTTTACTGTTCTGTTTGATATGTATACGTATAACGCATTTTTATACCCTCCGCCATAGGATGGGTGTATATTCATTATCCCCTCACCTTAGAGAGGAGGGTGTTTATCATTTGCTACGAAGCAAAAGTGTAACACATCAAAGGAGTGACCTAAGACCCCAAGTATAGTCGGCGGATATCCGTTTTGGGTAATTTTAAGTCGAATGACCAATGTCCGTCCGTCCATCCGTCTGCTGGCTGGTGCGCACGATAACTCTCGAAAGGAGTAACCGATTGACTTCAAATTTAGTATGTGTTAATATGTTCTTCTATCTCCGGCTAAGTTCGAAGATGGTCCATATTGGTCCACACCTTCTAGTACCTCCCCCACAAAGAGTTAACATTTAGTGAAATATTGATTATTTAATAACTTCTATACGACTTATTTGAATTCTCTGAAATTCTACATATAGTATTAGTTTATAAGTCACTATTACCTGGAGACCCAACCCCTTTTGTTACCTCCCACACAAATGGACAATTTTGAACCAAAAGTTAAAAGCTTATAATTTTATTACCAGTGTATAAAGAGACTTGTACAAAGAATTTTGTACAGTGTAATGCTTTTATAGTACCTAGAGTCCAGAGAAAAATGGGCGTTATTGGCCCGCCCCTTTTGGTACCTCCCACACAAATGGACCATTTTACATCAAAAGTTAACAGCTTATAACTTTAATACCAGTGCATATAAATACTTAAAATTTTGTACAGTGCAATGCTTTTATAGTACCTAGAGTCCAGAGAAAAGTGACCGTTATTGGGACAATCCTTTTGATACCTCTCACACAAATGGACCATTTTCTCGTAAAATTCAAAGACGACTTATCCATGTCCGTCTGTTGTAATCACGCTACAGTCCGTAATAATAGAGCTAGGTTGATCAAATTTGGCAGAAATATTTCATATAGTTGCAGGTTGTTTGGGATTGCAAATGGGCCATATCGGTCATTGTTTTGATATAGCTTACCTATAGAGGTCGCTCCGAAATACGGTTTGTGGTATCAGAAACTTTGCAGTTTGTATTCTATTTTGACAAGAATTCATCACAGCAAACATTTTACAAATCGGTTATATTTTGTTATAGTCACCCTATAGAGGTCGCCCCAAAATATACGTATTTAAGTCATAAATACCATATTTTCTAAGAATTTTAACGGAATCTTTGCAGTTTGTATTTAATTAAGACAATAATTCATCGCAGTAAAATTTTTTTTAAATCAGTTTATATTTGTATGTTGCTACACGGGGACTACAGTGTAGGTGTAGCTCTCAAAAAAACTATTTAAACCATAAATACCACATTTTTCAGGTGAAGAGTTTGGCTAAAGAATTTGCGGCCTAAAAATGCAGCGTTCGTTTTTTTAGTAATGTACTTAAACAAAATGGATCTTTTCATGATTTGCTCCATATCCAAAAATTTTTCCAGTTATCAAAATTGAATGCAATCCATGGTGGAGGGTATATAAGATTCGGCATGGCCGAACTTAACGCTTTTACTTGTTCAATATTTTACTGAAAGATATTTTATGTCTTTGTGGGCTTTTTACGATTTTTATGCACTTTTCGGGTAGTATTCAAACCTCTTTTTGCCGAATTTCGCATTGATCGGATATAAAATAACATTTTCACAGCTCTTACATGTCAAATCGGGGGTAACGTAAATATGGGGGCTATATCTAAATCTGAACCGATTTCTTCCAAATTTAAAAGTGTTCATTCATATAATAGGAAACCTCTTTCTGCCGAATTTCATACTGATCGGATATAAAATAATGCTTTTACAGCGCTTACATGTCAAATCGGGGCTACCATATATATGGGGGCTATATCTAAATCTGAACCGATTTTAACCAAATTCAATAGAGATCGTTTTTGGGCACAAAATAGATATGTATGTGTGAACTTTCGTCGAGATCGGACCATAATTGCGACCTGTACTTTGATTACAAGAATACATGTACACACAGACAGACGGACATAGCTAAATCAACTCAGAAAGTGATTCTAAGTCGATCGGTATAAAAAACGATGGGCCTATTTCTTCTCCTTTTAAGTGTTACTGCCAAATTAGAAGTCAATCTGTTACTCCTTGCGAGAGTTATCCTGCGAACTAGCCAGCAGACATACGGACATTGTTCATTCGTCTTAAATTTATCATTCAACAAAATGTATATCCGCTGGGAACTGCGACATAAGTCAACGACAATAATGCTTATCGAATTCGCTATTCGAACCCTACATAGCGCCATAGCTGACGCTGAAATTATGCAGTTTAAAGGCGTATTTATCCTCAGAAATGAATTGTTTTTGGTTTACCATATTTGAAATAAAAAATGCTCCAAAAAGCCTCGAAACAGTAAAAAAGAAATTTGTATTTTAGAATTTCAATTCCAATCAATTCCGAAAATTTCGCTTTCTCATTGTGGTGAGATTATAATTGTTTTTGAAAAATCGTACTTTTTGGATTACAAAACAAAACCAGTGGCCACCCTTAATACATTTCACACATTTCTTATTCTTCTTTTTCAAAGAACGTTGGTTTTTCTGTTTTACAGAAAACAAAAACAACGATCTTGAATTCAATAGTCAAAAACAAAACTATGAAAAAAAGGAACAGTGCAAAAAACAGTATTTATTTATTTGAATATTTATTACAATTAAAATTATAATAAACTTAAAAACAAGTACTAGCAACTTTCTCAGCAATGAGGACATAGATTACCTTCGAAATTCGAACTTTGTGAATTAAAATCGGGATAAACTGAGCCAATAATGGTTTGTAAGAAATCGGATTTTGTTGGAATAAACAGAGGTCCACATAAGGTATTCTCGTCTGGGATAAAGTAATAATAGTTTTTTGAAGTTCGTTCTTTGGGCAAAAAAGATCACATATTTTTGATTTAAAACTGTGTTTGTAAATTATTTATTTTTTTGAGAAAAATAAGGACCATAAGGCAGACTATCGGACAAACTGAACCACTAAGTTTGGCCATGCCGAATCTACCGTCCACCACGGATCTCATGTGAATGGTTTCGGGTACAAAAAAATTAATTATAACAAAATTCAGCCCAATTCGTTGAAATTTGATGTTTTTTGGCACTACGAAGTCAAAACTACAGAGTCCTTTGTATGGGGGGCTATATCGAAACATGGACCTATGACTACCGTTGTTTGTGTGAACGATTCCGGGTATTAATACACCCCAGTTACCAATTTTCAGCGTGATCAGTGGACATTTGTGGGCTCTATGATATTAAGAAGTCAAACCGGGTAGATGTTATATACATATGGGGGCTATATCAGAAAATGGACCGATATTGCCCATTTTCAATTCCAAGTTACCTGCAGGTATAAGAAGTATCTATACCAAATTTCAGCCATCTAGCTCAATTATTGTAGACTTTAGCGTGACTACAACAGACGGACACGGCTAAATCGTCTTAGAATTTTACAACGATTACGAATGTATATACTTTATGGGGTCTTAGATCAATATTTAGAGGTGTTACAAACGGAGTCACAAAACAAGTAAGAAAGTTCACCTTGGGTCCCAAAAAATATTAGTAAATTTATATATTTATACCCTACACCACACTGTGGTACAGGGTATTATAAGTTTGTTTCACGGCAGATGTTTGTAACACCTGAAAATAACACAGCTAGACCCACCTTAAAGTATACCGATCGACTCAGAATCACTAGCTGAGTCGATTTAACGATGTCCGTCCGTCCGTCCGTCTGTCCATGTAAAGTTGTTCGTCGACTACAGGTCGCAATTTCACTCCGATCGTTCTGAAATTTTGCAGTTTAGAGTATTTCGCGGCTGTTAAGATCGCTATTGAATTTGGTTGAAATCGGTTTAGATTAAGATATAGCTCCCATATATATCTTTCGTCCGATTTGGCCCTTTAGTCCTATAGAAGCTGTATTTTACACCCGATCGTTTTGAAATTTAGAATGGTAGAGTTTCTTGATCCATGAACCAACATTGCCGAATTTGAAGAAAATCGGTTAAGATTTAGCTATAGCTCCCATATATATGTTTCGTCCGATTTGGCTCTTTAGATCCAATCGTTTTTACACCCTACACCACACTGTGGTACAGGGTATTATTTAAGTATAAAATGTCCCAAAAGTAAATTTATGTAAACAATTTATACATGAATTACAAAATTTATATATCAGAGTTATTCAATATTACGAGAGTGGTGTAGGGTATTATATAGTCGGCCCCGCCCGACTATAGCCTTTCCTTACTGGTTTTTCTGTTAATTAAATTATTATCAATTTAAATTGCATTTAATAACTTTAAAATATATATACTGGTATTAAAGATATGAGCTGTTAACTTTTGGTGTAAAATGGTCCATTTGTGGGCATCAAAAGGGGCGTGCCAATAACGACCACTTTTCTCTAGACTCTATGTACTATAAAAGCATTGCACTGTACGAAATTTCAACTATTTCTATGCACTGGTATTAAAGTAAAAGCTGTTAACTTTTGGTACAAAAATTCTATTTGTGTGGGAGGTACCAAAAGGGGCGTGCCAATAACGCCCATTTTTCTCTGGAATCTTGGTACGATAAAAGCATTACAGTGTACAATATTTCAATTTGCCAATAACGCCCATTTTTCTCTGGAATCTTGGTACGATAAAAGCATTACAGTGTACAATATTTCAAGTATTTATATGTATTGGTATTAAAGATAAGCTGTTAACTTTTGGTGTAAAATGATCTACTTGTGTGGGAAGTACCAAAAGGGGGCGTGGCAATTACGGCCACTTTTCTCTAGACTCTATGTACTACATAAGCATTGCACTGTACGAAATTTCAAGTATTTGTATGTACTGGTATTAAAGTTAAAAGCTGTTTACTTTTGGTACAAAAAGATCCATTTGTGTGGGAGGTACCAAGAGGGAAGTGCCAATGACACCCATTTTTCTCTGGACTCTAGTTACTATAAAAGCATTACACTGTACAAAATTTTAAGTATTTGTATGCACTAGTATTAAAATTATAAGCTGGTACCTTTTGGTACAAAATGGACCATTTGTGTGGGAGGTACCAAACGGAGCGTGGCAATAATGCCCATTTTTCACTGTATTTTAGGTACTATTAAAGCATTACACTGTAAAAAAAGTCAA
The DNA here is from genome assembly GCA_963930755.1 of Eudasyphora cyanicolor. Taxonomy (NCBI): domain Eukaryota; kingdom Metazoa; phylum Arthropoda; class Insecta; order Diptera; family Muscidae; genus Eudasyphora; species Eudasyphora cyanicolor. The sequence continues at coordinate 124,306,853 of OZ005738.1, forward strand.
GTCTTTGTATGCACTGGTAATAAAGTTATAAGCTTTTAACTTTTGGTTCAAAATTGTCCATTTGTGTGGAAGGTACCAAAAGGGGCGGGGCAACTTCGCCCATTTTTTCTCGAGGTAATAGTGACTAATAAACTAATACTATATGTAGAATTTCAGAGGATTCAAATAAGTAGTATAGAAATTATAAAATGATAAATATTTCAGTAAATGTTAACCCTTTGTGAGGGAGGTACTAGAAGGAGTGGACCAATATGGCCCATCTTCGAACTTAGCCGGAGATAGAAGAAAATATTACCACATACCAAATTTGAAGTCTATCGGTTACTCCTTTCGAGAGTTATCGTGCACACCAGCCAGCAGACAGACAGACAGGCAGGCAGACAGACGGACGGACATTGCTCATTCGACTTAAAATGGCCCAAAACGGATACCCGTCGAACATACTTAGGGTCCTAGGTCACTCCTTCGATGTGTTACACTTTTGGCTCCCCTCACCTCTCTAAGGTGAGGGGATTATTACAATTTTATAATCTTTCGTAACTATAAATTGGATTGACAAAAAGTGAAAAAATTTTTTATAAATTAAATTAAATTAATGAAACTTTTAACTATAATGTCTATAACACGAAATCTAGGAAAAATTTAAATTAAAATTCGAAAAGGTCAGCAAATTTTTAAAAATCATTTTTAAATAAAATATATTTAAAAAACTTCTTAAACAATAATGTTGTTTGTGGGTAAACCCATATTTTATTTGTGAAAGTCAGTTCGCAAATATATTTTGTTCTTTTATATTAATATATGGGTTCCAAACAAAATTTCTTGATTTCTAAATAAAATGTATTTGTTAACAAATATATAATATTTAAAAAACTCGTTTCCAAATATATTTTCTTTCAATTCAAACATATGAAAAATTGGGATTTTTCCCTTGAGCAAAGGTTGTAAAAAATAAATTTAATTTATAATTCATACTTCATTAATCATATAGTACACAATCTTGAAAGTTACTGAAATCTCTGAAAAATTTCGGTTGTTATCATCAATGGAATTCGTATAAGTGTATTTGGTTTTATTAATTCTCAAATTTTTTTTTAAATTATATCTCTTATGTTATAATATTTTATAATAATTCAATAAAAAAAAGAAAATTACCTTCCAACAGTGTACAACATTTCTATCTGGAGTGTGAAAACAATTTCTGTTGAAAAAAATAGATTTTTTTAAGCAATTACCTGCAAATAAAAAGAAGACGAAAGAATTATCTAAATAAATTTGAAAATTATTTATTAAATTAATTTAATATCACTAGTTTTATCTTTTACAGTTATAAGAGAATAAATGCATGCTTTTTTAATGGTTTCTTTGTTTGTTTCTCATAGAGGTCTAACTAAGCTACACAATTCTACAACGTGAGAGTATATCTTTGTCGGTTTACTCGAATGAACATTTTTTTTGGTTATTTTTCTTAAAGCTTGTTTAAAATGTCTTAAAATTGGCCATTCTCATCTCTCTCAAAACTCTCATAATTATGTCGATTAACATTCCCTGTCTGCTTCCTCTACCGTACCTTTTTCGCTATGAATGATGAGAAAAATTTTTTCACATTTTTTCCATTTCATTGTCCCTTCTTTTTTCTCGGTTTAGCTCTGAGCTATTCTACAATGCAGTTTATTAAGTGTCCTAAGGCGTTAAGTGATTCTTTTTTGGAAGTGGTGCTCAAAGAGCTTCTACTCTGTCATTGACCCATATACCCATTTAATGTACTTGTGCTGAATGGACATTTCTATGTACTACGTGTGTAGTATGTGTTTTGGTGGTAGCTCTGGGTTGAGTTACACTTCAGTTGAAGTTACACTTCATCAAGGTGACGCAAAATATGTAGAGGACGTTGTGTACAGAAGATTGCATTGATTTGGACACAAACCAAAATGGTACGATGTTGGCATCAATTTCCAATGAATCAAAAAAACAATGTCCCTCGAAGTGGAACCATTCATTCTTCATGGTCATTTCACTATACTAAGGAACAGTGGATGTTTTTTGGTGTCATAAATTTAAAAAATAATTTCGATTTTAATTGTGTGCCACTCGACAGTTCGAATTAATTACATTTCTGTGAAAAAAATATATTAAAAATATTTGCAATTGTTGGATCTGCTGACTACGAATCGATTCCCTTTCAGTTGTGGAAAAATAATTCAATATAAGAGAAACTCCGTATTCAATAGCACCAACCATATGCCTCCCCTGGCGCCTGTCATGGACTGAATGTGGAGACCAATATTTTAGAATATGACATAAAATTCAATTAAAATACTGTGTTATGGGGCGTTCTTCTGCATTTTATGAATATTCCAAATGAAATAAAAGGACCAAATATTCTTTTCCTTATAACATTATAAATGTTATTGGAAATAGTGTGTGTGGGCAAAATGTGTTAAAATGTAACCATTACTATTTTTAATAAAATGCCATACACATACGGACACTAAAATAAAAAAAGGAAAGTAATAACATTAAAGACGACACATACTTAAATTAAGTATGCAACCTCGACATAAATTCCAGAACATTCTTAATTAAAATAACGACAATTTACACGTTTTTACGAATTTTTCATTGTCGTACAATGATTTGAATTTGATTTAATGAAACACAAAACTTTAGTTTTGTGTATGTCTATCTTTGAATTAAAGAGAAAAATCATAATTTTTGTGACAAGCTTCATTATTTTAAGTAATAATTCAATACTTTTAAGGATTTGTTTTTAATTAAAACAATGATGTCGACAAGTAATGCTTTTAAAGTTCGATCGGGCTTTATTATCAGTATGCAAAATTTGAGGAATCCAATTATTTGTATTTTATTTAATGAAATACCAAACTTTAGTTTTGTGTATGTCTATCTTTAAATTAAAGAGAAAAATCATTATTTTTGTGACAAGCTTCATTAATATTTCACTACTTTTAAGGAATTTTTCCTATAAAACATTGATGTAGAGAAGTAATGCTTTTTAATTATACTCTCTCTTTCTTTCTCTGAACAGCAGGGTTTTTTTGCTAACGTTTGAATCTATAAAGATAGAAGCCGAGGGTTGTGTTTCAGACAACTGAGAATCTATTGTTTGTTTATTTTGTGATCTCACTGTGATTGTATTACAATTAAATTTTGGTAATGATGTAAGTAATATTTGAACACAATAATGTAATTTCATTTAAAATATTTTACATTTATTCATGGTAACATCATCAAAGGAAAACATAAAGATGGCGTACAAAATAAAATGTGTATTTGCTATTCTGTAGTCGACCTCGCCGTTTATTCGAGATTAATAGCTCTTTTGCCTGTTATTGTGTTGTACGTACATTTATGAAGGGATGATCTTGTTTATAAGTCCAGTGAAGAGCACTAAAAAAGGAACTGAACGAAAAAAACAGAATACACAAATGAAAAATTATTTCTGACAACATGGAATATTTTTCTAATAATATGAAAATTTGTTATTATAAACAAACCTATTTTTTAAGTAAAACTTTTCGTAAAAAAAGTTTGGAATGGGTGTTTCTGGAGGATTTGTGTCATAGAAGAGTGACTAATTCTAACAAAAATCTCATCGTAGGTATTATTTTTATAGCATTTTAAAAACATCAGTGCAGAATATAAACCCATTTTTCTCACATCAACTTCTCTGAATTGACTACCAAATTTGCCATACGAATTAAAATTCGATCAGATGTACCCACAGAGAGAAAAGTTATGGCCATATCAAATAATATTTTCAAAACATAGGTAACACTTTGCTACAAAATTTTTGTAGAAAGTCTGTGCATAGCATTTTCTGGTGTAATATGGTGTCCTAACCACGCAAAAAAATATTGAAAACAATTTATTGGTATTTTTTTTTTAATTTTCTTTAAGTTTCCATTTCCTTTACCATATTTTTTTAACATGACACTTTCACATGAAAATAAAAAAAATTATTTTTTTGCTGGCAAGAAAAAACCATAAGAAACAGAAAAAAATCGCAAAAAATTATTTTGCTCCAACTTTTGAAAGCTAGCATCCTAACGAAGAACACAATGCCTTTTTGAAGAAGATCTATGCATAATGGTGGAAATTATAGCACTTTTGGTAGAAATAAGAGAATTACTTATATAGGGTTTTCCAATAAGAGTGATATGATTACTTTGAAAAAAACGCACTCATTGTTAAGGAAATTCAAATGTTTTTTATTTAATGTGAAGTACAATCGATACAATTAATTAAGTTCTAAATAAAACGTCATTCAAATGGCCTCCACGACTTCTTCATTGTTTCAATTGTTTCATTTCCTGTGTGGCACGTAACCACAATCGGCTAATGATAAAAAGATAGCTCTTAACGAGAGCTAAAATATTGCTCATGGGTGTCAAGGTCGAAGGTCAACTGGAAAGTGTTTTTTTTTTCCATTTAAAAAAAATGGACTTAGCATATTTTCAAATATGAACGGAAAGTTTATTTTTGCTCTAGCTCCTTAACGGTACGTCAGATCGGGAATCGGTCAATGGAAAAATTCATAAATTCATTTCCTTAGAAAAATCCTATAAAATATTATAATTTGTTTGAGTTTATCGCTGGGTTGTCTTTTCCGCTTTCAAAGGCACTTGACTAACAGCAGCAATGATTTCGTAGTACAAATACGGCTGTTATGCAGCTATACATCTGCATGAGAGTGTGTGTGTGTGTGAGTGATGTTGACTTAAGATCTCAAGGATATGACCTTCTTTGTAAATCTAAATAAACCATATCACATATACACAGACAGGCGCACGCACTATACATATGTACTCGTCTGTATACACAGAAAAGAGGAGACAAATAAACAACTGCAGTGTAAAATACTGCACTATACGAGTATATTCTATCCCAACATACTCATTCACACACACACGCGAGTATTCACTCACTGACTCACATATACTAGCGACATGCAATGTTATTAATTTGTCCTTACATTATACCGACGGACATACGAACATGTACATACATGTAGTATGTTTGCTCATTAATGCGGGTAGGTTTGCCAGAAATGAAAAAAACTATCTGTTTTTCTGTAGTGGGCAAATTTAAAAAAATATACATTTTGTTGCCGTATCTTTACCACAGACTAGGTTCATTTATTATGAATAGGTATACATGCGAAATGAAAAATCCTTGCCGATTTCTTCAATAAGTAAATGATTTATTCTAAAACAAATAATAACCCTAGGATGTCCAAGCCGAGCCGTACCTTACCTTACGTATCCTTCACCATGGCTTGCATTCAATTCTATAACCGGAAAAGTTTTTGAGAAAAAATAAAAAAGCCAACGTAAAGGGCATTGTACACGGCTCCCCTGTAAGGATACGGGCGGCAAACTTGTAACATTCGTGCAGAGTATGCTGGAAATATGGAAAATACATTTTTCTGCATTACTGGTACCAGAGACGTCGGATGAAAATGTGACCGACAAACAAATAGTGGATGTTGGCGTCGATTTTCACCCACCTGACCGGGTCGAGTTCCGAACAGCAAATAAGAGGACTTCAGGAAGAGCTGTTAGGACCGTAGGTGATGCGCTAATTTGAGTCTCAGTGTACTCTGTCCAATATATAAACCTGTAAGAAACGACAGAAATTCGGGCGGGGAAAGCCCTACACGTCCCTAAAAATGCAAAAAGGCTATGAGATAGTAACACTATGCAAAACAAAAAATTGTTTTGTCCGAGATCTAAAGACTTTTTTGTATAGATTGAGGCATACTATTTTACGAAACCAAAACCATTTTTGTATGGTAAAGTTTAATTTTTTTCAGAATTACAATTTTCTTGGATTGTACTTTAGTATTTGAACCATATTTATTGAAGTATAAACTCGATAAAGCCGACATACCATTTAAATTAAAGGAAATTATGAGGTCTAAAAATGCTGAAAACATCACTTTCGATAGAGATTGAAGTTAATTAACTATCGTTAAAACAATTAGAAAAAAGTCAATTTTTTTCAAAAACATCGTTTTTGCTGGCACGAACAACAGCCATAAAAATAGAAGAAAAAATCGCAAAAAAATTGTTTGTTCTATTTTTTTAAAACTAACATCCTAACGAAGATAACAGTGCATAAAAACCCTCTAGATAAATATATTTATAAATTATGACTCATATTGTGAAAATAGGGAAATTAAAAACAAAAAACAAGTAAGAAAGTTTCAGTCGGGTAAATCGACTAAGATATACCCTCACTTTGCGAGCTGTTAACTTTTGGTGCAAAATGGTGCATTTGTGTGGGAGGTACCAAAAGGGGCGTGGCAACTTCGCCCATTTTTCTCGAGTTGATTGTGACTAATAAACTAATACTATATGTGGAATTTTAGAAGATTCGAGTAAGTAGTATAGCAGTTGTTAAAGAATAAATATTTCACAACATTTTAACCCTTTGTGGGGGAGGTACTAGAAGGAGTGGACCAATATGGCCCATCTTCGAGCCGGAGATAGAAAAAAATATTACCACGAACCAAACTTGAAGTCAATCGGTTACTCCTTTTGATAGTTATCGTGCGCACCAGCTAGCAGACAGACAAATAGACGGACGGACGGACATTTCTCATTCGACTTAAAATGGCCCAAAACGGATTTCCGCAGAACATACTTGGGGTCTTAGGTCACTCCTTCGATGTGTTACACTTTTTACCGTAGCAAATGATATATACCCTCGTCACACTAAAGTGAGGGTATAAAAATCATATCTTTTAACACCCTCACTTTAGTGTGACGAGGGTATACTCGTATATCATTTTCTACGAAACAAAAGTGTAACACATCGAAGGAGTGACCTAAGACCCTAAGTATGTTCGGCGGATATCCGTTTTTGGCTCATTTTAAGTCGAATGAGCAATGTCCGTCCGTCTGTCTATCTGTCTGCTGGCTGGTGCGCACGATAACTCTCGAAAGGTGTAACCGTTTGACTTCAAATTTGGTATGTGATAATATTTTCTTCTATCTCCGGCTAAGTTCGAAGATGGTCCATATTGGTCCACTCCTTCTAGTACCTCCACCACAAAGCGTTAACATTTAGTGAAATCACAAGCACTATGATAACGTACGGTTCTTCGAACGCAAACGCTACCTCGTAGTGGTTGTGGTTTTTGTATGAGAACGCAAACAGAATACACTACGGTTAGCGTTCTGTTCTTCTTTTATACGGGACACCGCAAGTCGCAAATATGAAGCGATCTTTATGAAAATTGGTACATAATCGTAAATTAGACGAGAAACGGCCCCTATTAAAAATGGGGCACATCGGTCCATGTATTGATATAGCCCCCATATAAAAGTCCCCACCGATTTCACTTTTTAACGCTCTGGAGAACAGATTTCTCAATTGATCTGGCTTAAGAATTTATACTATATATTTATTCTAATCGTCCCTAGTACGATTCTGTACCAATTTTCATAAAGATCGCTTTATATTTGCGACTTGTGGTGCCCCGTTTACAAAAGAACAGAACGCTAAACGTAGTGTATTCTGTTTGCGTTCTCATAAAAAAAAACCACAACCACTACGAGGCAGCGTTTGCGTTCAAAGAACCATACGTTATCATAGTGTTTGCGATCGTCAACTCAAAATCTTAATGTACGGTATTCTGTTTGCGTTCACGTACACGATCACTAACAAAAGATATAGCGTTTGCGTTCTATGAACGAACCGTACATATACTGTACTATTTTTTTCCGAACACTGGTTTTTATTGTACCTAGTGAAAAGTGGGCGTTATTGGCACGCCCCTTTTGGTACCTCCCGCACAAATGGACTATTTTGAACCAATAGTTAATAGCTTATTACTTTAATACCAGTCCATAAATCAAAGTTATTAAATGCAATTCAAATTGATAATAATTTAAATTAAACAAAAATAAATATATATTCGAATATTTTTTGGTGACTCAAGGTGAGAGGATTCTTAAGTCGGTTTACCCGATTGAACTTTTTTACTTGTTTTTTAATTCAGTCAATATATTACTCGGTGCCAACCTTCAATAATCAAGAACCACCCCTTATATTTTTTTCCACAAAAATGTATGAAGCCTTCCCACTGTGTGTCACAACGCCGAGGAACATAATGTCCATTAAATCGGGTTGGCCTCCGTTTAAAAAATAAAGTTCCTGAATGCGAGCTGGAATATGAAAGCCTACCTAGAGACAACCGCAAAAACATTTTTTACTCAAAATCAAACATTTTTCATCAAATTTAAAATTTTTTCCGTAACTTATTTGTCTGTAGCTTGATTGTCACATGCGATACATCAATGTTTTGGTCTCGATAAGTACTACATTCGCCTCATAGACGACACTGATGTACAAAGCAATTTTCTAATGTAGACTTCACTTACTGCAGCTTCTACCCCTAAAATTTCAAAATATTTTTCTATAGGATTAAATCGCTTTAAATTCAATGAATATTTTGCTTTGACATCATTAGACAATTATGTTGTATATCAGCGACATCTATGAGGCATGGAGTAATCCTCGAGACCAACACAATGATGTATCGCATGCAACAATCGAGCTACAAACAAAAAAGTTACAATAAAAAACGATTTTGGGCCGATTCCACGGGCTCGGAAAAAATTTTAAAAATGTTTTTGCAATTGTCTCAAGGTATGCTTTAATATTTTGTCTGGTGACCCGGTCGAATGACCACGGATGTTGTGACACTGAAAAAAACTGTCATAATGTCCATGGATGTTGTGACACTGAAAAATCTCTCATTATGTCCATGGACATTGAGACACTTTCAATGGTGTTATAATGACCACAAAATCGATGTCACTACGTCCATAGATATAGTGGACATGGAGTAAACCATTTAGTCTTTAATTTATCATTTAAGAGAACTTTCTAGTTATCCACGCATCTCGATGATACGGACGAAGAGTTCGATAACACCCTTGTCGGGGTGGATGTTAATCTGTCAATTACCAATGATGGTAAGAATTCTACAGATTAACCTCCATCACGCTAAAGCAGCCTCAGCGGCTCTATTGCTGCGCCTGTCCACAGGCGCAGTAGACATCGTCCTGATACAGGAGCACTACGTAGTGGGAGGAAGTGTGTGCGGTATTAGGACACCCAACTTTAAACTGCTTGTGGCCAACTGTGAAGGCACTCCAAGAACCTGCATTTTGGCCAGGAAAGATCTAAGTATCTTTCTCCTGACTAATTTAAGTGGTAAAGACCAAACAGCTGCTAGCCTGGAGATCGGTAATCGCATATATTGGGTGGTCTCCAGCTACTTGCCTTATGAATCTGTAGTACCGACTGCTCTATTCAGGGAAGTAGTAGAAGAAGCAACGTCTGACGAGCTCGAGCTGATTATTGGCGCAGACATGAACGCTCATCATTCTATCTGGGGTAGTACGGATATAAACAATAGGGGTGATTCGCTTCTTGACTTTATTCTAACTACCAACCTTAGTATTTGTAACATAGGTAATAAACCGACCTTTACAATTAAAGACAGACAAGAAGTACTCGACGTAACGTTTGCTACTGACCGGCTGTCAGACAAAATTATTGGGTGGAATGTACTGGACGACCACTCATTCTCAGATCACCATTATATTGAGTTCAAACTCGCGGAAAAAGCGCCTAAACCTGCCGTCCACAGAAATGTAAGGAAGACAATGTGGCACCTGTATGAGAAGAATTTCAAGAAAGTCCTCAACTCTAAACTTCTGTACGAACCGAATGACAAAGCCGGTCTGGATAATCTGGTCGATCATATCACCATATCACTCAATAGATCCCTTGAAGAAGCCTGTCCAAAAACAAGGTACAAGGGTAAAACTAAACCCCAATGGTGGACTTCTGAGCTAACGGCTATGAAAAAGACTTGATGAAAAGGTTGGCTTCGGAGTACACTGTGAAAAACTTAGTCTGGATATAGCTCACAGTGTCTATCAAGCCGAAATAATGGCAATATGGGAACTCGCCAAGTGGCTGAGTCGCAACATAGTAACCAAAACTGGCGTTGTCATTTACTCGGACAGCCAGGCTGCCATCAATTCTCTGGAGGCAACATCCCTAAATTCACAAACAGCCCTCACAAACAGCCCTTGATCGGCGAACACGCCAAAAGATTGGGTATTGACTCCAATGACTTCTGCCGAAGCTGTGGAGATGAGGAAGAAGTGGAGAGCATTGACCACTTGCTTTGCGACTGTCCCGCTTTGAGTAAACGACGACTGGACATACTGGGGTCGGCCTTTTTAGGCAGCCTAACAGATCTTTCCAGTACTGATATTCGTACTATCGATAAATTTATATATCAAACAGGTTGGTTTCGATGAGGGGCATTTCAGCCCGTGTTAACACTAGGGACCTAAACTGGTCTATGTGAGCTTGTAAAAAAAATACGGCTGCCACCCTAACCTAAAACCTATACGGCATAGGTAAATATGTTTAAGAGCGATCTCAGTAGGACTGCTACATGTATCGAAACACGTACCTCTATGATAAATGTTCATTGTGTAGAATTAAAGAAGTTTCCAATGCCCATTACCCAACTTAATGTATATATGAATGAATATTTTCACACTGTCTATTTCTTAATGCGGATGTGCGTGTGCAATAGAATGTATATACTAAGTGTGTAGTTAAAAACTATCACACACTTAGTATCACTAAGTTGATCCGAAAAATTCAAAAGTGTTTAATAATGTCAAAAGTTGTACTAATAGGGGCATAAACTCAAATTAACCGGGAAGTTTATTTAAAAGAGATAGAGAGAGAGGGAGGCAAGGATGTACTTCAATACAACGCTTCTAACAATTTTAAAAAGATATCTAAAAACAACTACATAATTTGTAGTTAAAGAAAAGCGAAACTTCTTTTGATAGCTTTGGGAAATCAAAAAATGATTTAGATTCATTAAAAACGACAAACGAAAACTAGTAACTAGTAACTTAGACGAATAAACCGACTATGAGGACTTTTAAGTTGGAGTTTCTTTTTCAATAGTCTTTTACTGCTTGTGAAAGATTTATTGTACATTTTCTATCGGTTTTCTATCTATCTGATTGGAGTCAAGAAGAAAGAGAACAATTTACTAAACTGAATGGCTCGAAAAACGATAGAGGATCTGTGAAAACACATATTTCGCAAAATTGTGGTATTTACATAAACACATTGGCCATCTGCAATAGAATAGATGAACCAACTGGCAACCTACTATAGTGTACATAGATGACCAAACCAGCCATCTACCACAGAGTACATGAATCAACCGGTCACCTACTATAGAGTATATGAACCAACTGGACGTCTACTATAAAGCAGATTATCCAACTGGTCACCTACTATAGAGCAATTAACCCAAATGGTATTCTGTTGCAGAGTAGATGATCAAAATGGTTGTCCATTATAGAAATCAATGTTCTCGACACCTTTAGAATATACAAGGTGGCGCAAAAGTAATCCTCCTATCAGAAAATGCTATAAATTTTGCGATTGGCCCCTAGTGTCAGTTCTGTTTTGACATTTGTGTAGTAAACACATGTGAAATACACGTTAATAAACAATGTTACGCTACACTGCTTCAGAACGCGGAATATTGCTGACTATTTATTTGACCAATAATCGGTCGGTGACTTTGGCACAGATTTTCTGGCCGTCCAACGCCTGCTGGTGAAACACTGCGACGTTTAGCCGCTCGCCTCGAAGAGACTGGCACAACACGAGATGCTGCCAGGCGTGGCAGACCCCGGAGTAGCCGTTCTGCAGAGAATATTGCTGCTGTAGCCGAGGACGTCATGGAAGCGCCGTCGACATCGTCCAGACGACGTGCCACGCAAATGGGTATCAGTCGACGGTCTCTACAGCGAATTTTGGTACAAGATTTGAAGATGTTTCCGTACAAAGTCCAGACGGTGCATCAGCTGTTAGCTGCTGACCGCCAATCGCGTCTAACATAACATCGAAAGGTTACTTTTGCGCCACCTGTTATTACCAAAATGGTCGTAAATTATAGAGAAGAAGACTGAAATGCTCGTCTACTAAAAGTAGTTGACCAAAATAGTCGCATTCCATGGAGTAGAAGCCCGAGATGCTCGTCTACTAAAGATAAGTTGACTAACATGGTCGTTCATTATAGAGTATATGACCAGAATGCTCGTCTACTATAGAGTAGATGACCAGAATGCTCGTCTACTATAGAGTAGATGACCAAAGTGGTCGTATAATATAGAGCAGATGACCAAAATGGTCGTCTAATATAGAGTAGATGAACAAAATGGTCGTCCGCTAGATGTTAGATGACCACAATGATCGTCTACTATAGTGTAGGTAGCCAAAACGATGGTCTAATTTAGAATGGATTACCAAAACTATGATCTACTTTAGAGTAGATGACCAAAAGGGTCATCTGCTATTGAGTAGATGACAAAAATGGTCGTCTACTGTAGAATACATAACAAAAATGGTCGTCTACTATAGATGACATAGCCAAAATGGATGTCTAATATTGAGTATATGGTCGTCTACTATAGTCTACAGGGCGGGTCGATTTAAAAGTCGCCCATTGCTCAGTGAAAATCGTATTCTAGGGATCAAAATAAGAAACTTTGACCGAGGAACCATATCTCTAAAACGAATTCTGATGTCCCCACTTTTGACCCGTAGGGAGAAATTTTGAAAAATCCCACTTTGACCCATTTAGAGGGCGCCAATCGAGTCCAAATGTATGACCGACCCCCACTAACTTTGGAGGGCCGATCCACACATGCCAGTGGCACACCCCCTGGAACTCACCTGGGGGGTTCCCCATACAAACATTTCAAAAAAATCACAATTTTTGCCACTTTACATGACAAAATCAGCGAAATGTGGGTTCCAGGGGGTGTGCCGGGGGGTTCCAGGGGGTGTGCCACTGGCATGGGTGGGTCGGGCCTCCAAAGTTAGTGGGGGTCGGTCATACATTTGGACTCGATTGGAGCACTCTAAATGGGTCAAAGTGGGATTTTTCAAAATTTGCCGACCCAAATTCCGGGACATCAGAATTCGTTTTAGAGGTATGGTTCCTTCGGCAAAGTTTCTTATTTTGATCCCTAGAATAAGATTTTCACTGAGCAATGGCAACTTTTTTGCCTCCCCACAAATCGACCCGGCCTAATAGTCTAGATGGCCAAAATGGTCGTCTGTTATCGAATAGATAAACAAAATGACGTCTACTATAAAGCAGATGACCCAACTGGTCATCTACTATTGAGAAATTAACCCAGCGGGTATTGTGTTTCAGATTAGATTATCAAAATAATCGTCTACTTAAGACTAGATGACAAAAATGGTTGTCTACCATAGAGTAAATTGCCAAAATGGTATTTTTTGGCCGTCTTCTATAAAGTAGATGACCAAAATGGTCTTCTACTATATAGAAGATTACCGAAATGGTCGTCTACTATAGAGAAGATAACCAAAATGATCGTGTACAATAGAGTAGGTGACCGAAATGGTTGTCTACTTTAGAGAAGATAGCCAAAATGTTCGTCTACTATATAGTAGAAAATGATCGTCTACTATAGATTAGATGACCAGAATGGTCGTCTACTATAGAGAGGATAACCAAGATGCTCGTGTACTGTAGAGTAGATGACCAAAATGGTCGTCTACTATAGAGTAAATGACGAAAATGGTCGTCTACTATAGAGCAAATGATCAAAATGGTCGCCTACTTTAGAGTAGATGATCAAAATGGTCGTAGATAGATTACATAACCAAAATGGTTGTCTACTATTGAGAAAATGGTCGTCTACTATAATCTAGATCGTCAAAATAGTCGTTTACTATAGAATAGATGAACCAAATGGTTATTTACTATACAGCAGATGAACCAAATGGTTATCTACTATAAAGCAGATAACCCAACTAGTCATCTGCAAAGAGGAATTAACCCAGCTGGAATTATGTTGCATAGTAGACGACCAAAATAGTTGTCTACTAAAGACTATATGACAAAAATGGTTGTCTACTATAGAGTAAATAACCAAAATGGTATTTTTGGTCATGTACTATAGAGTAAATTACCAAAATTGTCGTCTACTACAGAGTAGATGGCAGAAATGGTTGTTCATTATAGAGTAGATGATCTGGATGCTCGTCTACAATAGAGTAAATGACCGAAATGGTGATCTACTATAGAAAAATAACCAAAATTTTCGTCCACTAAAATGCAGATGACCAGAATGGTCATCTACTATTTAATAGTAGATGACCACTCTATAGGTTTTATGACCAAAATGATCGTCTACTATAGAGTAGATGACCAAAATGTTCATCTACTATTGATGTTGATCGTCTACTATTGTCTAGATGGCCAAAATGGTCATCTATTATTATAGATGAGACCTTCTTCTATAGGTTAAATGACCAAGATGATCGTCTACTATAGAATCTACTCTATACCCAAAATAGTTGTCTACTTTAGAGTAGATTACCAAAATAGTCGTATTCTTTAGAGAAGATGAACAAAATGGTCGTCTTCTATAGAGCAAATGACCGAAATGTTCATCTACTATAGATTATGAATACATAATCAAAATTATAGTCTACTCTACAGTTTATTATGTTTTTCCCAAATTCATTTTAAATTCTTTTGAATAAATAAACTAGAATGTTTCCACACAAAATAAAGGCAAATGTAATTGAAACTTTAAAGTATTTCATGACTGTGCCGACTTCATCCACTAACTATAGAAATTAAGGCAAAAGTTGACAAGAAATGCATTAAAATGTACAACTCACGAAAAGGACCCCAACTCTTTTGGCACGTAAGTGTAGAAAGAACTGGGAAAATCCACAAACCTTTTAGCTAAAGTGTAGCAACATTTAATGTAACACTATTTCTTGGCTTCTCTGTGCCTCAAAGCAATTTTTCGATGAAGATTGATGACTATGCCCAAACTAAAGTTTTTGTTCATTCTGTTGTAGTTCTTGATGTCGTTGCTATTCAAAAAGTGTCCATTAGGATGAATGTATACCTCCGTAAATGGCAGAGTTTGCTTAACTACGAGTACTTGGGATCATATTTCAACTTTTGCAATTTTAATTTTCTTCAGTACACCAGATAGGTTAGATTAAAAAGGACAGCATTTGTGATGAAGGTCTGAAAAATGGATGAGAGTCATGGTTTGAGTTGCTGAAGTAGTAAAGTAAAGGGAATATATTTTGTGGCAATTGCAGCAATTGGAAAATATTTGCTTTTGCAGAGAAATTAAAAAGAGTATACCTGCCAAAATAGGTTTTTCTTTGAAACGAAGGTGGCCAGAGAGTCAGTCTAAATTTTAAAATGTCTATTAGTATACTTTCGAGTATAAAATCACTCTGTGTGACATAAGGGTATACATATCATACCACTACGAACAAAACCCTGGCAATGGAAAGGACGGCCATATATGTCATTATTACTGTGGAGAGTGGAAAGTTAAATTTAAAGATTTTTTTATCACTTTTAACATCTACCCAAAGAAGTACTTAAACTTAGACCTAATAACTTACAACGAATAAAATTTATAATTTCATAAGAATGGATTTTTACCATTTATATGATTCCAACATCGCAATAATTTTAGTCGATCATATACATAGTATATTATACATCTACTCCATAGTATACGAAAAGTTGTGTCATCTACTCTATAGCAGACAACCAGTTCGGGCATCTACTCTTTAGTAGCCGATAAGTTGGGTCATCTACCATATAATAGCAGCTTAGTTGGATCATCTACTGCACATTAGTCCGCCATATGGTACACCTACTTTACAGTAGACAAATATTTTGGTCATCTACTTTATAGTTGAAGACCGGTTGGGCCATCTACTCTATGGTAGTCGACCAGTAATTTACTGTGTAGTAGTCGACAGTTATGTCATCTACACTACAGTAGACCACCAGTGGACGACATGTTGGGTCATCTGCTTAACAGCAGTCCACTATTTGGAATATCTCTTTATATTAAACAAAAATGTTGGTCATCTAGTCTGTAGTAGACGGCCAATTGGGCCGTCTACTACTAGAGCAGATGATCAGCTGGGTCATTTACTCTACCATAGTCCACTCATTGGGACATCTACTCTATAGTAGGCGACCATTTTAGTCATCTACTATTTGGTAGACGACCTATTGAGTCATCTACTCTATGGAAAACAACCAGTTGGGCCATCTACTCTATAGGAGACGACTTGTTAGATCATCTACCCAGTAGTAGACGACCAGTTGTGTCATTTACTCTATAGTAGACGACCAGTTGGGCCATCTATGCCTTGGTAGACGACCAATAGAGCCATCTATGCTTTGGTAGACGACCAATTGGGTCATCTACTCTATAGTAGACGCTATACTAGACCACCAGTTGGGTCATCTACTCTACAGTAGACGATCATTTGAGTCATCTATTCTACAGTAGACGATCAATTGGGTCATCGACTCTAAGGTAGACTACCATATTGGTGATCTTCTCTATAGTAGACGATAAGTTGGGTCATCTACTCTAAGGTAGACTACCATATTGGTGATCTTCTCTATAGTAGACGATAAGTTGGGTCATCTACTCTACTTAAGACGACCAGTTTGGTCATCTACTCTATGGAAAACGACCAGTTGGGTCATCTACTCTACTTAAGACGACCAGTAGGATCATCTACTCTATGGAAAACGACCAGTTGGGTCATCTACGCTATGGTAGACGACCAGTTCGGTTTTATACTCTATACTAGACGCCCAGTTGGGTTTATAGTAGACGACCAGCTGGGTCATCTACTCCATAGTAGTAGCTGGGCCATCTACTCTATGGTAGACGACCAATTGGGTCATATACTCCATCTTTAACGACCAGCTGGGTTGTCTACTCTATGGTAGACGACCAGTTGGGTTGTCTACTCTAAGGTAGACTTCCATATTGGTGATCTTCTCTATAGTAGACGATAAGTCATCAAGGTCATCTACTCTACTTAAGACGACCAGTTGGGTCATCTACTCTATGGAAAACGACCAGTTGGGACATCTACTCTGTAGTAGACAACCAGTTGGGTTTTCTACTCTATACTAGACGCCAAGTTGGGTCTATAGTAGACGACCAGCTGGGCCATCTACTCCATAGTAGTAGTTGGGCCATCTACTCTATGGTAGACGACCAATTGGGTCATATACTCCATCTTAAACGACCAGCTGGGTTATCGACTCTATGGTAGTCGACCAATTGGGTCATTTACTCCATCTTAAACGACCCGCTGGGTTGTCTACTCTATGGTAGACGACCAGTTGGGTTGTCTACTCTAAGCTAGACGCCCAGTTGGGTTATCTAATCTATACTAGACGACCAGCTGGGTCGTCTACTCTACAGAAGACGTCCAGTTGGGTCACCTGCTCTATAGTAGACGACCAGTTGGGTCACCTGCTCTTTAGTAGACGACCATTTGGGTTACCTACTCTATAGTCGATGACCATTTGAGACGTCTACTTTATAGTATACGACCAGTTGGGTCATATACTCTATATAAAACTACCACTTGGGTCTCTACTCTGCAGTAGACAACGACTTCGGTCATCCAGACGACAAGTTGTGTCAACTACTCTATTGTAGACAACCACTTCGTTCATCTACTCTTTAGTAGCTGACCAGTTGGTTATCTACTGTTTAGTAGCTGACCAGTTGGGTTATCTACTATAAGTATATAGTAGAAGCTTAGCTTGATCATCTACTGTACTGTAGTCCGCCATATGGTATATCTACTTATACTTTACAATAGACAAACATTTTTGTCATCCACTTTATAGTCGACGACCGGTTTGGCCATCTACTCTATGGCAGACGACCAGTTGAGTCATCCACACTATGGTAGACAACCAGTTGGTTTAATGTGTGTTTTTACACCAAATCAACAGAAAATAAGCTTCGTCTACAGAGAAAATATCAGAAAAACCTTGTGCTTATTCTTCTTTATGATAATGAATTCTTCACGTTTCTGATAGTGGTTTTTATTCAATCCAGGCACTGCATAAGAACCAAATCATTAGGTACTATTCACCGTTTGGTGGTTGCAGATAGGGCCAATTAATCTTCGTCAGTGGCGAAATCTTCTCTTTGTTATTCCAGCTTTTATTGGCTGAATCTAAATACAAAAGATATCCACAATTTTTCGAAAAGTGGTTTAAACAGATCCACCATTTGCATAGTGGATTTTAATTGTTTATTTTTACAGTTCTTAAGATTGAATGCAATCATCTTAGTTGTTCCATTTTTACATGACAAAAATAAAGTGTCAAAAGCAATAAAACACTATAGAAAGATAACTTGAATTTAAAAGACTCAATGCGAGCTGTATATGGCCCTTTCTTAGTATTCTCAATTCTGGACCTGTCCACAGCGAAACGTCTTTACGTCCGACAATCTCTTTGGACAATCTGAAAGATTGGCAATGTAGCCAAACTGTACATTACATCCCTGATTTTGGCTCATATGAAATTCCAATTTACACTCATTTTGGGCAATTTTAAATATTTAATTTGAATAATTTTGTATTTTTATTTGGTCTATATTTAGTTAAACATTTTTTTATTTTTTAGCCCAGTTTTTGATTGAGATTTAATTTGTGCATTTTTTCAGTTTTCTAAAGGTATATTTGTGTGTTTAATAGGAAGACACTCGTATTTGTTATCGTGTGATTTCTTGCTAGAAAAATTTCTTATTAATTCCGCTTTTCTGCTGTAAATAGTCAGACCATTTTTCATGTAGAAATTGGAAAGAAAACGATGGGATTTTGTTGTTTAACCTGAATGTAAGTTGTTGCACTTTTGCAGCGATGAATCTGAGTACGTGCGCCGTTGAACAAGGCGACGTTCAACGTAAATCCTTAAAAAGACATTTATCTTACTCACAGACCATTCACACGCACGCACATACTGAGAGAGGGAAACATCTAAACATCGTTTTTTATTTATCCCTGAATGAATGCATGCAAGAATCCTTTGCAAACAAACAAGTAACACTCACATGCACACAAACATTTAAATGCATATAACCAGCAGCACCCATATATGTAAACTAGGGTGTACTGTTATGTATATTTATGTGAAGAATATTGATATGTTTTATTAAAATAATGAAAAAATAATATTGTGTCAAAAGAATATTTCCAATGACAACATTCATTTACAAACAGATAAAATAAACAACCATTAATTGTTTCAATTAAAAGTTCAGTTATCTCAAAAGTTATAATATCAATCAACACTTTTTTGAAAAGGTGTAAAAATTACGCAATTGTTTGTTTAATTGATTCACTAGAAAATGGATTGAAAATACAGATATGGAAAAAAAGTTGTCAATTAAATCAGTAGGAAACGGCTAACTTCGGGCTGAGTCCACTACTTATATATAGAGAAAGGAGAAGAATGGACCCATCGTTTATTATACCGATCGAAATAGAATCACGTTCTGGGTTGATTTAGCTATGTAGCCCACATAATGATTTTAATTTGTAACCTTTAATCTAAATGGTGGAGCTTATATGTACTTCAAAAATATGGTCCAAATACTAAATCCAAATTAAAATTTAAAAAAAAAATTACCATAAAATTTTAAATTTTTTGCGTGTTTAGTACACCAGAAAATGTTATGTACAGTAGACCGGGTCAACAAAATATATCGCGGTTGTCCGCATCTCAAAGTTTTTTTCTGCATTTCATTTGACATTTCTCATGTAGATGGGGCCTTAATCCAAGTGGGGCCTTAATCCAAGTATGACACACTGGCTCTACAAGAGCGTAATCAAACCCATTCTAACTTACGCATCAGTGGTGTGGTGGACATCAATGAGAAGAAGTCTGAGTTTTTACATAACTAAAGGTGTGCTTCTCCTGACTTAACAAAGTGGTGAAGGGTATCACATAGCCGACTCCATCCGACTTATGCCTGTTTTTAGCACTATTATCTTAATTTCATCTATGAAATATACTTAGTTTAAAGATTAGGTCGCCGTTGAGACCAAATCACTAAAATTATGAAATTTTTTTCTCTAGTTTATTACTAAGAAAAAATCCGCAGTTATATATAACACACCCTTTTGTCCACTTTTGAACTATCTCTCTCTTGTATACTTTAACAATTGTTAAGGTTTAATAAACGACAGTTTGAGAAAAAATCCATCATTCCAAAGCGAAGCAGCATAGTCTGCCGTGTAGCGTTCCGTTGTCATCGTTGTTTAGCTGCTGGACATGTTCTCTTGTTCTTGTTCTAAGTTCTTATCCTGACTGCCAACATTTTCTTGTTCTGCGATGCGGCGACGTCTACAGCCACTTTTCAAAAGGACAAAGTTGTTACTACGATAAACACACGCACACACACACACACAAAACAACACTCAAAGGAAGCAAAAAAACTAAAACTAACGTTTAGAACTCTCACGTGCAGAGGACATATTTGAATCCGTGGATTCGGGCAATTTTTGTTATAAGTTTTTCCATGTGTGTGAGGGTGAGAGTGTGTTTGTAATTTTTTTAACTTTACACTTTTCGGAACGAGGATAGCAATAAGATTTGGAAAACATCTGTAGGGTTGACGAGAAATATTTAACCCAAAACACTAGATTCCATAGCGCTGAAAAATCTCCACAAAACAAAAAGAGACCGCAGAAGAAAATCTCATTGAACCAACAATAAATGGCCAAGGGACTGGTTACAATATAATGTCGGAAGAATCCAACCATAATATGGTTCAAGAGCTTTAAAGTGATAGCGACTAAAAAACTATTACTATGTAATTAAAAAAATCAATACTTCACAAAATTCTGACGCTTTCTGGGGAAGGTACTCAAAGGAGTGGACCAACATGGTCCATCTATGGCCGTAGCCTGAGATACATTATTATTATATTAACACTTACCAAATTTGAAGTTAATCGGATATTGGCTTTTAAAAAAAGGAAAACAAAATTTTTACGATTTTTTTTCAACTTTTTATGTTTCTTTTACCAGTAATAACGTTTAAAAAAAAAACAAATTTTGTATAATTTTTTACGAAGGTGGTCCCAAAATTAGTCGACCTATTAAATTTTTCATTATTTACCTACAAATTCTCCTTTTACCTCGAAACACTTTTTCCAGCGATTTTAGTAAGAACTGTCCAGCTCTTGAAAATAGCCATCAACAGCAACCTCGACCTCTTCATTTGCTGGCAAATCTTTTTCCGCCGAGCCATTTTTTCAAGTTTTGAAACAAAAAATAATCCGGGGGAGCTGAATCTGGCGAATAAGGTGCATGCTGAAGCAATTCGAACTTTAATTCATTGATTTTGGCCATCGCAATATTCGATGTGTGAACTGCGGCATTGTCTTGATTGTGGGCAAACGCGGCACCCATCTTGCGCACAGAATAGAACACTTTTTGAAATGCCTATGACTTCAGTTTCAATACTGGTTTGTGGATTTTTTAACAATTTCTGGCGTACACACCTCAATTGGTGTTCGTCTATATATATTTAATCGCTGTAAACCAAGGAATAGACTCCCCCAAAGTAGAGTTTACCTCGGTTTTAGTATTCGTTGAACTGAGACCTTTCAAATGAAAGTATTGTATTACATATCTGTGACCAATTTTTTCCATGGTTACAAATTCACTGAGATGATATACTTTTGAGTGTAAATTTTTTTCAAACTACTATCGTCATCTATTCGTCAGATCGGCTAATTTTGTAACGACAGTTAATAAACTTCTGTTTCAGCATTAAAGTAATATTTTCAACATTTGTAGTAATAATTTCTTTTAATTTAATGTAAAGGTTTTTCCAATAAGAGTGATATGATTTCTTTAAAAAAAAACACACTTATTGTTAAGGAAATTCAAACGCTTTTTATTTAATGTGAAGTACAATCGATACAATTAAGTTCTAAATAAAACGTCATTCAAATGTCCTCCACGACTTTTTCTACAGGAACGAATTCGATGAACCCAATTTTCGAGCACTTTTTCCACTAAATCAAGTCGTATGTCATGAATGGCACGTTCAATATTGACTTGTAAAGCTTGAAGAGAGTCTGGTTTATTTCGAAAGACCAATGACTTCAAATAACCCCACAAGAAATAGTCTAATGGTGTTAAATCACAACTTCTTGGAGGCCTTTCAATATCACAATTTCTTGAAATAATCGAATCTCCAAACTTTTCTCGCAACAATTCAATTGTTATACCCTACACCACAGTGTGGTACAGGGTATTATAAGTTTGTTTCACGGCAGATGTTTGTAATACCTTAAAATAACACAGATAGACCCACCTTAAAGTATACCGATCGACTCAGAATCACTAGCTGAGTCGATTTAACGATGTCCGTCCGTCCGTCCGTCCATGTAAAGTTGTTCGTCGACTACAGGTCGCAATTTCACTCCGATCGTTCGGAAATTTTGCAGTTTAGAGTATTTCGCGGCTGTTAAGATCGCTTATGAATTTGGTTGAAATCGGTTCAGATTTAGATATAGCTCCCATATATATCTTTCGTCCGATTTGGCCCTTTAGTCCTATAGAAGCTGTATTTTACATCCGATCGTTTTGAAATTTAGAATGGTAGAGTTTCTTGATCCATGAACCAAGATTGCCGAATTTGAAGAAAATCGGTTCAGATTTAGATATAGCTCCCATATATATCTTTCGTCCGATTTGGTCCTCTAGTCCTATAGAAGCTGTATTTTACATCCGATCGTTTTGACATTTAGAATGGTAGAGTTTCTTGATCCATGAACCAACATTGCCGAATTTGAAGAAAATCGGTTAAGATTTAGCTATAGCTCCCATATATATGTTTCGTCCGATTTGCCCCTTTAGTCCTATAGAAGCTATATTTTACATCCGATCGTTTTGAAATTTAGAATGGTAGAGTTTCTTGATCCATGGACCAACATTGCCGAATTTGAAGAAAATCGGTTAAGATTTAGCTATAGCTCCCATATATATGTTTCGTCCGATTTGCCCCTTTAGTCCTATAGAAGCTATATTTTACATCCGATCGTTTTGAAATTTAGAATGGTAGAGTTTCTTGATCCATGGACCAACATTGCCGAATTTGAAGAAAATCGGTGCAGATTTAGATATAGCTCCCATATATATCTTTCGTCCGATTTGGTCCTTTAGTCCTATAGAAGCTGTATTTTACATCGGATCGTTTTGAAATTTAGAATGGTAGAGTTTCTTGATCCATGAACCAACATTGCCGAATTTGAAGAAAATCGGTTAAGATTTAGCTATAGCTCCCATATATATGTTTCGTCCGATTTGGCCCTTTAGTCCTATAGAAGCTGTATTTTACATCCGATCGTTTTGAAATTTAGAATGGTAGAGTTTCTTGATCCATGAACCAACATTGCCGAATTTGAAGAAAATCGGTTAAGATTTAGCTATAGCTCCCATATATATGTTTCATCCGATTTGGCTCTTTAGATCCAATCGTTTTTATACCCTACACCACACTGTGGTACAGGGTATTATTTAAGTATAAAATGTCCCAAAAGTAAATTTATGTAAACAATTTATACATGAATTACAAAATGTATATATCAGAGTTATTCAATATTACGAGAGTGGTGTAGGGTATTATATAGTCGGCACCGCCCGACTTTAGCCTTTACTTACTGGTTTTATTTGCAGTGTGGCACGTAGCCACAATCGGTCAATGGCAAAATGATAGCTCTTAACGAGAGCTTAAATATTGCTTATGGGCGTCAAGGTCGTAGGTTGACGTGAGTGTTTTGTATTTGGATTTAAAAAAAATGGGTGCCGCGTTTGCTCACAATCAAGACAATGCACAAGTTCACACATCCACTATTGCAATGGCCAAAATCAATGAATTGAAGTTTGAATTACTTCAACAGTCATTATACCCTACACCACACTGTGGTACAGGGTATTATAAGTTTGTTTCACGGCAGATGTTTGTAACACCTGAAAATAACACAGCTAGACCCACCTTAAAGTATACCGATCGACTCAGAATCACTAGCTGAGTCGATTTAAGCATGTCCGTCCGTCCGTCCGTCTGTCCATGTAAAGTTGTTCGTCGACTACAGGTCGCAATTTCAATCCGATCGTTCTGAAATTTTGCAGTTTAGAGTATTTCGCAGCTGTTAAGATCGCTATTGAATTTGGTTGAAATCGGTTCAGATTTAGATATAGCTCCCATATATATCTTTCGTCCGATTTGGCCTAAAGGTCCTATATAAGCTGTATTTTACATCCAATCGTTTTGAAATTTAGAATGGTAGAGTTCCTTGATCCATGAACCAACACTACCGAATTTTAAGAAAATCGGTTAAGATTTAGCTATAGCTCCCATATATATGTTTCGTCCGATTTGGCCCTTTAGTACTATAAAAGCTGTATTTTACATCCAATCGTTTTGAAATTTAGAATAAACAATTTATACATGAACTACCAAATTTATATTTCAGAGTTATTCAATATTACGAGAGTGGTATAGGGTATTATATAGTCGGCCCCGCCCGACTTTAGCCTTTCCTTACTGGTCTTTTATTTATTTTTGTTTCCAAATTGAAAAAATGGATTGGCGGAAAAAGATTTGCCAACAATGAATTGGTGGAGTTTGCAGTTGATAGCTATTTTCAGCAGCTAGAAACTTCTTACTATAAACAGGGTATCGAAGCTATTGAAAATCGCTGGAAAAAGTGTATTGAGCTAAATGGAAAGACTCCTCACACCAAAATTTCATTACAATATTGGAGTGGAATTGCGACCTGTACTCAACGAACAACATAAGATGGACAGACGGACGGACAGACATCAGCTAATGATTCTGAGTCGATCGGCATACTTTAAGGTGGGTCTATCTGTGGTATTTCTAGGTGTTACAAAATATTGGCATGAAACAAAACATTGCCTGTACCACAGTGTGGGGTAGGGTATAAAAACTAAAAAAAAATACAATAAACATTTTTTAAATATTTTTTTGTTTAGCCCTTCCACAAAAATGTTGTAAACTAGTGTTACACTTTTCAATGGGGAAGGTGCGTGCGCAGCCACATAGACAGGCGAAAGGACGGACGGACATTGCGTAACTGACTTAAAATATATTAAAACGGATTTCCGCCAATCATACTTAGGGTCTTAAGTCACTCCCTTGATGTGTTACACTGTTGGTCCGTTATGGCCGACATGTTTCTCTTATGGCCCGATACGAGTATACCCTCCTCCAATAAAGTGAGGCTATAAAAAATTTGCCAGAGAAAATATTAGTCCTGCCATGCGAAGCACAGATATAAGAAGCCAGAAAATGACAAAGCTGTGAAAAAATGCAGCTGAAATTCGGTCTTCAAATCACGAATACCAAAAAATCTCCGCATTGGAGTAGAGTATCACTTTATTGATCGCCTGTGCTGACTACTTTATCCTGTTCACATTTAGTAAACATCCTTGAATTCCATCCGTTGCAACCGAAAACACGCAACTACAGCAACTGCTGAAGCATTTTCAATGTCTAACCAAATCTAAGGAATTGCTACAATTATCCTTGTGCATGTTCCGGTATTGATTTCTAGTGCCCAACACCTATATCCTCTCGAAGTCCATCCATATCCTAATTAAATATTGTGTTTACAAACACAGAGACACACTCGTATTCACCAAACTTGGCACACCACCACCTCCACGTTGTGTGGCCAACTATCCTCTCCGTCCATTTCCCCTTCGCTGGTTTTCGTTAGAAACCAAAGCCATGAAAAATACAACATACAACATGCATCCATGCATATACTAGTAACCAAAGGTGCTATGCAGTGATGGAATGCGTGGGCTGAAATGCCTTAGAACAGGCCTTCTTACTGCTTATAATCTGCTTAAGAAACAAATTTTATAAATCATATAAGTCCACAAATGACAGCGAATCCAAACGGTTATACAATTATTATTCTCGTGAATTTTCCTTTCTTAATAAATTCCTCTACAAACAGTACATATTAAGTTTCCAAGAAAGAATTAATAGTAACCCGAAATCTTTCTGGGACTTTGTTCAATCAAAGAAATCATCCAGCAAATTCCCTTCTGCTATGCATTTAGGTAATGTATATGCTAACACCATTTCTGAGATTGTAAATTTATTTGCAGATTTTTTTAAATCGAATTTTGACAATGACGGGCCCTTCGAGGATTCAAAGTTTTTGGATCTGGTAGAGTCTTGTATTGATTTTGGTCTTATTCAGCTTGATATCAAAGACATTTCTTTTGGTATTGCTGATCTGAAAAGTTCTCAGAAATTAGACATAGAGGCTTTTCTGCATCTCTCATAAAAAAAATATCTCCTTCCATTTGCTAGCCATTACTGACAATTTTCAATAAATCATTGCTAACTGGATCATTTATTGATCAATGGAAAATTGCATTTATCACCCCAGTTTTCAAGTCTGGCGATAAATCCAATGTCTGCCATTACAGGCCTATTGCCAAAATATCCAACATTTCAAAAGTTTTCGAGCATATAATGTATCGTAAGATGTTCTCAGCCGTTAAACCGTATCTGTCAGAATGTCAGCATGGCTTTATTGAAGGACGTTCAACTACGACTAATTTGTTGATGTTTACAAACTTCTGTCTCTGTAGCTTTGAAAGAGGAAGCCAAGTAGGATCAATTTGCTTGGATTTTTCTAAAGCATTTGATAAAGTATCACATTATATTCTGATTTCCAAATTGACCAAATTTGGTTTTTATTCAAAATCCCTTGATTGGTTACGATCGTACTTAACCAACAGAGTCTATATGGTCCATATCGATGGTTCCAGTTCTTTGCCCTACGTTGCTACTTCTGGTGTACCTCAGGGTAGTGTTTTGGGGCCACTTCTATTTAACTTGTTTATAAATGATATTTCAAAATGTATATCATACTCTCAATGCTTGCTTTATGCAGATGATGTGAAACTGTTTAAACGTATAAATAATTTATTAGATGCTACTTTTTTACAATGTGATATTTTATCTGTTACAGATTCTGATTTTAGTGACCCATATACTCGGAAAATTTTGTACATGACTTTTGTCCGCTCAACAATAGAATACGCGCAAATTGTTTGGAACCCGTCATCTACTACACAGGTCAACAGAGTTGAGAGATTACAAAGGAAATTTGTTAAATTTGCCCTGTCTTCACTCAACTTTGTTCATCCATTTCCTTCATATGAATCCAGGTGTAAACTTATTCACCTTCCAATATTATCTAACCGTAGATGTTTACAATCTTTAATGTTTTTATATAAAGTTATTTGTGGACTTATTGATTGCCCTCATATATTAAATCTAATTCCTTTTAACGTTCCTTCTAGGAGATTAAGAAACTATGAATTTTTTAAAGTACCACTACATATAACTAATTATGGTCTTAATGAGCCTATTGTTAGATCCCTTAGGGAATTTAACAAAATTTTTAAATTGTATGATCTGGATTTTTCTATGAAAATGTCTAAATTTAAAAGTATACTAGAATTAATTTATTATTAAGCAATAGTCTGTAAGGAATTGTATTTCCATAGACGAAATAAATAAATAAATATTAAATGTAGAGGCCTTCCCAACGCAAAGAAGTATACGAGGTATGTTCAAAAAATATCGGGAGTTTTTAATTTCCGCGGGCTACGTGTATTTGATTTTTGATATTAGCGCTATGTTGGTACTCATGTCCCTTACTTATGCTGACAAGGTCGGCCATTTTGAATGTTTAGTCAATTTTTGACAGCTATTGTGCTTGGATGTGTTTTAACTTGTCTTCGATTTTTATCTATTTCAGAAAATGGATCAAAGAATCTGCATCAAAATTTGTGTGAGAAACAAAATAAAGTGCGCTGACGCATTCCGAATGTTGAGTGTGGTGAACCTACCTTGAACCAAAGCAACGTTTGACGCCCGAGCTCACAGTTTTCTTTCATTGCAGGGGCGTGGTGCATTATGAGTTCTTGCCACAGGGTAGTACGGTCAATAAAGAATATTACCTGCAAGTTATGCGCAAATGGCGCGAAGCAATCCGCCAAAAACTCCCGGATTTGTGGAAGAACAAAAACTGGCTTTCGCACCATGATAACACCCTTGCACACACATCGTTGCTTGTGCGCGAATATTTGGCCAAAAACAACGAAGTAATGGTGCCGCAGCCACCGTATTCCCCTGACCTGGCCCCCTGTGACTATTTTTTGTTCCCAAAACTGAAAAGACCCATGAAAGGGCGACGCTACGCCACGATTGAGGTGATAAAGACGGCATCGAAGGATGAGCTGAACAAGATCACAAAAAATTATTATTTGAAGTGCTTCGAGGATTGGAAAAAACTTTTGGCAGAAGTGTATTATATCTGAGGGGAATTACTTTAAAAGGGACAAAATAGAAATTCATGAATAAATAAATACTTATTGAAAAAATACAAAATTCTTAAATTTTTTTAACATACTACGTGTATTATGATTCGTCGTAAAATTCTAAGACGATTTAGCCATGTCAGTCAGTCCGTCCGCCTATTGTAATCACGCTACAATCTATAATACTTGAGCTAGGTTGCTGAAATTTGGTACATATACTTCTTATATCTGCAGGTATGTTGGGATTGAAAATGTTCAATATGGGTCCAATTTTGGATATAGCCCCCATATACGGCATCTCCACGATTTGACTTATTAACCTCATAGAGACCACAAATGTCAACTGATCGGGCTGGAAGTTGGTAACTGGGGTTTACTTATGCCCGGTATCCTTCATACGAGCAACGGTAGTAATAGGTCCATGTTTTGATATAGCCCCCATACAAAGGTCCCTCTACATTTGACCTGTTAACGGCACAAAACCCTCAAATTTCAACGAAGTGCTCTGAAATTAGGTATAATTAGTTTATTAGTATACGTTACCATTCATGTGCGATCCATGGTGGAGGGTATATAAAATTCGGCATGGCCGAACTCAACGCTTTTACTTGTTTTTTTTGGGCATTCAAAAATAAACCATCTCAGTGAAATTGTAAACAAGAAAAAAATGCTCACCGATATGTAATACAATACTTTCATGTGAAGGCGAGCTAAATTCTACTTTGGGAGAGTCTGCTCCTTCGTTTACAACTATAAAATATTGGGTGGCAGAGTTTAAACGGGCCCGCACAAGCTGCCAAGACGAACACCGTTATGGTCTACCCATTGAGGTGTCACCCCAGAAAAAAAAACACAAAATAGTATTGGATGGCCGTCGTTGGAAGGTTCTTGAGCTAGCTGAAATCATAGGCATTTCAAAAAGTGCTATACATCGCATATTGGCGGAAAAAATGATGATGAGAAAGCTGTGCGCAAGATGGGTGCCGCGTTTGCTCACAATCAAGACAATACACTAGTTCACACATCTACTATTTCGATGAGCAAAATCAATGAATTTAAGTTCGAATTGCTTCAGCACGCTCCTTTTTCGCCAGATTTAGCATCCACGGATTATTTTTTGTTTCTAAATTCATAAAAATAGCTCGCGGAAAAAGATTTTGTACCACTGAAGAGCTGGAGGTTGCGGTTGCTGGCTATTTTCAGGAGCTAGACTGTTCTTACTACAAACGGGGTATTGAAGCTATTGAAAATCGCTGGAAAAGGTGTACTGAGCTAAAAGGAGATTATGTTAAAATATAAAGGCAAATTTTTCCAAATTTGTTGTGTTTTCTTTGTCAGTTCGGCTAATTTTGGGACCACCCTCGTACCATATATAAACGGAAGCCAACCGAACATGGGAGTTTTCTAACTCAACGCTGGCTGCTACTATGTATTCACTACTAACCCCCAAATTCACAATCTCCGGTTAGAGCTAACTCACAGTTAAAAAATAAAAATGTCATACAATTTGACAGCTATAACTGTAGCTTAGCTCTAACTGTAGGAAAACAGGAGATTGTGGAATTGGCCATAAACGATTGAAGAAGATTGGTTGCTTTTGGTAAGTATACGGGCTCTTCGTCTTCCATTACCTGTACCTTGAAGAAGCCAAAATCCTGGCGTCCCAAGCCCACAGTGAAGCCAACGTTCAGTTTAATCTTAATGCTCTGGTTGTAGCGTCTCTAGCCACAATATCAGCGTCTCTAGCAGTCTAATGAGAAATGGACAGAAATCGACACCTGTAGAGTAGCTAGACAAATCTTACCAAAATACGACATAAGAAGGTCAAAATATCTACTCGCACCGGAAAGGAAGTGTCAGTTCTGATGGGGCACTGCCCAATCGGCAAACACTCCAGTAGGTTTGTTATTGACTCCAATGACTTCTGCAAACGTTTTTGCAAATGAGGAGCAATTGGAGAGCATTAAGCGCCTGCTGTGTTACTTCCCGCATTGAATAAACGACATCTGGATATACTGGGCTCGGACCTTTCTAGGAAGTCTTACAGATCTTGCCGGTATCTATAATAGTATTATTGATAGATTTGGTTGTTTTCGATAACGGGCACCTGAGTTCGTGGTAGCAATACAGGGTGGCTGATATGTATTGCAACCAACTTCAGGATGCTATCATTTCTAAACCGCTAGTCTGATAGCTGACAGATTTATTTCAGTGACAGTTCATTTTATTGTTTACAAGCTTACAAAAGCATTTTGATCTATTGCATTCAGAAAAAAAGTTATTCGTGATGGAATTCAAGCGTGATTGCTTTATATTTGGGTGGAAAAACACAAGTGGCTATCGTTAGAGCATTCCAGCATTTAAATGGCAGTGTTGCATCGCGTCCAAAAAGTGGACGAAAAAAAACGGTAACAACACCAGAAATGATCCGAAAAGTGAAGGCCAGATTTGATGGAAATCCACGCCGCAGTGGTAGAAAAATTGCTCGTGAGGTGAACATATCGCGAGAACGGATACAACACATATTCAAAAATGAGCTTGTACTAAAGCCATTGAAGTTCCAAAAAGTGCAAGAGCTCACCGCTGCACTAAAAAAGTTAGACTGGAAAGAGCCAAGGAGTTGCTTCGCTTGCACGAAAGTGCCAGTTACCGAATTTGGTTTTCTCCGATGAGAAGCCATTCCAAATTGAGCAGTTTGTGAACAAACAAAATGATCGGGTTTACTTGCCAAAGAGGTCAGCTGAAAATGTACACCTTCGATTGGCCACCAGAACTCAAGCGCCGCCAATGGTAATGGTGTGGGCCGCCGTAACGGCCGATGGTCGCTCCCCGCTCGTATTCATCGACCATGGGGTCAAAATAAATGCCGAATATTATCGAGAAAATGTCCTAAAGACAGTATTGAAGCCCTGGGCAGACAAACATTTCGGCCGCAGACCATGGACATTCCAACAGGACTCAGCACCTTCGCACTCAGCACGCGTCAACCAAGAATGGCTTAAAAAGGAGGTCCCTCGCTTCATTTCTACCGCACAATGGCCACCAAGATCTCCGGATCTCAATCCGTTGGACTTTTGCGCCTGGGGCATTTTAGAGAGTAAGGTTCGCACTAAAAAATACCAAAGTATCGATCACATTAAGATGGCGCTTCATCGGGAGTGGGCCAAAATTCCGCAGAGCCACTTTCGTGCAGCGTGTGATGGCTTTGTCGGCCGTTTGAAGGCCATAATTCGTGCCAAAGTTGGCCAATTCGAACAAATCTAAACTGTTTCTAAAATTGTATGTTATTTCCGACATTTTTTGCTTTTGAACAATAAAATTTAAAAAGAAATTAAAAAAATATAGCGCTTTACTTTGTTGCATTACATATCAGCCACCCTTAGGCACCTCAATTGGTTTATGTAAACTGGTAACTCTATAACTTTTTTCAGGTCTGGTTATGGAATGCCTTGAACATACCAAGAAGGCCCCCAATAGTCCGCCGCTGGGGAGATGTGGTATGGAGTAGTGTGGGGGCAAGTCCTCGAGTGTTTCATTGGAAGGCAGACAAGAGTTGTGGTGGCAACAACGATGGCGGTTGTAAAGCTAAACGTTTCCAAACACTTGGAACAAAAAAAGCTGACATTTCACAATGCAACAGGGAAAGTAAGAGCTAGAGAGGGAGGGACTCAGAGACACACACACAAAGTGTGACAACAACAATGTGGGGAATGACAACAACGTCTCTGTTACAAAGTAAACCAAAGAATGAATAGCCGAAAGAGATAGAGGGAGGAGGAGAAACAAAAACTTTACAAACGGAACGGAAATGTAGACACGCTTCATTTTGTTTGTTCAGGCTGTTGCCTGCAACTGCCGCTTTGTCGGACTATTGTTGCAACTGCAGTTGCATGTCGTCGTTGTTGTTCTCGGTGTTCTTGTGATTGTTGCAGTTGCTGTTTCTAAGTTTGTCTTTCACGCCGTTAATGTTGAGTTAAATGAAGGAAGTGAGAATAGTTTTTCTTTTCTTAGTTTTTTTACTGTTTTGTTTCTATTTTCTCAGAATGAATATTAAAATTCGTTAACAAAAAGAGAAAACTCTGTAAGGTAAAATGTATGTGTTGGAAATCTTAATTTGAAATAATAATGAATTGTAAACACTTTCAATGGAAATGCAAACAAGTCTTGGGAAATGTCTTAACCAATTTAGTTCGTTCCACACAATGAAAGATACCGGACGGCAGGATAGGAGTCACTGTCGACAGGATGAAGTGAACAAATGATCTTTTGTGATGAATTTTACGAATTGCGAGTTTTAAGGGAAATGAAAAATCTTTTAAAATATCTAAATCTATTAAAAGGGCACCATGAAGACGGATGGATGAATGGATGCCAGTTGAAAGCTGTATCTAAAATTAATATTTCGAATTTCTTGAAGTGAATTAATGACTTTCAATGTAGATTGGGCAGAAATGCAGCAAAAAGACATATAGGAAAATGAGAGTATTTTAATAAACAAGTTATTTTATTTATAATTTATTTATTTCTAAATGTTACACAAAAAAAATGATGTCATTTTTAATATGTATAACATCCACCATAGGATTAGGCTATACTGACTTACTCATTCTGCTTGCAACACCTTAAAATATTGACTTGAGATCCTAAAAAGTATATATCGTCCCCGCAATAAAAGAATAGTGTATAATTTTTTTGTAGTTTCGAGAAAATCACATTCGAAGTTTTTGTGAAATTCGTCTTCTTGGAAGATAAATATGTATATCTTAGAAGAGAATCGATGTTTACAATTGCTTGTAATTTTAATATTTGGTTAAATAATTAATAGATGACATTCTGTTAATCTAAAAGTGCGTTAATTGTATATAAATGGGATCAAAGTACCATACTACATATATACAGTATTGTTATACCCTCCACCATAGGATGGGGGGTATATTCATTTTGTCACTCCGTTTGTAACACCTCTAAATACTGATCTGAGACCCCATAAAGTATATATATTCTTAATCGTCGTAAAATTCTAAGACGATTTAGCCATGTCCGTCTGTCCGTCCGTCTGTCCGTCCGTCTGCCCGCCCGTCCGTCCGTCCGTCCGTCCCTCCGTCCGTCCGTCTGTCCGTCCGGCTGTGGTAATCACGCTACAGTCCGCTATAATAGAGCTAGGTTGATCAAATTTGTTACAAATACTTCTTATAGTTGCAGGTTGTGTGGGATTGCAAATGGGCCATATCGGTCCATATGTAGACCTACTGTCCTCATCTACTATATTTTTGGTGATTTCGGTGTTATTTTCTTTAGGTTAAATAACTCAATTTTGTGAGGTCACATGCTATCCATGGTGGAGGGTATATAAGATTCGGCATGGCCGAACTTAACGCTTTTACTTGTTTCAAATTAACTTTTGACCCACTTTGTGGAAGTAGAATTCCACCAAATTTTTACAAGCTATAGAATCGATTACATAGATTCTTATAATGCCAAAAAAACGCTATGCGCTATTGTTTTATTCAGGGGACGATATGTACATTCAGTCTATCTGTTCGAATGTAAACTTTAATGAGCTTTGGTGCGTATGATCAACTCCGTATTAATCATGGAATTTATATAACTTATACGCCTCGTATATTACAATTTTACATTTTTATAACTATCAAAACAAAGTCGCTTATCTCTTCGTGCGACACACAGTGGGAGGAATTAAAAAAAAAGAGGGAAATAATTCGGTCGTTTCTTAGCTTCTTGTAACCTTTGTCTCAGCGGATATATGGGTATCTATTGGTAGCACTTTTTATGAAACCGCAAATTTTGTTGTCTGTCTAGAAAATATAATGAGAAAGTTATATATTCAGCTCTAACATATACCGATTCGAAGGAAAAAAATGTTTTCAATCCCAGACGGAAACTTTATAAACCCATAAAATATTTATAAAATTATACTTGTATATTGGGTCATGTCATGTCATTTGAGTCAATTTTTTCCACATCTGAGATGTCTTTAGATGTGGATTATACATGCACCAAGTTTAGTCCTATTGGATAGTAGTTATGATAGAAATTTTAACGAGATCGGTTAAGGACTGTACGAGTTGGAGCGTGTTGAATATTGACAAACGGTCCTTTTTTCCCATCCATACGAGTATAACTAATAACATATTGTAATTATAATTTAGGTCAAACATCCTTTATTCCCATCCATATAACTAATTAGCTATTGTGAAGAGTGTTAAATCTTAAGGGCCGATGTTGATTTTGTTATTTCTTTTTATTATGATAACATTGGTATGGTTCAATAACGTATGGAACAAAATATCGGCCAAATGGCCGCCACGAGCACCTTTACCATGAGCAGTAGAATGAAAATGCCACTCAGCTGGTACTCCAAAATCAGTTTCATGAGCAATAAGATTTGCGAAGCTATTCTTGTTTTTAAAATGTTGACGAGCTCCGTCCGAGACTTAATATACTTTCTCTACTGTGAATTTCGGTGTTAGATAATTTAGTTTAGGAAAACATACCTCGACACGCACTTTTTGAAGTCAGGTTTCATAATACCTGATTCAAGAACATGTCCCTGGGACTTCCCATAGTTCAACAATAAAAATGACATTCATAAAATGTGCACTTGAATGGCTTAGATGTGGGTTGACCGAAAAACCAACCTCGACACACACTTTTTAAAGTCAGGTATCATAATACTTGATTCAAGAACTTGTCCCTTCGATTTCCCATAGTTCAACAATAAAAATTCAATTCAACAAATGTGCGCTTGAAAACCCTATCCTATATGTAAATATGACAACAAATTAGCGCTTGACAACAAACGGATGTGCAAATCGGACGAAGGACTCGATATATAAACCTCAACAATGTTTGTACCTGTTTCAAAAACATGTCCTTGGAACTTCCGATAGTTCACCAATAATAATCACATTCATAAACTCAATATGACAAAAAATGGCAAGGTGAAAACAACAGCAGAACCTAGTAACGCTAAAAAAACACAAAAAGGAAAATAATGTATATAACTATATACAGTGTGGCTGATAAGTAATGCAACAAAGTAAAGCGCTATATTTTTTTATTTTTTTTTTTAAATTTTATTGTTCAAAAGCAAAAATGTCGGAAATAACATAAAATTTTAGAAACAGTTTAGATTTGTTCGAATTGGCCACCTTTGGTAAAAATTATGGCCTTCAAACGGCCGACAAAGCCATCACACGCTGCACGAAAGTGGCTCTGCGGTATTTTGGCCCATTCCCGGCGAAGCGCCGTCTTGAGATGATCGATACTTTGGTATTTTTTAGTGCGAACCTTACTCTCTAAAATGCCCCAGGCGCAAAAGTCCAACGGATTGAGATCCGGAGACCTTGGTGGCCATTGTGCGGTACAAATGAAGCGAGGAACCTCATTTTTAAGCCATTCTTGGTCGACGCGTGCTGAGTGCTATGGTGCCTGTTGGAATGTCCATGGTCTGCGGCCGAAATGTTTGTCTGCCCAGGGCTTCAATACTGTCTTTAGGACATTTTCCCGATAATATTCGGCATTTATTTTGACCCCATGGTCGATGAATACGAGCGGGGAGCGACCATCGGCCATTACCATCGGCGGCGCTTGATTTCTGGTGGCCAATCGAAGGTGTAAATTTTCAGCTGACCTCTTTGGCAAGTAAACTCGATCATTTTGTTTGTTCACAAACTGCTGAATTTGGAATGGCTTCTCATCGGAGAAAACCAAATTCGGTAACTGGCCACTTTCGTGCAAGCGAAGCAACTCCTTGTCTCTTCCAGTCTAACTTTTTTTGTGCATCAGTGAGTTCTTGCACTTTTTGGAACTTCAATGGCTTTAGTCCAAGCTAATTTTTTAATATGTGTTGTGTCCGTTCTCGCGATATGTTCAGCTCACGAGCAATTTTTCTACCACTGCGGCGTGGATTTCGATCAAATCTGACCTTCACTTTTCGGATCATTTCTGGTGTTGTTACCGTTTTTTTTCGTCCACTTTTTGGACGCGATGCAACACTGCCAGTATCACGGTAACGAGCAATGGTACGAGAAACAAAAGATTTATTCACATTTAAATGCTGGAGGGCTCTAACGATAGCCACTTGTGTTTTTCCACCCAAATATAAAGCAATCACGCTTGAATTCCATCACGAATAACTTTTTTTTCTGAATGCAATAGATCAAAATGCTTTTGTAAGCTTGTAAACAATAAAACTGTCACTGAAATAAATCTGTCAGCTATCAGACTAGCGGTTTAGAAATGATAGCAACCTGAAGTTGGTTGCAATACATATCATCCACCCAGTATATCCAGCTATAATATATACCGATTCGAAGGGAAAAAAGTTTTCCATCCCAGACGGAAACTTTATAAAGCCATAAAATATTTAACAAGTAAGAAAGTTTAGTCGGGTAAACCGACTTATGAATCCCCTCACCTTAAGTCCCAAAAAAATATTCCTAAATTTATTTATTATTTGTTTTAATTAAATTACTATCAATTTAAATTGCATTTAGTAACTTTAAAGTATGTACTGGTATTAAAGTTAAAAGCTGCTAACTTAAATGTAAAAATTGTCAATTTGTGTGGGAGGTACCAAACTGGACATGCCAATAACGGCTACTTTTCTCTAGACTCTATTTACTATAAAAGCATTACACTGTACGAAATATCAAGTATTTGTATGCACTGGTATTAAAGTTAAAAGCTCTTAACTCTTGATACAAAAAGGTTCATTTGTTTGGGAGGTACCAAAACGAGTCGTGCGAATAACGGTCATTTTTCTATGGACTCTAGGTACTTTAAAAGCATTACACTATACAAAAATTCAACCATTTGTATGCACTGGTATTAAAGCCATAACCAGTTAACATTTGGTGCAAAATGGTCCATTCGTGTGGGCGGTACCAAAAGTGGCGTTACAGCTTCGCCCATTTTTCTTAAGATGATATCGATCAAGAAACTAATACTACATGTATGTGGAATAGCGAAAGATTCCAGGCAATAGTATAGAAGTTATGAAATAATCAATATTTCACTAAATTGTTACCCTTCGTGGGGGAGGTACTTGAAGGAGTGGATCAACATAGTCCATCTTTGACCTTAATCTGAGATGAAAGAAAATATTGACACATAACCAGACAGACAGAAGAACAGGCTGACGAACATTGCTAAAATGACTTAAAATGGGCCAAAACGGATTTCCACCAAATATTCTTGCGATCTCTTAGGTCACTCCATCGATGTGTTACAATTCTGACCCGCAGCATCTGATATATAACCACGTTCTCAATAGTGGGGTAGTATAAAAACCGGATTATGTTGAAATTCTTTTATTTCTTCCAATTATATTTCTACATTTACCTATAGATTTTCTTCAAATAGGCATAGATTTCTTCGTTAGGATGCTAGCTTTCAAAAATTGGAACAAACAAACTTTTAATGATTTTTTTGTACCAGCAAAAACGATTATTTTAAAAAGGTCGAATTTTTTCTAAGCGTTTTAACCATGTGAAGGTGTCATTATTAACATTTGTTATCCTAATAATTTTCTTTAATTTAACGTAAATACCGATAAAGTCGATAAAGTTACCGCATATACTTCAAATATGGTCCAAATACCAAAGCCAACTTCAAAGAAAATGGGAATTTTAAAGAAATATGTTTAGAAAAAAAATTTACCATAACATTTTTTTTGTGCTTATGACACCATATTACACCAGAAAATTTTATTCACAGCCCTTCGACAAAACATTTGTTGCATAGTGTAACATAACTTCATCATAACAGCGCACTACCAAAACAAATATTCTATGTTTGTAGACTTATTTAATTAGTTACAACTTCTGAATTATGCATCGATTTTCTTCAGAATGGTCTCATTTCATTCATAACCAATCAGACTTTTTGATAAAATAATAAAAATATAACAATTGTGAATTTTTCGATGTTTTTAAGAGATTTTAATCTAAAATTTTATTTAAATGTTCTTAAAAAAATTTAATTTTTTGCAATATCATGTAAGCTATCTTGGAAACCGCTGATGGGATGAAGAAGTTACATTAGAAGAAGATGAAGGCTACTTAATTTAAGATTTCTTAAAGCTTTCCTGAACTAAATCCAAAAAAAGGTCTCCGGTTATGCAAAAATACGAGTATATAGT
This sequence comes from Eudasyphora cyanicolor, assembly GCA_963930755.1. Classification (NCBI taxonomy): domain Eukaryota; kingdom Metazoa; phylum Arthropoda; class Insecta; order Diptera; family Muscidae; genus Eudasyphora; species Eudasyphora cyanicolor. The sequence goes on from OZ005738.1 coordinate 124,345,425, forward strand.
GGAACCTCAATTTTTAAATGGGATTATGGATTATCATTATTTTGATAGAAAAACAGATTCCATCCCACTAAAAGACCACAAAGCAACTAAAGAAAATGGCCTAAACTTTCTTTTGAAAAAAAATTAAAAATGTTAAAATGTGTTTTTACAAAAATGCCCAAAGAAAGTTTTAATTTCGCAAAAAAAATCTCCAAAAAATATTTTTACGATTTTTTTATTTTCCTAAACAATTGAAGAAAAATCTATAAAAAACCAAAGAAATGAGAAGCTTGGGTAGCCTGTCGCCTTTTCTAGAGATCGAGGCACAGACACAGAAATTCGAATATTGATGTCTCCTCCTCTTAGTCTCCACAGCTTTTGCAAAAATCATTACAATCTCTTATAGTTGCGTCCAATAAGACAGCGGTCTCTATAACGATAGCAGGACGTTGGTGCGTTTTGAGTTTGGACCGGGCCACATCAGCCTGGAATGTGTGCAGATCCTGACTAGTGACCACCTGTCATTTGTTGCCGTAAGGGACTATCTCTCAAGTAGAGCTTGCATGTCGCTCGAGGCATGCCCATACATATATTCCAGATCCCCTGGAGCGTGAAAGGTACTTCCAAGTCTTGCAAGTTCATATGCCTTGCAATTCCCTGATCAGATGCATATTCATTGAGCTGTTCTGCCTTCCCGTTAAGATATCTGCGATAGTAGAGATCATTTTTTGAGGTTCAAGAAAACAGTTGTCTGGAACCTTATATCAGCCTTACTATCAGAGAAAAATATTGACTACTGACTATCCGACCTTGGTCAGAAACATTGATTTGCAGCCATTCTCCTACCTCTCTTGTAGCTAAGATTTTTGTCCCGGAAAACACTACAGTGCCTGGCAGAATTTTTGGAAGGGCTAGCTCAAGTTCTCAAAAGAAAAAACTCCAAAGCCTACTTTGTTGTTGAGTTTAGAACAGTCTGTATAGAAGTTCACGAATCTGCTATATCAGCGACGATCATTCCATTCTGATCGATCAAGATACGATTGGGATACTTCCTGCCATTAAGTGGTTCAGACATAGTGTACTCATAATCAACAATGTCTGTAAGGTCAGGACTGGGACTTGGGAGACTTGCAGAAATGAAGAAAATAAAAACAATCGCTATTACCATTTTGTCTTGTATTGCTCCCAAAATCTGAGGGTACTTATATCGGGTGATTCATCATGAGGTTATATTTTCAATATGCTTTTGGTACAGATCACCCGTGACTTATAGCAAACTACTTTGTTGTTTTTGTTCAGTGTCGTTTGGCAAGTCATCATGGAAAGACTCACACCACAACAGCGTCTCCAAATTCAGTGAATGGGCTCCGGAAAACTCAATGAAAATTCAGTGTTTTATCGTGAAATTTTTTTGTTTTTTTTTCACACTCCTTTGAAGAATAAAACATATTCGGAATTGAGTTTTTATTGCAAGTTTCAAAATTAATCTATGTAAATGTTAATGTATTATTTTATTTTTCAATATACTTTCATGGATGAGCTAAGGCATGGCAGCAATTTACCCTTATTCTCTCTCTTTCTCTCTCTATATCTTTGCCTTCTTGTCCCTCCTTGTGTACTTAGTGCCCTTATTTAAATAAATTTGTGTTTTTTTCCACAGAAATGCTCTCCAATTTAATTTATTATCCCGCATATCTCGTTGTCGTTTTTATTTCTTTCTCCGCTTTTGTTTTTCGCTGTCACCCTTTCCAAAGGACGAAACAGCAACAACAACAACAAAAACAATGCAACGAAGAAAGCGTGTGTGACAATGCTTTCTTCACTTTAATTTGTATGACCGTCCTTTGCGCTTTTCTTTTCGTCCTTTTCATTTGTATGTTCGGATTCGCATTCGAATTTTTTGTGTTTACTCTTGTGTACTGGTGTATAGTTGTTCTGCAAAAAAAAGACGGGAGAAAAAACAGAAGAAAAATGTTGACACTCGTCGCTATGTACAAATGCATCAGCATTTAAACAATTAAATTTTTCACAAACAAGCGTCGACTACGACAACGATTACACAGTAAAAAAGATGGTTGTTTAAATCAAGGAAGAATTTTCAAGGAAAGACAAAAAGTGCAGAATTTTCGTTGCCATTTTCCCGAAACCTCTACTTTTAAAATTGTATTGAAACAAAATTGTAGTTTTTGAATCTGGAAACTTTATCAGTTCCACCTAAAAAGGGCAAATATTTTTCTGAATTTCTCGTCGACCGGTCAACATTTTTGAACTTTTGTACCACTTATTGGAATTTTGAAATAAAATTTTAGTTTAATTCTGGGAACTACAACAGTTCACCTAAAAAGTGCAAATATTTTTCAGAATTTCTCATCAAACGAGCAACATTTTTTACCAAATCGAAATCACCATTAAATACAAATAATAGTTTGAACTTCAGAATTTTCCGGGCTCAACAGCTAAGACATAATAATAGCCTCACATGGAAGTATATACCTCAATAGGTTCTCCAGAAAAATATTTCAGTTGATCCATTTACACCAATTTTCATGGTTTTTTCTAATGCAGATCACGCGTGGCAGATATCAAATTGTCATCTTATTGTTATTCGGTATTGTTTGACAAATAATCATGGAAAGACTCACACCGCAACAACGTCTGCGTCAGCTGTAATACGAAAATCAGAATTCTGTGAAAAAGTTTTTCTGCATTTGGGCTGATGAACAACTCGGGGGGATCCATGAACTATAGTTACCTCCACAAAAATGCATTGTTTGCTGGGGTCTATGAGCTGGTGGGGTCTCTGAATCCACTTCCCATCAAGTGCAACCCTGTAATATGGTTTCGAGACTATAGTCTTGAAGGTATACAAGCAGGATACATCTTTCATTGCAGAAGGTGAGTCGTCCACAGTGATTGACACGGCTTTCTGGAAGTGCGGAGGGAACCACACCCATTATTTCTGGTCACTCCAACTCTAACAGAAGATCTGTAACGTCTTTCTCTGCGTACGAAAGCTCTAAATCGAACACTGAGGAGCAGAGGGGAGTCTCCGGACTCTTTGAAGCATCTGGCGGGGACATGCTTATCGATGATACGGACGAAGAGTTCGATAACACCCTTGTCGGGGTAGATGTAAATCTGTCGATTTTCAATGACCTCCATCACGCTAAAGCAGCCTCAGCGGCTCTAGTGCTGCGCCTGCCCACAGGTGCAGTAGACATCGTCCTGATACAGGAGCCCTACGCAGTGGGAGGAAGGGTGTGCGGGATCAGGACACCCAATATTAAACTGGTTGTGGCTGCAACCAGAGCGGCACTAAGATTAAACTGCCTATCATTGTGGAGGTACAAGAACTACAGTCACATGAGGATATCAAAGTATAGCGCTATGGTAACCGAAAGATTGGAGTATAAACCAACTGTGTACACCTTCGAGGGGAACTACATCACTATGATTCCAGCCAAAGTTGAATGGTTTGGCAAAATTCCATGTAATAGAAACCATCTTCACTTCTATAAGAAGCATGATGAAAAGGTTGGCTTCGGAGTACACTGTAAGGAAATTATTTAGTTTGGATATAGCTCACAGACTACCAGATACCTGCAATGTCTATCAAGCCGAAATAATGGCAATATGGGAAGTCGACATGTGGCTGAGTCGCAACAAAGTAACCAACACTGGCGTTGTCATTTACTCGGACAGCCAAGCTGCCATCAATTCTCTGGAGGCCACATCCCTAAATTGACGAACAGCCCTCGACTGCCGCAGATCTCTTAACGAGATGGTTGGGTGGGCATAGGGATATCCCGGGGAACTGCAAAGCTGATGAACTTGCTAGGAAAAGTCGCCATGTGGCTGAGTCGCAACATAGTAACAACACTGGCGTTGTCATTTACTCGGACAGCCAAGCTGTCATCAATTCTCTGGAGGCCACATCCCTAAATTCACAAACAGCCCAGATCTCTTAACGAGATGGTTGGCTGGGCATAGGGATATCCCGGGGAACTGCAAAGCTGATGAACTTGCTAGGAAAAGTCGTCATGTGGCTGAGTCGCAACATAGTAACCAACACTGTCGTTGTCATTTACTCGGACAGCCAAGCTGCCATCAATTCTCTGGAGGCCACATCCCTAAATTCACAAACAGCCCTCGACTGCCGCAGATCTCTTAACGAGATGGTTGGCTGGGCATAGGGATATCCCGGGGAACTACAAAGCTGATATACTTGCTAGGAAAGGGAGGATATTACAAATTCTCGAAGATTGTCAACGTTAGTATTAGTTAGTAGCCAAAAGACTGGGTATTGACTCCAATGACTTCTGCAAAAGCTGTGGAGATGAGAAAGAAGTGGAGTGCATTGATCACTTGCTATGCGACTGTCCAGCTTTGAGTAAACGACAACTGGGGTCGGCCTTTCTAGGCAGTCTAACCGATCTTCCAGTACCGATATTCGTACTATCGATAAATGTGTATATCAAACAGGTTGGTTTCGATGAAGGGCATTTCAGGCCGTGGTAGCACTAGGTACCTAAACTGGTCTATGTGAGCTGGTAAAATAAAAAATACGGCTGCCACCGTAACCTAAACCTAAAACCTAGAACAAAAAAGTCATCGTAGTTTACTGTTCAATCAACAGCATCCCTACAGCAACACCAAGTCCACCGTAACTGCATTGCATGATCTAGTCAGCTTTCTTGAGGGGTCTCTCTGTGTTGAGGAATATACTATGGGGGCCTTTAATATGTCCAGCCGCTACAATTACGGCTCTAGCAACCCTGGGGGTTGATAGCAGTATACGTAGTATCATTCATAACATTCTTATTAAGAGACTCATTTCGGATAGCTTAGGGTTAACTAACCCCCATGGGGTGTTCCACTGCTCACTCTGAAAGCTTACAATACTTGAGTATTTTACTGTACTGGTGTTGTACTTCAATCAAATATTTTGGAAAGGCTGCGGTAGCGCTATATACCTGAAAAAGGGCAATAGGAAAACGCTGGAGTCTGATACCTGGTATAGTTTATTGGTTGTCTACGGCAGTAAGTAGACCGATAATGCTGTACGGCATTGTCGTCTGCTGGACAGCTCCGCAGAAATCCACCTTCAGCGCGATATTAAACAAGGTTCAGCGAATGACTGCTATATATCACCGGTTATACCGCTAGCCATTATAGAAGTACGATATGCCGCAGGTACAGCGTTTAGACCAAGGTAAATTTCAATATGGCCAGGAAATGGCTACGGGCATAGTGTAATTCTAGACAAAATGCCTGACCTTCCGGGCATTACTGATTACACTATGACTGAATCATTTTTGAGGAGAAGTATCCCACTCTTATACCTGATAGATCAGAATGGAATGGTTGCATCCCAGGACATAGGAGATTCGTTAACTTCTATACAGACGGTTTCAATCTCAATAACCAAGTGGGCTTTGGTGTCTTATCTGAGGAACTTGAGCTATATTTTCTGACTAAAGTCGGTATCAATATTACCTCTGATAGTCAGGCTGCTATAAAGTCCCTGGAAACTGTCTTCCTGAATTCAAAAACTGTCTTCGCTGTCGCAGATTTCTAAACAAGGCAGATGAACTTGGAAGACTATGAACTATCTTACACGCTCCAGGGGAACTGGAACATGTGGTCAAGCCTCTAGCGACCTGCAAGCTCTTCTTGAGAGATAGTGCCCTTACGGCAGCAAATGACAGGATGTCAAGAAATGTATACATATAAGTCTGATGTGACCTTGCCTAAACTCCAAAAGGCAGCAACGTCCAGCATTCGTTACCGATACCGGATGTCTCACTTATCGAAACTGTCATAACGAGTCACTGCCGTATTGGACGGTATGCAGAGAGATTGAAGATCTTGTGAAAAGACTTGTACAGAAGCTGCGGATACGATGCGATGGAGCAAACAATAAAACACTTATTGTATCTATGTCCTGCTCTCACAAGAAGACGACAGGCTACCCTAGGCTCTCATTTCTTTAAGGAGTTAGCAAACTTGGCTGATGTTAAAATCCGCCTACTTTTCTTAGCTGTCTAAAGCAATCAAATTGATTCTACGGTAGGGGCTAGGAAAAACGTATGTTTCCCTTTCATCCTTGTGGTAGCACAATAGACTATATATGTAGTCTAAGTGAATCGGTTATAAAAGCTGTCACTAACCTAACCTATGGAGACTCTTAAATGCAGAATCTTTTCTTGGATTTAATAAACATAGTTTTTTTCAGTGCATGACATGAAATAACCATATCCAAAGCAATTGAAATGACAGTGGCAGCAGCAGCAGCGGCGGCGGCTATAACAAAAAGGACAACGTCGGCCATTATTTAGTTTGCATAATAATTATAAAAGTGGAATTTCATCAAGTGTAGTTGTTTTTTTTTTCGTTTTTGTTTTAATTGTGTGAAGAGGCAATGTTCCAAAGCATAGAAGAGATACACACGGAAATTAACACAATTAATGTGGAGCGTTGCGGAACGGTTTGCAATTATAATATAATTTGATGGATGACATCCAAATACTAAAGTAGGGCCCACAAAAAACTTATATGTTAACACAGACATTTAAATGCGAAATTTTGAATCGGTTCAAAAGAGAAAGAGAGGAAAAGACAGAAAAAATGTTTTTATGCAGGATAAATCAAGCAAGTATATGTAGGGTGTTTGTTCCGGTTCACAACATTGAGTTGGTTACACTGTTTTATGTTTTTTATATTTATTATTTCGATTACAAGTTGATTTGCAATATCTTACTCCTTTATTGTGTCATCCTCATCTTCGTCTACGCAACTTCTGCAAAAGTCATTTCGCAAAACCTTCAATCTCTCTTCGTCCCGTCCTATAAAGAACTTATCCGTCATGACAGACACGATAAATGAGCCTTCTGGTCTCGATAACGTCATCAGAGCGCTGCAATGCTAAACATAAAATGGTAGGACCACATTAGTATGGAATGAATGCAGTTCCAGACTATTGACCATCTGGCATTTGTTACCGCAGGGGCTATCTATCTCTATAAGAGGTTGCAGTTGAGTTATGCCCACTTATTCCATATACGCCGGAGCATTAAGGGCAGGAATTTCATCTGCTTTTAAGATCCCTGCTATAGTTAAAATCTTCTATCAAAATATTGGCTCTGTTCGCCAAACTTCAGCAAAATTATCAATTTGTCACATTTGAAGTGAAGAAAATCCACATTTTTTTGTGCAAACAACATTATGTGCCGGCGGAGTCATTGATCCATATGGCTTCAAAAACGATGATGGGCAGAAGGTTATAGTCAACGGTGGAGCCACATGCCACACAGCGCTCGCTACAATTTATTTATTTTAAGAAGCTTTTGATGAACGAATAATTTCAAATCGTGTGATTCAAACCCATTGGATTATTTATTTATGTGAATTACAATAAAATGTAAATTTATATTCTAATTTTACGAACCAGAGAAAAGACGGGTGACAAAGACCAAGTTGCTTGTTATATAGTTGTAGCGACAGACCAGAACCTCTGGTGGGAATAGAATCCACGATCCCCAAACTCATAGGCGAGCTCGCTACCAATTCACCTACTGGGGCGCTCATCCATTCGATTATTTTCTTTGGGGTTATGTAAAGTCACTCATCTACGCCGATAAATCAGAGACAATTGAACATCTGGAAATCAATATCGACGAGTTATTGGCGAAATACGGCCGCAAAAGCTGCGAAGAATCAACGGCCGAATAATATTTAAACATCAATTTAGTTTATATAAAAAATATTTTTGTTTAATTTAAAGTTCAGTAAATCTAAAAAAACTCCAGCTACCAGAAGCAGGTTTAGTTTTGGAATAAGAGTGGCAAACTCTGTTAGTTGGCAAGATTACTAACTCGCCAAAGAAATGAGAGCGCAGACAGAAGGTGCCCTATTGATTCTTTCTGCTCTTCGTCTCCGCAGCTTCGCAATACCTTCAATCTCTCTTGTCCAATGAATTAGATAGACACAATAAGTGAGACATCCGGTCTCGATAACGATAGCAGCACGTTGGTTAAGCAGGGCCACATCAGCCTGGAATGAAAGCGGTTCCCGACTAGTGGCCATCTCTCATTTGTAGCCGTAGGGAATCTATCTTTCATGAAGGGCATACAGGTCGGTAGAGGCATCCCCATATATTCAAGATCCCCTGGAGCATGTAAAGTAGGAGTTTCGTCTGTTTTTAAAGTCTGGGAATTTTAGGAATTCACTGTCTCGCTAAGACAGTGACCTGTCATGATATGTGAGATGTCTGGTCTCGATATATATAGATGTGCGTTGGTCCGTTAAGGGTTAAGACAGGGCCACATCAGCCACGAATGTGTGAGTTTGCAGGTAGCTACATTTCACATATTTCAGTTCCCCTGGAGCGTTTAAGGTAGTTCCTAGTCTTGCAATTTCATTTGCTTTGCAGTTGCCAGGTATGTCCCTGCGGTCCGGTACCCATATCAGGTGTACTTATATATTTAATTGTTCAGCAATCTCGTCAAGAGATCTGCGATAGTTGAGGGCAGTTAGCAGCCGGGCTATCAGAGAAAATATGTATACCGACTTTCTTCAGAAAATTAATTTTCAGCCATTCTGCTCCCCCTTAAATAGCTAAGATTTCTGCCTGGTAAACACTACAGTGATCTGGAAGTATTTTTGCAAGTGATAGCTTAAGTCCCAGTTGGTTGTTGATTTTGGAACTGTCTGTGTAGAGGTTAACAAATCTCCTATGTCCTGATATACGACTGTTCCATTCTGATCTATCAGTTATAAGAGTGAAGTACCAGTGGTTGAGACAATCTACAATCAGCAATCAACAATGCCCGCAAGGTCTGGGATTGTGTCTAGATTGGCATTCCTGACCAGAGTGACAGTTCCATAAGACTAATAGCAGAGTTTTGCTATAATGTCATTATTTGTAGTATAACATTGTGTGCCTCAGTTGGAGTCGTTCTCAACGAACCTATGATACACGTAGCACCTATAGGTAAGGTTACGTTAAGGACGCGCGGCACACAACCATTGCTGGCGTGCACCACTTCACTTCGGGACCATTTGGTCCATTGTGTTCGTCCTAAGAAGATGAGTAAACGAAGAGGGAGAGGTCGAAGAAGATGAAAGATGTGATGAGTATAGATAAGAGAGAGGAGAGATGGCTTTTTAGGAGAAGTTTAGATGAGTTGATGACAAACCATCCATCTCAAGCAACCTATGAAGCCCACGATGCTATCAATGTCGTGATAGAGATTCCAGATTTTGTATCGTGTAATCACCTAGGTAGCGATGTCTTCGTCTTGATAGATTAGGACATTGACAGAGAAGGTGTTCGTTTGTCTCCAATTCCTCCTCATTCTCACAGAGTCGACAGTATTCGGCAGAATCACCCTGCCACCTTGATATTAAAGATCTAATATTACAGTGGCCTGTCATTAAACGAAGCCTATCATTAAACGAATGTCCCTGTTTGTGAGGTTAAGAAGATCTTTGGTCCTAGATTTCGATATGGCTGGTCATAGAGATTTAGTGATTTTACGCTGCAGGTGTCGGCTGTCCTGTGGGACGTAATTATGCCAAGAGATTCACTGAAAATGCCTGCTCCTGTGCCTACATTCATATTGGAACCGTCAGTGTATATTGCATGGCCCTCCAAAGAAAGGTTGCCGCATGACCAGTCTGTTTTGGGGGAGATCTTTACTCCGAGATTTGAGGAGAATGTCTGAACTGGTGACAAATTGTCTGTCAGACATTCTTGATGCCGCAATGAAAATGGCCAAGTGGCCCAATCCGCGTTAGAACACACACGAGCTTCTCGGAGTCTGAGAGCGCATTTAGTAGCACTGTGCTTAACAAAAAGAACTACAGGTTGTAGGTTCAATACCATGTCGATTGACGCCTGCGGTGTGCTCTTTCTGGCACCGGATATAAATAATGATGCCGCACTTTGTACTTTCTTTAACTTTTTAAGCTGATATATAACTTCGGTCGCCTTCCACCATACCACTGAACTATAGGTAAGTGTAGGACGCACTATAGCTGTATACATCCAGTGGATGGTACTTGGCTTGAGCCCCCAGCTCTTACCTATGGAGTTTCTACACGAGTATAGTGCGTTCAATCCATTTTTGATCCTTTCCTATGTTTTTCTTTTCCATCTAAATTTCCTGTCAAGTATGACACTAAAGTATTTAGCCTCAGAGGACAGGTTGAGCTCCACTCCGTCCAGAATTGGATTGGTGAAATGTGGTACCTTATTCTGTCTGGTGAATAGTATTAGCTCGGTCTTCATGGAGTTGATAGCATCCTAAGAGCACCCTGAATAAGATCGGTGATAGTCGAAAGAAATTTGCCCCAACCATGATGACAACATTATCTGCGTAGGCGACAACTTTCACTCTTTCTTCCTCAAATGATCAGAGTATTCCATTTAGTACCAAGAGCCACAAGAGCGTTGACAGTACCGCTCCTTGAGGAGTTCCTCTGGTTACCATCTTCCTAATGGAGCCCTCTGCAAGTGATGAGTGGATGATTCTGCTGTTTAGCATTGAATCAATCCAACCAAGCAGTAGAGGGGGAATGTCCACATGCATTAAGGAGTTATGTATCGATTCCAACTTTACATTATTGAAGGCTCCTTCTATGATTACCCTCAATATAAACCATGAAGAGCACTGTCAACAGAGCGACCTCTGTTGTACGCATGTTGACTACTGCTGATTAAAGATGGGTGTAATCGATCCCTGATATAGATGTCAATCAGTCTCTCCAAAGTTTTCAGTAAAACGATGAGAGACTGATTGACTGTAGTCCTTAGGCATTGTGTGACTGGGTTGTCCCGCTTTGGGGATGCAAACCACTCTAACTTCACGCCATTTGGAGGGAATGAAATTCCTCAGTAGACACTAAAGAGTTCGAAGGAATTAATGGCCCACAGTATTTTCTCCTTGGTTACTAAACTTTTAACAATCGAAAGAGCGCGGTCATCGCACTGTGATTCTCCGTGTTCTGTACCGTTAAGAGGACATGTATCCTGGACCAGGTTCGAACACCCGGGGAAGTGTGTCGTAGCCAGGAGGTCCAGGGTATGAGAGCTAGACTCAGTCCAGCTTCCATCTTCCTTTTTGATGCTTCCAAGCGACTTGGGGTCTTTTGGTAGCAATCTTCGAAATCTGGAGGACTCGTTTACCACTTCTATGCTTTCACAGAAATTGACCCAGGAGACGAGTTTCGGCCGTTTTACCACGCTCTTGTAATTGAAATCGAAATTGTTATCCATTGAAATTGTTATAGATTGGACTTGTCTGTCAACATGGTCATTATACTCTTCCCAGTTAGTTTTCCCTTGGTTCCTGAAACGTATTTCACCACCTGTAACCACATTCAGATTGAAGAGGATATATTTTTGTTCCGAAAAGGAATTCTCCTTGGACACTCTCCAACCTGAAAGAACAGTGTCATCTAGGTTCGTCAATGTTATGTCTATTACTTCCGAACTATTTCTGACTTGGAAAGTTGGATCATTACCAATATCGCAAATCTTTAGCCCAGAATTCAAAATAAAGTTATAAAGTGACTCACCTCTAGTGTTGATGTTCGTACTTCCCCATAAAGAGTGGTGCGCGTTTGCGTCACATCCTAAGATCATCCTTGTCTTTCGATGATTCTCATGCACGAGCTTGCGCACTGACTCATTTGGCGGTCTGGTTTTCCTCGTATGGCAGACAGACTGATGAGAGTAGGAATGGTTGGGTGTGTCTATTCTCTAACCTCACCTGGAAACATCTTTATTTTGTTGGTATATATGTCTGACCGATATAACTAGTATATGTATAGAACTCCCTTACCCAGGGAGTAATTGTATCTGTCTATCAGACTGTAGCTCCGCCCAAAAAATTTTAGATTCAGTTACAATCTTACTGGTGACCTCTAATGGCTGCACTTCATGGGAATCCCCAGTTAAAATATTCAATTCTTCTTCAGAGTTGCCCGGAATGTGGGTATCCAGGAGAATCCTCTGCGATTACTCACTGAACGTAGTCCAAGCACTAACATTGATGTACCCAATAGTACAAGGCCAACAGTTTCCGTAAACTTAAGGCTTCGGTTGTGATTTTTACGCAATTACAGAAATCGATGCAGGATTTATTTTGAGCCTTTCTTATCTCCCCTTTCAATTCTTCCTAACAGGTGTCCCAGTCTTGTGGGTCTCAGGTGGCTTTTGGCTTCCTTCCTTCCTCAACATAAGTAATTGAGACGACCACCATGGCGTTCGTTGTTGTTCCTTGCCTCTTGAACTTGTTTGGGACATGAGGCTTGTAACTAGCAATTAAAGGTTGCACTTACTCGTTCCACCGTTTCATGTATACCCTCGATAGTTAGAGTCTTAATTTCTGGTGTTTTTGGAAGAGACCTTCTGTATATATCTCTAAATTTTCCCCAATTTGCAGTCCTAATATTGTATAGGGGTTTCTAACAAGAGGTGTTATTTTGAATCACCCGGTATTTCGGTAGCTGCCACTTTTGAAGCTTTTATTCTTTGACATTTGACAAGTACGCCATTACTAACCAGTAAGGAAAGGCAGAAAGTCGGGCGGGGCCGACTATATAATACCCTACACCTCCCTAACAATGCTATAAGGGTCATTGCCATAATAATTTGGAATAATTGGTAAATGGGTAGAAACATATTATCTAATTCTGAAACGATAATCGCTAAATTAAGCAATATTCGTTCCTAAAGTGAGAAACATCTTTCTGGAAAATTTTAATGATCGGAAGTAAAATACAACTTCTATAGCGGTTTGATGACAAATCAGGAGGAACATATATATGGAGCTTTAATATAAATCTGAACCCATCTTCCCTGAATACTTATTCATGTAAAAAGACCCCCTTCTGTCGAATTTCGTACTGATCGGATATAAAATCTCAAATCGGGGGTAACATATATATGGGGGCTATATCAAAATCTGAACCGATTTTCTCCGAATTTGGCAGTATTCCTTCATGTAATAAGAAACATCTTTCTGCCGAATTTCGCACTGATCGTATATAAAATACAGTTTTTACAGCGCTTACAGATCAAATCGGGGGTAACATATATATGGGAGTTATATCTAAATCTAATCCGAGTTTCTTCGAATTTGGCAGTATTCCTTCATGTAATAAGAAACCTCTCTTTGCCGAATTTCGCACTGATCGGATATAAAATAACATTTTTACAGCGCTTGCATGTCAAATCGGGGGTAACGTATATATGGGGGCTATATCTAAATCTGAACCGATTTCTTCCAAATTTAAAAGTGTTCATTCATATAATAGGAAAGCTCTTTCTGACGAATTTCATACTGATCGGATATAAAATACAGTTTTTACAGTGCTTACATGTGAAATCGGGGGTAACATATATATGGGGGCTATATCTAAATCTGAACCGATTTTCTCCGAATTTGGCAGTATTCCTTCATGTAATAAGAAACCTCTTTCTGCCGAATTTCGCACTGATCGGATATAAAATACAGTTTTTACAGCGCTTACATGTCAAATCGGGGGCAACATATATATGGGGCTATATCTAAATCTGAACCGATTTTCTCCGAATTTAGCAGTATTCCTTCATGTAATAAGAAACCTCTCTTTGCCGAATTTCGTACTGATCGGATATAAAATAACATTTTTACAGACGGACAGACGGACATAGCTAAATCAACTCAGAAAGTGATTCTAAGTCGATCGGTATAATAAACGATGGGTCTATTTCTTCTCCTTTTGGGTGTTACAAACAAATGCACAAAGTTATAATACCCTTTACCACAGTGTGGTGTAGGGTATAAAAATGGAACGATACACGATTCAACAACGCATTGAAATTATTAAAATTCGAAAATCATCGAAAAATCATATTGACTGATGAGGCCCATTTCCACCTGGGTGGCTACGTCAACAAGCAAAACTGTCGCATCTAGGGCTCGGAAAACCCAACAGTTATTGTTGACAAGCCTCTCCATCCTCAATGTGTGACTGTTTGCTGCGGTTTATGGTCCGGCGGGGTCATTTGACCTTACTTTTTCGAAAATGAGGTTGGATCAACAGTTACGGTGAATGGATGGTCGGAGTTGGATGGTATTGATCTGGACAACGTTTACTTTCAACAAGACGGTGCTACGTGCCACACCAGCAACGAAACCATTGCTCTGTTACGGGAAAAGTTTCTGGACCGTGTTATCTCTCGAAGAGGTGATCACAATTGGCCACCGAGATCTTGTAATTTAAAACCTTGCGACTTCTTCCTTTGGGGCCACGTGAAAGATAAGATCTACGCCAACAGCCCAGCGTCGATTCAAGACCTCAAAGATATAATTCGTGAGGCTATCGAGGACATAGGGCAGCCACTTTGCGATTAGGTTATGGAAAATTTCCATTTGTCTGATGTTGTTTACATTATTAACGCCATACCTTCCTCTTTATTATGAAATAAACATCCGATCATTTATCTCAAAAAATTGCATTTTTCTTTGAATACCAAATTAACACCTCTTGTTGAAAAACCCTTTATTTGGAATACGGAATTATGAGGCTTCTCGTTCATGCGAAAGCTAATATATCTATGTATGGTCGGAAATGCTATGACCGTCTAAAACACTACAACCAGTAATCCTTTCGCTTAAATTCTTGGAAACAAGGGTAACATCATGCAGCTCTTGTCTGTTTCTAGTAATTATGGTAAGTTCCCCGCCCTCTATTACAATTTGCATGATTACTAATTATAATACCAATTATAATACTAATTATAATACCTATATTCGATAATTTGCCCCTTTCATGTCACATAGTCTGCTCTGCACGACTTTAGTCTCTCGTTACTGCTTTTAAAATGTGACAACTTAGCAAATGAGGATGTCCCCTAACAGAGTACAGAGTGTTCGCTTTCAGACCAGCGAGATTAAATCAATTACTACTAATTATACATGATCAGACTATGACTTACCTTAATTACACCAAAAACAAATTGACTAGCCTAGATGCTCCACGAAACACGATGGCCACCAATAAATGATTCTCCTTGCTACTCCAGCACTTTGGAACCGATGAGGCTGCACTGCACACACAGACACGTTTGTTGTAACTTGCAGATGCTGCAGTTTCCAGTGGCCGCCGTATTTTGGCTCCGTTCGTCTAAACCGAAATGATTTTGGATTGTTGTTGTTGCTTTTTTGTTTATAGAAAAATTCCAATTAGCAGCGGTTGGTTGTTTATATATTGTTGTTGTTGTTGGTACTGTTGCACTTGTTTTATTCAAATTTATATGAGGTGAATGGTATTTTAAATACAAACAACAACAACAACAAATGCATATTTCACACTTTTTGGCCACAAATTCTTGTTAACCATTTTTTCTCTCGAAAAATTTGATATCTAGACAGAAAAAACAGAACAGAAAGAAAAATGTTTGTGTGAAAAATATTTCGTTTTGAATTGAATGTAAACAAGAATGATCTTGTTTTGAGGAGGTGTAAATGATTTGATACAATTTGATGGGATCGTTTGGAATGGGTCTGGTCTGTGTGTGAAGGTGATCCATCAATAGACGGAGGCGCTATAAATGGCAAATGAGGATTGTTAATAAACAGATGTCATTTATTTACATTGCGAAAGGTTCTTCAGAATTTCCAATTTGTAAGTGCTTCTATTCTCTTTGGTGTGTGGAAAAATAAAGGCAATCAATTGAGATCATATATCAGATCAGAGGCCATACAGACAGAATTCGTTAAGTCAATTCTTATTTTATTTTCTCGCATGAAAACTGGTCTCTATGTGTTCAAAGGTGACACCGCACTTTTGAACATCAGTGTGAAACTTCCACTACTGCGCGGCATTATATGTGTAGGTGTATAAATGCAAATGCATTTATATGCCCAAACCTATGCATCACTCTAAAGCACTCATCACTCATTACATGCACTCATTACTCTAATTTCCCTTTTGCTTATTTGTTTGTTTACTTGTCGCTTGCCATCTGTAGCTTAACGAAAGCCGTTAAGTGAGCTTAGAAGAGATAGATGGCAAGCACAAGTAATTAGTCTTTTACCGATCCTTAAAGCAAACTCGTGCGCCTCTCCCCCGTGATTTGTTTTTTCCCGGTTTAAATAAAGTTAAATAATTACAAGTGTTAGTTTTTACATTTAAAAAGAAGTACATAGAAATATCACAGTGAACTCGAACGACCCAAAGTTTAACAATTAGATTTAGAACAAATAGATTAATAAATTAATAAACAAATAAGAACAACACAAATTGAAACAAAAAAACATTGAAATTGCTAAAACATCAAAAAACACATACACATACATATGTACATACCCAAACCCAATGAATTAAATGAAAAAATAAAGATTGTGAAATTAAACATTTAAACAAAGATTTCTTTTTTCGAAAGGCAAGTCCAGCTCTAAACCTGGACTCCTAAACATTGGTCCTGCGAACCGGATCTAAAAGTGTGTTTTTTTAAATTGTTAAAAAACGTAATCTGAGGAAAAAGTGTGAAAGTGTGATTAGTGGGTTTTGAAAAAAGTGAAAAAAGGCCACAAGTGCCAAGTTTTAAATTTAAATATTTGTAGAAGTGAAAAATAGAAGAATTGAAAATCGACGCGCCGCGAAACAAAAATCAAAAAAAAAAGACTCGACACAACAACCAAAAGACCCAGACACGAGGACACTACAACAAATAACCCTAGAAGGAAGGAAGAAGGAGCCAGTGACCAACGCGAACAACAGGTACCTCAAACACATAAAAGGATCAAAGTGAGTACCCAAAATTTGTGCAGGTAGCGTTGTTACATAGGGTGCCAAAACCATTTTTTTTCGAACTCCGCCATATTGCTATATGAAGGAGATTTTGGCGGGTCTGGCCCTATGTACGACGCTGGCTTGGGTTTTGCCTTTTACATATATACAAAAATAACTGAACACTTAACTGCAGTTAGCTTGCACTTATATACATATACTTATATACTTTGATATACATACTTACATAAGTGCAGTTAGCTTGCAGTACATACCCTTCTACATATATACTAACCTATTGCATAACCTACATGCATTCTAACCTATGAAAGTTTTTTGACGATTTTTTCGGTAACAACGCGCGACTTTACTGTTTTCTAGTTTTCGAAACTTTAGGAAAATAGCGACCCAACCTTTTTGAAAACCCTTCGATAATTTGTTCGAATAATTTATTACGCATTCTGATGAATTTTTCTGAAAGCCAGCGGCTAGTCGAGTCGATTTATGCCATCAAGTTATTTTTAAGATAAGAATATTAAGATAAGAGTATTAAGATACGATTATTAAGATAAGTTTATTAAGATTTCGGACGCGCGGACGGACACCCATTGACTTATTCCGAAAACCTCAGCAAGAATTCCAGATAATTTTGTGCTGAATAACGCGTGGACGGACAACTTTCTTGCGAAACAAAAGAGCGAAAATTTCTTGAATTTTTTCGGCTGCTTTAATCGCGGTTATATTTATTAAGCTTACTTTTATTCTTATTACTATTATTATTAGCTGCTTAAAAGGAAAAAAAAGGAACGATTTTTATTGGCTCGACTCATCCGCTGACTGGCTTGAGAACCCTACAAATTACTTCGTGATTTTTGGGTACTTTAAACATCAAGTTTGCAACTTAGAGAAAAAAATATTTTTTTTTGCCTTCTTTATATACGATTTTCTGAGGGAGAAATCGACCGTATGATATTAGCTGATGCTTTGGAGACGCTAAAATCAATCCCAATCAATAAATTAAAAAGAAAAAATAAATTTATTTTTTTTTGCTTTAGAAAATACGTGTTCCAACTTTTTGAACGACCCTCGTATTGCTTTAGATTCAATAGAAAAACCCTTTTGAAAAATGTCAAAAAATTTACGATTTTTTAATCTCTATTGCCATTAATATGCGTGGTTTGTGCTACAAATCAGCATTACTGTAGTTTCCAACCGATTTAACGCGAAAATCTTGATATATTTGATAAAAAAGTTCCTGTGCCGACACTTTCAACTCGACCCCTCGTACCCATTAAAACAACAACAACAACACCAGTCTATGTACATCGATGCATATGAGACCATAGGTAGCGGATTTTTTTTTCGTTGGTTTCTCGTTGTCTTTTCATTCGTTTTCACTTCTTGCCTTGATTAGGGAACCCAAAGGTTAATGTACCACTGGATTTTTTTGTGAAATAGAAAAAAAGGGAGAAGTAGGAAAACATAATTTCAGCCGTAAAGAAAGGAATGAAAGAACATATGGTTTGATGGTTGATGGGATCGGACGGACATTTCGGCAAAAGCTAAACAGAACTAACACAATAATTTACATTTATTGAAATTTATTTTTATTTTTGCAAATTACACTTTACAACGAAAAATAAATTTGCTCAGAAATTTATTAAGTGCTAATTTTTGGAAATTACACTTTACTACGAAAAATAAATTTGCTCAGAAATTTATTAAGTGCCAATTTTTGGAAATTACACTGCTACGAAAAATAAATTTGCTCGAAAAATTTATTAAGTGCTAATTTTTGGAAATTACACTTTACTACGAAAAATAAATTTGACTCGAAAATTTATTAAGTGCTAATTTTTGGAAATTACACTTTGCTACGAAAAATAAATTTGCTCAGAAATTTATTAAGTGCTAATTTTTGGAAATTACACTTTACTACGAAAAATAAATTTGCTCGAAAAATCTATTAAGTGAAACACCTTCCTACAAAATTTGGGTTTTTTTTTTTTTGAAAAAACACGTTCCTACAAAGTTTGTTTTTTTTTGTTTGTTATAAATTTGCAAAAAACACTTTCTTACAAAATTTGTTTTTTGATTTGATTGAATTTTTTCTGATAGAAAAATCACTTTCCTACGCTTTTTTTTATTTTTTTTGTTTTGTCAAAGAAGAGTTGATTGATAATTTTTTTTGAGAGTACACTAGCCGACAAAGAATTACTTTCGTCCAAATTTTTATTTATATAATTTTTTTTTCCAAAAGACCCAGGTCTATAAAAATTATTATCGCTAAAATTTCTTACTTTTCGCACAAACGACACAAGTTCAAAATAAACTGCCATTATTTATATCTATTCGTGGAAAAAAGCAAAGTCGGACCGTAAAAGATTGACCCCATTCAACAAATATTTAGCGTTTTTCTGAAATTATTTTGCAAATATTGGCAAAGTAATTTTTTACAGAAATTGTTAAAAGAAAATCTCAATTTTAAAGGTTTCTTAAAATTTTAGCCAGTTTAAAATTTGATAAGGAAAATATTTAAGAAGGAGGAAATATGGATAAAGTTTTACGTGATAAATTTGTAAATTGCGTAAATGATCTGATAGACTTTGATAGTGGTTACTCTGCTACTAGCACCGATGATAATATTCACTCATTAGAAGTGACACGTGTAGAATTGAACTCTGTTTGGGATCAGGTGAAAAGGGCCTATGTAGATTGTAGAGACCGTGTTCCCGAAAAAGATGAGGCCCCAATCGATAAATCAAAGTTGAGGACCCATTATAAAGAGGCATTAGAGACATACAAACGATGTTTAAGCGCAGTAAATGGAGAAATTTTAGCACTAACCGACGAAAGGCAGCAGGAAAAGTTCGAACGAGAATCGGAGACCCGAAAAAAGGAAACAGTTGAGCCAAACAACCATCTATCGTTACGTTTACCACCATGCGACACCGACACATTTCATGGAGGATACAGCGCTTGGCCTACTTTTCGGGATTTGTTTTCGGCCTTGTACAGAAATAATTCTAGACTCAGTAAAGTAGAAAAACTTTTTCATCTAAAACAAAAAACCGCGGGGGAGGCACGGGAAATTATTAGTAACGTACCACTAACAAATGAAGGTTTTGATCTAGCATGGAAGAACTTAGAAAACAGATACGAGAATAAACGAATGCAAGTAAATGAAAAACTAAAGACTCTACTTAGTTTACCACAAGTTTCGGCAGATTCAGGATCTTCGATCCAAAAACTTCAACGCACTATAGATGGTTGCGTTCAGACACTAGAAACACTCAAGGTAGATGTAAAGGGGTGGGACCCAATTTTAGTTTACCTTACTTCTACGAAACTGCCGAGAAATTTCTTAGAAGAATTTGAAAACGGTTTGGAAGACTGTTCCATACTACCGTCTTGGAAAGATTTGAATGAATTTTTGACACACAAGTTCAAAACTTTAGAATCTGTAGGAAATATTAAGCCCCATTTCTCCAAAAATAATCAGCCTAGACCCGATTATAGTAGGAAGGAAAATAGGGTTAAGTCATTTCAAACTAATGTTGCGCAACAGACTCAGAGTTCGCAAAGAAGATTCAACAATAGCAACAGATTTAGCACATCTACGCAACCTAGTAGTCGTACAAATGGACCGAGTTGCCAAATTTGCAAGGCAAACCATTTGTTACGAAATTGTCCACAATTCCTTGAGAAAAACGTGAATGATCGCATTCACGTAGTCAAACTCCACAATCTTTGTTACAACTGCATCACTTCGGATCATGTTGTAAGAGATTGTAAGAGTCGTTTCACGTGTAGGGAATGTAATCAAAGACATCACACATTATTACATAAGGGTAACGAGGCCCGACCTACAAATTCACAACCGGTTAGAGATGACGTACGACCTAGTACCAGTGCGGCAGCTCTAACCACCCTAGTACAATCCACTCCTAGTTTACAGTCCACACCTAGTTTTCAAACTCCTAGTATAACGACTCTAACTCTCAAGGAAAATTCACAACTTAGCCAGCAGCAATCGAAAGAAACATTACTCTTCACAGCGATTGTTCAAATTGAATCTAGAGGGCAGCGATATGACGCACGAGCGATTATCGACCCTGGATCTCAATCAACATTTATTTCAGAGAAGATTACAAACCAATTGAAGCTTCCAACTAGGAAGAATCTTGTTCATGTTACCGGTTTAAGTGAAACCGTTTCAGAAACTTCAACAAAAGCATGTCTTTTTAACCTTTGTTCTCGTACAAACCCTAGTTTTGAATTAGAAGTTTGGGCGCCCGTTTTGAAGTCCCTTCCTTCTAATTTGCCGTCGCGCACCCTAGATAAAAATCAACATAGAGAAACAACTCAACTCGAGTTAGCAGATCCTCGTTTTTACGAAAGCCGACCCATAGATCTTCTGATAGGTTTAGACATAGGACCCTTAATTTACACAGTAGGAGCTCCAATGAAATCTATAGGATCTTTACTAGCGCAAAGCACCGTTTTTGGCTGGATAGTGGGCGGACCCCTTGAAAAATCAAACACAAATGATAGGAAAATTTCACTTTACAATACAGTTTCGATCGAGAAAATTCTCACACGTTTTTGGGAGGTGGAGGAGACCCCAAAAAAAGTTTTGAGGTCAGCAGAAGACACCTTTTGCGAAACAAATTTCAAAAATACAACGCGAAGAAATGAAGATGGACGATATATTGTCACGATGCCGTTCAAATCTTGTGCTGAACTTGGAGCATCTCGAAATATCGCAATGGCGCAATTCTATCGAATGGAAAGAAAGTTGCAAAAAACGCCCGAAATCAAATCTCAATACGACGCAACGATAATGGAATATTTGGAACTTGGACACATGCGGAAACTGAGACCCCAGGAAATCGAGAAGACCCCTCACTACTATTTGCCACATCATGCAGTTATTAAACCAGATAGGGTTACTACTAAACTTAGGGTAGTTTTCAATGCGTCAAGTCCCACATCAAATAGGAAAAGTCTTAATGACATTTTACATCCAGGGCCAATTCTTCAACAGGATTTAGTATTGCAGATTTTAAAATGGAGGTTTTTTAGATATGTATTCAACGCGGACGTTACCAAAATGTATCGTCAAATACAAATCGACCCAAGTCAGGCCCCATTTCAAAGAATTCTTTTTAGAAAATCAGCAAATGACCCAGTTGAAGACTTTGAACTTTCGACAGTCACTTTCGGAATTAATTGCGCCCCATTTCTCGCTCTTAGGACCCTAATTCAATTGGCAGAAGATGTTAAAGAAACATACCCATTAGGTTCGGAAATTATAAAACAAAATTTATATGTCGACGACGTTTTAGCTGGAGGTCACACTGTAGAAGAATCCCTTAAGTCTATGAAAGAATTAGTAGCAGCCATGGACTCAGCAGGTTTTGAATTAAGAAAATGGAGCTCAAACGACCCCAATCTGCTTCGCGATCTGCCACCTGACTCACTCTTGCCGGTCAATTGGTTGGATATTTCGGAAGGAACTTCAACGAAGACTCTAGGTATCCGATGGAACATTTCGGCTGATAACTTTACGTTCACCTCACCACCCACGGAAGAAAGGGAATTATGCACCAAACGAGAAGTCCTTTCAACAATTGTCAAATTTTTTGACCCATGTGGATGGTTGGCTCCAGTAATCATCGTAGCAAAGCTTATCATGCAACAAGTCTGGCTGGATAAAGTAGATTGGGACGACGCGTTGAAGCCCATCACTCGAATGAATTGGAAGAATTTCATTAAAAATTGTCCTTCAATAGATTCAGTTTCAGTACCTAGGTGGATCAGATTCAAACCCTCAAGTAAAATTGAAGTACATGGTTTTTGTGACGCTTCAGAAAGCGCTTACGCCGCGACTCTTTATGTTAGAGTAGAACATTTAGATCAAACAGTCGACACGTTTCTTTTGGCAGCGAAAACGAGAGTAGCACCCATCAAAAAAATATCTCTGCCTAGATTAGAATTATGCGGAGCCGTTCTCTTAGCAAAATTAACCACAGCGGTGGTTCCCAACTTACGAATTGAAAATATTTCAACACACTTTTGGACCGACTCAACGATCGTGCTAGCATGGCTCAAAAAACCACCGTGTTCATGGAGTGCCTTTGTAGGAAATAGAATTTCAGATATTTTAGATAATGTAGGCAACGAAAATTGGAAGCACATAGATTCAGAAAGCAACCCAGCTGATGTAGCCAGTCGAGGATGTTCGCCAAATGATTTGCAGTCACATCATTTGTGGTGGACTGGACCCCAGTGGCTGAAGTTTCCAAAAGACCGATGGCCTAGACACGACATTCTGAGCGACACAGAGTTAGAAGCAAAGGCAGTTAAAGTTTTCGCGACCACAACAGTTGAAGATCCTTTGGATAGATTTTCTTCTCTATCTAGGGCATACAAAGTCTTAGCATTTGCGATTCGTTTTTGGCGAAATACCGGCGTCAATCGGACCCGACTTAGAATTTCTTCAGCAGAAATCACCCACGGTGAAATCCAAGATATCAAAGATCGTCTTATTGTTTTAACACAAAAACATTATTTCACAGAGGAGTATTTAGCGTTAACCCAAAAGAAAAGACTCTCACCGAGTAGCAGTCTTTTATCTCTCAATCCATTCATTGATTCAAAAGGAATCATTAGGGCAAATGGCCGCCTTGTTCAGTCCCCAGCACTTACATATAACGAGCGCCATCCCATTCTTATCCCATACGAATCGAGATTAGCCCTTTTGTTAGTAGAATTTGTTCACAAAATTACGATGCATGGCGGAAATCAACTCATGACTCGAGTAATCAGGTCTGAATTCTGGATATTTAAATTGAAGCCCTTAATCAAGAAGGTAATTCATAATTGTCGAACTTGTGTTTTGTATAAACACCAGACTCAAATGCAAATTATGGCCTCACTTCCGCCCCAGCGAACTATGCTGACTCGACCTTTTACCAACACAGGAGTAGATTTTGCAGGACCCTTCAACATAAAGAATTTTACAGGCAGAGCTTGTTTAATAACAAAGGGTTATGTTTGCGTCTTCGTTTGCTTTTCCACAAAAGCAATTCACTTAGAACCCACTAGTGATCTATCAACTCAATCTTTTTTAGCCGCTTTATCTCGCTTTATTGGGCGACGAGGAAGCCCAGCCAAGATCTACTCAGATAATGGGACTAATTTTGTAGGAGCAGCAGAATTAATAAAAAAAGATAGGCTAGAGTTTATGAAGAATCTGCAAAAGGACGCCACCCAGAACAATGTTTATCAAAATTTAGAATGGAGTTTTATTCCTCCCGGTGCCCCTCATATGGGAGGATTATGGGAGGCGGGAGTTAAATCATTCAAAACACATCTACGAAAATTTATACCGCAAATGAATTTTACCTTTGAGGAATTCTCGGCCATTTTAGCGAGAATTGAAGCCTGTCTTAATTCTCGACCCCTAAGTCCAGCCAGCGACGACCCTTCCGATTTAAATCCTCTTACCCCAGCTCATTTTCTGATAGGTACCTCCATTTTGACCCCAACTGAACCCGATGTTTCAGACGATAACATCGCCAATAGATGGAAACGATTAAAAATTATTTCTCAATATTTTTGCCAAACTGAGTATTTGAATGAGCTACATCGTCGATATTAGTGGAAGTACCAAACAGAAAATTTGAAAGAGGATGATTTGATTGTAATTAAAGATGAGAGATTGGCCCCGACTGAATGGAAAATGGGGCGTATAGAAAAAACTTACCGAGGAACTGATAACAACATTAGGGTCGTTGACATTCGGACAGCTAACGGTGTAATTAGTCGACCGATAACGAAAATCGTCAAACTATTTTCAGATTGACTTACAATTTATTTTTATGTAGAAGAACTTGGTACTCACATCTCTTCTATTCTAGATAAGGTTTCTCAGTTGCCTAGCCCAACCCAGCGTCGTGACTCATCCAACTCACGAAGTACCGTTATACGACACGAGGAGAGCCCATATACCCTGAAGACAGATGCTGTGGTATCCAGTACACTACAACTTCGACCCTACTAAGACCCGCCATCGCATTTCCATCAACATTTATTGTTCAAGCCTTGGATCCGGGCAGGCCCCAAAACTGGATGGGGTTTTCATCCACCGGAGCCACATGAGCTGAAGTTTTAGATTAAGCTAGTTTAAGATAGAATAATCTACACTATATCACGGGGGGGGAGAATGTTCAAAGGTGACACCGCACTTTTGAACATCAGTGTGAAACTTCCACTACTGCGGGGCATTATATGTGTAGGTGTATAAATGCAAATGCATTTATATGCCCAAACCTATGCATCACTCTAAAGCACCCATGCACTCATCACTCATTACATGCACTCATTACTCTAATTTCCCTTTTGCTTATTTGTTTGTTTACTTGTCGCTTGCCATCTGTAGCTTAACGAAAGCCGTTAAGTGAGCTTAGAAGAGATAGATGGCAAGCACAAGTAATTAGTCTTTTACCGATCCTTAAAGCAAACTCGTGCGCCTCTCCCCCGTGATTTGTTTTTTCCCGGTTTAAATAAAGTTAAATAATTACAAGTGTTAGTTTTTACATTTAAAAAGAAGTACATAGAAATATCACAGTGAACTCGAACGACCCAAAGTTTAACAATTAGATTTAGAACAAATAGATTAATAAATTAATAAACAAATAAGAACAACACAAATTGAAACAAAAAAACATTGAAATTGCTAAAACATCAAAAAACACATACACATACATATGTACATACCCAAACCCAATGAATTAAATGAAAAAATAAAGATTGTGAAATTAAACATTTAAACAAAGATTTCTTTTTTCGAAAGGCAAGTCCAGCTCTAAACCTGGACTCCTAAACACTATGTATTGAAACGATAACTTTAAAACGTGCAGTATTCTTTCATAGATCAAGAATCGAAATGAAACAAATAGAGGGGACTAAAACTAATTTAAACAGATTTTCATCTACTTGGATGAAAAACCTCATTTCTACCAAATTATATAAAGATCGAAAGTAAAATACAAATGTAGCTTAAACACTAAATCGACAAGAAAACCAGTAAGAAAAGGCTAAAGTCGAGCGGGGCCGACTATATAATACCCTACACCACTCTCGTAATATTGAATAACTCTGATATATAAATTTTGTAATTCATATATAAATTGTTTACATAAATTTACTTTTGGGACATTTTATACTTAAATAATACCCTGTAGTGTGGTGTAGGGTATAAAATCGATTGGATCTAAAGAGCCAAATCGGATAAAACATATATATTGGATCTATAGCTAAATCTTAAACGATTTTCTTCAAATTCGGCAATGTTGGTTCATGGATCAAGAAACTCTACCATTCTAAATTTCAAAATGATTGGATGTAAAATACAGCTTCTACAGGACTAAAGAGCAAAATCGGACGAAACATATATATGGGAGCTATAGCTAAATCTTAACCGATTTCAACCAAATTCAATAGGGATCTTTACAGCTGCGAAATACTCTAAACTGCAAAATTTCAGAACGATCGGAGTGAAATTGCGACCTGTAGTCGACGAACAACTTTACATGGACATACGGACGGACGGACGGACGAACGGACAGACATGGTTAAATCGACTCAGCTAGTGATTCTGAGTCGATCGGTATACTTTAAGGTGGGTCTAGCTGTGTTATTTTCAGGTGTTACAAACATCTGCCGTGAAACAAACTTATAATACCCTGTACCACAGTGTGGTGTAGGGTATAATTAACGGTATTCGTTCCTGATTTAAAATCTTTTTTTCTGCAAAATTTTGTAATAATCGGCTATAAAGAACATATATATGGGGGCTATATCAAAATCTCAACCGATTTCCAACCAATTTATTAATTGCAATCAAAAAAAATTACCAAACCACACAAAAAATTGAGTTAGACACCCTCCATCCAAAAACCACAAAAATCAATCCACATTTAAATACATTTTTAATTCCTCATTCAATTATTCCTATCAATTTCGCCAGTAGTTGGCATCTATTTGCCATTAATTATACCCTCACTTTAGTGTGACGAGGGTATATATCATTTGCTACGGAAAAAAGTGTAACACATCGAAGGAGTGCTCTAAGACCCTAAGTATGTTCGGAGGAAATCCGTTTTAGGTCATTTTAAGTCGAATGAGCAATGTCCGTCCGTCTGTCTGTCTGCCTGTCTGTCTGTCTGTGTGTCTGCTGGCTGGTGCGCACGATAACTCTCGAAAGGCTTAACCGATTGACTTCAAATTTGGTATGTGGTAATTTTTTGGTCTATCTACGGATGAGTTCGAAGATGGGCCATATTGGTCTACTCCTTCTCGTACCTCCCACACAAAGGGTTAAAATTTAGTGAAATATTGATTCTTTAATAACTTCTATACTACTTATTCGAATGTTTTGAAATTCTGCACATAATATTAGTATATTAGTCGCTATTAACTCGAGAAAAATGAGTGAAGTTGGCATGCCCCTTTTGGTACCTCCCACACAAATGGACCATTTTGCATCAAAATTTAACTGCTTATAACGTTAATACAAGTGCATAAAAATGCTTGAAATTTTCTACAGTATAATGCTTTTGTAGCGCCTATAGTCCGGTAAAAAATGGGCATTATTGTACAGCCCCTTTTGGTACCTCCCACACAAATGGACCGTTTCGTACCAAAAGTAAACGGCTTGTAACTTTAATACCTGTGCATACAAATACTTGAAATTTTGTACAGTGTAATGCTGTTATAGTGCCTATAGTCCTGTAAAAAGTGGGCGTTATCACCCCGCCCCTTTTTGTACCTCCCACACAAAATGACCAAATCATACCAAAATTACATAGCTCGTAACTTTAATATACCAGTGCACATAAACGCTTATAGTTCAGCACAATGCAATGTATTTAAGAATGTACTGTTTACCGAAAAATATGTGTATTTGGAAAACCCCTTCTGGTACCTCCCACACAAATTGACAGATTTATTGGTGTAATGTTATATATTACATTACTCACAAAGTGAGGGTATACCTTAGTCGGTTTACCCGACTGAAACTTTCTTACTTGTTTCTCTTAAAATTTCCTCTCCCAAAACCACTTAAGTTTTAACTTAACATTCAAATTGCCTCGACATATGACTTCATTTAAATTTCAAGGTTTCATTTTCTTTTCATTTAGAAATTTTTTTATTCAGTTATTCCACACTATAAATAAACATTTAACGCACACACACACACACAATTGCACGATGCATATTAAGTAAAATAAACTTTGGTAAAACTTTAAGTGAAATTTTCGTTTCACGAAATGATGAGAATAATTTCTAGATGTAAATAAACTGACTCCTTTTGGTGTACGAGTACAGCAGCGGAACCGCACACAGAGGATGTACACAGGGAAAAAATTTAAAAACTAAATTCAATTGTGATATTTGTAAGGTTATGTACATATATGAATACATATAGATTATAATTTAAGTAGTTAGACACAAAACAATCTTATATGAGAACTATGAGTTTGGCGACACCTACATGTGATGTTTGGCGGAAACCAGATAATTCACAGTAAATTTCCTGCAAATATTGCAATTTTTAATACAAAAAAATTCATAAGAACTTTCGAACAGTTTTTTTTAATTTTTATCATCTTGCAGAGCTGCATCTGACAGAAGCTTGCGTTTCACCCTTTCCCGATGTACTTGGATGTGTGGAGAAGTTTTTCGTCATGGGATCGGAAAAATTCCGTGGGATGAATCCTGTGAAGATTAACTTCTAGTGGACATAGGAGGAAGATATAACAGTGGAGGCGAATGCTGACAATGGTCCGGCTTCTACAAAGTTTATAAAATATTAAAATATTTACAGAGTTTTGAGTTTTTACCATTAAGATATTACAACAAATAACTACGTTAATTGATTAATTATTAACTTATTAAGATAGAACATAATTCATAGGGAAAAAGATAGTAAAAAAGCTATATATATTATCACAAAATAGAAGTAATAAGAAGTTTTAAAAACAACAACTATTTATATCTATAAAAATCATTATATGTAGAGTAAAATAGCTATTGTTAAACCAAACTACTCAGATGAGCGTAGTTTGACCTTCTGCATTTGTCATTAAATGTCAGCGTCAAGTCATTTATAATGTTATGAATCATTTACTGTTTGGATCGTCTGTGGAGTTCTCCAGTGGGAAACCTTAAAGGTAAATTGTAAATAATTTTAAGATTTTTGTTTTGAATTATTTGCATTTTCTTTTTATAGGTTTTTGCACAATCTTTCCAGATTTGACAGCCATATGTAAGAACTGGTCTAATGCATAAATTGTACAATAATAGCTTGTTCTTGGTATTTAATTTTGATTTTCTGTTTAATAAGGGATATAATGTTCGACCACACCTTGTTGCCTTTAGACATGCTCCTTCTATATGATCTTTAAAAGTCAGTTTTTGATCAAGGATGATTCCAAGATATTTTATGGATTTTGACAATGGAATTTCTCTTCTCTGTGCCATCAGTTTCCGTGAAGTAATTCTTCTAGGATATTTGTTGAAGGGAAATAGCTTGGGATTTTTTGTTATTTATTTTTATTTTCCATTTGGAATAATATTTGTCAGCAAAAAGCAATGCTTTCTGCATTTTCTTAACAATTGCATATGAGACTTTTCCATGGCAGACGAATGCGCTATCATCAGCATAGAATGCTACCTCATTTCCAACAGGAGGTTTAAAGTCAGAAATATAAATCGAGTATAGTAATGGAGAAAGAACTGATCCCTGAGGAACTCCAGCAGGTATACTTTTTGCGGCCGATTTCTCTCTACAGCAAACTTTCTATCAGTTAGAAAATTTTTAATAAGCTTTATTAAATACACTGGACCGTTAATTTTGTGGAGCTTGTATACACTGAAAAAAAAAATAGTAATAAAATTAATGATTGCACATTCTTAAATTAAGTATGCGGGCTCGGCTTTAATTCAATCACAATTTTCGTTAAAATAATGAAAATTTACATGTTTTTCACGAAATTTTCCTTAATCTAAAGTTTTTTTGAATTTGAATTAATCACTATGTAATCATTAGTTTTGTGTACGCCCTTCTTTAACTGTAAGCCTTTAAATTAAAGAAAAAAATCATTAAATTTGTGACAATCCGCATTATTTTATGTAATATTTCAATACGTTTTAGGATTTTCTACATTAACACAATGACGTAGCCACGTCATAGTTTTAATGATAAATCGGACTTAATTGACAGTATGAGATATTTGAGTAATAAATTTAAGGCTGAGCTCCCCATAAAGGAAAGGTTGTCTTGGTAATAAATTTTATGACTCTTGCCATTATTTTTAAGAATACATACTTTTAAATTAACTCTCTTTCTCCGAGAATTATTCTTTCTCTCTTTCGGAGAATTATTCTATCTCTCGGAGAATCAGAAATGTTTGTTAATGTGCGAGTCAATAATTGTTATGGAATGTTGAAGAGCTCTCTGAAAATTTGAAGTAACTCGTCGTTTGTTTTCTTTTACGCCGTCAGTTATTGAGAAATGATAGAAGCAAACGGTTGTGGTTTTTTTCGTCGCGGATTGTAAGAAAACGTACGTGTACATACAAAAGTGTATTTTTATTTAAATATTTTTCACTTTTCCAAATTATTCAGAATATAATTTCATTATGGGCAGTAACATTTTTTTTTGCATAATGAAAACACATATCTGAAACAAATAAAAAGTAAAGTGTGGACATAAATAGATTGGCAAATCGCATAGCAGCAACAAAAAAAGGGATGCATAATTGTATAGATTCCGTGCGTGTAGATTTCACATGTGTGTATGCATGTATGTGGTTGTGGCTGGATGATAAGGAAAAGGGATAGATGTTGTGCATCTTAGTTATTTTGGCTATATGTCATTTATGGTGATTTACACACAATTATGAAAGAGATGTTGTTAGTAAGTTATGTGAAGAGAATTATGCGCGAACACTAGAAAACGAATTGGGCAAACAAAATAAGAATAACAGGTTTTGTAATAGTGAAAGTGACAATAAGCAAAATTTATAGAAATGTTAAAATGTTATATTATAAAACTGAAGCAAAAATTATTGGCAAATTATGGAATTAGGAAAACACTTTTGTTAATAGTAAATATTTATTAAAAATAACTGCTAACAGCGCATAAATTAAACAAAATGTAACATTATTTCTCGAAATATGGAAATGTATTATAAATACGCTGGTCAACTTTTTTTTAAGAGACGGGGTTCACAGCCGATTAGGATATATATGTAATACAGTTCTTATCCTAAAAGGTAGTTTCTTTGAACTTCCTCTAGTTCTTTCGATTAATCGCTGTTTACAAAAATAGAGAGGTTACGACACATATAGCATAACTCGAGAATCTTTTATACGAATTATTTCGGGAAAGTTTTAAATAATGCAGAATTAAGTAAACTTCTTCTAATACCAATTTTTTATCCGTTCGGCGATATCTTACGAGATAGCGTTAAGCCCTATTTATTGAGAAAATTCTAATAATTTGTAAAAAAACGCGTAATATAAATGTCGAAAAGTATTCAATTATTAAATTTTTATTATTGTATCGTAATGCACGATAAAATGAAAATATTCCGAAGGAAATCGATGCACTACTTCAAAAGTTATAGCTAAATTAAAAAGAAAAGAGAAGCGTTTTTATGAAATTTTTGATCGGGACATTGTCTTAAGGTGAAATAAATTTCGGGGTAGATTTAATAAATTCATTCATAATGCATAACTTTTTAAGTTATGCATTGGTTTTTTTCGTAATGATCTAATCTTAATCATGAGCGATCAGACTTTATGAAAAGTTAATAAACATTTTATAATTGAGCATTTGTCGTTGTTTTTATTACGCGTTTATTTCAAAATTATTAAAATTTTCTAAAAAAAATATGAATTTTTAGCACTATCTTGTAATATATCGTCGAAACAGCTGAACGGATGAAAAATTTGTGTTTGGAGAAGTTGAAGGCTATTTACTTTGGATCATTTAAAACTTTCCCAAAATAATTCGTATAAATTATTCTCGAGTTATGCTATAATATGTGTAGCACTCTCTATATTATTTATCGCGAGAACTAATTCAAAGAAACTACATTTAAGGCTAAGGCAAATCGGCTGCGAAATGCTGTGCCGCAGCAAAACTATTTTTTTTGTTGAGCTATGTAATTAATAATTTGTTATATAAATATATTTTTTAAATTTTTTAGTAAAACAATTTTTGAATGGGTCTATTATGAGTATTTTTGTCGTTGAAGAGTGAACAACTGTACCAAATATTTCAACGTAAGTATTATATGAGAAAGATTGAAATATATCTCTTATTTTCCAAAATCTTCTTACTGTGATATGATGAAATTTATTTGATACTTTTTTGTACATAAATCATTCTGTTCGATTTCTTTTCAGATTATTTTATTGTGTTGTTGTTATTTATTGTTGGTCTGTGCTTTTGTTATTCAGTCAGAATTTATTTGGTTTGAGACCATATGTACCATTTACTTTCTGTCTATTCCAAGAAAGTAATAGAAACAAATACAAAAATTGGTAGAGAGTTTTAATTGCTTGGTAGAATTGACTGCAGTTTCGATAGACACCACTCTATCATCTTCAGAATTCAGTAGCAATAGTGTATGTCTTTAACTTAAATCAGCTGAAATACTTGAGGAAGCAGTAAATTGAATTTAACAAGAACTGCTAACCAAACCCGTATTTTGCCGAACTAAGTCAACATACTAAAACTCTCATACCAATACATTTTTGTTTTTTGCTTGGGTTCGCATCGCGAACCACGAAAACAAATGTAGTTTTGTCAACGGCTAATGCCGACGTCATCGTACCTCATGTGTTTGTATGTGTTGTTGTTATTTATTGTTGGTCTGTGCTTTTGTTATTCAGTCAGAATTTATTTGGTTTGAGACCATATGTTCCATTTACTTTCTGTCTATTCCAAGAAAGTAATAGAAACAAATACAAAAATTGGTAGAGAGTTTTAATTGCTTGGTAGAATTGACTGCAGTTTCGATAGACACCACTCTATCATCTTCAGAATTCAGTAGCAATAGTGTATGTCTTTAACTTAAATCAGCTGAAATACTTGAGGAAGCAGTAAATTGAATTTAACAAGAACTGCTAACCAAACCCGTATTTTGCCGAACTAAGTCAACATACTAAAACTCTCATACCAATACATTTTTGTTTTTTGCTTGGGTTCGCATCGCGAACCACGAAAACAAATGTAGTTTTGTCAACGGCTAATGCCGACGTCATCGTACCTCATGTGTTTGTATGTGTTGTTGTTATTTATTGTTGGTCTGTGCTTTTGTTATTCAGTCAGAATTTATTTGGTTTGAGACCATATGTTCCATTTACTTTCTGTCTATTCCAAGAAAGTAATAGAAACAAATACAAAAATTGGTAGAGAGTTTTAATTGCTTGGTAGAATTGACTGCAGTTTCGATAGACACCACTCTATCATCTTCAGAATTCAGTAGCAATAGTGTATGTCTTTAACTTAAATCAGCTGAAATACTTGAGGAAGCAGTAAATTGAATTTAACAAGAACTGCTAACCAAACCCGTATTTTGCCGAACTAAGTCAACATACTAAAACTCTCATACCAATACATTTTTGTTTTTTGCTTGGGTTCGCATCGCGAACCACGAAAACAAATGTAGTTTTGTCAACGGCTAATGCCGACGTCATCGTACCTCATGTGTTTGTATGTGTTGTTGTTATTTATTGTTGGTCTGTGCTTTTGTTATTCAGTCAGAATTTATTTGGTT
Source organism: Eudasyphora cyanicolor (assembly GCA_963930755.1). Lineage (NCBI taxonomy): Eukaryota > Metazoa > Arthropoda > Insecta > Diptera > Muscidae > Eudasyphora > Eudasyphora cyanicolor. The sequence goes on from OZ005738.1 coordinate 124,379,051, forward strand.
TGAGACCATATGTTCCATTTACTTTCTGTCTATTCCAAGAAAGTAATAGAAACAAATACAAAAATTGGTAGAGAGTTTTAATTGCTTGGTAGAATTGACTGCAGTTTCGATAGACACCACTCTATCATCTTCAGAATTCAGTAGCAATAGTGTATGTCTTTAACTTAAATCAGCTGAAATACTTGAGGAAGCAGTAAATTGAATTTAACAAGAACTGCTAACCAAACCCGTATTTTGCCGAACTAAGTCAACATACTAAAACTCTCATACCAATACATTTTTGTTTTTTGCTTGGGTTCGCATCGCGAACCACGAAAACAAATGTAGTTTTGTCAACGGCTAATGCCGACGTCATCGTACCTCATGTGTTTGTATGTGTTGTTGTTATTTATTGTTGGTCTGTGCTTTTGTTATTCAGTCAGAATTTATTTGGTTTGAGACCATATGTTCCATTTACTTTCTGTCTATTCCAAGAAAGTAATAGAAACAAATACAAAAATTGGTAGAGAGTTTTAATTGCTTGGTAGAATTGACTGCAGTTTCGATAGACACCACTCTATCATCTTCAGAATTCAGTAGCAATAGTGTATGTCTTTAACTTAAATCAGCTGAAATACTTGAGGAAGCAGTAAATTGAATTTAACAAGAACTGCTAACCAAACCCGTATTTTGCCGAACTAAGTCAACATACTAAAACTCTCATACCAATACATTTTTGTTTTTTGCTTGGGTTCGCATCGCGAACCACGAAAACAAATGTAGTTTTGTCAACGGCTAATGCCGACGTCATCGTACCTCATGTGTTTGTATGTGTTGTTGTTATTTATTGTTGGTCTGTGCTTTTGTTATTCAGTCAGAATTTATTTGGTTTGAGACCATATGTTCCATTTACTTTCTGTCTATTCCAAGAAAGTAATAGAAACAAATACAAAAATTGGTAGAGAGTTTTAATTGCTTGGTAGAATTGACTGCAGTTTCGATAGACACCACTCTATCATCTTCAGAATTCAGTAGCAATAGTGTATGTCTTTAACTTAAATCAGCTGAAATACTTGAGGAAGCAGTAAATTGAATTTAACAAGAACTGCTAACCAAACCCGTATTTTGCCGAACTAAGTCAACATACTAAAACTCTCATACCAATACATTTTTGTTTTTTGCTTGGGTTCGCATCGCGAACCACGAAAACAAATGTAGTTTTGTCAACGGCTAATGCCGACGTCATCGTACCTCATGTGTTTGTATGTGTTGTTGTTATTTATTGTTGGTCTGTGCTTTTGTTATTCAGTCAGAATTTATTTGGTTTGAGACCATATGTTCCATTTACTTTCTGTCTATTCCAAGAAAGTAATAGAAACAAATACAAAAATTGGTAGAGAGTTTTAATTGCTTGGTAGAATTGACTGCAGTTTCGATAGACACCACTCTATCATCTTCAGAATTCAGTAGCAATAGTGTATGTCTTTAACTTAAATCAGCTGAAATACTTGAGGAAGCAGTAAATTGAATTTAACAAGAACTGCTAACCAAACCCGTATTTTGCCGAACTAAGTCAACATACTAAAACTCTCATACCAATACATTTTTGTTTTTTGCTTGGGTTCGCATCGCGAACCACGAAAACAAATGTAGTTTTGTCAACGGCTAATGCCGACGTCATCGTACCTCATGTGTTTGTATGTGTTGTTGTTATTTATTGTTGGTCTGTGCTTTTGTTATTCAGTCAGAATTTATTTGGTTTGAGACCATATGTTCCATTTACTTTCTGTCTATTCCAAGAAAGTAATAGAAACAAATACAAAAATTGGTAGAGAGTTTTAATTGCTTGGTAGAATTGACTGCAGTTTCGATAGACACCACTCTATCATCTTCAGAATTCAGTAGCAATAGTGTATGTCTTTAACTTAAATCAGCTGAAATACTTGAGGAAGCAGTAAATTGAATTTAACAAGAACTGCTAACCAAACCCGTATTTTGCCGAACTAAGTCAACATACTAAAACTCTCATACCAATACATTTTTGTTTTTTGCTTGGGTTCGCATCGCGAACCACGAATTTTAAGATAAACGCAATAAACTTTGCTTGAAAATATAAAAAATTTAGTGGGGATCTAAATTTACAAAGTGAAGCAAATAATTGAAAACTACAAATTGTATGATATGTAAAACTAATTATATAATATTTATTTTATACAACTTCTAGTTAAATTCCAGGCAAATTCCTTGTTCAAATCATTGATGTCGGTTCCAATGCAAATTGTTCTTGGACAATAAATAGAGAAATTAAACCCACTACAGATTTACAAATCCATACCAAATATTTGAACAAGGTCAAACATCAAATATTTCGCTAGTGCGTTGGAGGGCTTGTCTTTAGACATCTAAAATATTGTTTTAAATTATAAAATGTTCAAAGTTTTCCGTAATATGTATTATAAATTTTTTGTATTTCCAATAAAAATATAACAATTCAAATTTTTAGAAAGATAAAACGTTGTGTTTTTGAAGTTAACACTATAAATGATTCATTAATAAGAGTAAAATTATAATAAATAC